>JBBDGP010002603.1:440000-1040000 GCA_037952835.1 Lithobates septentrionalis | reverse complement strand
GCAGGCAGAGGAGAATGCAAACTCTTCCTAGAAGCTTTAACCAGACACTGATAGAATCCACAAGACTGCTCTAACTGCTGATGAGAAAAGGCAGTTTATATTTACTAAAACTATTGCATTTCCATGTTCTGTGTACAGTGGGAAACCAGATATGGTAAATGCGGGGTCCTGGATTTCGTAACACTTTAACCTGGGAAGGACTCCTGGGTAAGTATACTTTGCTGAGGCTATCAGAAGGCACAGTTATTTTGCCCTAAGTGGATAGGAGACTCTTTTTAAGCCTTGGCATTGTTGCGCTTAAGGCCTCATGCACACGAGACGCTGGTGCAAACTCTGCTGAACACAGGTTTTTAAAAGCTGAAACCGGCGTTTAGAAACACCCGTTTTGCCGAGTTTGCATGCCGCGTTTAGCCGCGTTTGCGTCTAGAAGCGTCTGCAGAGCAGAGAATGACATTTTGCGACCCAAATTTGGGGCCCCGTATCTCGGGGCCACTTAGTGCTAGGAATTTGGTGTGCTAACACAGAGGAACGAGCACTACAACATATCTAAATTTGGGGTTCCTAGCACCAAGTGGCCCCGAGATATGGGTCCCCAAAGTCGGGTCGTAAAATGTCAAGCACTTCTGCAGCAGAGAATGACATTGTGGCCAGAGTTTGGGGCCCCATATCTCGGGGCCACTTGGTGCTAGGAACCCCAAATTTGGATATGTTATAGTGTTAGCACACCAAATTTGGGGTACCTAGCACCAAGTGACCCCGGGATATGGGGCCCCAAAGTCGGGTCACAAAATGTCAAGCACTTTTCTGCAGCAGAGAATGACATTTTGTGACCCGACTTTGGGGCCACTTGGTGCTAGGAACCCCGGCGGTACCGGCGTTTAGCGTCTGAAACGTGGAAACCTTTTGCGTCTGAACCCATTTTTTTGCTTCTGGAAAAAAGAGGTTAAACGCAACTGCCTAAAAATGCCAAAAAAACGAGACTGTGTACATGGACACATAGGATAACATTGAATGGGTTCAGGGGCAGTTGAAAAAAGTGTCCAACTGCCTCTGAACACGAGTTTAACAGCGTCTCGTGTGCATGAGGCCTAAGGCCTCATGTACACTGCTGCTGCTAAACGGACGTGTAGGAGCAGTTGGGCATTTTTTTCAACTGCTTCTGAATTCTCTATGTTATCTTATCAGTACATGTACACAGGGTCGTTTACAGTCCTTTCTAGGCAGTTAAGTTTAGAGGCTTTTTTTGGAACGCAAAAATATCGGCTCAGAAGCTGAGTTTAGAGGCATTTCAAGCGCTAAACGTGGTAACTTGCATTTAGCCACGTTTCGTTTACAGCCGTTTTTAATTTCTGGCTATTTTTAAAAACTCTCCTAATCACAAATGCGGCTAAACGCAGCATGTAAACGTGGCAAAACTGACATTTTTAAACATGGGTTGCTATCTGTCAAGTTAAATCGTCCAGGAGAAGTTGTTAAAACGTCCCGTGTACATGACGCCTAACAGTGCTACATCCAGTACTTCACTTAGGCCCAAAGCCTATGTAAAGTATTGAATTTGCCATCCACAACAGTAAAATCTGTCTGTATATGCAGTAAAGCATGCGTGTTATAATCACTGTGGAACCTAAGGGGTTAATCCTCCACATTGTGTAAAAAAAGCTGTTTGTTCCTGTATGTACAAATCCTGGATAAGACAGAGTTTGTGAAGTCAGGCTGCACATGCCCAGTTTGGTGTGTATTACTAGAGTTTTTTTTGTTGTTTTTTCTTTGGAGAGTGCATGTGATCAGCACAGGGCCAATAGGCACTGTCCAGACAGAGGGTCAGGGGTCCTGCGTCCTGCTAGGACAGCCAGTGCAGTATGAAAACTCCTCCTACAAGCTTTACCTAACACTGATAGAAGTCACAAGACTGCTATATTATACAAGTAAAAAGGTGCAATGCTAAGATACCTCAGTATAATGTTCCTAATAGTTCAAAGGGCAGGGATAAATATATATAATATATATATATTGATGAATCTGTCAGGGCTGCCACCGAAAAGACCAGAAGCGGGTTCCAGTAAGCTAGGAGAAAAACAAGGAAAGGGGCGCCTCTGAGTATATATCAAAAAACATTTATTAAGAAAACAATATCCACTCACATGGGAGACTGTGGAGTTGAGTTCAGATACATCTCTGGGCTGAAGAGAAGGGGGAGGTCTATAGGTCACAGCGAGTCCAAGTGTTGCTGGCACCACATCAGATCCGATGAGGATAGGATGGGGTGGCTGAGCACAGCAGATTCTCCTTCAGCTATCTCCTTCAGCTATCCTTTTTCAAGCAAAAAGGAGCGTGGCTATCTCTACACCAATAGCAAGCAAGCTCAGAAACGCGCTGCACAGCTGTGATGTCACAGCCCAGCGCCACGCTGTTTGCGTCTCAAGCCTCGTTTTGGCTCCGATCACACGGCAGTGTCGATTACCATACTGCGGATGCTGGACGAGCCTTGTGGACACCATAGCACGGCCAGCCACAGGCTCTGGCATCTGACCTCCCCATACTACCACTCCGGGAACCCACATCTGGCTTGACCGCCTTTTCACTGACCCCATCCAATCTTGATGTGTCATCTGGATAGCCGAAGGAGAATCTGCTTTGCTCAGCCATCCCACCCTATCCTCGTTGGATCTGATGTGGTGCCAGCAACACTTGGACTCACTGTGACCTGTAGTCCTCCCCCTTCTCTTCAGCCCAGAGATGTATCTGAACTCAACTCCACAGTCTCCCATGTGAGTGGATATTGTTTTCTTAATAAATGTTTTTTGATATATACTCAGAGGCGCGCCTTCACAAGACTGCTATATACTGCTGATGAGAAAAGGGTATTTAGCAGTTTATATTTACTACAACTATTGCATTTCCATGTTCTGTGTACTGTGGGAGACCAGATATAGTGAATGCAGGGTAGGGTCCTGGGTTTAGTAATACTTCAACCTGGAATGGACTCCTGGGTAAGTACACTTTGCTGAGGCTATCAGAAGGCACAGTTACTCTGCCCTAAGTGGATAGGAGACTTTTTTTTTTTTTTTTTTAAGCCTTATTGTTTGCTTAGCAGTGCCACATCCAGTACTTTACTTGGACCCAAAGCCCAGGTAAAATACTGTATGTGCCGTCCAGTGTTAAGCTAAGTTGTCTCTTGAAACAGCAACAAGTACACCCAGTCACACTTTCATGGCAGTTACCCCAAAAGCTTTTCGCTTCTATATTGTATGCGTTATGGGTCACAGCTGGAACAATCTAAGGAGGTCACAGTGAAAAGTTTTAGCAATTGGGAAGAACACTTAGAAGGCAGACAGACACATAACCAGAGCTCACTTACAGGTTGGAATAGTCTGGTCACGTGGCTGCCTAGGAAAATATGGTTTGTATTTTAACCCCATATATGAAAGACTGCCTAAAAAATATGTGCTGTTATTATACAACCCTTACCACTGTGTAATCCCCCAACCCATGTCCTTCTGAGCTGTTATGGTATAAATGATCCCAGCTTACAGAGGGGGAGACTCCATCTTCCCAATGGCCAAACACAGTCAAGCCAGCTGTGACTGAAATGTTCTGTTTATTGTAAAACTGTTTATCTTGTTTGACAAAAAAGAAGCCTCACTATCTTAGTAATAAAGCACATATTTATAGACCTTTTGTGTACATCTGCTTACCTTATGAAAATACATAAAATCATTCGTTTTCAGACTAAAGACTTGGTCAACTAAACTGGCTGCTTAATCAATTGGTGGACTCTGTCAATTTGTTGGGGGGCAAGGTAAGCTCTGGGCTTTCACTTTGTGTTCATGTCTATGTAATGAGGTATCCAGAAAAACACTATAATTTACAATATTGAGAAGATAAGCCTACACAGTGTACATACACTCATCGGGCACTTTATTAGGTACAACTTGCTGGTACCGGGTTGGACCCCCTTTTGCCTTCAGAACTGCCTTAATTCTTCATGGCATACATTCAACAAGGTGTTGGAAACATTCCTCTGAGATTTTGGTCCCAAAGGTTCTCTACTGGATTGAAATGTGGTGACTGTGGAGACCATTGGAATACAGTGACCTCATTGTTGTGTTCAGGAGATCAGTGGTGAGATGATTTGAGCTTTGTGACATGGTGCATTATTCTGCTGGAACAGTGTTTCTCCAACAGTGCGCTGCGCCAGAATTACAGGTGTTCTGTAGGAAGCGTCAGGAGGGGGGGCTAACCTGGGCTATAGCCCTGAATGGGCCCCCAAAAAGCCTCCCGGTCTTGTAGTGCTCGTTTTACATTATTAGTCCCAAGTCCAGGGTGGCAGGCCGAACTTCCGCTGTGGCCCCCGCACTGTTTGCTAGGATCGCTTGGTGTCTAGCAACCAGTGACGTCGCAAGGAGAGGGTGAGGCCGCAGTATTCAGAGTGGAGTTGGATTTAAAGGCTACGTGCCTATTGACTCAATTTTGGCTCCACCCACCCTCTTCTCCAGTGCTGCGTGGCTCGGAGCATGAGGGAAGGGAGCAATGAGCACCACAAGTCGGAGAGGAGCCTGCCCAGTGTCCACCTGCCTGAGGTGAGGCGGCCTCACCGGCCTGTGTGAAGTGCTGCTGGGGAGGGAGGAGTTAACAACGCTTGTCCCAACTCTATATGAGGGATCATGTCCAGGCTTTGGGATATTGGGTAAGTGGAAGAAAAATTTAAAGTGGATGTAAACCCTCACATATAGCCAGTGAAGTGAACAGCCTCAGATGACAGACAGAGATGAAACAAATCTCCGCACATAATTTTTACATGTATATCGGCTGTCTTCAGCTTGCTATAGTCTTTAGAAAGTGAACATTGTGTTCTAATTATTTCTTCCTGTTTCAGCAGTGGCAGGGGGAATCTGGGCATACTCTGTGTGACAGCTGATTGAAAGAAAGGCGCACACATGGTTTGGACTAGCAAGGGCTTGATACGTATTGCTGACATGTGCGACCATAAAGGTATCTTATTGAAACAAACCCTACTAGATAAATACCAACTTCCTAACTCAGAAATGTACCATTACTTCCAGATGTGCATCATCAGAAAACTCTACAGCGTACAAATGATTTAACAACTTCCACCCCAATATCGGTCATATCTCAAAAATATATAGCATCTTCTCTAAGTCGGAAAAATAGTCTTATATGTACAAATGGGAACAGGATATAGAGGTAATTTTGGAGATCAATAAATGAGTTAAAATGGCACAATTCGCCTCAAAATCATACATTAATACCTCACTGATCGAGGCAAATTACAGTTTTGCTGCGATGGTACCAGTGAGAGTGGTGACATATGTCCTAGGCACTTCCCCTCTGTTTTAGGGGCTGTGGCATAGAAGGCACAGTATACCATAGATGGTGGACATGCCCTAACGTCAGGCGATTTTGGATTCACATCTATAATTTAATCTTTTCACTAACCCAGGTGAATTTAATCAAATCACCACAGCAGGCACTACTAGGATGCCCAGTGGAGGGAGTGCCAGGACACACGAAGAAACGTATATCATTCATCTTTACTGCATCCAGGATAGTGGTAGCTAGATCTTGGAGAGCGCCCATGAACCCCTTCGACTTGGTGAGAACTAAGTTGTCGTAGATCATGATCAATGAACGCCTTTCAGCGATATTACTCGATAAACAGCCAGTCTTTGCTAGTCTGGGACCCATGGATAAAATACTCGTCCGAAGGCTTATGAGACACCAGGACAGTTAAGCCGAGACTGACAGGGGTGCACCCCCCCATTTACCTGCCCCTCCCTTATCTCCCCTTTCTTCCTTCCTCTTGCAGGCTTTTCTTTTCTTTCCCTGCATCCTGTTTGAGAGACCAGTAAGTGGAAATTGGCCACATGGTATGGATTCCTCCTCTTCATAAAGCCTAAATGAATGACAGGGATCCAAGAATGTGCTAATCCTTTCCTCCATTTTTTTTGTTTTTTTTATTTGTTACAGGTTTTTCTTGTAGTTCATTAACTTGTAGTATACAGAGATGAGAGATACAAGAAGCACCCTTGTCAGGGTGTACTATTTTGCTCATACCTCAAGTACCTTAAGCATTTCTGTATACAAAATAATGTCTTATCTCGTGTAAATAATATTTTGCCTTGGAATTTGATATATACAATTTTCAATAAAAATGATTAGAAAAGAAAAATCACCAGAAAACTCTCAATCCTGTGGAACAAATCTCTTCAAAGAAAAAGAATAGATCAGGTTAAAAATCATTCCATAGGGCGACCACAGCATCCACTGTGAAGGCTAGTGGATGTCTTAGGAGACAAACCTACACACTTTGTTAAACCTGTGAGCCATGAGGTCCATGTCCAGCATTCAGCACCAGATGTCTTGGAAACGCCTTATAGTGAAGAGACCAGACACTGACAACTGAGGAATTCCATTTCCAAGTTTTTAATTTTTAATGGGATGTGGCATTCTACCCAAGCAAATATGAGATGTTTTGCTGCCAGGACCTCCATATACACTATTCCAGTGATTGTGAACCTTGTCACCCCAGATGTTTTGGAACATTTCCCATGATGCGCATACACTCTGCAGTGTAGTGGAGCATCATGGGAAATGTAGTTCCAAAACATCTCGGGTGACAAGGTTTGCCATCACTGCACTATACATTTGTTGTCATATTTCCTTTAGATTTACCAAAACCATGTAGTGCAAGGGCCTGCCCGATTGGATATAAATTGAAACTCTTAAGGTTTGACCTCATATTATATGGTTTTAATAAATCTGAAGGAAAAAATCTACAGAAAACACCCTTTGATGAAGTCACATGTTCAGTGATGCAACGTGTCAGGGAGGAGCCAAGTGTCGTCACTTCCCGTCGCGGCTGAGACCATAAGTACCTTTTATATAGCTGTACATACGATTCTGAATTGTAAGTTACTTTTTTTTTTTAATAATAAATCGGATTGAGTTACTGCACTATGGAGCGCCCCCCCCCCCTTTATTGCATGACTATACTGCATCTGATGAGCCTGAAATTCATCTTAATACCGGCATTGGTGGAAGTCGAACGATTGCTGAGGATCCAGTGTATATCCATACCAAGGCTTGATTTGACCTGTAGGGGCCTTTTTATGAGGTAAGAGGCTGGGGCAAATGAGTGGCGCACCACGGATCGTGATACTAATTGGATGAAATGGATTTTGTTTGGCTGCTTTTGCACATGCACTTTTTCCTCATGAACTGTCATTTTGGTTTTTTTTTTTTTTCTTCCTTTTGTATTGGACTGTTATTGCACTTTGGAATATTTTTTTGCACTTTATTAGTTTCTTTTTGCAATATGAATTATTATCACCATTTATTATGTTGAATATTGTTTGCACTTGATTTTCCAGCACACAGCTTTAGCACGGTCTTGGATGTACTATCCATATAGTTATTTTACACGTTAATTATTTTTTTTTATTTCTGAGTCAGCGACTCAGTCACATATCTTTATATACATATAAGGAAAGATTGCAAGCACTGAACCTTTTCTCGCTGGAGAAGAAGACGCTTGAGAGGGGCTATGATTTCAATCTAGAAATACCATACTGGTGCCTCCACAATAGGGATAAAACTTTTCCACGGAAGGGAGTTTAATAAGACACGTGGCCACTCATTAAAATGAGAAGAAAAGATGTTTAGCCTTAAACTGCATAGAGGGTTCTTTACTGTAAGAGCTGCAAAGATGTGGAATTCCCTTCCACAGACGCCGATTTCAGCGAGGAGCAGCGATAGTTTTTTGAAACTATTAGATAAGCACCTGAATGACCACAACATACAGGGATATACAATGTAATACTGACATATAATCACACACAGAGGTTGGACTTGTGTCTTTTTTCAACCTCACCTAGTATGCAAGGACAGTAGTATAATCTAAGGCATGCTGAGAGTGGTATTATACTGGGATGTGCTTACACATTTGCTTGTCACTGTCCAGTCTCCTAAAGGCAACAGCATAACCCAGTTTTCCTGAACACTTTACCCTATGTCCCTAATGTTTGATTAGGAAATACATTATTTTAAAGCCCATCTCCAGGGAAAAAAAAAAAAGGTTCCCATGCAGTGGGGCTGTACCCACAGTGCACAGGTCAACTACTCATTTATAGCTAGGGGAAAGGAGATTTACTTAGCTAATCCTCCCTGGCACTCCAGCAGTCTTGAGTTGTGGACTTGTTCCTGATGTTATGATGACCATAGCAGGCTCCATAGACCAGGAACAGTCCACCACTGGAGAGTGGGGAAGTGCTTTGTTTTGGTGGAATGAGGGATCGGGTGAGTATAAGCTTTTTCCCTCAGCCCTAGACAAAATTACCAGTTGACCTATGCAGTGCAGGCACAGCCAAACTGCATTGGAAAACTTTTACCTGGAGGTAGGCTTTAAGGTCATCCTCAATTATTTATTTTTTATAACCAAAAGCTGTCAACATGCTTTTATCCTATAAAGCCAACATGTGTCCCCCCAAGGCCAGCACACACTAATACATCAATATTAACTGCACATTAAAAGCTGTTGTCCCTTCCAACGCCCCAGTTCCTCACTATAAGGGTGTATTGATGAGCTGGTTTTTGACATTACTTGTGATACTTAAAGCAGAGCTCCAGTCTCTTTGGCAATATTTTCCAAAAAGCACCTCAGTGGTTCTCCTAAATTGTACAATATAAAGCAGGCTACTGTTGTAAGTGTAAAGGTCCATACACACGATCTGACTTTTTGACAACAAACATGCAAATTAGCTGTTTTAACCACTTGCCGACCGCCTCACGCCTATATACGTGAGCAGAGCGGCACGGGCAGGCAAAATCACGTACCTGAAACGTGATTGCCTTCCCGCGGGTGGGGGGTCCGATCGGACCCCCCCCCGGTGCCAGCTGCGGTCGGCATTTGGTTGGGAGCGATGAGAGACGAGGGGGAGACCATCCGATCGTGGCCCCCCCCTCGCGATCGCTCCCAGCCACTGACAAACATCCCCTGCCTCTGTATAGTACACAGAGGCAGAGGATGTGATGTCATCTCTCCTCGGCTGTCAGTTTCCGTTCCAGCGCCGAGGAGAGATGACATGTAAGTAAGTGCACAACACAAACACACACAGTAGAACATGCCAGGCATACATTACACCCCCGATCCCCCCCCGATCGCCCCCCGATCCCCCCCCAATCACCCCCCCCCCCTGTCACAAACTGACACCAAGCAGGTTTTTTTTTTTTTTTTTTTTTTTTTTTCCTGATTACTGCATAGTGTCAGTTTGTGACAGTTAGCAGTGTTAGGACAGTTACTGTAACCCCCCTGTAGGTCTAGGGTACCCCCCTTACCCCCCCTAATAAAGTTTTAACCCCTTGATCACCCCCCCTCACCAGTGTCGCTAAGCGATCATTTTTCTGATCGCTGTATTAGTGTCGCTGGTGACGGTAGTTAGGGACGTAAATATTTAGGTTCGCCGTCAGTGTTTTATAGCGACAGGGACCCCCATATACTATCTAATAAATGTTTTAACCCCTTGATTGCCCCCTAGTTAACCCTTTCACCACTGATCACCGTATAACCGTTACGGGTGACGCTGGTTAGTTCGTTTATTTTTTATAGTGTCAGGGCACCCGCCGTTTATTACCGAATAAAGGTTTAGCCCCCTGATCGCCCGGCGGTGATATGCGTCGCCCCAGGCAGCGTCAGATTAGCGCCAGTACCCCCCCTAATAAAGTTTTAACCCCTTGATCACCCCCTGTCGCCAGTGTCGCTAAGCGATCATTTTTCTGATCGCTGTATTAGTGTCACTGGTGACGCTAGTTAGGGACGTAAATATTTAGGTTCGCCGTCAGTGTTTTATAGCGACAGGGACCCCCATATACTATCTAATAAATGTTTTAACCCCTTGATTGCCCCCTAGTTAACCCTTTCACCACTGATCACCGTATAACTGTTACGGGTGACGCTGGTTAGTTAGTTTATTTTTTATAGTGTCAGGGCACCCGCCGTTTATTACCGAATAAAGGTTTAGCCCCCTGATCGCCCGGCGGTGATATGCGTTGCCCCAGGCAGCGTCAGATTAGCGCCAGTACCGCGAACACCCACGCACGCACCGTACACGCACCATACACCTCCCTTAGTGGTATAGTATCTGATCGGATCAATATCTGATCCGATCAGATCTATACTAGCGTCCCCAGCAGTTTAGGGTTCCCAAAAACGCAGTGTTAGCGGGATCAGCCCAGATACCTGCTAGCACCTGCGTTTTGCCCCTCCGCCCGGCCCGGCCCAGCCCACCCAAGTGCAGTATCGATCGATCACTGTCACCCCGGTCGTAGTCAAACCAGCACTGCAGTAACACTTGGTGACGTGGCGAGTCCCATAAGTGCAGTTCAAGCTGGTGAGGTGGCAAGCACAAGTAGTGTCCCGCTGCCACCAAAAAGACAAACACAGGCCCGTCATGCCCATAGTGCCCTTCCTGCTGCATTCGCCAATCCTAATTGGGAACCCACCGCTTCTGCAGCGCCCGTACTTCCCCCATTCACATCCCCAACCAAATGCAGTCGGCTGCATGAGAGGCATTTTCTTTATGTCCTCCCGAGTACCCCTACCCAGCGAACCCCCCAAAAAATATGTTGTGTCTGCAGCAAGCGCGGATATAGCCGTGACACCCGCTATTATTGTCCCTCCTGTCCTGACAATCCTGGTCTTTGCATTGGTGAATGTTTTGAACGCTACCATGCACTAGTTGAGTATTAGCGTAGGGTACAACATTGCACAGACTAGGCACACTTTCACAGGGTCTCCCAAGATGCCATCGCATTTTGAGAGACCCGAACCTGGAACCGGTTACAGTTATTATAGTTAGTTACAAAAAAAAGTGTAAAAAAAAAAAAACACAAACAAAAATATAAAATAAAAATAGTTGTCGTTTTATTGTTCTCTCTCTCTCTATTCTCTCTCTATTGTTCTGCTCTTTTTTACTGTATTCTATTCTGCAATGTTTTATTGTTATTGTTATTGTTATTATGTTTTATCATGTTTGCTTTTCAGGTATGCAATTTTTTTATACCTTACCGTTTACTGTGCTTTATTGTTAACCATTTTTTTGTCTTCAGGTATGCCATTCACGACTTTGAGTGGTTATACCAGAATGATGCCTGCAGGTTTAGGTATCATCTTGGTATCATTCTTTTCAGCCAGCGGTCGGCTTTCATGTAAAAGCAATCCTAGTGGCTAATTAGCCTCTAGACTGCTTTTACAAGCAGTGGGAGGGAATGCCCCCCCCCCCAACATCTTCCGTGTTTTTCTCTGGCTCTCCTGTCTCAACAGGGAACCTGAAAATGCAGCCGGTGATTCAGCCAGCTGACCATAGAGCTGATCAGAGACCAGAGTGGCTCCAAACATCTCTATGACCTAAGAAACCGGAAGCTACGAGCATTTTATGACGTAGATTTCGCCGGATGTAAACAGCGCCATTGGGAAATTGGGAAAGCATTTTATCACACCGATCTTGGTGTGATCAGATGCTTTGAGGGCAGAGGAGAAATCTAGGGTCTAATAGACCCCAATTTTTGCAAAAAAGAGTACCTGTCACTACCTATTGCTATCATAGGGGATATTTACATTCCCTGAGATAACAATAAAAATGATTTAAAAAAAAAAAAAAATGAAAGGAACAGTTTAAAAATAAGATAAAAAAATAATAATAATAAAGAAAAAAAAAAAAAAAAAAAAAAAAAGCACCCCTGTCCCCCCTGCTCTCGCGCTAAGGTGAACGCAAGCGTTGGTCTGGCGTCAAATGTAAACAGCAATTGCACCATGCATGTGAGGTATCGCCGCGAAGGTCAGATCGAGGGCAGTAATTTTAGCAGTAGACCTCCTCTGTAAATCTAAAGTGGTAACCTGTAAAGGCTTTTAAAGGCTTTTAAAAATGTATTTAGTTTGTCGCCACTGCACGTTTGTGCGCAATTTTAAAGCATGTCATGTTTGGTATCTATGTACTCGGCCTAAGATCATCTTTTTTATCTCATCAAACATTTGGGCAATATAGTGTGTTTTAGTGCATTAAAATGTAAAAAAGTGTGTTTTTTCCCCAAAAAATGCGTTTGAAAAATCGCTGCGCAAATACTGTGTGAAAAAAAAAAATGAAACACCCACCATTTTAATCTGTAGGGCATTTGCTTTAAAAAAAATATATAATGTTTGGGGGTTCAAAGTAATTTTCTTGCAAAAAAAAATTATTTTTTTATGTAAACAATAAGTGTCAGAAAGGGCTTTGTCTTCAAGTGGTTAGAAGAGTGGGTGATGTGTGACATAAGCTTCTAGATGTTGTGCATAAAATGCCAGGACAGTTCAAACCCCCCCCAAATGACCCCATTTTGGAAAGTAGACACCCCAAGCTATTTGCTGAGAGTCATGTTGAGTCCATGGAATAATTTATATTGTGACACAAGTTGCGGGAAAGAGACAATTTTTTATTTTTTTTATTTTTTTTTGCGCAAAGTTGTCACTAAATGATATATTGCTCAAACATGCCATGGGAATATGTGAAATTACACCCCAAAATACATTCTGCTGCTTCTCCTGAGTACGGGGATACCACATGTGTGAGACTTTTTGGGAGCCTAGCCGCGTACGGGACCCCGAAAACCAAGCACCGCCTTCAGGCTTTCTAAGGCCGTAAATTTTTGATTTCACTCTTCACCGCCTATCACAGTTTCGGGGGCCATGGAATGCCCAGGTGGCAAAAAAAAACCCCAAATGACCCCATTTTGGAAAGTAGACACCCCAAGCTATTTGATGAGAGGTATAGTGAGTATTTTGCAGACCTCACTTTTTGTCACAAAGTTTTGAAAATTGAAAAAAGAAAAAAAAAATTTTTTTTTCTCGTCTTTCTTTATTTTCAAAAACAAATGAGAGCTGCAAAATACTCACCATGCCTCTCAGCAAATAGCTTGGGGTGTCTACTTTCCAAAATGGGGTCATTTGGGGGGGGTTTGTGCCACCTGGGCATTCCATGGCCTCCGAAACTGTGATAGGCAGTGAGGAGTAAAATCAAAAATGTACGCCCTTAGAAATCCTGAAGGCAGTGCTTGGTTTTCGGGGTCCCGTACGCGGCTAGGCTCCTAAAAAGTCCCACACATGTGGTATCCCCGTACTCAGGAGAAGCAGCTAAATGTATTTTGGGGTGCAATTCCACATATGCCCATGGCCTGTGTGAGCAATATATCATTTAGTGACAACTTTTTGTAATTTTTTTTTTTTTTTTTTTTTTTGTCATTATTCAATCACTTGGGACAAAAAAAATGAATATTCAATGGGCTCAACATGCCTCTCAGCAAATTCCTTGGGGTGTCTACTTTCCAAAATGGGGTCATTTGTGGGGGTTTTGTACTGCCCTGCCATTTTAGCACCTCAAGAATCGACATAGGCAGTCATAAATTAAAGGCTGTGTAAATTCCAGAAAATGTACCCTAGTTTGTAGACGCTATAACTTTTGCGCAAACCAATAAATATACACTTATTGACATTTTTTTTACCAAAGACATGTGGCCGAATACATTTTGGCCTAAATGTATGACTAAAATTGAGTTTATTGGATTTTTTTTAGAACAAAAAGTAGAAAATATCATTTTTTTTCAAAATTTTCGGTCTTTTTCCGTGTATAGCGCAAAAAATAAAAACGGCAGAGGTGATCAAATACCATCAAAAGAAAGCTCTATTTGTGGGAAGAAAAGGACGCAAATTTCGTTTGGGTACAGCATTGCATGACCGCGCAATTAGCAGTTAAAGCGACGCAGTGCCGAATTGTAAAAAGTGCTCTGGTCAGGAAGGGGGTAAATCCTTCCGGGGCTGAAGTGGTTAAGGCAATATCTGACCGTGTGTACGCTCCATCGGACAAATGTTGGCTGTGCGAACAGACAAACTTGTCGGCAAGTCCGATCGTGTGTACACAAAACCATCGGACTTTAGTACCAAACATGCATGCTCAGAACCAATGCAAAAGATCAGGCAACAATACAGAAGTTGACCAAAGAGTGGCACTGGAGTATTGAACGTCCTCTTTTGAAGTGTCCTCACTACGTTTGTGTTCGTTGCCTAAAAAGTCCTACCGTGTGTATACTTAACAAGTTCACGGCCAACACCCTTTATACAGAAATCCACGGAAAAGTTTGTATAAAGTTTGATCGTGTGTATGAGGCTTAAGCCTTACTTAACCATTACTCACACAATCCCGGCAGGCAGCAATCATTGATGTGGATAAATAATTAAATAAATTTCGCGCAATATTCGTAAGAGTGATGGGTAAGTGGGGGCAGAGATAATATTGCAGTGTCTAAGTAAATGAGTGGGATCATCAGTCTCTATGTTGGACCATATACTTCATACCCCTAAATGACATTCGAGTGTAAGTGCTGTATTGAAGTGACAACTTTCCAGTATCTAGATGCCAAAGAAGAGGGGGGCAAATAGAAATGCCAGCAAGGTTACAATACCATAAATAACCGTGAATGGATCCTGGTGAATGAAAATCCTTGTATAAAGTATTATAGCATTAAATAAATTAATATAAAGTGCAACCGTGACTGAATGGCCGTGAATAGATGCTGGTGAAAAAAAGTCTTTGTAAAAAGTCCTTATAGCATTGAATAAATTAATATAAAGTGCAACCCATCATAAAAGTGAATGATTAGCAGCAAATTGATATCAAGAGTGCACTAAACACAGTGTAATCACAATTCATCTAACTGCGCCTTTAAAAATAAAAACTCAAAATAGCAGCATTGCAGGATTCAAAATGTGCAATTCATAAAATCTAGGATAGATGGCGCTGTTGAGATAGAAAGTCCTTCTATTCGGATCTGTGTGTGTTCTATGTGATGGTTAAATGGTTCCTACGGTGGTGTCCTCTAGTGCAGTCTCTCTGGACTCTCACCTTAAGTTAGTACAAATCGAGCTGTGGAAATAAAATCCATGAAGTATGGAAGCGCTGTCTGGACACTTCTCCCTCTGTACTACTTGACTCTCTGAATATTCTCCTGTGCTCCCTCGGCTCCCTCCGCTCTGATGCAGCTCAGACAAGATAAAGACAGGGGAGGGGGAGAGAGAGAAGGCAGGCTCCACTAGTGTGTTATCGTTTTAAAACCAAGGGGGATATTTATTTGATTATGCTCTTACATTGAATACTAAAAAGTCAGGCAAAGTAAAAAACAGATGAGAAGTCTGGCGTTCTCAGCGCCCTCTCACTTGTGTTGACAGCTGTGTGCCGCTCCAGCCAATCCCTGTGGGCGGCACACAGCTGTCAACACAAGTGAGAGGGCGCTGAGAACGCCAGACTTCTCATCTGTTTTTTACTTTGCCTGACTTTTTAGTATTCAATGTAAGAGCATAATCAAATAAATATCCCCCTTGGTTTTAAAACGATAACACACTAGTGGAGCCTGCCTTCTCTCTCTCCCCCTCCCCTGTCTTTATCTTGTCTGAGCTGCATCAGAGCGGAGGGAGCCGAGGGAGCACAGGAGAATATTCAGAGAGTCAAGTAGTACAGAGGGAGAAGTGTCCAGACAGCGCTTCCATACTTCATGGATTTTATTTCCACAGCTCGATTTGTACTAACTTAAGGTGAGAGTCCAGAGAGACTGCACTAGAGGACACCACCGTAGGAACCATTTAACCATCACATAGAACACACACAGATCCGAATAGAAGGACTTTCTATCTCTTCAACAGCGCCATCTATCCTAGATTTTATGAATTGCACATTTTGAATCCTGCAATGCTGCTATTTTGAGTTTTTATTTTTAAAGGCGCAGTTAGATGAATTGTGATTACACTGTGTTTAGTGCACTCTTGATATCAATTTGCTGCTAATCATTCACTTTTATGATGGGTTGCACTTTATATTAATTTATTCAATGCTATAAGGACTTTTTACAAAGACTTTTTTTCACCAGCATCTATTCACGGCCATTCAGTCACGGTTGCACTTTATATTAATTTATTTAATGCTATAATACTTTATACAAGGATTTTCATTCACCAGGATCCATTCACGGTTATTTATGGTATTGTAACCTTGCTGGCATTTCTATTTGCCCCCCTCTTCTTTGGCATCTAGATACTGGCAAGTTGTCACTTCAATACAGCACTTACACTCGAATGTCATTTAGGGGTATGAAGTATATGGTCCAACATAGAGACTGATGATCCCACTCATTTACTTAGACACTGCAATATTATCTCTGCCCCCACTTACCCATCACTCTTTTACGAATATTGCGCGAAATTTATTTAATTATTTATTCAGTAAGCGGTTGTGTGAGCACTTTTAATTTTGCTGCAATATTCACATTTAGTATTCTACACTACTTAGTAAAAATTATATTTTTTTCACATCTACCAGCGCGAAGGAAATTCTTTATAATTTAATCATTGATGTGGGCAGCTGAAGCCTGTTCCAATTTGCTTTTGGAGTTCCATGCAACTGCCTCACATCTGCGCAGTAATGACACTGCGCAGAGCACTGTGTTTTTTACAGGTTGCCATAACAATGGCGGCATCAGCGGAATGTTCCACCCAGTTGTTATGGAAATCTGTCAATCCACACAGAACTTAATGTCTTGAACGATCGCAAGATTTCACCATTAGGCATGCCTAGGACTCCTAGGATAGATGACGAATAATTATTATAAGAAATCGCTTAGGCAGCCAGGACAGGAAGTGCAGACTGCATAGAGAAAAATAAGGTAATTATAATTAAAAGAAAAAAACATTATTGCCATTACAGACAGGCATGGTCTTGCACGGGGGAGAGAAGGGTGGAACGCCGCTTTAAAACCATTCACAATTAATTACAGGTGCATTTGAAAGTCTTTGAGCTGCTTTTGCATCCCCATTGACTTGCATGGGAAAAACAGCAGTTCTCTTGTGAGCAAAAGCCTGTTAACACTGGCCCCAAGGCTGTCCATCACAGTGATGTATCAATAAGTAAGGCGGGGGTGCGGGGCAAAGCAGTAGCACCCTAGTTGTAGTCACCTTTTACATACCAAAATCCAGGGCACTTTGATCACTGTGGTGAAACATTCCAGACTGGCCCAAATAAATAAACATTGCAAGTCCATCTTAGCAGAACCTGTGATAACTGCTGTGAACTCTAGTATAGTTACTGACATAATAGGGGGAGCCCACAGAGTGTTAAATACAACCACTAAACAACATTGCGACACTTTACAGCATGTTATCTTGCAAAATACTAACCAGTTTTTATTACGATGGCTAGAAATTCAATACAAAAATTATCTAAAAACATGACAAGCCATTCTCTCACTGAAAAAAAAAAAAAAAATGGTACAAACTTTAGCACGATTATTTACAAATATTTTTTCGAAAGTGCTCATGTTCCCTTGAAATAATATTTTACAATTCAGTAGCATTTCATACTTAGCTGTCTTTTCAACTGTGTACTATTATTTTGTAGGCCATGTTAAAGTAAACCCTTACCTGCATTGCCGGTGGCAGCATAAAGCAGGAATTTCAGGTCAGCCACAGGCTGGGGCCTGTAAGGTGTAATTTATTAGCAGTAACACACGTTAAGAAAATTGGTGCAATGCGGTGCCATTCATTATGAATGACACACAGTCACACATTGTCGACAAATTTGCATTACTGGGCAGTCATAAAGTAGTGCATGCATCATTTTCTTGGCAGCACACCACATGTATGTTACTCTACACTAAAACGTACATCCCTTGGTAGAAGCTTTACGGTGCCATTCTCTATGAATGGCACTGCATCGCACCAACACACTTAGCATGCAACACATCTTCATTTTAGGCAAGATTAGGAAAGGTGTCATTTTTGAGACTTATTGTAAAGTAAAGGGGGGTGGTACGGACAGACTTACTAAAAGCAAACAAAACTGAAGACTGCATTCACTTAAAACGTTAAATCAATTACAGGGAAATTGGAGCTCTTAACTTGATTGCATTATTTCAGCTTACTTTCCACTTTAGTAAATTTGGGCAGCTTTCGATTCAAGCAAACCTGCCTGTTTGCACTTTTAGGTCATTGTAACAGGTTCATTTGATAACATACTCCCTCCACAGCGGACACCTTTCCTGCAATGCTTCCCAGTACCTATAGATACAGCAGAGCATCTGCCACCTTCTTTTACTCCAGCCTTGTGGTGCCAAGAGGAAGAGTCCATAGTCCTGTGTAATCTACAACCCCCAAATGTAAACCCATTTCTCTTGGATCTCCAGTGGAGACACTGAAGGGGTAGGTCGGAGTGGGTAAGGTGTCAGCAGGGCAAAGAGTGGGCAATCAGGGAAACCAGTTACTATTCTTCACCCTTTAGCTTTTCCTATCCGCTGGCAGTTTTGGTGGGGAGATCTTCACACCAAAATTGCCAAGACTCATGCACTTGACACATGTACTAAAGCTGGCCATGGATGAAGGGATGGATCAAATCTCAGCTGGTTCGATCCATTCATGGGCAGGCTAATTGTATCCATGTCGATCCATTGATTGACTTGTGTGCAATCAGCATGAGTGATTTTTAGCATAAGATTATTGCCAGTGGCTATAGCTATTAGCGATAATCATTGTGTTCGACACGACACACACACACACACACACACACACACACACACACACACACACACACACCCCCCCCCCCCCCCCCCCCAAAAAGAGAACACAATAATTCCAGTTAGAGAGAGTTTGTACGGAAGACAGGAGGTCTAATTTCTGGAGCCTCAGAAGAGAAACCGGCAGACATCCAGAACTAAAACTTTTTTTTTTTTTTTATCTGGCTATATGTTTGCAGCAAGGTAGTTGCCACGGAAATATTTGACTCATTGATGCAGCAGAGGAATAATTCAAGCTAATGTACATTCAACTTCTATGCTAACTGTATGGCTTAATAGAATTAACAGAACGTACATAATCACTGCACATTTTTCTCCATGCTGTAATTTGATTTTTTTTATATATATATTTTCAAAATTTCCAGAAATGTTAGAGATGAAGGATTCACTCGTCAGCCATACATTATTCAATTTTCTTGTACAATTTTGTTTAGCTTTACCTTCAACTATTTAGTGCAAGGGCCTACTAGATTGGATACAAAGTGTTTTTTAGGTTTGACCTCATATTATATGGTTTTTGGTAAATCTAAAAAGGAAAATTGTACAAGAAAGTTATAAAATGCATGGTCAGCCTTACTCCACATTATAGCATTTGAACTAGTGCATTTTAAGACAAATCGCAAAGCACAAAGTAAACAAGCAAAGAACAAAAATGAACGATTATGTAATCATCAAACAAATGTGGGGCTTATTTAGTAACAGTCCCATGCACCTTCAAATGCCCCAATAAAGATGGGCGCTTTTACAACCCCAAAGCGCACTGATCTAGTACAGTGGTCATCAACCCTGTCCTCAGGACCCACTAACAGGCCAGTTTTGCAAGATAACTGAAATACATCACAGGTGATATCATTTGCTGCTCAGTGATTGCAGTATTATCATCTGCATCTCTCCAAGGTAATACATAAAACCTGGCCTGTTAGTGGGCCCTGAGGACAGGGTTGATGACCACTGATAGTGTATTAATCCTTAAGATGACTCAAGATACTAAGGGCCCTTTCACACTGAGACGGGGGCGGTGTAGCGCCGCTATTGTAAGCGGTGCTTTACCGTGGGTATTCGGCCGCTAGCGGGGGCGGTTTTACCCCTCCGCTAGTGGCCGAGAAAGGGTTAAAAACCACCGTAAAGCACCTCTGCAGAGGCGCTTTGCCGGTGGTATAGCCGCGCCGTCCCATTGATTTCACTGGGCAGGAGCTGTAAAGAAGCGGTATACACTCCACTCCTTCACCGCTCCGAAGATGCTGCTAGCAGGACTTTTTTTTTACCATCCTGCTAGCGCACCGCTCCAGTGTGAAAGCCCTCGGTGCTTTCACACTAGAATGAAAGCAGCGGCACTTTCGGGTCGGTTTGCAGGCGCTATTATTAGCGCAATAGTGCCTGCAAACCGCCCCAGTGTGAAAGGACCCTAAAGCTGCCAGCACACCACAACAGATGAAACCCTTTATTCAAAACAATGCACAACATGCATGTTGCTGTGCTCTACTGTACAATATGTTGGGGTGCCATTCACATTGAATGGCACTGCAACACATTACACATGGCAAAGGTGCATTATCATGCCTTGTGGCATCACAAAAACCCTTGCGCTTTAGCATGCGTTTCCACACCACTTCTGAACTGTACAATTGGTGGGGTATTTACTTTGTTTTTTTCTGAATAGCTAGTGTCAGCTTTTTACAGTTCAGAAACCGGCCAAGATTCAAACCATGTATGGGCAGGACGATTGTACCAAGTTGATCAACTTTTTCTTGAAAATAATAATAAATAAAAAAAAAAAACACACACATCATTTTTCCCTGCTCTGTGTAGTGGTTTTGCACAGAGCAGCCCCAATCCTTCTTTTCTGGGGTCCCCCGTTGACAAGGAGGAGGGGCCAGAAGTGCCAAGTTCCCGAGAACAAGCTGCTATAGGACATACAAATGTTGGTTAAGTCCCGCCCCCTGCTCACTGGCTGTGATTGACAGGAGGGGGAGCCAATGGCTCTCGCTGCCGTGTCTCAGCCAATGAGGAGAGAGAGTCCCAGGGGAGCCTTGGCTCTCGTGGACATCGCTAGATCGGGCGGAGGCAAGTATTAGGGGGGCTGCACACTGAAGGTTTTATTTAGAATGCACGAGGGGGGGGGGGGGGAGAAACACACCTATCTTTAGAAATAAGGACACTACCAGCATTAACATTTACTGAATCTAACATAGTAGAAAACGAAACCCCATTGGTCAACAAAAATTTATTTGAAAACTTTGCGAATGCAAGATGGTGTGTGCAGACAATAAATTCCTTTCAGCACACATCAGCCAGACTATTGAAATTTCTTCGCTCTATGCCAATGCTGTTAAAGTGATTGTAAAGTTTTTGGGGGGTTTTTTTGTTTTTAAAAAAAGTTAAACTTGCCTGCTCTGTGTAATGGTTTTGCACAGAGCAGCCCCAATTCCCCACTGGTGCCCCTGGCTTCTCCCCCACTCCAGTGCCCCTATAGCAAGCTGCTTCTTATGAGGGCACTCGTGCTTGCTTGCACCCAAGTCCTGCCCCTTCATCTCTGGCTGTGACTGACAGCAGCAGGAGCCAATGAAGAGGGAGAGAGCCTCTGCTCTCATGCACTGCGCTGGATCGAGATCAGGCTCAAGTCTAAGGGGGGCTGCATACAGAAGGGTTTTTACCTTATTGCATAGAACATAGTAAGGTTAAAAAAAAAATAAAAAAAAAAATAAAAAAAAAAACCTTCTGCCTTTACAACCACTTTAAAGAGTACTTGTTTGCTTGGGAGTGTCTGGTAGTTATAAGACTAGACTGACAACATTCAATTCTGGTTAAGCAAGCATTTGGAAATATACTGTGCTGACTGCTATGCAGATTATGTAAACACAGTACAAAAAAAATATATATATAGTTTTATATTATTTCTTGAAAAGTTATTGTTTGAAAATAAAAGAATTGTTGCTATCATTAACAGGTGATTAAACATTACAGAATAAATACATTTATGGCTCAAAGTGATGACTGATGCCTAAAGCCATCACAGGGTTCTTCATACAGGAGTTTGCTTTTCAACATTCCAGCTACAATTAGACAGACAATGATCAATAGAAATATTCAAATGGCTATTCTTTCAATCCCAAGGTTTTTCACTCAGCTAACTAGCTTCACTTGGATCAATTATAGATCAGAACTTTTAAAGAGAAATGCTGCTGTAACATGAACCTGTCAGCCATAAAAGCATATACAATGTGCTTAAAAAAAAAAAAATGCCTTCATCAACTAGAAATCCTCCTCCTGTGTGCATCCGATTAAAATGTTCCTTTTTAGTGGGGTCTAAATTCCTGACTTTTAAAGTAGCATCACTACAAATGCTAAAATCCTCACACAACCCTCCAGGAGACCTTGTGCATGGAGAACTTGGATCCATTCTGATCTTTGCATTATTGCTAAGCAATGTCATTGACAGTGGCCACACACTCACTCACTCTCTCTTCCAACCACACTAGACACATTTAGTGTTTGAGCGTTCATTACAATGGCCAGTGTAAATATTTTGGCCAATGGAATCCATTAACCTTCAATGCATCTAAACATGTAGACAAAATGCAGCTTTAGGGGTTTTTTTCCCCCCCCTCTCTCAGCAATTGTAAAGGATCACTTTTTTTTTTTTTTTTTTTTTTTAATAAAAACACACTACCGTATACTTACCAGCTCTTCTTAGGTCTCTAGCCGGCACTTCTGGTTCCTACCCCGCTGCTTGCTATGCCAAACCGGCTGTGTCCATAGGCAAAGCATGGCCCATCCGCACTTCCTCCTCACTGGCTATGATGGACATTCAAGAGAGCCACTGCTCTCATGCGTATTGCTGGATCAAGATGGGACTCAGGTAAGGAGTTAGGGAAGTTGCACGCAGGGTTTTTTTTTTTTTTTTGTTTTTTTTTATACCCTTATTGCATAGAACCACTTTAAGCAGCTTTTCTCCCCCAAGGAGAAAAGGCATTCAAAGGAGCTGAGCAAACCCTCAGTGTGCTTGAAGCCTAAAACAGCATTACTTTAGAAAGATTGATGATGTTGTGACCTTTCTCCCACTTTGTCTTCACTGAAAAAATACAAGGAATTCTGTGAATAGCAGTGGTTCAGAGTAAGCAAGCCCCTGTGGTCAGTATGCAGTGGAACAGCACTCAGCACGGGACCCAGACAGCATTGATGATCACTGTAGTAGTGGCGACTACAGCTTTAATGACCTCTGAGATCTTATTGGACAAAGAAATAGCAGTTGACAGCCTTGAAATCAAACTCTAGTGAAAACTGCCTAAAAGTTGCACAGCAAAAAGTTTTTTTTCTGTTAGATAAAAAAAAGGTAGTAGACATACCATGCCTGGCCAACACTCCTGGAAGCTGGAAATCACTGAAGCAGACACCGCTACTCCAGTGAACTCCACCAACTTCTGGGCCGCATATCGAGTGGCTGCTCTATCCTGCACTGTGAACACAGGAAAGGTCAGCCGCTCAGCATAGGCGCCATTCATGCTCTCCATCCCAGCGAACACTTTGTATTCATTTTTTTTTTTTTTAAATGGAGAGCGTTTTCTGAATGGTGCCCATGCCAAGCAACCCACCTCTCTTGTGGCAACAATGAAGAAGAACAGCCACTCAGCACTGGACACAAGTGGAAATCACTGTAGTGGTGTCTACTTTAGTGATTTCCAGCTTCCAAGCACAGTTTATACAGAGTTCCATTGGTCAGAGCTAGGCCAATGTAACCTTGTATTCTTTAATATGGGAAACAGGCTTGCTTTTATCAATGTCAGTAATGTATCAAGTATCCAATGCAGTCCCAAATAATACACAACTTCTTTGCATATAAATGCAGTCTCCAACTAAGTCCATATAGTGTTTACATCCTTTGATGCTCAGGAGTCTGTAAAGGGATCATCATTAGTCACTGTGATCCAACCAATCACTATCACCACCTTCCAGAGGAAAAAAAACTCCCTTCCTTTTGGAAAGGAGTCAAGAACACTGGATGAGGTGAGCCATGCATCACATACATACAGGTAAGCCAGTTGTAATCATATTCATGCATTAACAAGAAAAAAAAAAGAAGCCCAGTTTCTAAAATTTAAAAAGGATAAAACTACAGCTGTAATCAGTTTATCAATTTCCCCAAAAAAAGTAAATGACACTGATGGGATGCAGTTAAAATAGATTCCCTGCCTCATTAATAATATTCTGTTTGTCCTCCTTTGCTCCACTGTGGAGATTACAATTAACATAAAAAAAGAACACAAATATTTCTAAATTAGAACAAGATGGACTTGTGTCTTTTTTGAACCAGACTATGGGTTTTTTTTGTTTTTTTTTATGAAAGGCAAATCCACTTTGCACTAGAAGTGCAAAGTGCACTTGAAATTGCACTTGGAAGTGAAGTCACTGTAGATCCGAGGGGGACATGCAAGGAAAATAAAGAGCATTTTAGCTTGCACATGATTGGATGATAAAATCAGCAGAGCTTCCTCTCATTTCAGATCTACCCCTCAAATTTACAGTGACTGCACTTCCAAGTGCACTTTGCACTTATAGTGCAAAGTGGATTTGCCTTTCGTAAATAACCCCCTATGTTACTATGTAAACTCTTAAAAACTATAATTATTCAGAAAAAAAAAAAATCTCCAGTACCATCAACCACAGTGCCATATTCCCCTGTAGGCAAAGCGGTACTGCAACTTCCTCATTCCTATGATATATTAGTCCTTTGATCAATCTACTAGAATAGATCGATTAACAGTACCAAGCACATTAAACAAACGTGCCATTGAATAGTGTTCAACTGGTCTAATACCATTTGCTGTACAACTCTGGCAACAAAATATAGGATCTGACCGAGAAATAAACACTCAAAAAAAAAAAGGTTTTGCCTTCATATGACATATTAGTACTTGCAGGTATTTTATATTTCCCTGAGAAGCTCTGCTATGTGCATCACTCAGCAAACACAGTGCAACATGGAGAAATAGTAAAAAGGATAGCGAGAAGCACACCTGCCTGCATACACTAGTAGATCTTCCCAGCGAGTACAGGAGATCAGTCACTGTCCTAGCACAGCCCTCTGTTGGCTGGGATTGCCAAGCTCGGCATACAATAAAGCTCCTTGGACTCACATACCAAATCCCTGGTGCCCATACCCTTACCAAATACAAAATATGCATAGCACACAATCACATTTTTGTATCAAAGAACAAAAGGGGAGAAAAAGAAAAAAAAAAAAAAAAAAAAAACCCAAACAAATCTTTATTTACAAAGCGTTAGTCCAAGCAGGTTTCCAACTAGAAAGTTTTGTATTAAATCAGTCTGAATACGAAATGGTTATATTATTCTGACATTATATAAATAAGCGCCTGTACCAATAAACACAGTGAACAGGAGGGGAGGGTCGGAAAGCACTAAAAAGGGAGTGAGGGGTCAATGGGAGGAGGGGCAAAAGTTGAAAACCTGCATTATGGTATATACAACAAGGGAAAGAGAACGTCTATTGGGCAGAAATTGCATCAAGGCAACAAGGTCCCATTATTTTCTATGTAGTGCTAAGATGGCCATAAGTTCTTCCTGCCACCTAGCAGGGAGAAACAAAAACACTCCAGTGCCATCTGAACCCCCAAGAAGGAGACTGGGGGTATTTTAGTCCTCTGGGTTAACAGCATCTTGTATTTTGCTGGTGCTCAGTCCGTTTCTAAAGAAAATAAAATAAAATATTAAAGTTTGTCAGGCAAAATAAAAAACACAGTAATAATAAATGTGCACATCTCCCCATATTTGAGTCCTTTAACAAGGGATCTGCCCGAAATGCTGTCAAACCACACAATTACTGTGGGGGAAATTTACTAAAAATGTTGAGGCAGAAGGTTTTTTTATTTTGATGCATTCTATGCATCAAGATAAAAAACCTTGCGTGTAGCAGCCACCCCAGCACCCCTTAATTACTTACCTGAGCCCCATCCCTCCTCTCCAGCAATGTCCATGATTGTCTAAACCACCTGGGACACTCCTGATTGGCTGAAACACAGCAGTGGTGCCATTGGCTCCCGCAGCTGTCAAAGTCAGTCAGCCAATCGGGGCCGGGCCAGGGCTCTGTGAATGAACACACGGAGGTGTGACTCGGCTCCAGTGGCCCCATAGGAATGTGCTGACTGTGGGGGCACTCGATAGGAGAAAGGGGTAAGGAGCAGCAAAGCTTTTAAAAAAAAAAAAAATTAAAAAAAAAAAAAAACACTGCACAAAAAAAAAAAAAAAAAAAAAAAAAAAGGAGGCAAGTAGAATTTTTTATTTTTTTTAAAAAAACAAGACTTTACAATCACTTTAAGGGAAAGAGGCTGTGAAACCTTGTAGCTTCATAGCCAGCTTTCTATTGCGTATGCACAAAGCATGGTGCGCTTTGTAAATGGTCCCCATCTTCTGGGACCTGTGATGTGTCCCAGAAGGCTGCAGAGTGAAGTTCCACTGTAAGGCCCTGTTCACAAGTGGCGTTTTGGGATCTCAGGCAGAATCACAATTCTGCCCGCGATCGCAAATACAACTATGGCAAAAACGTACCATTGATTTTAAATGGCACTAAAGCGTGATGCAGTTTTGCCGTGGAATATTGCGTGATAAATGGCACAGTACACCACCAGGAGCTTCTTTTGAGCAACAAGCTTTGCGCAATGCGTTTTGCTGCAACTGTAGTGCGATTTATCATGCAGCAAGGCTGCACCACATTTAAGGGCCATTGAAAATGAATGGCACCCAAACACAAGTGGTGCGTTTTGCCACTATTGCACTGCCTGAGATCCCAAAACGCCAGATGTGAACAGGGTCTTAAGCCAGCCATAGACGGAGTGAAAATTGCTCGAAATTCACAGCGTCGATGGGGAAAGCCTTCCCGCTGAGCCATTGTGTTCTCTCAGTAGAGGGTAGCCATCCATGCCAGGAGAATGCAGTGACTAGTGCCAGTAGCTATAATTAGCCACTAGCAATAGTCGCATGTAAAATACGACAGGCTGATTGTACCCAAGTTGATCAATCTGCTGAACCGGCCCAGAGGCGAGCCATTTATGGCTGGCTTTAGTGTCCGACAGATGAGAGCTGAAGGTCCTGGGACATTAGAACAAGACCCGCTGTGTGTGAACAAGTGGCAGTCTCAGTCTAGACCCCCGCCAGGTCATACCCTCAACGCGTTTCACTCCACCCACCAGCGCGTACACATGGGCATAGCTCCTTCCCAGCCAGCACTCACAGCAGCAGGCACAGGAGTACACTTCCTTGCAGCCTGAGCGGCTCACATGCACACCATGGCTTTAGTGTCTGGCAGCTGTAGTGAGCCAGTGATGGGGGGCGGTGTGGGGCGCATTACACACCTCCCTTTTTTTGTAGGAACTTTCTTTGAAGTGCACAAAAGTGACACTTCATTCATGTCACTGTACAGCAGCATGGTGCACTACACTGCTGTACAGTGACGTGCAATCCCGCCCAGTGCACTGTGATAAAATGCAGCATGTCTGCATTTTATTGCAGTTCACTGCATCTCCGGGTGTGCTGCACTGTAAAAAGAACACATAGAAAACGTTTGTGTGTCCTAGCGGTGACATGCATTCTTCTAGCACGGCAAAACACGTCACTACACTGTGCGCAAGCACAGCCTAAAAGAAATATGGCATACAAGTATTTTCTATTTTCATATGCTGCAAGCAGTTAGTGCTCTTAGCATTTTTCAATCGTATTGAAAGAAAAAAAAAAATTATAACTGTTCAACATACAAAGTGAACATTCATTCAGCATAGTTGATCATGTAAATTTGTGTTTATGTTTTTTGCGAGTATCCTATTGGGTGCAAGAGATTTTTTAGGGGGCGGATGTGGCCCTTTGCTTACTTTTATCTGGCTATTGGGGCACAATTCCACCAATGATGGAGCACAATTCTTATCGTTAACTATGGGGCACTATTCCTCTTATTAAAACCAACAATGAGGCACTGATGCCGGGGGAATTTTCTACTCATACTGACCACAGGCTGCCCCCCAAAAGCTTGAAGGACAGAAAGCTAGCCCTTTGCTTAGAAAGTTTGGACTAGTATGTTGCCCTTTTTTACTTTTATAATAAAAATGAAAAAAAAAAAAAAAAAAAAAAAATGAAGTTTTATTACTCACAGGTTCATTATCTATATCAGTGATCGTTAAGGTGTGATCTGCCTTTCTACTCATTAGCTCTCCTTATTGTTAGTGTATTTTATGTGCTGCCCAAGACAATTTCTCCTCTTCCACTGTGGCCCAGGAAAGTTAAAATGTTGGACACCCCTGTAGTACAATATAAGCTAGAAAGAGCAAAAGCATGCATACAAATCAGCAAAATCTAGTGCAGACAGGCTTTTAGCACAATTAGCACAGATAACTTTACAGTAATATTATTTCTTACCAAGTGGTATAACCGATGGCGGCTGTTCTGGCGGTGAACCAGTGCTGCACTCATGCGTCATCGGCTCACATGATTCACCGTTTTCAGATACCTTTGATAATGAATCTTCCGCTGTATTCTGGTTTTCAGCCGTGTCACCATAGTTGCAATGGGTGTCATCGCTGCCCTCCTCAACTCCGCCTTGTTTGACTTCCACCAGCCGTTCTGAAAACCAGCGCTGTATTTCATCCGAGGACATGCCAGTCTGATCACACAGATCACTAATGTCACTTTTACAAAGTTTTTGATGCTCGCCATAATAGTCCAAGAGAGGCTGCAGAGTCACAGGCTTAGATTCCGAATAAGTTTTTTTGTAGCCCTCATACCATCTTAAATTGCCAATTTTAAAAGAGTACCTGGCATCCCCAAACCAGCGCACGATTTCTGGGCGTGGCAGTCCTGTCTGCTCTACCAGATAATCGTACTGTTCATGGGATGGCCACTGTGTCTTCACAAACAATTGTCTTAAATGATCCCGTTGCTGGGCAGTCTTTTTAACAGATCTAGTTTTCTGAGGAGTACAGGGCCTACTACCACCATCGTGGTGATTATTGTGATCATCCCTAAAGCTGTCTGTGTTGTTACCTGTATCTGTCACCCGAAGAGCCTTTAGATTAATCTTTATTGGGTTTACTTTTCGCTCCATGACTGGAGAACTAGGAGCCTTCACGTCTTCAGCAGTCTTGACCTCTGAGTTCTCCATTTCTTCATGGGAAACTTCATCATGCTTTTCATGCCAAGCCTTTTCTCTCTTGAGTTCTTCAGCAACCCTTTTGCGTTTCTCTGAGAACCAGCCGTCAATTTCACGCCTTGTCATCTTGGTCTCGCTTCGCAACCTGGTCACTTCGTCATCTGAAGGGCTGTCATTTTTTGCAAAGCTACTTTCCAGAGCTCTCAGCTGCTCTGGAGCCCTCTCCTTATATCTTGTGGTTGTGAAGTCTGGAGCCTGATGCCATGACTGCCTCCTAGGGGTATGGGATGGCGTATGCGATGGTGTATGGCTGCTTGCTGGAAGCGCAAAATCGGTATCATGCTCTTTTCCCACAGAAAACACAAAATCTGAATGGAGATCAAGTAGCTGATCGTTGGGGTCTAATAAGGTGGTTGGTTTGTTGCGGAAGTGATACCGTTTATCACTAAACCATTTTCTAACCTCCCTTGTTGCAAGGCCCGTAATTCTGGTCAGTCTCGCAACTTCCCCATGGGAAGGAAACTGACTTCTGCCAAAACTGTTTTTAAGGGCGCTCAGCTGCTGTCTTGACTTTTTAATTCGAATGCTTTCATAAAGATTTGATAATGGAGGGGAGTTTCCATCATCAGCTGTAAAGGACTCTTGACCAAACTCATTTGATTGACTAGTGGAAAGTGGTGCTACTCCTAAAGACAATGAAGTAACAGCTCCTTGAATTCCATTGGTAATAATAGGCTGAGTTACTATTAAACCACCAGTCCCCTGAGGTTGATTGACAATCTGACTAGGAAGGGTTGCATGGATGAGATGCTGAACATTATTTGCATTGGTTACAAGGGGAGCATTCAAAACAGTTATAGTAGGCTGCCGCATGGGTTGGGGGATGGACTGGATTATAGTATTAAACATCTTCTTCCTAGAGTCCTCAATCTCCTCTGGTGACCAGCTGATTCCCTGTTTAAGTCTTTGAGCAGTAAACCATATTTTAATTTGCTCTTCAGGGTATTTTGTCACAACTGTCAGATAGCAAAGTTCAGCCTTTGTGGGGTAAGGGAATTTATTGAAAGAATTTTTCAGAAAACAATTGGAATCCATTGACAAATTATATGTCGGAATGCTGCTCAACGGAATCATTACTTTAGGGAGAGACTTTTCATTGGGAAGCTGGTGACTATGAGACTTTTGTGCAGACTGTTTTGGCAGCACTGGCGTTAGAATAGTTGCAGGAATCTTTGGCTGTATTACAGGCTGAGATGAGTTTATAGATACCAACTGGGTGACCCCAGTTTGCAAGACAGGTACTGTTCCTATTATGGGGCCATTTACTATTGAAGAATTGACAATGTTGTTGGCTACTTTGCTTATCAGTGCTGTTCCGCTCCTGGTGACTGGACGTCCTCTTCTATCATGCTCCTCACCTACACTGTTACCGTTAGCCTTTATGGTAATCATTTTTTTTGTTTCCAGCTTATTTTTCAAATTCTTCATTATAGGGGTTTTAGTAATAGCCACTTCTGAGTAGTCATCGACAAGTTCGTCACCATGACGTACAGGTTCATCATGGTCAATACCTTGGCCACCAAGACTCTGTTCCACAACAGTGTAGCTCTCATGCTTGGCCACAGTCCAGGAGAGATCTGGATCTCCAGGATGAGAATCTGCATTGTGAGCTTCTAGTTCCTTAGGATCTTTCACCAAGAAGCTACATGCGATGCAAACATACGAGGAATCGTCTCTAAAGTCAAGGTGTTTCGTATTCATGTGTTCCACAAAAGGGCTTGTTTCCTGAGAACCAAAATTACAATATTTACAAAAAAAACTCAGACCTTCTACATTTTCATGTCCATTAGAGAGCAGGTCATGACTGTCACCCATAAGGTCTGCAGCTGGTAGTATATCTTGGTGCTCCTCTGTAGAACTTTGGTCCTTGTCTTCTTCTGCAATGTCTGTGCCACCATCGAGGGCTAGAACCTTAAGTGGTATCATGCAAGGCGTTGTAGACTTCCGTTTGCTTGCCATGATTTCTGATTTTCTTCTTCCAACAGAAGGAAGGAAGTGGTGTGCGTTTGTCTTAATTCAGAACGACCACCGATAAGGCATTACTCCTCGAGCATGTTGATCTACAAGACTTTGGGCTTGACTTGGCACAGATCTAAAAAAGGAGAAAAATAAAAAATTAGATTACTTTGTTAACAAATATGTTGTTCAGGGTTTTAGAAATAGAAAACACAACAAAGTCTTTAAAATTACCAGTGAGGCAAGAAGAATATTAAAAACATAAATTTAAACTGTAATAAAAATGTAGTAGCAGCACAAGAAAATAAAGTGGAACTCAAGCCAAAACTTTAGGACACCATTTGTCAAGTTTAACTCTCCCCGCTCAGTCCAGCGCTGGAGGTTCTGCTCAGGCCAGACTATCACTCATATCATTCTGCCCACTTCCTGTGAGCCCAGCCTGCAGTCATCACACAGGTTGAGCTTGCACTACTCCAGGAGTGAATGATGCTCACACACTTCCTGCAATAGAAGTGGTCACTGGGACAGAAAGTAAGGTGAAGATTTGCACAGCAGAAAGCAGTAATATTGTGGCCAAGGTTCAAATCCTTCCCCAAATGTTTGGGCTGCAAACCTACTTTAAAGTGCAACACATTACATATGTTTCAGTTTAACAATCCTTATACAGGGACAGTTATTTTAGATTTACAAGGTAGCAGCTCAGAAAAATATTTATCGCTTTAAAGCAGGGGTAGGCAACCTGGGTCCCTCCAGCTGTTGTGGAACTACAATTCCCTACAGAAATTGCAAGGGTGGCAGTTACAATTACTCCCAGAGGCATAATGGGACTTATAGTTCTGCAACAGCTGGAGGGTCCCAGGTTGCCTACCCCTGCTTTAAAGACTGTGGGCTACCACAGACTACCATCCTATCCAGCAAGTAAAGGGAACCTGATAGTTCACAAGCTAATGCCTACACCCTGTGATACCTCCACTGCGCTTCTGAATAAGTGAAAAAAGTATAATTTAAAGTGGAGTTCCACCCACTTTTACAACTCTTCAGCATCCCTCACTAAACTGTGCACTGTAAACTAATTGGATATTTTTTTATTTTTTTTTCTCAGCACTAACTGTATATCTGCTGTATTCATTTTTCACTTCCTCCTCCCTGGCCGTGGCCCATCACATCATTTCCTGTTTGCAATGCCTTCTGGGAAGGGGCGGCAACTTCCTCTGAAACTGCCGTTGCTATGGAAACCTGACCTGAAACCTATTACACTGCTTGTGCTGCACTGAGCATGTGCGAGATCTGCAAGGATGAGATCCAGGAAGAAATGCAGTCTGGCTTCAGATGCCCACACTTAAGATGGCCACGGCCTGCTGTAAGTTTATAAAATAACAAACTACTGCTATAAACTAACAAAACAGAACTTAGTTTACAGACTAACTTTACTAGAATACATTAAGCTTGTGTATTATAGGGGTATTTTTATTTAAAAAGTATAATTTTGGCCGGAACACCACTTTAACCGCTTCCCGACCGCCCACTGTATATTGACGTCCTGTGTTTTAAAGATGGATATCTCGGTAACGGCAGCAGCTGCTGCCACAACCGAGGTATCCATCTTTAGGGCCGGCGATTCTACACACGATAATGGTGGTCTATGCGGCGGGTTCGCCGCGAGATCACCGTTATCGGCGGCGGGAGAGGTGCCACCCCCCCTCCCGCCGCTCTCCCGCACCCTCCGCCGCTTACCGGAGCCGTCGGTAACGGCGGAGGCGATCGGGTCCTTTCACTGCTGAGGTACTGAGACGAGTGAGGCCAAGATGGCCCCCACCCGTCTCTATACCATGTGACGGCCGGAGCGACGTCATTACGACGGCTCCGCCCACTTCTCTTAAAGGCACAATTTATTTTGTGTCATTTTTTAAACGACTTTTTTTTTTTTTTTTTTTTTTTTTTTTTTGCATTATAGTCTAAATATGAGATCTGAGGACTTTTTGACCCCAGATCTCATATTTAAGAGGACCTGTCATGCTTTTTTCTATTACAAGGGATGTTTACATTCCTTGTAATAGGAATAAAAGTGATCCAAATTTTTTTTTTTTAAAAAACAGTGAAAAAATAAATAAAATAAAGTAAAATAAATAATTAAAAAAAAAAAAAAATTTTTTTAAAGCGCCCTGTCCCGACGAGCTCGCGCGCAGAAGCGAACGCATACGTGAGTAGCGCCCGCATATGAAAACGGTGGTCAAACCACACATGTGAGGTATCGCCGCGACCGGTAGAGTGAGAGCAATAATTCTAGCCCTAGACCTCCTCTGTAACGCAAAACATGCAATCTGTAGAATTTTTTAAACGTCGCCTATGGAGATTTTTAAGGGTAAAAGTTTGACGCCATTCCACGAGCGGGCGCAATTTTAAAGCGTGACATGATGGGTATCAATTTACTTGGCGTAACATTATATTTCACAATATAAAAAAAAATTGGGCTAACTTTACTGTTGTCTTATTTTTTTTTTCAAAAAAGTGAATTTTTTCCAAAAAAAGTGCGCTTAGAAGACCGCTGCGCAAATACGGTGCAAAAAAAAGTATTGCAATGACCGCCATTTTATTCTCTAGGGTGTTAGAAAAAAAACAATATATAATGTTTGGGGGTTCTAAGTAATTTTCTAGCAAAAAAACCTGTTTTAAACTCTTAAACACCTAAAATCCAAAACGAGGCTGGTTTTGAAGTGGTTAAATAAACTATAGCTGCCACTTAATATGTAACAAATACGTGACTGAATTTAAACCTCTAGAGCTATATATACATACATACACACATTTGAAAATTAGTCACAATATGAATGTGATCTGACAAAAAAAAAAAAAAAGTTATTGGTGAACACTGTGAGCAAACACATCCTATCACATAATGTTCAAAACAACACACCCTGTGGCAGATGTGAAAATGATAAATGAAGTCTTAGAATATATTCACTTATGAACTTTATGTTAAGAATTCATTTATCATTTTCACATCTGCCACAGGGTGTGTTGTTTTGAACATTATGTGATAGGATGTGTTTGCTCACAGTGTTCACCAATAACTTTTTTTTTTTTTGTCAGATTACATTCATATTGTGACTGATTTTCAATGAGGGTATTATTGTCAATATTCACACATATATACTTTTACTGTTCATTTAGATTGATCATTGCTTTCATTAGCACATTTTTATTTTTTCATTTTTTATTTATTTGAGTGCTACTATTTATTCCACTTCTCTCTAGAGCAGTGGCTCTCAACCTGGGGGTCGGGACCCCCTCGGGGGTCAAATGACGTTTTGTCAGGGGTCACCGAATCCTGGGCTGTTCCTAAAGCCTGCACCGCATTCCCAGCCTTTTTGCGGCCGCCCAGCTGGGGCTGTCCCTGGAACCTGTGGCCGCCCACTCAGCCTCTTCGCAGGCACCCATTCAGTTCACAGCATGGGTAGGGGGCAGAGACTAGAGGTCAGCTGACTGGTGAGGAATATGAAGTGAGAGGGGCTGGAGGAGACCAATCTCCGGATTTTGGCACAGGTGTCACTGCTACGAGACAACACAGAGCTGGAGAAACAGTGAGTAACACTACCTGTGATTAGAGTTGCCATTAAAAGTCCCCACACTACAGTTCTCAGATCAGCAGATGACCTGGATCAAGAGCACCTAAGTTGGTTGAGCAGAACTCCAAGCCAGCACTGCCACCACTCATCCCAACTTCCCGCCAGCACTGCCATTACTTATCCCAACATCCCAAAAATAGAGAATACATGGAAGGGAGAGGAAAAAAAGGGGGAGGAACAAAGAAAGAGAGAGAGAATAAGAGAACAAGAAACACGGCTAGAGTGAGGGATGGGGAAAAGAAACAAATTAGGATAGAGATAAAAGGGAAAGAAAGGAGAACAAAGAGTGATACATCCTAAAATATACCAGAAGGGGTTTTAATACTGTACGAGTGGAAGGGACTCAGGGAGTGCTAAATGTCCATGGGTTAGGGGCGCAAATTACTTGTCTTGCCTTGGGTGCTGACAACACACGCTACGAAAATAATTTTACTGTTAGGGGTCCCCACAACATGGGAAATTTTATCAAGGGGTCACGGCACTAGAGGGTTGAGAACCACTGCTCTAGAGGTTTAAATAAAAGGGAACCTGTCATAAGTGATTATTCCTGGGGGAGAGGACATTTCAATAATCATATGGCAGATGCCACTTGACCGCAGAGCTGTACCACTAGCTACAGAGACGTATATGGTTCAGCAGTTGAACTATCAATGGAGGATTGAAAAAAAATGGGAGTAGCAAAACACAAAATGCACAATGCGACACAAGCAGCACTTAAAGTGCTTGTAAGGGTTTGTTTTTTTTGTTTTAAAACAAACATATACTTCCCTCCACTTTGCAGCTAGTTTTGCAAAGAGTGACCCCAAACCTCATCTTCTGGGGTCCCCCCCCGCGGCTCTCGCGGCTCCTCCCCACATCAGATAACCCCCTAGGACAGTGATGGCGAACCTTGGCATCCCTGATGTTTTGGAACTACATTTCCCATAATGCTCATGCACTCTGCAGTGTAGTTGAGCATCATGGGAAATTTAGATCCAAAACATCTGGAGCGCCATGGTTCACCATCACTGCCCTAGGAGAAGCGCTCTCCCGGGGGTTACCTTGTGGGTGCGCTCCCGAGTCCAGCATTTGCGTCCATAGACACAAATGCCGGACTCTGCCCCGCCCCCCAGCGCTCGAGTCATTGGATTTGATTGACAGCAGCAGGAGCCAATGGCTGCACTGATATCAATCTATCCATTTAACCACCTCCCGACCGCCCACTGTATATTGACGTCCTTTTTTTAAAGATGGATATCTCGGTAACGGCAGCAGCTGCTGCCACAACCGAGGTATCCATCTTTACAGCGGGCGGTTCTGTACACGATAACGGTGGTCTCTGCAGCGGGTGTGCCGCGAGATCACCGTTATCGGTGGCGGGAGAGGTGCCACCCCCCCTCCCGCCGCTCTCCCGCACCCTCCGCCGCTACCGACGGCTCCGGTAAGATCGGATCCTGTCAGTGCTTCGGTATAGAGATGAGTGAGGCCAAGATGGCCCCCACCCGTCTCTATACCATGTGACGGCCGGAGCGACGTCATTACGACGGCTCCGCCCACTTCTCTTAAAAAGGCACAATTTTTTTTGTGTCATTTTTTTAAACGACTTTTTTTTTTTTTTTTTTTTTGCATTTTAGTCTAAATATGAGATCTGAGGACTTTTTGACCCCAGATCTCATATTTAAGAGGACCTGTCATGCTTTTTTCTATTACTATTACAAGGGATGTTTACATTCCTTGTAATAGGAATAAAAGTGATCCAAATTTTTTTTATTTTTAAAAACAGTGAAAAAATAAATAAAATAAAGTAAAATAAATAATAAAAAATAATAAAAAAAAATAAAAAATTTTAAAGCGCCCTGTCCCGACGAGCTCGCGCGCAGAAGCGAACGCATACGTGAGTAGCGCCCGCATGTGAAAACGGTGGTCAAACCACACATGTGAGGTATCGCCGCGACCGGTAGAGCGGGAGCAATAATTCTAGGCCTAGACCTCCTCTGTAACGCAAAACATGCAATCTGTAGAATTTTTTAAACGTCGCCTATTTTTAAGGGTAAAAGTTTGACGCCATTCCACGAGCGGGCGCAATTTTAAAGCGTGACATGATGGGTATCAATTTACTTGGCGTAACATTATATTTCACAATATAAAAAAAAAATTGGGCTAACTTTACTGTTGTCTTATTTTTTTTTTCAAAAAAGTGAATTTTTTCCAAAAAAAGTGCGCTTAGAAGACCGCTGCGCAAATACGGTGCAAAAAAAAAGTATTGCAATGACCGCTATTTTATTCTCTAGGGTGTTAAAAAAAAAACAATATATAATGTTTGGGGGTTCTAAGTAATTTTCTAGCAAAAAAACCTGTTTTAAACTTGTAAACACCTAAAATCCAAAACGAGGCTGGTTTTGAAGTGGTTAAAGTAGTTGTAAACCCAAGAAAAAAAACCCTGCAAGACAAAGGCATAATGCGCTAGTATACATAGCATACTAGCTCATTATAAATTACTTAGCTGAGGTCGAAACCCCCGCAGCAGTCCTCGTTTACCGCTCCGGCCACATCGCTCCTGGAGTTACTTCCGGGTATTGCGGGCTCTGGCACTGTGACTGGCCGGAGCCGCGATGACGTCAATCCCGCGCATGCACGCAGGAGCCGCCGGTAACGGCACACTCACTGAAGCAACGGCACGTACGTGCCATTGCTTCAGTGCGCATGTGCCGATGACGTCAGCACATGTAAATACAGGGGATATCTCCTAAACCGTTCAGGTTTAAGAGATATCCAGGGTAACTACAGGTAAGCCTTATAGGCTTAACTGTAGCAAAAAGTGTGTTTGAAGGGTTTACAACCACTTTAAGAGCCGGGACCCCTTGGAGAGACGGAGAGCTTGTCTCCGCCGACAGAAATACGGGGCTCAGGTAAGTATAAAGGTGAAAAAAACATGAGGGTTTACAACCCCTTTAAAATATGCTCCACTGCACCCATCTCCCCTGCAGTGTGTTGGGAGGAGGAAATATACATTGAAATGCAAAGGTTTCAAAACCTACAAAAAAAAAAATTATATATATATATATATATATATATATATATATATATATATATATATATATAAATAAACTTTTTTTCCACCCTCAATGTAAATGGAGATCCCGGGCTCACATATTTACGTATGCAGGAAAAATGTTCAGGCAGTGAAAGCTGTGATTATGGGTTGAATAATTAAATACTTCTGGGCATAGCACCAAACAATGATCTTCACTCTGATCATAGCCTTTTTTTCCATAGAGAAACAGACTCACCAAAGAGCAAGGTTTAAAGTTCAACCGCAGCAGGGCAGACTAATGCCCAACAATCAGCAACACTTGCATTAGGTGAATTGTTTTTCAGTTCCAATTTACAAAAAAGAAGCTAAAAAGCTTCACAATTGACATATTAACACATAGATAGAGTTCTGAGCCTTAGATGTCGCAGGGTAAAGGCTAGTATACACTAGTTTCTTTTCGTGCAACTCAGCAGGGCTGAATGAAAAGGAAAACTGACAGCTCAGGAGGAGCTGATGTACTAACTATCCGGCATTAGTACAGCAATCTTCCTTGCTGTACGGATTGTGTTCTTACAGGGGTACAGGCCGCCCACACCCCCCCCCCCCCCCCGCCAGAACACTCCATTTAGTCAATCAGCAGACTTTTCGGTCATGCCCTTTCGACAGAAGCAGGCCGAACAGCCAGTTTGTCGGAAAGACTCCAGTACACGAGCCAAAATGTCAGTCTTTTTTTTTTTATTATTGAACTGGCTGATGCTGCCTGACATTCGCCCCGTAAGTACTAGGCTTTAAACCTGCAGGCCCGAAAGCGAGCCAAACTACACTAGAACTTTATGTAAGTTGAGCAGCTACATTAGTAGTTGAATCATTTATTCAACAAAAATATAAAATAGATGTAATGGTGTAATGTGGATAAAGTACACCCGTGGCATGCATTGTTGGTATTGCCCCTGTAGTAGAAATTACTTCTTGTTCGGCATTTTGTATACAGTGGGGAAAATTATTTGGTCCACTGCAGATTTTGGAAATTTGCCCGCCTTCAAAGAAATGAAGGGTCTTTAATTCTTCATCATATTTTAAATGCTAGAGACCGAACATCAGCCAAAAATCCAGAACACACACACACACACACACACACACACACACACAAATGGAGTTTCAGCTCAGTGAGTAAGTATTTGATCACCTACAACCCAACAATAATTCTGCCTTCCACAGACAGGTTAGTCCTGTCCATTTAAGAAGGTGCTTCTAACATTAACTTGTTATGTGTATAAAAGACATCTGTCCACAAAATCTTTCTTCCATTTAAACCTTGACATCATGGGCAAGACCAAAGAACTGTCAAAGGTTGTCAGGGACAAGATTGTAAACCTGCACAAGGCTGGAATGGGCTACAAGACCATCAGCAAGAAGCTTTGTGAGAAGGAGACAACTGTTGGAGCCATTATTTGCAAATGGAAGAAATACAAAATAATCATAAATCGCCCTCGGTCTGGAGCTCCTTTGCAAGGTTTCGCCTCATGGGGTAAGGATGATCATGAGAAAAGTGAGAGATCAGCTCAGAACTACACGGGGGGAGCTTGTGAATGATCTCAAGGCAGTTGGGACCCCAGTCACCAAACAAACCGATGGTAACACAATACGCCACCATGGATTGAAATCCTGCAGCGCCCGCAAGGCCTCCCTCAAGAAGGCACATGTACAGGCCCATCTGAAGAGTGCCAATGAACATCTAAATGATTCAGAGAGGATTGGGAGAAAGTGCTGTGGCCAGACAAGACCAAAATTGAGCTCTTTGGAGGAAGAAAAATGCTGACTATGACCCCAAGAACACCGTCCCTACAGTCAAGCACAGAGGTGGAAACGTAATGCTTTGGGGCTGTTTCTCTGCTAAAGGTACAGGCTGACTTTGCCACATTGAGGGGCAATTGGACGGGGCCATGTATTTGAAAATCTTGAATGAGAACCTTCTTCCCTCAGCCAGAACACTGAAGATGGGTCATGAATGGGTCTTCCAGCATGACAAGGAGCCAAAACATACCACCAAGGCAACAAAGGAGTAGCGTAAGAAGCACACTAAGGTCATGGAGTGGCCTAGCCAGTCTCCAGACCTTAATCCTATAGAAAAATGTATGGAGGGAGCTGAAACTTTGAGTTGCCAAGAGACAGCCAAGAAACCTTAATGTGGAAGTCCATGCTAAAACTATACCCCCTGCATCTATAGCCACCAACATTCTAACACCAGCCTACCTAGCCCTGAAAAAACAAACACAGTATACATAACTTTTCTGCAGGCAATCTGACCCGATCTACAGCGGCAAAAGCCCTTATCCCATGCTGAGCTGTCAGCCACGGCTTCGCTGTGTAGGCGGGTGCTAATGACACATCCGACAACACAAGCCCCATAGTAACCCTATGGGTGACGTCACTCCCCATTCATTTCACAGCAGTTGTCGGACGTGTACTAAGCAGAGCTTCCGCCGCTGGAGATCGGGTCGGCTTCAGAAAAGGTATGTATACTCATTTTCTCTTTACAGAGCTAGATAGGTTAGTGTTAGAATGTTGGTGGCTATAGATGCAGGGATTTTAGTTTTAGCATGGACTTCCACTTTAAGGATTTAGAGAAGATCTGTAAAGAGTAGACCCAAAATCCCTCCTGAGATGAGTGCAAACCCAGTACCCAAATACAAGAAATGCCTCATCTCTGTGCTTGTCAACAAGGGTTTCTCCACCAAGTCATGTTTTGCTTGGGGATCAAATACTTATTTTACTCACTGAACTGCAGCTCAATTTATAACATTTGTATCAGGTGTTTTTTCTGGATTTTTGGTTGATATTCTGTCTCTATCATTTAAAATACTCCTATGATAAAAAAAATTATACAGAGCTAAGATGCAGAAAGTGCAGGATCTGGAGGAGGACCAGAGGAGGGCTGAAGTCAGCTGCCAGAGTCTGCTAAATGCTGAGAACAAGGGGGTGTTGAGGCTGCACAAAGAAGCGCAGGATCTGGCAGAGGAGTTCTGTCGTCCTCTCTGCTGCTGAGACAAGGTGGGGGCGGAGATGAAGGGGGGTGCCACAGCTGCAGGAAAGGCCACATGAAATTGCCTGGAGGGCCAGATCCGACCCACAGGACTGGTGTTTGACACGTGCTGTAGATAAAAACTGGTTGCAAATAAACTGCAAGAAATCAAAGAGCCCTGAAATGCAACAAAAAATGAGGGGAAAAAAAAAAAATACAGAAAAACAAACAGTATTTTACAAAAGGAAAAAAAAATTTGCAATTGTTTGTGATACAATGTGATCTAGCACTCTAAACACATAAGTTTCCCTATTTGTAGTACAAATCAAGAAAACTGCTCCATTCAGTCAAAAACAAATATATGTCCCTATGTTCATTTGTACGCAATCTTCAAAAACACCAAGCTTCCTTTTACATATCCCAGTCACCAAACTGGGAAGAGCCTGACATTGAGCCAAGTGACACCAGAACAGCGTGTTCTGCCATCTGCAGAATTTGCCTGGTTCAGTCAGTGGAAAAATACTGTGCAGAAAGAAGCACTGTCCGAGCGCTCTCTTCCCCAGTACATATAGATAGTATTTAACTGAACGGAGTTGCATCAGCTGCAGAACACACTGGCAATCACAGGTAGGCAACTTACAGTAAACAATCCCGTGCTTACATCGTGTGCTACGTCCAGCACACAAAATGACGCAGTCTAACGATCCACATGCCTGGTGCAACCTAATACAACGCAGCAGGATTTTTTTTCTTAGGTCCCCCAACAGTTTTATTGGAACCAGAGAAAGCCAGGCAGCTAACCATTTCAGCAGGACGACGGCAATAGCAGCCTATTTAATATTTACAGATTCCCATTAATTCTGATAAGAGTGGGTTCACATCCACTTTAAACACCTTCTGCTCTCTCCTCCCATGCTCAAATTGAAGATTTCTCCAGAGCCTCTCCCCTCCTCAAACTCCCTACCCCTACCCATATGGCCTTCCTATCCTGTCTGCCTTTTGGCAATCTCTGAAAACTCATCTCTTCAAGGAAGCCTATCCAGACAAACAAGTCAAATTTTACCTTCTCGAACATAGCATCCCTCACAGTTACTAACTTTTTCATCACTTACCCCTCCCTTTTAGAGTGTAAGCTCTCATGAGCAGGGCCCTCCACTCCAACTCTCTTATCTTGAGCGGTTTTGGAATTGTTCTGGAAGTTTACTGGATCCCTTTATTTTTTAAATCATGTAGAATATAGTAGGTTTTTAAACGTAAACATGGAAAAATCACATAGGAATTACAGAGATTACGGTACTTCGCAACACCCTGAAAAGCTCTGGCCACCTAAAAAGGCACTGAATGGACCATTAAAAAACAAGCATACTATAGACATGATGCCATTTTATTTAAATCCATTTCGGCGAAGTACTAAGCATTTAAGACCTCTTTTCAGCCCGCAATGTTATAGAGATGTAGATAATCCCATGAGTGCAACATGTCCCGACCTAAACTGTTGCTATACTCATGGGGTTAGGAGTGCAGGTTGTGTTTTTCCATTCTTTGCCTGCAACTCCCACAGTATAAAAAAAATTAAATAGAAAATTACAATGCGCATGATCAGACTGCAGCAGGAGACCGGCAAGTACTGAAGCGTGCATAACATCTGACCCACAATCAGCCTGGCAGGCAAAAGAAAAGAGTGAAGCAGAACAGATTGGGGGCTGGCGGCCATCGAGCGTTTATGAACTTGGAGGCCCAGTTTTCATGTTCCACAAACAGAGGGAATCACACGTGCACTTCTGCAGCACCGACACTTTAAAAAAAAAAAAATCTCCAGCTAATATTGGGCAACTACACTTAAAAAAAAAAAAAAAAAAAGTACTGCTCACCCAGCAAACAACCTTGATAGGCAATACTTCCATTCAACAAAACAAGAACTCAGACTCCACTTTAAAACCTTTAGACAAACGGTAAAGCTCTGAAATTAGCAATGCACTAGCTTACAGTCACACGCCCAGCTGCTGGACACAAACCACTGTGAAAAACATAGCAGCAAAATACACAGGACAACATTTTCGAGAACACAAGCTGCCAAGAATGAAAACTTAGGAGCCAGATGTTATGGCTGCATAGAAACTTTCTATTAGAACTTTCCCATCATCTTACACCAGAGCTTTTTGCATTATTTTTTTAAAAAGAGATCGTAATCTAGAACTCCATGGTTCCCTTCATTTAAAAAAAAAAAAAAAAAAAAAAACTTTATTGGGGCAGCTCAGTTCAAATGAATGCTTACTGTTACAGATCAGTCCACCCGCTGTGGAGGTTGTACAATGCATTGTCTGATTGGCTGAGGTGCAGGATGTGACATAATTCGCCCGTATCTTCACCTTGGCCAATCAGAGAAATGTCTTATATTCACTGCTTAAAAAAAATAAACACACACAAGTCTGTTTCTGAATGGCTGAGATGCCGAAGGACTGACTGTTTCTTTCCAGATGCAGAAGGAAAAAAAAAAAAAAACAGTACAGCTTACTATATGCAGCACAAGCTACTGTAGTGTATTACAGCTTCCAGATCACTCCAACAGATAGAATAATTTCAACCAATAAAACATTACAGTGACAGGAAATATGGGGTTCTGGTTTAACCAAGTGTGGTCCACAGAAATTATAATATATATATATAAATATAAATATATAAATCTTCATTTTTAAATCACAGTGGTCACCAGGAGAAAGAGGGTTAAACTACTCAGAGGAAAAAGCAGTAAAACTTGGAATAGGCTCTAGCTCTTCCCTACTCTATCCAAAAGGTAGAGGAAAAAAAAAAAAAAAACACTGTCTTTCCAACTACTTGAAGTAGTAAGGCCATGTCACACAAGCAAACCAGTCATCAGTGGGATTTTTCAAACGGCCCATTGACATCATATGCAGCTACACAACATGCACATTATCACACATAAGGTGCGCTGTAGTATAATTTATTGTGAAAAGCATGCCACATACCTCCACAACACATGTGCACTACAAAGCAATGGCAGTGCAGTATCCAATTTTTTTTTTAAAAATGCATCACCTCGCATTAATATGGGCTGTGTAACGCAACACACTGCACTGTGGTGTGAAAGGGCACCAACAACACTCATTTGCTCATATGCCATATCTCTGCTCCCTCACTGGCAAACAAGATTTTATAGGGTTTGGGTCAGCAAAAATGAGTAATAAGCAGGTGTCTCTTTAGCAATCCTGTTGCAGGTTAGGGACAGGATCAGTAAATTGGGAATCTAGAAATGAAGTGCCACGCCATAATATTGAAGTCCAGATGCAAGTTTACTACAATAACAAAATGTTTATTAATCACTTGACTTGGAAGATTTACCCCATCCATAACCAGGCCATTTTTTGCTATACGGTACTGCGTTACTTTAACTGACAGTTGCGCGGTCATGCAACCAATTAGACAAATAATTTTTTTTACCCACAAATAGAGCTTTCTTTAGGTGGTATTTGATCACCACTGCATTTTTTATTTTTTATTTTTTTTTTTATAAAACTAAGGCAAAAAAAAAAAAAAAAAACACAGCATAGAAAAAGTTAGTGTCTACAAAACTATGGTATATCTATAGTGGAATTTTTTTTTCTATACTAGTAATGGCGGCAATCAGCGACTTACAGTGGGACTGTGATATTGCGGCAGACATCCGGACGCTTTTTGGGGACCTTTTTTAAATGGAAATTCAGTCGGCGCAACAATCCTAACTGTAAATCCTCCACCACGAGATGGTAGAAAAAAAAAAAAAAAAAAAACTGAACAGACAAGGCTGTCAGATATGTGATATACTGTATATTAATATAGAACCCAGAGAAAGAAAGAAGAGCAATTGTGTAAAAGGGGCCTGAGTGGGTTTGTACGGCACTGATTAGCAGCTGGCTCTGGTAGCATGTTTGCTGCTAGAACCAACTGCTGAAGAGTGCTGTGCAAACCCACATATTGTCATAATACCTGACCAGTCTTTGATTTTTGAGTCCCAATATAATGTTCCAATGTCTTTAAGCCCTGATTAAGGGGCAGTTACAGCTCTGAAACATGTTGGCTTTGTAAACTTTTGGTTATTGGAATAAACTTGTATCTGGAGTTGAATTTTTCTGTGTGGTACTTTTGGTCCAATTTTCAGATTCTGTATATTTACACCACCACCATACCATTGGATGATGGTACACACATACTCATTTACTTGGGGTTCCAACACACCTAACCCAGTTTCCTAAAAATCGGTAATATGACACGAGTTTTAAAATGCCCCACCAACAGCAAGACACCCTCCCATACAGTTTCTTGCCGCCAAGACCTTTTACTGCACATTTGGCTGCTACAAGTGATGAAAACTGTGTCCCATTTCCTTCACTAAAAGCCCAACTGAGCAAAAAAAAGGGGGGGGGGGAGGGGGAAGAAGTTTCCCCATGCAGTGGAGCTGTGCCCACACTGCACAGGTCAACTGATCATTTTATCCAGGGGAGAGGAGAAAGCTGTATACTCACCCTGATGCTCCACTCCACCTGAAAATTGTGCTCCTCATAATCCAGCGGTGGACTGTTCCCAACTTGCACACAGGACTGACAGACAGTGGAGGAGCAGGAGCCACAAGGACTAGTCTTGTGTAGGGAGGATCAGAGGAGTAGGCAAATCTCGTTCTATTCTCAAATCCCAGAGACAAAAATTGGCAGTTAACCTGTGCAGTGCGGGCATAGCCCCACTGCATGGGAAGACTTTTTTCTAGGAGCCAGTCTAAAAAAAAAAAAAAAAAAAAAAAAAAAAAAAATTGGCAGGCTGCACAGAAATGAAGAATCTCTTGATTTAAATACTAGTGCTAGTATATGCACACATATATTTAAACTTAGTAAAAGGCACTGCCCATCCTCTCATTTCAAGTTGTATTAAACTCAAAAGCAAACATATTGCAGCTTACCAATTCTTATATGTGATGGCTGTATTGGTTTTCTTTTTTAAGGCTCTTAATTTCACCTGGTGATCCTGCCAGTACTTCTGTTGGTATTTCTTTTTGTTTTCAAAAGGTTTTTATTGAGATTATTGAAAAGAAAACCTGTACATATAAAGGTATCATTAGGAACAATATCCTACAGTGACATATGATAAACATAAGAAATCAAATCTAGAATGTACATTCACAGTGAAGTCAATGTGAAGGATATATCATAATGAAAATAAGTTGAAATACATTCTGTATTGGTAGGAAATCATAATTCAGCCAAATAAACATAATAAAACCAGAGGGGAGGGGACCAAAAGCAAATTATAAAGAAAAAAAAGGGAAAAAAGTGAAGACAAATAATATACAGAAAAAAACGAAACAGAGATATCAGAAATAAGGTGTAGCATAGGCATGTATAATGTTACATGGTTAATCAGGTAGCCTGAACAGGAACCAGGGGTTCCATTTAGCATCAAAGATAGGTATGGAGTCATGAAGGGTGTGAAAATTTTTTTCAGTTTTCTTCATAGAATCTATACGAGCAATAATTTGTGCAAAAGGTATTGAAGGAGATTTCCAGTGAAGAGCAATACACCAAAGCGTAGCGATACATATTGAGTGGATTAACCTCAGCTGGGGTTTGGTGATCTCAGGAACATCTTGAAATAGGATGCAATGATGGAAGGTGAGATTGACCGGGTTTCCCACTAATTTGTCTATCAGTTTAAGTACCTCCTTCCAGGTGGGTTGTAATTTTTCACACTCCCAGGTGGTGTGTAGGTAGGTGCCTAATTGGGTGCAGCCCCTGAAGCAGTGGGGAGATGACTGCGGGTAGATTTTTTGAATGCGTGTAGGGGTATAATACCATCTCGTTGTGAGTTTAATGGCTGTTTCTTTTATGGAAAGGGATTTCGAGCTTTTACAAATGTTCACCCATCCTCTGTCCCAGTCTATAGTGCCCTGATCAAGAGCTAGGTCCTGTTCCCATTGTGATCTGTACCTCAGGGGGGGCTTCTGTTGGTATTTCAACAGAATAAGCTGTCCTGTGGATGTAACAGTTAGAGGGTTGAGACAAACCATTTACCACCGACAGGGGCACTTACATTGGACAGATTTTATTTAAAACCTTTACCCTAAAGGAACAAAACTGTTTGCTGTAACTGCTGGAATGTGGCTTTAATTTGTTAGTGTATCTAAATCTGCTAGTTTAGCTAACCCTCCCCTCCCCCAGAATGACAATACTGCTGTCCAAATGTAACCCCTGTGCTCCTTCATCCAGAGTGGGGAACTCACTTTAACACAGGAGGTGCATTACTGGCCAGATCTCCAGGTGAAAACAGAGAGGGGGAAAAAAAAGTAAAAACAAAACAAAAAAAACTAATGTAGCCACCACACCTAATGATTGGTAAGGTGTGATGTGTTACTTTTTTGGGTTTTGGTTTTAATACCATTTTCAGGATTGATGATTTGCAGTCTCAGTGAGAAGCATCATTAAAGTGCATCTCTAGCCTAAACTGTTTCCTGTTTGGAATAGAGGAGGGAAGTAGAAGAACCTGTCAGATGTGAACTGTTGTCCGCATTCCCACTAGGTAAACTCAGCCCCTCTATTTGTCCTTTGTCAACATGACAAAGTGATGAGAAACCTTAACATTTTACAATTGTCACAAGAAAAGGATAGAGGGGAATCTTCTATTGTGAACACTGTTCAGAAGACAACTGTTTTAGGCATGGTTCACACCTAAGCATTTTTTAGTAAGTTTTTAGTTTTGCAGAAACATACTATAGTACATTTACCTTTGGTTTTCTATGGATGTAGTTCACATCTGTGCATTTCATGGAAAGGGTAAAGGGACTTGTTTCTGGTTTTTGGTTCCATAGACTCCAATGGATTAAGAATGTGTATTGAAAAATGCAAACTGCACCTGGAATATGCAAACTGCAACCTGCATTAGGTGTGAACCGGACCCAAGAAGAAGTTAATTGTTAGATTTCCTTTCATCTCTTGTGTCTATGGAACAGAAAGTGAAGCAAAATCCCCCCAAAGGATACAGACAGCAAAAGAAAACAGTGTTTGGTTCAATAACATCTCAGCACAAAAAATAAATCCTGAAACGGTTTGCCTCAATGTCAAAAATATGTGAAAAACTGTCCTATCCCTTACTTTAACTGGATCATGACAGAACACCCCCAACCTAAAGAACAATCATTTCCTATTGTATATGTAGAGCCAAATTTGTACAGAATATGAAGGATTAGAACCGCAGTCATTGAATTGCCATGTGTCCCCACTAGGTAGAGTCACCCTCTCTATTTGTCCTGCTAAACATCAAAGACACACTTACAGGAAATGCAACATTTTACACTTGTCACTAGAACTGGGTTTAAGGGGGAATTTTCCAACAGATATAATTGTTTTAGTGACAAAAGAATTAGCCTCACTTTATTGAGATTTACACTTTCAGTTTTGTCTCTGTAGAAGGAAGGGAAGGGAAAGTTTCAGGATTCCTTTCTGCATTTTCTCCTGGTGATCTGGCCAGCAACACACTTCCAGTCTTAGGCCGGCCATACACGGTTCAAATTTCTTTTCTGCAACCACGATTTCATGGTAAGACACAGACAGTGATGACATGAGAATCAACAACTGTCTTCTCCCGATGGAGGGGCGGGAAAAGCCACCCCTGCCAGGAGAACACAGTGATTAACGCTAGAGGTTATAGCTGGATAAAGATAGGGGGTAAAGATAGGGCTCAGGCAAGTATGGGGGGCTGCTGGGAGGGAGCTACACCCAGTTTTTTTTTACCTTAATACATAGAATGCATTACGGTTGAAAACCTTCTGCCTTTAGAACCACTTTAATATTTTTAGCGCAAATATGTTCAACAACTCTACAAAGCCTGGCTGTTTCTTATGAATAATGTGTGAAGACTATCACATCGCTTTACTGAATCATCACTGAATCACTGGCCTCTCCTGACCAATGATCCATCATGTATGGGCAGCTTTACTAAAACCGTATGTACTTTTTCATATTTCCTCTTTGCGGTAGAATAGCCTTTCTCAACCTTTTTAGCCCAGGGGAACCCTTAAAATTATTTTCAGGTCCTGGGGAACCCTTAATAAAACCTATTTATTGGGGTTCAGTGGGAACAATGCCACTTACTTTGGTGGTCAGTGTAAGAATAGCCCCTTTACAGAGAGCTATAAAGATCATTGGTGTCATACCACTGGCTCCTCCAAGTGGCATTGGCTCAGAACTATGTAGGCACCATCAAACAGAAGGTGAATCGGCCACAGCTCAAGGAACCCCTTGGCCACCTCTGGAGGAATCCTGGTTGAGAATGGCTGAGGTAGACAAAAGGAAGAAGACAATCCCAATAACTTGGTCCTGGTGACTGTCATTGAACAGAAAGTTATGGAAAAAAAAAAAAAAAAAAAACCAAACATTTTGAAGAAAGAACACACACACACACACACACACGCGCATCTATAGCTATTAAAATGTTAAAAAAAAAAAAAAAGTTCTTACCCTTATTGCATTAAAAAAGGACTACTAAAAAAAAAAAAAAAAAAAAAAAAAGCCATCTAAAAAAAGGCAAAAAAAAAAAATATTAGTCGCCAGAACCGGGATTGAGGTGAAATCTTCCAAAGGGGACACGTGTTCCAATGACAATAAAAAGGGGGTGGCTCTCATTTTGGGAGATTTCCACTTACTTTCAGGTGCCTCTCCAGGACAGGAAGTAAAGAGTAATCTCCCCTATGGGACCCTGACAGAAAAATTAAATATAGACAAGAGCTCCAAAATTGAAGAAAAAAAAAAAAAAAAAAAAAAAAAAAAAGCTATAGCAAAGTTTCCGTAGCCATTATTATTTCCGTAGGTATGTTTATGTCAAATTTTTGTGTCTCAAAGCAGTACAATTGTTTTGCATAGAAATTTGGCGTTTTATATTCTGTATATTCTGTAATTCTTAGCAATAACACACTTAAATCTGTCCAAATGAGTCTAATAGACATCCCAGGTATGATAAAAGTTTGAAAACAAAAAAATCATAAATATAATAAATAACTATAAATTATAAAAAATAATAGTGTAATAATAAAATGAATTTTCCCCACGATTCAATTCTGCAAGGGTTCTAGTTTACTAAAGCTGGTCTAAAACCACCTTTTGACATAAAAGGGACACTTTTTAGTTGCTATGGACAATCTCAAGTTTTAACCTTTCTTTAGTTTTGGATAGAGTGGAGAGGGATTAGAGCACCTATCAGGGTTTTTATTGCTACCTGAGCCCCTGTTAGAGAGACTCACCCTCTCTATTTGTCCTGTTTAACCACCTGGCATCCGCGCTATAGCCGAATGACGGCTACAGCGCGGACCTACATTCCCGGGAGGCCGTCATATGACGGCATCCCCTGTGCACGCTCCCTGCGCGCGCCGGGCGCGTTGTGATCACCGAGTCACTGAGACTCGGCTGATCACCGATCTGTGTAAGGGGCCGGTCCCGGCCCCTTACCATGTGATCAGCTGTCAGCCAATGACAGCTGATCACATGATGTAAACAAAAGATCGGTAATCGTTTTTTTTTTTTTACTCACGCTGACAGCGCGAGTAGAAAAAAAAGCCGATCACCGGATCGGATGTGAGGGACATCGGTCCCCAAGTGGAAGAGGCACATCTGCCTCATCAGTGCCCAATAAAAGTGCCACCTAATAGTGCCCACAGTGCCACCTAACAGTGCCCACAGTGCCACCTAACAGTGCCCACAGTGCCACCTAACAGTGCCCACAGTGCCACCTAACAGTGCCACCTGCCAGTGCTGCCCATCACTGCCACCCATCAGTGCCCATCACTGCCACCCAGTGCCCATCACTGCCGCCTCATCAGCGTACATCAATGAAGGAGAAAAATTACACGTTTAAAATTTTTTATAACAAAATATAAAAAAATAAACTTTTTTTTAAAAAAATTCAGTTTACATTTTTTTAATAAAAAGTAAAAACCACAGAGGTGATCAAATACCACCAAAAGAAAGCTCTATTTGTGGTGAAAAAATGATAAAAATTTCATTTGGGTACAGTGTTGTATGACCGCGCAATTGTCATTCAAAGTGCGTCAGCGCCGAAAGCTGAAAATTGGTCTGGATAGGAGGGGGGTTTAAGTGCCTAGTAAGCAAGTGGTTAACATCATTGAAAGTGAAAAAAAAAAAAATTCCCAAATTTTGGGTTGTACCCAGAACAGTAAGATAGGAAATCTTCCAATGGGGATTCTAGTTCTGGTGACAACTACAGACTTCCTAAAGCTGGCCATACACCATACAATTTTCCTGTTCAATTTTCTTTAGATTTACCTTCAACTATGTAGTACAAGGGCCTGCCTGATTGCATCCAAATTGAAAGTGTTTAGGTTTGACCTCCTATTATATGGTTTTGGTAAATCTAAAGGAAAGTTGAACAGGAAAATTGAATAGTGTATGGCCAGCCTTACCTTGCATGGATTTCCACCCATTTCCTGTTTGGCTAAGTCACAGGAAGCAAAGGAAAATCTCCCCAATGGGACACAGATAGAAAAAAAAAAAAAAAGTGAAAACTCCACATCCACCTGGTTCTCATTGCACTTACCTCTGTAGATAATCAGCTGTCACTGCACACATAGGTGTCCGTTTATGAAGCAGTGAAATCTATTCACTGCTTCGTTCTCCGGCATTCACAGTGAAGATTTTTCTCCTCTGTGTGCCAGTTTATGAAGCGGTGTAGATCGCTTCACCTTTGGAGGAGTGAAGCGATCTACAAATGCTTCAAACAGTGGAGAACGGCCCCTGATACTGGAATCTCGTGAAACTTTACGAGATTACAGTACCAGATGTCAGTTTATTAAGCAGTGATAAATTATCACCGCTCAACGGCGTGGATTAATGTTAGTAAAATAGAGAGTCCCCCTACATTATACACATATGTATACACACACACACATTATATATACACACACATGATATATATATATATACATATACACATAAATATGACAGGGGGACATGCTTACAGTGTTGGGGGGTCTGAACGAGGCATAAGGAAGTTAAAAAACTTCCTCCTTCCCCCTCAGATCCCCCCAGATTTCCTCTTCACTCCCCGATTCACCACCTCTGAGCTGGTGAATCGGGGAGTGTGAATTATGAAACAGATCGCCAGTGAAGCGGTGAGATCACCGCTTCATAAACTGGCCGTTACTGTGTCATCTATGAGGATTCTCCGTGTGTAGAGATAATCGGCGGGAGAACAAGTTCAAACATGTTCTCCCCCGATTATCACTGCTTCATAAACTGTTTATGGACTGTGATCAGCGGCGATCCTCGGGATCACCGCTGATCACTGCTTCATAAACGGACACCATAGTTGGGCAGGGTTCCAGGGAATTGCAAGCCATGGCCTTCTTCCGGCACAGATCACAGCAATACTGAATGGTCTAAGTGGTAATGTGCCAGCTTGTCACAAATCAGACACCCCGACATCCCTAAGGAAAGAAGACTGCGGCTTTTAAATCCCTGGGCCGATATACCGGCTGTGTAGGCAATGGCACCCAATCACCCATAGGAGTAAGTATAGGAGGGATTGGTAGGGGTTGAGGTTACCTAATTTTTTCTGAAAAGGAGAACTTACATTTTATGGCCCATTCACACAAACGGACAGCTGCTGCACAGTGAACCGCATTTGTTTATTGCGTGACAGGTATTTGTTCCAACTGTAATGTAATGGAGGCAGGGGGCGGCATGATGCGTGTTTCAGCACATCACACAACTCCCTTTTTTTACCCTTTTCCTCCATTCAACTTTATTTGAAGTGCACTTTATTCACAGCACTGCACAGTGACATATAATCATGTCTAGTGTGCAGCAAAAAAATGCAGCATGTCTGCATTTTAATTGCAGATCACTGAAGCACAGCTCTGGGTTGCAGAGTGAACAAGACACAGAAAACAATTGTTCTCTGTGTGTCCTAGTGGCAACTGGTGTTCTTCCAGTGTGGGAAAAAGCTGATCACATGTACCCTTGGCTGAGTTCACACTGGTGCGACGTGGGAAACCCTGCGATTCAGTGCCACTTCCTGCATCGCACCTGAATCGCACACTGGTTCACACTAAGATCTGTGAACTGCTGGGGGTGTCAATGTAAAGTTAATGACACCCCCAGATAGTTCGCAGTGCGAACTGTCAAATGGTGCAAGAATCAGATTGCATAGGTGGCTGAGTTTGCATCGCACAGATATCGCATGTGATCTGAACAACAATGTAAAACACATGCAATGTCCGATCACACAAGTGTGATCTCAGCCTTAAAGGGATTGTAAAAAAACAATCATGTTATACTTACCTGCTCTGTGCAATTATTTTGAACAGAGCAGCTCTAAACCTCCTCCTCTGCGGTGCCCTGTCAGTGCACTTGGCTCCTCCTCTTCTCTGAGTGCCCCCCACTTGTGCGGGCTTGCCCCCCCCCCCCTCACAGGAGACTCGGCAGCAGCAGGAGCCACTGTCTCCTGTTGCTGTTAATCATAGTCAGTGAACCAACGAGGAGAGAGAGGGGGTGGGTCAAAGCCAGGGTTTCGAGTCTGAATGGACACACAGCAGCGGCTCAGCTGCCCCCATAGCAAGCTGCTTACTGTGGGGACACTCAGCAGGGGCCAGGAGCATCCGTGCAGCTATGTGCTAAACTACTGCACAGAGCAGGTATGACTTCTTACCTTTTTTTTTTTTTTTTTTTTTAACCACTTAACCGGTTCCCGACCACGTCACGCAGATATACTGCGGCATAATGGCTCTCCTGGGCGAAATCCCGTACGGGTACGTCCTACCCTTTTTTCGGGCCACCAGAGGGCACGTGTCCGCTGCACGGCGGGGGCCCTGATGAACGTGGATGATCACAAGCATCAGCATGGGGATTTATGTGTGTAAACAAACACAAATGGAGAGGAGCCATATTGTTTCTTCCGAAGTAGGAAAAACGATAGGTCTCCTCTCCTAGTCAATCCTATCCCCATACAGTTAGAACACACACAATTAACCAATTGATTGCCCCCTAGCGTTAGCCCATTCCCTGCCAGTGACATTTACACAGTAATCAGTGCATTTTTATAGCACGATTGCTGTATAAATGCCAATGGTCCCAAAATAGTGTCGAAAGTCTCCGATATGTCCGTCGCAATACCGCTAAAAATTGCAGATCACCGCCATTACTAATAAAAAATAAATAAAATTGGCATAAATCTTTCCCCATAGTTTGCAGACGCTATAAATTTTGCGCAAACCAATCAAAATACGCTTGCGATTTTTACCAAAAATATGTATAGGAATATATATTGTCCTAAACTGATGAAGAAATTTGTTTTTTTTTTTTTTCTTTTAATTTGGGGGATATTTATTATAGCAAAAAATCGTTTTTTTTTTCTTTTCAAAAATTGTCGTTCTTTTTGTTTATAGCGCAAAAAATAAAAACTGCAGAGGTGATCAAATACCACCAAAAGAAAGCTCTATTTGTGGGGGAAAACAAAGACGCAAATTTCATTTAGGTACAGCGATGAACGACCGCACAATTGTCAGATAAAGCGACACAGTGCCAAATTGTAACAAGTGCTCTGGTCAGGAAGGGGGTAAAATTTTCTGGGGCTGAAGTGGTTAAAGCGCTTGTAAAGCCTCCCCGTATCATATAACCCCCTAGTAGAAGCGCTCTCCCGGGGGTTGCTTTGCGGGCGCGCTCACGAGTCCATCAGTTTACACACACAGATCCACGGTCTTGCTGTGTTACCGGCAATCGGGGGAGCCCGGCGGACATCGCGCCCGCCGGGCACGTGCACCGGGTGCCCAGTGACACGGCGGGCGCGATCGGCGGCGTGCGCGCGCCCCCTGGTTGGCTGGGAAAGCGAGGCCGTCATATGATGCCCGCCACGAGAGCTGCGCCGCCTGGCCGTCAATTGACAGCCGGCGGTCAGCAACCAGTTAGTCATTTTTTTTTAAAAACAAACATGGTATACTTACCTGCTCTGTGTAATGGTTTTGCACAGAGCAGCCCCGATTCTTCTCTTCTGGGGTCCCCCACCGATGCCTCTGGCTCCTCCTGCCTTTAGAGTGCCCCAATAGCAAGCTGCAAATTATAGTATAGTGTGCCCCTATAGCAAGGTAAAAAAAACTTCTGCTTTTAGACCCACTCACTTCCTGCCCAGGACTACATGTTCCATGAGGCATTGCTCCTCACACATTCACATTCTCAGGCACTTCCTGACATGGATGGTGTACTGCACTGTATGTGTGCTGCACTGTTTTTCCTGATATGTAAACAAATAATGCATTCTGTATGCAGGCCAAATAATCGGCTGGCCGATTAATCGATTATGAAAATAGTTGACAACTATTTTCATAATCGATTAGTTGTTTCAGCCCTAATCAAGAGCCAAGGACCCGGGAAGAGGGACAGCGTATCTCCGCTGTGGGAAGTTCCAGAGCTCAGGCAAGTGAAACGGGGGGGGGGGAGCTGTCACTGCCAGGTGTTTTTTCACCTTAATGCATCCTATGCATTAAGGTGAAAAAACACGAGGGTTTACAACCCCTTAAAGGACTGGGCCTTTTTTTCAAAAATGTTGTTTACAAGTTAAAATCAGTTTGTTTTTTGCTAGAATATTACTGAAAACCCCCAAAACATTTTTTTTTTTTCCCAGACACCCTAGAGAACAAAATGGCAGTCACTGCAATACTATGTCACATTGTATTTGCGCAGCAGTTTTACAAATGCAATTTTTTGGGAAAAAATACTTAAAAATAAGAAAACAGTAAAGTTAGCCAATGCTTTTTTTTTATATTGTGAAAGGTAATGTTACGCTGAGTAAATTGATACCCAACACGTCACGCTTCAAAATCGCGCCCCGCTCGTGGAATGGCGACAAACTGACATTTAAAAAATTTCCATAGGTGACGTTTAACAATTTCTACAGGTTACCAGTTTTGAGTTACAGAGGTGCTCTAGTGCTAGAATTATTGCTCACACTAACGATCGCGGCGATACCTTACATGTATGGTTTGAACACCGTTTTCATATGCGGGCGCAACTTACGTATGCGTTCGCTTCTGCGTGTGAGCACGGAGGGACGGAGCGTTTAATAAAAAAAAATTTTTTTTTTTTTACACTGTCCCTTTAAAAATTATTTTTTTGGATGTCTTTTATTCCTATTACCAGGAATTTAAACATCCCTTGTAAAAGAAAAAAGCATGACAGGGCCTCTTTAATGTGAAATCTGAGGTCAAAAAGACCTCAGATCTCACATTTACACTTAGATGCAATAATAAAAAATGTCTCTTTAAGGCCGTTGAGCGGAAGTGACGTTTGACGTGGGGGGGGGGGGGGGCCCATCATTCCCTCACTCGACACAGTGCCTTTGAGGGAAAGGACCGGAATGTCTCCGCCACGAACCGACGGCTCCGGTAAGCAGCAGAGATGACCGGAAGGAATCTGCCGCAGAGACCACTTTTATCTCGAAACGGACCGCCTGCCGTTTCAGAAAATACCATGGTTATGGCAGCTATCTGCTGCCATACCCCGTTATTTAACGTCAAAGTAACGATGTACAATGACCAGGGCAGGACTTGGGGTGGTAAGGGCCCCTGGGCTTGAGTCACTTTCGGGCCCTACCCTTCTATACATATGCACAGCTCTATAAAACAGAAATAGAGAAGGACAAGGTGCACCAGACTTAGTGCAGTATTAAGGAACTTCTGTTTAATTGGACAAGACAAAACAGCCAAATGGCTACTCACAAAAGTAGATAATATATAAGCGTATAAGTGGGGGATACTGTAGTGGTATTCACCCTGGGTCCACGATTAATAAAAGCAATAAAAAAAGGATAAAATGATAATTACTGTATTTATCGGCGTATAACACGCACCCCAAGTTTAGGAGGGAATTTTAAGGAAAAAAAAAAACTTTTAGGAGGGAAGTTTAAAGGGAAAAATACTTATATGTAAATGCCCACCCAGCCTCATCAGTGTCCATCTGCAGCCTTGTCAGTGTAGCCTTGCCCCAGTGTCATTGCTGCCTTGTCATTGCAGCCTTTCAGTTTAAAAATGGCGCCGCTGAGATACAAGCCGGATGTCCTGTGTATCTTGGCGGCTTTCAGACGCTCTCTGCGGCTTTCGAAATGGGCGGGGCCCCCTATTGGCCGGGGCCCTGGGCTTGAGCCAAGTCAAGCCCAATGGTAAGTCCGGCCCTGACGACAGTGGGTGGTCCAGAAGTGGTTAAACGAACAAGACTTTAGTATCGCTTTAAATCTGCAAAGGGTGAATTGACACTATATGCAGTGATCAACGTTTTATCTCCCCCCCCCCTTCCCGCCCGCTGTCTTACTCAATCTGGGTGGCAGGCATCTCCTCTCGCCCATCACGGCGGACGTGCGTTTCCTCCTAGGCGTCCAATAGGATCATCTGTCCTTCCAGCCAATCAGGTGACAGGTCTCACAACCCGCTTCCTGATTGGAGGATCAGTGTTATAATAGCAAATATTTATCCACTACTGTAACACGCCTGAGTGGGTTTGGAGCGCATTCTCTGCGCCCCAAGCCCACCCCATTTAAAGTGGATGTAAACCCCCAAAATTTTTTTTTTTTTTTAATCATACTGTAGAGTATAAGATTTCCTATCATTTGAGCCCAGTCTTGCCACACAGAGTTAATCCAGCTCTGAGCAATCCTCTTTTATTGTTCAGTGAGATAAATCTTGACAAACTGAGTAAAACTGTCAAATCCCCCCCCTTGCTGTGAGCGACAGGTGATTTACATCACTTAAGACATGCATTATTTTTTAATTCCCTCCCCCACTCCTTTCTTCTGCAGCTCTGCAAGGATTGGCTGTTCCACACCTCAGCATGATTTGGCATGCTGAAGTCATGTGGTTACTTTCCTGTCTTTTCACTGGATGTTAGAGATCATAGCAGAAGTTCAGTGTAAGAAATACACAGGAGAAAATGCATATTGACAAGGGGGGTGTAGAGGTGGGCGGGGAGTCTACTGACATCATGACTCCACCCACCGAGCTCCAGACAATAGACCCCGCCCACAGAATCTGCAGTTTTTCGTCTCTCATAACAGACAGAGGGGAGACATTTGACAGGTAAAGATACATGCAGGAGGCATATATATCCTTATTGATAACCCCTATGGCAGGAGTTTAGAAAGGATGACATTGGCTTTACATCCACTTTAAGTCTCTGGCTCTAATCCGGTACTTCAAAACAAAAAAAAAAAAAAAAAAAACACCCCCCCCCCCACTAGAACTTATGCATCCAGAAAGTGGCTGGATGCATGGATAGTGAGGCAGCGCCCGTGCACACGTAATGGACGCTCCCTGCTCAAATCACACTGTCACACTGCAAGAAATCGCATGCGATGTGAACAGGAATGTTGTGCGATTCCTGTCTGAATCACATGCTTTTACCGGCACCGCTCCTGTGTGAACTCAAGCTGAAATCACTAGGACGAGCCTGGGTTCACACAGGAGCGGCATGGGAAACCGCATGCGATTCAGACAGGACTCCTGTTCACATTGCACGCAATTCTTTGCAGTGCGATTTGAGCCCATTCTTTTTGCACAGGCTCACATCACACCGCAAAAGGTATGACTTCTGTGTATGGGCGAGTACTTCACCAAAAGTATCGGGGGGATCAGCTTCTATTGAAATGGTAGATCTCTTTGGTACTGGAAGTAACGCAGAGGCGCAAACCTCGGGCTCTCCACCCACCGCGTCCCGTTGCGCTCATCTACGCTCAGACCTGGTGACGTCACTTCATCATTGTGTGAGATCTCCGCCCCGCCGGCGTTTACCAAGAAAAGCTGCTAGACGTGGGGTCAGAGGTCACATAACCAGAAAAAGATGCAGAAATACAGCATTCTAACAGCAAATATTTTTTTTATAACACAGAAATGAGAGAGAAGACACTAAGAATCACCAGGGAGTCGTCAGGAGTTCGTTTTCCCATCTCCTTCAATCCTTCTGGAAGTTATTGATACTGGAAGGTGTTATGACTTCACTGGGCACATGCTTGTACAACCCAGTCCCTTAGTGCGCATGTCCTCCCATGTGAGGGCTCTCCAGGCCTGCCTATCCCCCCCTCACACCCAGCACTGAGGCCCCAATGCACCCCATTCCTCTCCACCACCCCCCTTCATACACACTGCCCCCCCCCAACACCCATGGAGGACTCCCCCCTCAGATATAAGTAAGCCCCCCCACCTCCCTGACCGGCCAGCACCGTGTCCGTGCCGTCACTTACCGCCACACACCGAGGCCGGGCCTCCTCCGTCTCCGTCCCCGCTCTCCACACTTTTCAGGGCCCGGGAGCAGACGGCGACGCTCTGGCTCTGAGAAACCAACGCGGAGCTCCGATTGGCCCGCTGCGCGCCACGTGACAACCTTTTGCCTGGGCGGGACGAACTCAAACCAGCGCCAACCGCCGCCAGTGAAACACCAACACGTGACCGTCATGGAGGGGAAGGGGGAGGGGCGTAAAGAGCTGTGGAAGTGCTGAATGAAAAGTGTATCATTGGCCCAAAATAGAGTTCTGTTGCCCATAGCAACCAGTTTAGTTGTCACAGTAGTGATTGGTGGGAGAAGGGAACAAGAATGCTGAACTGTTGCTATAGGCAACCATGCTGAACTGTTGCTATGGGCAACTTTTTCATACATAAGCCCCTTATCTATATTCCCAATAGGCACCATACACATGCCTATATTTTAAACGTATGGTGTAATGAACAATCGTTTTTCAGTCTTCCAATTGGATAGTAAATCAAAACTATAAACACTTATAAAATCATTTCATGTACGGCCAGTCGGCCACCATTAACGTGTAAGTTCACCTTTTCAGAAAAAAAAGTGACACCCCACACCCTCCCGGCCTCTTTGGTTGCCATTGCACTTATTTAATTACCTGTGCGGTTTGATCAAAGCAATCGAATCCGCAAACAATCGAAGAGCCATAACTTCCGATTGCTTCAGGCTCGATTTCGAGCTGAGTTGATCGGCCAAAATGATTGCTTTAAATCAATCGGCAGCACCGAGATGAAGACGATTGTAATTTGATCCATTAGGTTTGGAAATGACATGGTGGAAACAGAGATGGGATCCATAAGGCCCCACTCACCCTTGGCGATTTGGAATCGTGGGTGGATTCACAGCGATTCCGCCTGCAATTCCGAATCGTGTAACAATCGGTGCAAAGCACGCAACGCGCGTTTGTGTGCCGTTCATTCTAAATGGCACCCCCAAATGCGGTGTGATTTTGACGCGATCGTCGCGACAGCAATCGCGACAAAACGCGACTTTTAAAATCGCATAAAGCTTGTCACCCAAAAAGGAGCAGGAGGTTCTTTTGGGCCGACAAACGTGCATAAGGCAGCCCTTTGACGTGAATACGTGACACATGGAATCGCATGAAAATCGCCCATACTAAATCGCGAGCAGGAACACGAGTTCCCGCTACACAAAGGCCCCTTTCACACTGAGGCGCTTGTAAACTGCCAGTAAAACACTGAGCACTTTTGAAGAGCTTTTCAAGCGCTTTTGAAGAGATTTTCAGGCGCTTTCGAAAGCGCTTTCCATTCATTTCAATGGAGAGGGGTGTTTTTTCACCACCTTGAAAAGCGCCTCAGTGTGAAAGGGGTCTAAATGATCCAACTTATCTAAGACACTGAGGCGCTCAAAAACTGCCCATAAAACATTGAGCGTTTTTGCGGTGCTTTTGAAGCGCTTTTCTTTCATTTCAATGGACAGGGGCATTTTTAAAGCGCTTTTTAGGCTACTTTCACACTGAGGCGCTTTACAGGCGGTACAGCGCTAAAAATAGCGCCTGTATAGCGCCTCTCCTGTCTCTCCAGTGTGAAAGCCCAAGGCATTTCACACTGGAGCGGTGCGCTTGCAGGACGGTCAAAAAAGTGCTGCAAGCCGCCTCTTTGAAGCGCTATAGGAGCGGTGTATTCACCCCCCTAAAGAGCCCCTTCCCATTGAAAACAATGGGGCAGCGCCGCAAACCCACCGGCAAAACGCAGATGCAGCGGTGCTTTGTGGGCGGTTTTAACCCTTTTTCGGCCGCTAGCGGGGGTTAAAACTGCTCCGCTAGCGGCCGAATAGTACCGCTAAAATGACGGCAAAGCGGCGCTAAAAATAGTGCCGCTTTACCGACAACGCCCGCCCGCCCCAGTCTGAGAGTAGCCTTAAAGTGCTCCAAACATGCCCCAAAGATGCTGCTTGCAGGACTTTTTGCACCGCCCCAGTGTGAAAGCATCCATTGAAATGAATGGAAAGCAGTTTTGTTTTTTTTAGTGCAGAAGCACCTGAAAAGCACCTTAGTGTGAAAGGGGTCTAAACGATCCAAATTCAATTCCCCACATATGGCATATCAATCAAACAAGTTGTCTGCTTTAGATTACTTTTATTGGAAGATATGAATCGGAAAATAAATTGATCATTTATTTCCAAATCTAATCAATCAAACAATTGTGTTCATCTCGATCAATTCAACAGTGATGTAGTGGTTAGCACTTTCACCTAGCAGCAAAAAGGGCTGCTGATTCAAATCCTGACCATAACACCATCTGCCTGGAGTTTGCATGTTCTCCCTGTGCCTGCGTGGGGTTTCCTCCGGGTACTCCGGTTTCCTCCCACACTCTAAAGAAATGCTGGTATGTTAATCAGATCCTGTCTAAATTGGCCCTAGTATGTAAGAATGTGTTAGGGACCTTCGGTTGTAAGGGTTGGGACTGATGCGAATGTTCAATGTATATGTGAAGCGCTGCATAAATTGACGGCGCTATAAGTATCTGAAATAAATTTTAAAAAATAAATCTAGTTCAGTGATGCACAATGATAACAGCGCAGGCCTGTCAAATGTGTTTAAAATTGAACTATTTGGGGCTATTTACTAAAGCTGGAGAGTGCAAAATCTGATGCAGCTCCGCTTAGAAACCAATCAGCTTCCAGGTTTTATTGCCAAAGCTTAATTAAACAAGCTGAAGTAAGAAGCTAATTGGCTACCATGCACAGGTGCACCAGATTCTGAGTCCATCAGTTTTAGTAAATCTCCCCCCCCCCCCCCCCCCATCGTATGCTAGTAGCTTTAAAGCTAGGCATACACAATACAATCTGATTATACCATCTCTTTTAGGGCTCATTCACACTAGCTCTATCCTCTGAAGAGCGATCTGCATTGGGATTGCTACTCAGAGAGCATTTGACAGGCAGGGAGGAAGCGTTCTATCGCCTACAAGAGGAGCAGTTGGGGGGGGGCTGTGATAAAAGTGCAGCTAAACTGTGGGGTTTATCGCCCCCCCCCCCCCCCACCACAAGTGTGAAGAAGTCCTGCCAATGATCTACCATTAATTATGTAGTGCAAGGGCCCACCCAATTGGATACAAATTGAATGGATTGTTTAGGTTTATCCTAGCCCCATACACATTATTATGCCCCGTACACACGGTCGGACTTTGTTCGGACATTCCGACAACAAAATCCTAGGTTTTTTTCCGACGGATGTTGGCTCAAACTTGTCTTACATACACACGGTCACACAAAGTTGTCGGAAAATCCGATCGTTCTGAACGCGGTGACGTAAAACACGTATGTCTGGACTATAAACGGGGCAGTAGCCAATAGCTTTCATCTCTTTATTTATTCTGAGCATGCGTGGCACTTTGTGCGTCGGATTTGTGTACACACGATCGGAATTTCTGACAACGGATTTTGTTGTCGGAAAATTTTATATCCTGCTCTCAAACTTTGTGTGTCGGAAAATCCGATGGAAAATGTGTGATGGAGCCTACACACGGTCGGAATTTCTGACAACAAGGTCCTATCACACATTTTCCGTCGGAAAATTCGACCGTGTGTACGGGGCATTAGAGTTTCTGCAGATTTTTGTCTTCAGATTTATCAAAACCATATAATATGAGGTCAAACCATAAAGGGGTTGTAAACCCCCATGGTTTTTCACCTTAAAGCGGGATTCCAGCCAGCGAAAAAAATTTTTAAAGTCAGCAGCTACAAACACTGTAGCTGCTGACTTTAAATAAGTACACTTACCTGTCCTGGGTGCCCGCGATGTCGGCCACCCAAGGCCGACCCGTCCCTCGGCTCTCAGGTCCCGGCACCGCCATCCTTACTAAGGGAAACAGGCAGTGGAGCCTTGCGGCTTCACTGCCAGTTTCCTACTGCGCACGCACGAGTGGCGCGGCGCTCTTTGAATGGCACCGTGGTTTTCTGGGAACACACACAGTTCCCAGAAGGCAATGGGGCCGCTCACCGAGGAGCAGGACACGCCGCGAAATAGGCAGATTAGGAAGACTGCCTAGCAACAAGGGTTCAGGTAAGTTTAAAATTTTTGTTTTTTTTCAAATGTTTTTTTCATGCTATTTTTTATTTTAGGGTGGCCCTCCACTTTAATGCATTCTATGCATTAAGGTGAAAAACCTTTTGTAGTGCTGCAGCCCCCCCGTTTTACTTACCTGAACGCTGTCATCCTCTGGCCAGGAACGAGCACACCAGATCTAGCTGGTGTCTCGTGTCCTGATTGGATAGATCGATAGCAGCGCAGCCATTGGCTCCCGCTGCTGTCAAACACACGCCGCGCCAAAAAATGGTTGTGGGTTACGTGAAATAGTAGGCGTGCCTTATATGGGCGTGGTTCCAATGGGGGTGTGGTTAGAGTCTGAGATGAATGAGAAATGGAGAAAGAAAGGGGAAAAGAGGGAGGGAGAGGGAAAGAAGGAGGGAATGAAAGAAAGAGGGATGGAAGGACAGCAGGCCCAGATCCTACACCACAATAGAAATGTGTATTCCAGAGTTTAATAAATCAGCAGATGAAGATACTCCAAACACCTGTTGTTAGCGCTTCAATCATCCTGGCACCATGGTTGTTGTGGTGTCAGGATGATTGAAGCGCATTATTACTATTATTAAATTGTAATATAGAATGAAATCATTCAACTCACCATAATGCAGAATCAGTGGGACCCCTGAGCGTGTCACCTGCCACATCGCCTGCCACCAGATTCCATCAGGTGCCCCCAGCAGAGCCTGTCTTTACATTAAGTCCCTCAACAGAGTCCGTTCTTACATCAGGTGCCCCCCAACAGACTCCGTCCTTACATCAGGTGCCCCCAGAAGCAGAGGCATTCCTTACAGATCTGTGTCCCTGGCAGAAGAGCCCCTCCTTACATCTGGGGTCCCCAGTGGAGCCCTTCCTTACATCAGGTGTCCCTAGCGGAGCCCCTCCTTGCATCAGGTGTCCCCAGGGGAGCCCCTCCTTGCATCAGGTGTCCCCAGGGGAGCCCCTCCTTACATCTGGTGTCCCCAGCAGAGCCCCTCCTTACATCTGGTGTCCCCTGCGGAGCCCCTCCATACATCAGGTGTCCCCAGCAGAACCCCTCCTTACATCAGGTGTCCCCAGCGGAGCCCCTCCTTACATCTGGTGCCCCCAGCAGAGTCCGTGCTTACATCAGGTGCCCCCAGAAGCAGAGGCTCTCCTTACAGATCTGTGTCCCTGGCAGCGGAGCCCCTCCTTACATCTGGTGTCCCCCAGCGGAGCCCCTCTATACATCTGGTGTCCCTAGCGGAGCCCCTCCTTACATCAGGTGTCCCCAGCGGAGCCCCTCCTTACATCTGGTGTCCCCAGCAGAGCCCCTCCATACATCTGGTGTGCCCAGCGGAGCCCCTCCTTACATCTGGTGTCCCCAGCAGAGCTCCTCCATACATCAGGTGTCCCCAGCAGAGCCCCTCCTTACATCAGGTGTCCCCAGCGGAGCCCCTCTTTACATCTGGTGTCCCCAGCGGAGCTCCTCCTTACATCTGTGTCCCCAGCGGAGCCCCTCCATACATCAGGTGTCCCCAGCGGAGCCCCTCCATACATCAGGTGTCTCTAGCGGAGCCCCTCCTAACATCTGGTGTCCCCTAGCGGAGCCCCTCTATACATCTGGTGTCCCCAGCGGAGCTCCTCCTTACATCTGTGTCCCCAGCAGAGCCCCTCCATACATCAGGTGTCCCCAGCGGAGCCCCTCCATACATTAGGTGTCCCCAGCAGAGCTCCTTCGTACATCAGGTGTCCCCAGCGGAGCCCCTCCTTACATCTGGTGTCCCCAGCGGAGCCCCTCCATACATCAGGTGTCCCTAGCGGAGCCCCTCCTTACATCTGGTGTCCCCTAGCGGAGCCCCTCTATACATCTGGTGTCCCCAGCGGAGCTCCTCCTTACATCTGTGTCCCCAGCGGAGCCCCTCCATACATCAGGTGTCCCCAGCAGAGCCCCTTCATACATCAGGTGTCCCCAGCAGAGCTCCTTCGTACATCAGGTGTCCCCAGCGGAGCCCCTCCTTACATCAGGTGTCCCCAGCGGAGCCCCTCCTTACATCTGGTGTCCCCAGCGGAGCTCCTCCTTACATCTGTGTCCCCAGCGGAGCCCCTCCATACATCAGGTGTCCCCAGCGGAGCCCCTCCATACATCAGGTGTCCCCAGCGGAGCCCCACCTTACATCTGGTGTCCCCTAGCGGTGTCCCCAGCGGAGCTCCTCCTTACATCTGTGTCCCCAGCGGAGCTCCTCCTTACATCAGGTGTCCCCAGCGGAGCCCCTCCATACATCAGGTGTCCCCAGCGGAGCCCCTCCATACATCAGGTGTCCCCAGCGGAGCCCCACCTTACATCTGGTGTCCCCTAGCGGTGTCCCCAGCGGAGCTCCTCCTTACATCTGTGTCCCCAGCGGAGCTCCTCCTTACATCAGGTGTCCCCAGCGGAGCCCCTCCATACATCAGATGTCCCCAGTAGAGCCCCTCCTTACATCTGGTGTCCCCTAGCGGAGCCCCTCTATACATCTGGTGTCCCCAGCGGAGCCCCTCCTTACATCAGGTGTCCCCAGTGGAGCCCTTCCTTACATCTGGTGTCCCCAGCGGAGCCCCTCCATACATCAGGTGTCCCCAGCGGAGGCCCTCCTTACATCTGGTGTCCCCAGCAGAGCTCCTCCATACATCAGGTGTCCCCAGCGGAGCCCCTCCATACATCTGGTCTCCCCAGCAGAGCTCTTCCATACATCTGTGTCCCCAGCGGAGCCCCTCCTTACATCTGGTGTCCCCAGCAGAGCTCCTCCATACATCAGGTGTCCCCAGCAGAGCCCCTCCTTACATCAGGTGTCCCCAGCGGAGCCCCTCCTTACATCTGGTGTCCCCAGCGGAGCTCCTCCTTACATCTGTGTCCCCAGCGGAGCCCCTCCATATATCAGGTGTCCCCAGCGGAGCCCCTCCATACATCAGGTGTCTCTAGCGGAGCCCCTCCTTACATCTGGTGTCCCCTAGCGGAGCCCCTCTATACATCTGGTGTCCCCAGCGGAGCTCCTCCTTACATCTGTGTCCCCAGCAGAGCCCCTCCATACATCAGGTGTCCCCAGCGGAGCCCCTCCATACATTAGGTGTCCCCAGCAGAGCTCCTTCGTACATCAGGTGTCCCCAGCGGAGCCCCTCCTTACATCTGGTGTCCCCAGCGGAGCCCCTCCATACATCAGGTGTCCCTAGCGGAGCCCCTCCTTACATCTGGTGTCCCCTACCGGAGCCCCTCTATACATCTGGTGTCCCCAGCGGAGCTCCTCCTTACATCTGTGTCCCCAGCGGAGCCCCTCCATACATCAGGTGTCCCCAGTGGAGCCCCTTCATACATCAGGTGTCCCCAGCAGAGCTCCTTCGTACATCAGGTGTCCCCAGCGGAGCCCCTCCTTACATCAGGTGTCCCCAGCGGAGCCCCTCCTTACATCTGGTGTCCCCAGCGGAGCTCCTCCTTACATCTGTGTCCCCAGCGGAGCCCCTCCATACATCAGGTGTCCCCAGCGGAGCCCCTCCATACATCAGGTGTCCCCAGCGGAGCCCCACCTTACATCTGGTGTCCCCTAGCGGTGTCCCCAGCGGAGCTCCTCCTTACATCTGTGTCCCCAGCGGAGCTCCTCCTTACATCAGGTGTCCCCAGCGGAGCCCCTCCATACATCAGGTGTCCCCAGCGGAGCCCCTCCATACATCAGGTGTCCCCAGCGGAGCCCCACCTTACATCTGGTGTCCCCTAGCGGTGTCCCCAGCGGAGCTCCTCCTTACATCAGGTGTCCCCAGCGGAGCCCCTCCATACATCAGATGTCCCCAGCAGAGCCCCTCCTTACATCTGGTGTCCCCTAGCGGAGCCCCTCTATACATCTGGTGTCCCCAGCGGAGCCCCTCCTTACATCAGGTGTCCCCAGTGGAGCCCTTCCTTACATCTGGTGTCCCCAGCGGAGCCCCTCCATACATCAGGTGTCCCCAGCGGAGGCCCTCCTTACATCTGGTGTCCCCAGCAGAGCTCCTCCATACATCAGGTGTCCCCAGCGGAGCCCCTCCATACATCTGGTCTCCCCAGCAGAGCTCTTCCATACATCTGTGTCCCCAGCGGAGCCCCTCCTTACATCTGGTGTCCCCAGCGGAGCCCCTCCTTACATCTGTGTGCCCAGCAGAGCTCCTCCTTACATCTGGTGTCCCCAGTGGAGCCCCTCCTTACATCTGGTGTCCCCAAAGGAGACCCTCCTTACATCTGGTGTCCCCAGCAGAGCCCCTCCTTACATATGGTGTCCCCAGCGGAGCCCCTCCTTACATCTGGTGTCCCCAGCAGAGCTCCTCCATACATCAGGTGTCCCCAGCAGAGCCCCTCCTTACATCTGGTGTCCCCAGCGGAGCCCCTCCTAACATCTGGTGTCCCCCGCGGAGCCCCTCCTTACATCTGGTGTCCCCAGCGGAGCCCCTCCTTACATCTGGTGTCCCCAGCAGAGCTCCTCCATACATCAGGTGTCCCCAGCGGAGCCCCTCCTTACATCTGGTGTCCCCTAGCGGAGCCCCTCTATACATCAAGTGTCCCTAGCGGAGCCCCTCCTTACATCAGGTGTCCCCAGCGGAGCCCCTCCTTACATCCGGTGTCCCCAGCAGAGCCCCTCCATACATCTGGTGTCCCCAGCTGAGCTCCTCCTTACATCTGGTGTCCCCAGCGGAGCCCCTCCTTACATCTGGTGTCCCCAGCAGAGCTCCTCCATACATCAGGTGTCCCCAGCGGAGCCCCTCCTTACATCAGTTATCCCCAGCGGAGCCCCTTCTTACATCTGGTGTCCCCAGCGGAGCTCCTCCTTACATCTGTGTCCCCAGCGGAGCCCCTCCATACATCAGGTGTCCCCAGCGGAGCCCCTCCATACATCAGGTGTCTCTAGCGGAGCCCCTCCTTACATCTGGTGTCCCCTAGCGGAGCCCCTCTATACATTAGGTGTCCCCAGCAGAGCTCCTTCGTACATCAGGTGTCCCAGCGGAGCCCCTCCTTACATCAGGTGTCCCCAGCGGAGCCCCTCCTTACATCTGGTGTCCCCAGCGGAGCCCCTCCTTACATCTGGTGTCCCCAGCAGAGCTCCTCCATACATCAGGTGTCCCCAGCGGAGCCCCTCCTTACATCTGGTGTCCCCTAGCGGAGCCCCTCTATACATCAAGTGTCCCTAGCGGAGCCCCTCCTTACATCAGGTGTCCCCAGCGGAGCCCCTCCTTACATCCGGTGTCCCCAGCAGAGCCCCTCCATACATCTGGTGTCCCCAGCTGAGCTCCTCCTTACATCTGGTGTCCCCAGCGGAGCCCCTCCTTACATCTGGTGTCCCCAGCAGAGCTCCTCCATACATCAGGTGTCCCCAGCGGAGCCCCTCCTTACATCAGTTATCCCCAGCGGAGCCCCTTCTTACATCTGGTGTCCCCAGCGGAGCTCCTCCTTACATCTGTGTCCCCAGCGGAGCCCCTCCATACATCAGGTGTCCCCAGCGGAGCCCCTCCATACATCAGGTGTCTCTAGCGGAGCCCCTCCTTACATCTGGTGTCCCCTAGCGGAGCCCCTCTATACATTAGGTGTCCCCAGCAGAGCTCCTTCGTACATCAGGTGTCCCAGCGGAGCCCCTCCTTACATCAGGTGTCCCCAGCGGAGCCCCTCCTTACATCTGGTGTCCTCAGCGGAGCCCCTCCTTACATCTGGTGTCCCCAGCGGAGCTCCTCCTTACATCTGTGTCCCCAGCGGAGCCCCTCCATACATCAGGTGTCCTCAACGGAGCCCCTCCATACATCAGGTGTCCCTAGCGGAGCCCCTCCTTACATCTGGTGTCCCCAGCGGAGCTCCTCTTTACATCTGTGTCCCCAGCGGAGCCCCTCCATACATCAGGTGTCCCCAGCGGAGCCCCTCCATACATCAGGTGTCCCCAGCAGAGCTCCTTCGTACATCAGGTGTCCCCAGCGGAGCCCCTCCTTACATCAGGTGTCCCCAGCGGAGCCCCTCCTTACATCTGGTGTCCCCAGCGGAGCTCCTCCTTACTTCTGTGTCCCCAGCGGAGCCCCTCCATACATCTGGTGTCCCCAGCGGAGCCCCTCCATACATCAGGTGTCCCCCGCGGAGCCCCTCCTTACATCTGGTGTCCCTAGCGGAGCCCCTCCTTACATCTGGTGTCCCCAGCAGAGCTCCTCCATACATCAGGTGTCCCCAGCGGAGCCCCTCCTTACATCTGGTGTCCCCTAGCGGAGCCCCTCTATACATCTGGTGTCCCTAGCGGAGCCCCTCCTTACATCAGGTGTCCCCAGCGGAGCCCCTCCTTACATCCGGTGTCCCCAGCAGAGCCCCTCCATACATCTGGTGTCCCCAGCTGAGCTCCTCCTTACATCTGGTGTCCCCAGCGGAGCCCCTCCTTACATCTGGTGTCCCCAGCAGAGCTCCTCCATACATCAGGTGTCCCCAGCGGAGCCCCTCCTTACATCAGTTATCCCCAGCGGAGCCCCTTCTTACATCTGGTGTCCCCAGCGGAGCTCCTCCTTACATCTGTGTCCCCAGCGGAGCCCCTCCATACATCAGGTGTCCCCAGCGGAGCCCCTCCATACATCAGGTGTCTCTAGCGGAGCCCCTCCTTACATCTGGTGTCCCCTAGCGGAGCCCCTCTATACATCTGGTGTCCCCAGCGGAGCCCCTCCATACATCAGGTGTCCCCAGCAGAGCTCCTTCGTACATCAGGTGTCCCCAGCGGAGCACCTCCTTACATCAGGTGTCCCCAGCGGAGCCCCTCCTTACATCTGGTGTCCCCAGCGGAACTCCTCCTTACTTCTGTGTCCCCAGCAGAGCCCCTCCATACATCTGGTGTCCCCAGCGGAGCCCCTCCATACATCTGGTGTCCCCAGCGGAGCCCCTCCATACATCAAGTGTCCCCAGCGGAGCCCCTCCTTACATCTGGTGTCCCCTAGCGGTGTCCCCAGCTGAGCTCCTCCTTACATATGTGTCCCCAGCGGAGCTCCTCCTTACATCAGGTGTCCCCAGCGGAGCCCCTCCATACATCAGGTGTCCCCAGCAGAGCTCCTTCGTACATCAGGTGTCCCCAGCGGAGCCCTTCCTTACATCAGGTGTCCCCAGCGGAGCCCCTCCTTACATCTGGTGTCCCCAGCGGAGCTCCTCCTTACTTCTGTGTCCCCAGCGGAGCCCCTCCATACATCTGGTGTCCCCAGCGGAGCCCCTCCATACATCAGGTGTCCCCAGCGGAGCCCCGCTTTACATCTGGTGTCCCCTAGCGGTGTCCCCAGCGGAGCTCCTCCTTACATATGTGTCCCCAGCGGAGCTCCTCCTTACATCAGGTGTCCCCAGCGGAGCCCCTCCATACATCAGGTGTCCCCAGCAGAGCTCCTTCGTACATCAGGTGTCCCCAGCGGAGGCCCTCCTTACATCTGGTGTCCCCAGCAGAGCTCCTCCATACATATGTGTGCCCAGCAGAGCTCCTCCTTACATCTGGTGTCCCCAGTGGAGCCCCTCCTTACATCTGGTGTCCCCAAAGGAGCCCCTCCTTACATCTGGTGTCCCCAGCGGAGCCCCTCCTTACATATGGTGTCCCCAGCGGAGCCCCTCCTTACATCCGGTGTGCCTGCAGCGGAGTTTCCGCCGCCATTACCGTACATTATTAGTAGCAGGCCGAGGTAATCAAGAATGAGGCTGAGCCGGCTGAGTGGCTTCAATAGAAATTGAGCTGTGGCCCCGCAGCTCAATTGCTATTGTCAGCCACCCGGCCGGCTCCGCCTCTTGATCTTGGTCTTTGGTAAAATGGCGACCGATGGAGATATTGTCTCCGCCGGCCGCGGACCTCTAGCAGTGGCGGCGGAGAGCCGTGAAAAATCGTGAAAAAAGGAATTTCCCGGGACACTTCCCAGATAACGCTAAAATCGGGAAAAAGGTCAAAATCCCGGGAATGTCCTGGGAAATTCAGGACAGTTGGTAAGTATGAGCGCACAATTCTCTTCTTCTTTAATGGGATAATAATGAAGCTGCTTTGCTGGTGATACTGATGGAGTTATTGTCAACAAATTTTCAAAGGCTTTTTTTTCTAGTGATATCAAGAATAATATTATTATGCTTTTTGGGGGGGGGGGGGGGGCAAGTTACCACAACACCATTATCCCGTAGTTTTTAAGATCAAAGATACAACTATGTTGGTGTCCCTTGTTAATTTTACATTTTACATATTTTTTTAAAAAATGTAACTGCCTACTCCCAAACTGTCATTTGAAGTAAAACACATAGCCAAGTATTATTCTCCACAATTTTTTTTATTGTGCATTAAAAAAGAAAACAAATACAATTATACATGCTATTTGCCAATATAACTTAACCAAAAAGTGCATTCTATGCATCCAAAAATATAGAAAATATACCAAATCAAATCATTATTCAACCAAAAAAATAATGTCAAAGCAATAACTCCAAGGCCAATAATAAATAACACGTTATCTCCTCCGATTCCGCAGCATCTCTGGTTGACGAACGGCCATTCAGAAGCGAACTGAAAAGTGCGAAATGAAAACTTCTACTACCACAAAATTAGCAGAAGGAGCCCAAAGGGTGGCGCTAAAGAGCTGAAAAACAACGTAGTACGTCACTACGTTCGTAATTGTTGGCCAACAATTGTGTGTCCTGTGTGTATGCAAGACATGTTTGGGCCAACGCCCTTCGGACAAAAGTCCATGATTTTGTTGGCCAACAATCCGATCGTGTGTACGAGGCTTTAGTGTTTGCGTGCCTGCGTTGGAAAACCAGCAATTGAGCAGATGTTCTACAGGTTCAGTAAAATTGTCTTCTGGGATGACTGACATTGACAGGAGGCAGTGAGAGGTAAAACATCACTCTTGCCTAGGCAAGAAACAAGGAAGTGCTGCACCAAAAAAAAGTCAATTGTGGGAGGAGCCAAGAGAAAAAAAGTTGTGTTATTGGCTAAAGTTCCACTTTAAGTCACATTTTCCATGTATGCTCGATCAGTCTTTTTAGGGAACGCATCTATCTTTCTTCTGCCTGAGGACATCCTCTCAAAGCTGTACACACACACAGCACTTCCCACTCAGGGTGCTTACAATCATTTTAGAGGCAGAGAAGCTTCCCCTTAATTGTCGGAGAGCAGCCTCGCTTCCTAGGAGGGGCGACTACACATCCGTGACGGCTCATGTTATGGCTGCTTTCTCCTCTCCTGTTCCCATGTGATGGCCCATTGTGTGCGCCACAGCACATGATATTTATAGATCACTTCCACATAGATCACTTCCACACCAAAATGGCTGCCAAATCCATCTATAATAGACACAGGCTTCCCCAAAGATGTCCGCCTGAAGCCCACTGCAGAGGACAAACCTGTTCTCTTCAAGGCTCCCTCTGTGCCCAGAGCACAGCAATGATCGTGTGACCACACTGCCTACCAAGCGATTGGCAGGACACAGCACCACCTGGCGTCACTCGGCGGTGCACTTGCAGCTAAAAGTGGCGCATCTGACCCACCTAGACTTGCCACCTTTTCTTCAAGCCAAACCCAAACACTTTAGTGGCACAGGGCTGTTTTTTTTTTTTTTTGCAGTATACATATAGGATTATAAAAGAACTTGGGACAGTAGTAATGTGGCGCACTATGGCAGACAGTGGGTGTGGTCAATTTGCTCTTGCTGACATCATCGTCCAACCCCCCAGTGTTGCCAAGCCTGCCCCAAGACAGCCACCCGCAGTTCCCAGAAGGCAACAGATTTGTGTGTGACTATCTCGGTTACTTGGGAAGTCACAGCCCGGCCTGAATAATGTGTCCGGGTTTCAGCCAGACTGAAACCCGGACACATGATCCAAAACCCGGATTGTCCAGGTGAATCCTGGACAGGTGGCAACCCCAGACCCTCCCCATAACACCCTGCTACATGTGCGTGGTGTGGATGGGCCCTAAAAGCAGAACTAAATCCATTGATTTAAAGTTTCAAAAACCAGTTACATTCCAGCATGTGCCTCGAATGTAACTGTCACTTTTGCTTGTGCTCTCAACCAAACTGTCAAACCATCAAATGGCTGGTGTCATAACTGATCACATGTGCAGCATCATGGCAGTTGGAGATCAAACAGAGGCCAAGATGGCAGCTTCCTTGGCTGGACGTGATAGGAGGGTTTAGATCCCCTTTAAGGGTTGCTCCTTGGCTTGAAGGATCCTATGGAGCTCCGCTATAACCACCCTTGGGCACACTCAGGAGAGGACTACATGCAGACATGAGGATGCTGCCTGCACCGACAGGCACCCACTGGTGCTAGGAATGATGGGACATATAGTCTTGAGGGGAAGAAATTATATGACTTGTGATGACAACATGGGTGTGCGCTCCCCAACAGTAAGTTCAGGGTAGTGTTGCAGAAAAATTTAGATTAATAAATTAATGTGTCTCAGCCATTTTTATTTGAATATTAAACTTATTTCCACCTTTTTCATCCTTTGTTCAGTCTCAGTGCTGCTAATCTCCTGCAGTCAGCCAGGAAGGTCTATAGCAGTGATGGTGAACCTTGGCACCCCAGATGTTTTGGAACTACATTTCCCATGACGCTCAACTACACTGCAGGGTCCATGAGCATCATGGGAAATGTAGTTCCAAAACATCTGGGGTACCAAGATTCACCATCACTGGTCTATAGGTACCCGAGCATCGGCTGTATGGCATTTCTCAGGGCAGGTTTCCTGATGGTGACAATAGTGGATCATTCTTCTTGTAGTCTCCATAAGAAGCCTGTATGGCTGGGTGACAACACAGAAGCACAACTGGAGATAGGCACAGAGCTTTTCCACCCTGTTACAAGAAGTTACTAAGCAAGTCCTATCATGGCAGGGATGTCAGCAATTTTTTTCTGAGCGTACATTGTAGTATCTCAGGATAGACCTGTGCCGGGACAAAGGCAGGCCATAAACGGTTCGATTTTGAATGATTCAAATCATGTATGGGCAGGCTGAATATACCAAGTTGATTGCTTGATCAAATCGGGTACAATCAGCATGCCGGGTTTTACCTGCTATAGTAATCACTATCTTCTCACGGCAAGGACGGCTTACCCCGCTGAGAAAAGACAATGGCCCAGCAGGAGGAATTCCTGCACCAACACTGTCTGTGTTGATGGGGAAATCTAGTGATTCTTTTTTCCTGCAACCCATGGTTTCAGGAAAGAAATGTGCTTTGTGCAAATAACTCTGGCGCACATGTCTGGAAGTAATATCAATCTGGATCAGGCCAATCAAGATGAACGAAGATTATGAATGCAGAAGATGCCAGGGTGAAGATGGAAGCTTTGGTCATGGAGGGCAGCATGGACATCACCAAAAAGTTAAAAGAAAATCCCACATTTTGGGTTGCCCTCCAAAACAGTAATAGAGGGAAAATCTTCCAATGGGGAAACTAGTTCTTGTGACAACCGGGGGTTTCCCCTCACTTTGGAGGGACTTCCTGTTTTGGCTATGGGATAGGAAGTAGAGTAAAATTTTTCCACTGTGACACAGCTAGCAAAACAAAAACAAAAAAAAACCTCCCTTATTCTATCCAAAATGAACAAAATACGTTTTGTCTTTAGTTCTACTTTAATTTTTTATTTATTTTTCAGTCTTTTTGTCACATAAAAGTGCACAAAAATTAGTTTCCAAAAAACTTTGCAGGTTCTATATGTACCACTGTGATAGCCCCCGCCATTTCTCTACACCAGTGGTCTCCAAAGTGCGGCCCAGGGGCCAGATGTGGCCCTTTGCTTACTTTTATCCAGTCCTTGGGGCACTATTTCATCCAATGATATGGCCCTTGGGGCATATTCCAAGACCCCCCCTCCCTTGACCCCAATGAAGCAACACAATTTCTCCTAATGACACCAATGATGGGGCATACTTTCTCCCAATTACAATCGGGCCCCATGACACCAACAATAGGACACAAATCCTCCCAATGACACCAAAGATGTAACTAAAATCCTCCCAATGACACCAACGATAGGACACAAATCCTTCCAATGACACCAATGATAGGACACAATTCCTCCCAATGACACCACCGATGTGACTCAAATCCTCCCAATGACACCAATGATAGCACACAAATCCTCCTAATGACACCAACGATAGGACATAAATCCTCCCAATGACACCAACGATAGGACACAAATCCTCCCAATGACACCAACGATAGGACATAAATCCTCCCAATGACACCAACGATAGGACACAAATCCTCCCAATGACACCAACGATAGGACATAAATCCTCCCAATGACACCAACAATAGGACACAAATCCTCCCAATGACACCAACGATAGGACACAAATCCTCCCACTGACACCAACGATAGGACACAATTCCTCCCAATGACACCAACGATAGGACACAATTTCCCCTAATTACACCAACGATAGGACACAATTCCTCCCAATGACACCAACGATAGGACACAATTCCTCCCAATGACACCAACGATGGGACACAAATCCTCCCACTGACACCAACGATAGGACACAATTCCTCCCAATGACACCAACGATGGGAAATAAATCCTCCCAATGACACCAACGATAGGACACAATTCCTCCCAATTACACCAACGATAGGACACAAATCCTCCCACTGACACCAACGATAGGACACAATTCCTCCCAATGACACCAACGATAGGACACAAATCCTCCCAATGACACCAACGATAGGACACAATTCCTCCCAATGACACCAACGATAGGACACAATTCCTCCCAATGACACCAACGATAGGACACAAATCCTCCCACTGACACCAACGATAGGACACAATTCCTCCCAATGACACCAACGATAGGACACAATTCCTCCCACTGACACCAACGATAGGACACAATTCCTCCCAATGACACCAACGATAGGACACAATTTCTCCCAGTGACACCAACGATAGGGCACAATTCTTCCCACTAACACCAACCATAGGACTCAATTCCTCCCACTGACACCAACGATAGGACACTAATCCTACAACTGACACCAACAATAGGACACAATTCCTCCCAATGACACCAACAATAGGACACAATTCCTCCCAATGACACCAGTGATAGGACACAATTCTTCCCAATGACAGCAACAATAGTACACAATTCCTCCCAATGACACCAATGATGGGACACAATTCCTCCCAATGACAACAAGGATAGGACACAATTCCTCCCAATGACACCAACGATAGGACACAAATCCTCCCAATGACACCAACGATAGGACACAAATCCTCCCAATGACACCAACGATAGGACACAATTCCTCCCAATGACACCAGTGATAGGACACAATTCCTCCCAATGACACCAGTGATAGGACACAATTCCTCCCAATGACACCAGTGATAGGACACAATTCTTCCCAATGACAGCAACGATAGTACACAATTCCTCCCAATGACACCAACGATGGGACACAATTCCTCCCAATGACACCAACGATAGGACACAATTCCTCCCAATGACACCAACGATAGGACACAATTCCTCCCAATGACACCAACGATAGGACACAATTCCTCCCAATGACACCAACGATAGGACACAAATCCTCCCGAAGACAGCAACGATAGGACACAATTCCTCCCAATGACACCAACGATAGGGCACAATTCCTCCCAATGACACCAACGATAGGACACAATTCCTCCCAATGACACCAACGATAGGACACAAATCCTCCCGAAGACAGCAACGATAGGACACAAATCCTCCCAATGACACCAACGATAGGGCACAATTCCTCCCAATGACACCAACCATAGGACACAATTTCTCCCAATGACACCAATGATAGGACACAATTCCTCCCACTGACACCAACGATAGGACACAATTCCTCCCAATGACACCAACGATAGGACACAATTTCTCCCAGTGACACCAACGATAGGGCACAATTCTTCCCACTAACACCAACCATAGGACTCAATTCCTCCCACTGACACCAACGATAGGACACTAATCCTACAACTGACACCAACAATAGGACACAATTCCTCCCAATGACACCAACAATAGGACACAATTCCTCCCAATGACACCAGTGATAGGACACAATTCTTCCCAATGACAGCAACAATAGTACACAATTCCTCCCAATGACACCAATGATGGGACACAATTCCTCCCAATGACAACAAGGATAGGACACAATTCCTCCCAATGACACCAACGATAGGACACAAATCCTCCCAATGACACCAACGATAGGACACAAATCCTCCCAATGACACCAACGATAGGACACAATTCCTCCCAATGACACCAGTGATAGGACACAATTCCTCCCAATGACACCAGTGATAGGACACAATTCCTCCCAATGACACCAGTGATAGGACACAATTCTTCCCAATGACAGCAACGATAGTACACAATTCCTCCCAATGACACCAACGATGGGACACAATTCCTCCCAATGACACCAACGATAGGACACAATTCCTCCCAATGACACCAACGATAGGACACAATTCCTCCCAATGACACCAACGATAGGACACAAATCCTCCCGAAGACAGCAACGATAGGACACAATTCCTCCCAATGACACCAACGATAGGGCACAATTCCTCCCAATGACACCAACGATAGGACACAATTCCTCCCAATGACACCAACGATAGGACACAAATCCTCCCGAAGACAGCAACGATAGGACACAAATCCTCCCAATGACACCAACGATAGGGCACAATTCCTCCCAATGACACCAACCATAGGACACAATTTCTCCCAATGACACCAATGATAGGACACAATTCCTCCCACTGACACCAAAGATGGGGGCATTGTTTTTTCCCACTGATGTTGGGACCTTTTCTACTCCCAATGGCCACAGTCCAGCCCCCCAAAAGTCTGAATGACAGTAAACTGGCCCCTTGTTTAGAAAGTTTGGAGTCCCTTGCTCTACACTATCACCTCTTTGTACCCTCCCCATAGACTTCTTTTTGGTCTTCACAAAAATGGCGTCCTTGGTGCAGACATATTCCACAGAGTGTAGCCTGGAGAGCCATATCCGGACATAGGCGTCACTTCCGGGGCAGGTCTGAGGACGGGCTCGTCATCTTAGTAGACCTGAGATCCTAGGATCTTCCAGCACGGGGCTCCCCCCGCCAGTGCCCGGAGAATGAGCCAAGCCAAACGGAAAGAGGAGCCGGCCGTGTCCAATGGAGGGGTGAAGGTGAAAGTGTCCCCCTGGAGCAAAGCCCTGCGAGGAGACGCCTCCTGGGAGGACAAGGTACTCAGCCACACACATGGCCAGGAGAATGTCACCGGCCGTACACTGCCTGGGCTCTTTGTATGAGAGGATCACACAGCCAATGGGGGGATGTCCTGATCCATAGGAGGCATTGTCCGGGGTCACTGCGGGGTCACTGCTCCTTACTACATTCCCTATACGGAATGCTTGGAGCAGGGATAGAATGACTCTGCTGCATGGTCTGCACCTGCTAGAGGATGGCCATATACACATTACAATCTGATTGTACAACCTCCTTCAGATCTACCAACAACTATAACATTAAATGCCCGTTCACACTAGTGATTTAACCACTTCAATACCGGGCACTTTACTCCCTTCCTGCCCAGGCCAACTTTCAGCGCTGTCACACATTGAATGACAATTGCACGGTCATGCAACACTGTACCCATATGAATTTTTATCTTTTTTTTTTTTTTTAAACGCATAGAGCTTTCTTTTGGTGGTAAATAATCACTGCTGGGTTTTTTATTTTTTTGCAAAACAAACGAAAAAAAAATGAAAAGTTAAAAAAAAAAAGGGTTTTCTTAGTTTCTGTTTATAAAATTTGCCAAATAAGTAATTCTCCTTCACTGATGAGGCGGCGGCACTAAAAAGGGCGACTGCACTGATGGGCACTGATAGGCGGCTGCACTGATGGGGCAGCGGCATGATAGGCATCTGCACTGATAGGCGCCACTAATGAGGCGGCGGCACTGAGGCATAGGGTGCATTGATAGGCGCCACTAATGAGGCGGCGGCACTGATGTGCACTGAGGCATCGGCTGCATTGATAGGCGGCGCTGATGAGGCGGCTGCACTGATGGGCATGATAGGCGGCGGCACTGATGAGGCGGCTGCACTGCTGGGCAGCACGGAGGTGGCTGCACTGCTGGGCAGCACTGATGAGGCAGCTGCACTGATGGGCACTGAGGCGGCACTAATGGGGCGGCTGCACTGATAGGTGGCACTGAGGCGGCAGCACTGATAAGGCCGGCTGCACTGATAGGCGGCTGCACTGATGGGCACTGAGGCGGTGGCACTGATGGGGCAGCGGTATGATAGGCGCCTGCACTGATAGGCGCCACTAATGAGGCTGCTGCACTGATGGGCACTAAGGTGGCGGCACTGATGAGGCAGCTGCACTGATGGGCACTGAGGAATCTACATGAGCGGCGGCACTGAGGCGGCGGCACTGATGAGGTGGCTGCACTGATGGGCATGATAGGCAGCAGCACTGACAAGGCGGCTGCCCTGATGAGGTGGCTGCACTGATGGGCACTAAGGTGGCGGCACTGATGAGCCGGCTGCACTGATGGGCACTATAGGCGGGACTGAGGCGGCGGCGGCACTGATGAGGTGGCTGCACTGATCTGCATGATAGGCAGCAGCACTGATGAGGCGGCTGCCCTGATGAGGCGGCTGCACTGCTGGGCAGCACTGATGAGGCAACTGCACTGATAGGCACTGAGGCGGCACTAATGGGGCGGCTGCACTGATAGGCGGCTGCACTGATAGGCGGCTGCACTGATAGGCGGCTGCACTGATAGGTGGCACTGAGGCGGCTGCACTGATAGGCGGCTGCACTGATGAGGCAGCGGCACTAATGGGCACTGAGGTGGTGGCTGCACTGATAGGTGGCCCTGATGGGAACAGAGGCAGTGGCACTGATGGGCACTGAGGCGGCGGCACTGATAGGCGGTTGCACTGATGAGCACTGAGGCAGCGGCACTGATTACCTGTGTAAATGTCCCCTGTCACATTTGCTGGAGACCAGCTGTCCTGTCTTCACCCTGTGACAGCGCGTGAGGAAAGGAATGTCGATGATGGGCAAGTTTTGTTTACATGTGATCAGCAGTGATTGGCACTTTACCTCGATCGGTGGTCAGCTGTGTCCGAAGGTTGTGCACAGTTCTGGGAGGATGTTCATAGACACCCTCCCAGTACGGGAGATCCACGCTGTAGCCCTTCTTTCAGCTATAGCGCAGGTCTGAAAGAGTTAAAAAGTGCGGAAATATGTATTGCACACAGGGCAGCCCGTGCACTTGAATGATCTGCCCTATGTGCATTTGTTGTTCCAAATAAGCTCACGGACCAAATTACAGCCTTGAGCCGGGTGCTATTTTACACACACATTTTCCTGCGATTCCCATGCGGCAATCCCAGCAAAATTGCACCGCGTTTGGAGTGCCAGTCAGAAATAAACGTACCCAGACGTGCATTTTGCCACATGTTGAAAGTTGTGGGCGGAATCTCTACGATTCCAAATCGCCGATATGTGAACAGGACCTAAAAGCGATTGGATACACGTTGAGTGGATTATACAGGTTTGTCCTCAAATGACCTAGTTTTGGTAAATTTAAATGAAATTGTACAATCGGATTGTAGTGTGAATGGCCACCCTTAGACCTTGTTCACAAATGCGACCAGGGGGGCGGCAAGACCAGGGGGTTGAACGCGGACACGTGCCTGGGCTGCAATGCTGTGCTTCGAGGGTGCAGCGAAAATAAAATGCCATGTCTCTTTTGGTGGCCGTTGCCACAACCTGCGCAGACCTATGGGGGGGCTTCACCGCATTTGTAGGGATAGAGAAGAGATTCAGTCCCGGTCTAGCCAGGCTTCGAAAACACCCCCCTCCCTCTCTGGCACTGGCAGTACTGTGCATGTGCAGATGCCAGGTCATCTACGCACGCGCAGTTCTCCACGCACATTCAAAGACATGGAAGGTTTTGAAAGCTGCTTAGCAACGTGAATAAAGTCTATTGGGGAAAAAATAATTTTGCGTTGGTAAGAGGAGGGGGAGGGGACAAGCCAGCACAAGACTTCATGTAGGGTGAAGGTCCAATTTTATATCAGGTAATGAGGAGGAGACATAATGCCTCCTTGCAGCCCGTCAAGTGCTCTTGTAAACGAGCCCCTAGGGCTTATTTAGATGTGTGAATCCCATTAACGTGCCCATTGCGGTAAAGGATACGTTCACCTTTAGTAACATGTTATATGTTCCACCCATATTCATATATTACTAAAGCACCTGTCCACACCCAAACCCGATCTCCCATTGTGACAGCGGGCGGGGGTGCGGGGGTGTCTTCTTATATGGGGTTGGGGTAGGGTGCATAGATGGAGGAAAATTACCACTAACAAAGCAATTGGCGCAAAGGACACATCCTCCCGACTGCAAGTTATATCCCTTGTGCTGATTTTTTTTATTTTTTTTGTTTTTATTTCAACTGCACTTGGGCTCTAAGCTATTTTTTTAAAGTGGTTGTAAACCATTTTGTGTGACGTTTACTTATCGGTAGGCCTAGAATAAGGCTTACCTATAGGTAGTGGAAATATCTCCTAATGTGCGCCGTTTAGGAGATATTTCACTTGTAGTACGCCAATTTCATCATTGGTGCATGTACTGTGAAGAAACGGACCACCGTGCCATTTCTTCCCCCAGCGTGTGCCGTGACTGGCGTCTCCGGCCAGTCACAGAGCCGGAGTCCGTGGCCTCGGAAGGAAGAGGGGTGAAGATGGACACGGCCTGCACAGGGGACAGTGCCGGGCTTCGTTTTCAGGTAAGTGTTGTATAATGGGCTAGTATGTGATGCATACTAGCCCATTATGCTTTTAATTTGCAGGCCTTACGGGGAGCAAAAGAGGAAGTAAAGCCCATAGGGCTTTACTTCCTCTTTAACTTGCAGTCCATTTTATATTTTGTTATAAAATTTTGCAAACAGGTAATTTTTTCTCCTTCATTGATGGGGTGGCACTTGAAGAAAAAGAACGGCTGCACATCCAAAGGTTCCAAACGTCTTTTATTAAGATCACCGTGATGACAACAAGGACACCAAAAAACAGTCATGTAGACGCTAGAGCTGCACGATTATTCGTATATAAGATCGCGATTTCGATTCACCTCCCCCCCCCCCCCCCCCGCGCGATCTGCAAGCTGGATTAGCTCGATTTTCCGGATCTCCCAGTCGGAAGCATGGAACCAGCCTGGAACGCAAATGGCGCCGATATCGGAACTGACGTCAGCAACCGGAACTGACGTCAGTCAGCATAGAGCATAGTGCCGGCCTGGACTGCGCAAGCGCAATCAACACGCCGCTCGCTCCCAATGCTCGGGGCTGGTTATTTAATACAGCAAGGGGCGGATACTTTTCTCAAAGGGGCGGATGTATATATATGGTTATAAAGACAGCAAGGGGCGGATGCTTTTCTCAAAGGGGCGGATGTATGGTTAACTATACATCCGCACCTTTGAGAAAAGCATCCGCCCCTTTGAGAAAAGCTTCCGCCCCTTTCTGTATTAAATGAATAACCAGCCCCGAGCATCGGGAGCGAGCGGCGTGTTGATTGCGCATGCGCCGTCTACAGCTGATTTTTCTCTTTTTAAATTTAACCATTTTAAAGAATCGTGAGAGAATCGTGATCTGTATTCTAAGCAAAAGAATCGCGATTCTCATTTTTCCCAGAATCGTGCAGCTCTAGTAGACGCGTTTCACACATACATCTTGTGCTTAACCACTTCCGGACCGCCGCACGCCAATATACGTCCTTACTTTGAAGAGGAATATCGTTGTTATGTCAGTAGCTAGCTGCCATAACCCCGGTATTCTCTTGTTCAGCCGGCGGTCCGGTTTCCGATAAGAGTGGTCTCTGCAGCTGATTCGCCACAAGATCATTTTTATCGGCGGCGGGAGAGGGCCCTCCACCGCTTACCGCAGCCGTCGGCAGAGGCGGAGGCAATCGGGTCTTCACCCTTCCGCCCATAGCTCTTAAAGGGACATTTTTATTTTATTTTTTTAAATGACTTTTCCTTTTTTTTTTTTTTTTTTTTTTTTTTTTTATATTGCATTTTAGTGTAAATATGAGATCTGATGTCTTTTTGACCCCAGCTCTCATGTTTAAGAGGCTCTGTCATGCTTTTTTTTCTATTACAAGGGATGTTTACATTCCTTGTAATAGGAATAAAAGTGACACAATTTTAAAAAACAGTGTAAAAATAAAAGGTAAAATAAATAATTTATAAAAAAAATCTTTAAACGTGCCCCGTCCCACCGATCTCGCGTGCAGAAGCGAACACATACATGAGTAGTGCCCGCATATGAAAACTGTGTTCAGACCACACATGTGAGGTATCGCCGCGATTGGTAGAGCGAGAGCAATAATTCTAGCCTCTAGACCTCCTCTGTAACTTAAAACATGCAACCTGTAGAATTTTTTTTAAATGTCGCCTATGGCGATTTTTAAGGGTAAACGTTTGTCGCCATTCCACAAGCGGGCGCAATTTTGAAGCGTGACATGTTGGGTATCAATTTACTCGGCGTAACATTATCTTTCACAATATAAAAAACAATTTGGATAACTTTATTGTCTTATTTTTTTTAATTCAAAAAAGTGTATTTTTCCCAAAAAAAAGCTCGCTTGTAAGACCGCTGCGCAAATACAGTGTGATAGAAAGTATTGCAACGACTGCCATTTTATTCACTAGGGTGTTAGAAAAAAAATGTATAATGTTTGGAGGTTTAAGTAATTTTCTAGCAAAAAAAATGTTTTTAACTTGTAAACAACAAATCTCAGAAAGAGGCTCGGTCCTTAAGTGGTTAATCATTACTATTATTGGTAATGATTAAGCACAAGATGTATGTGTGAAACGCGTCTAGGTGACTGCTTTTTTTTGTCATCGCAGTGATCTCAATAAAGGGTTTTGGAACCTTTTGGATGTGCAGCCGTTCTTCTTTTTCTTCCAGTATCCCACGGAGGCGGGCCGGGGCTGGCACTCCTTACTAGGTTCCAATTGGGTTATTATATACACCTGGAGCAGCGGGTCCTTCTTCCCTTAATAGGTGGCACTGATAGGTGGCAGTGATGGGCACTGGTAGGTGACACTTATGCCATGTACACACGGTCGGACTTTTCAGCAACAAAAGTCCGACAGACTTTCGACGGACTTTTGGCAGACTTCCGACGGACTTTTTAACGAACGGACTTGTCTACACACAATCACACCAAAGTCCGACGGATTTGTGCGTGATGACATACACCGGACTAAAATAAGGAAGTTGATAGCCAGTAAAAGTCTGGTGAAGCCCACACACGATCGGATTGTCCGCCGGATTTGGACTGTCGGCGTCCGTCGGAGCAGCCTGGTCGAAAAGTCTGACCATGTGTACGCTGCATATTAGGTGGCACTGATTGGCATCACTGCTGGGCACTGATAGGCGGCACTGCTGGGCACAGGTATGCACTGGTGGGCAGTGGCAGGCAGCACTGGTGGGCACAGATGAAGTGGTGGTGTCTCACCCTCTTCGGGATCGATGTCCCTATGACAACTCATGCACGGGAGGACGTCTATAGATGCCCTCCTGCCATTTTACGTTTGTGCTGTAGTCGTCATTCGGTTGTAGCGTGGGTGGGAGGAGGTTAAGGTAACAATCCGTCTGCCTTTAGAACCACTTTAAAACCTTTGCGCTAGTAGAATGTATCTGCCATGAATGGTTGGTGAGTGTCATATTTTTATTTACTACTCTACAAAAACACCCCATTAGTAAATAATGTGGAGGGGGGAAAAATGATTCTTTGCTTTTGAGAAGTAATTGAACATTTCTTCAGTAAGATTTGAGTTCATTGGTCTTGTGCGGCCCATAAATAGGATTATATGTACACACTGGGGATTACTGACAGAGGCGCTGACTCAGCATGTCTAACCTGCAGCTGTTGCACCAGAATTACACCAAGCCGTGACAACTGTGTCTTACACAAGCGATCACACAAATGGACAAACCTTTCATGCTATATATTAACTTCCTTTCCTTTTCTCTCCCTTACAGGATGAATTCCTCGATGTCATCTACTGGATGCGGCAGATCCTGGCCATTGTATTGGGGGTGATATGGGGGATTGCTCCTCTGAAGGGATTTGTGGGAATAGCTATGTAAGTATTTTTCAGACTGTGAGCTGACAATCCGATGAATGTATGACAGTCTACAGACTGTGAGCAACTGTTTGCATAGCTAAAGCCAAGTGACAGGTTCACTTTAAGAGCTTATGCACACAGCAGCTCAGAGAAGCGGCTCCTACAGGCTTTTGCCTAGAATCTCTCCTCCATGTTAGCCAATGTGTCCATGCACAAGAGGGCTTTTTCAGGCATAAGCTCCTACAGGCAGAAAAAAAACCCACCAAACTCTCGTTTTTGAGAGGATCCAATTCCCCAAAGAACTCTGAGCTCAAAAAACATGCAAAAACGCTCTGTAGATCTGTAGTAAAAAGCAGCACGTAATGCACACACATTACACATTGTTAGGCGCACATTTAACCCCTTGATTGCCCCTATATGTTAACCCCTTCTTAGCCAGTGTCATTGGCACAGTGACAGTGTTTAGTATTAGCACTGATCACTGTATTCGTGTCACTAGTGATGTCGGTGGCATTTAATCAGTTTCCCCCCAATATTGCATGAAATGTAACTGCACTGATCCTAAAGTGCTTATACGATATTACCACTAAAACGGTGTCTGCAAAATGTGCACAAACATCAAAACTATATAGCTGTATAGTGCACAGTAACAATATATCAATCTATAGTGCAAATTATCAAGTGCAAAATATCAAAACCCCAGGACATAGGTTTTTAACAATCCCCAAAGTCCAGTTTTAAAGAGAATATTCCCGCGCTATCAGATATAGGATCGGCTAGGGGTGGAAAAGCTGCTAACACCGGTTCTGGTATACACCTGACCTTGTTAATAAATATATGTAAATGGGTGGTGCTGCGCTAATCCTAAATGTAAAGTGGTGTGGCTTAAATAATATCACACACAGAATAAAATTCAAATGGTGCATGGTGCAAACCAAAAACATATAAATGTCAAAAAAAAAAAAAAACTTTCCATAAACATTCATATAAAATTAATATCACCGTGATATATGACTGACAGAATCAGTAACAAAACAATACTAGATGCAGTGCAGGTAAGTAGTGATTTGAGCTATGTGCACACACAGCCCATAAAAAGTGACATTGTGCAATGTGCAATATAATGCAATTTTAGTGACAGTATGCTAGACTCCACATATAGTGCAAAAAGTGTAAAAAACCAAAAGTCAAATACAATATGAATATTTCAAGTAGGAGATAATAATTGCAAGTATAGTCCTTTTATGAAAAAATATATAAATGTGACCGCAACGTCCAAGCATGCAGACGTTGCAATTAGAGTGCTCAAAGGTGAATCACATCTGGTGCATCTTCGTGTGCAAACACACAGGTGGGTATTAGCCCCTTACCTTAGGGTAATAGGGCAAAAGCATATAGCCAGACAGAGACTTTATGGTATCCACCTGGGGGTTCCAGCGCTTCCCTCACCGTCCTGGATCTTGGGGTTTGGTTCACTCAGATACAGTGCAGGGGGGTATGTAAAATAGTAAGGCAAGAAGGGACCCAATAGTGTAACACCGTTTGGTATAAAATCGCTTGTTTATTAGAAGAAAATTAAGTACTCACATTAAAAATAGTGAACAGCAGTTTTGATCCGACGAGCGGCGAGCTCGTGTGTTTCTAACAGTATCTGCAGCCTGTCCCGTCCCTACGCGTGACGTCACACCACACGTGACTTCATCAGGGGATAAGTACAGGCTAGAAAAGTGTCCCTAAATAGTTTAATGCTGGCCGACAATGGGTGGCCATTTTGCCGAAGTCTAATGTATTGTAATGCGGTGGCCATTTTCCTAGGGATCATAAAGTGCTAGTTCCGCTTATGATGTGCATGGATGTGAGGCATCAGCTGACTTGTGGGGCCAATAGGCAGTCTGCAGCCCATTCTAGTCCCTCAGACTGTCAGCAGAGGAGGACAGATGCCGGTTCTCAATAAAAAGCAAAAACTGAAAAATAAACGAATGGAAATTTTCACAGACCAGATGTAATTAGCTGTGTGGCAATTTATTCATGTTCCCACGGTTCTCTTAACATAGCAAGAGGGTGATAATATGCACCACTGCCCCCCTATATGGGATCTGTGCTGGGTATAACTTGTAAATTATTACAAGCGATGATTTTTTTAGAATTGTCAGCTTATAAAAAACCGGGGAAGAGAGAGGCGGCATTACTGGTGGCAAACTAACATACACACCATATTGTAAATAAATACAAGTAATAAAAATCCTACATATAAATTGCGATAAATGGCTAAAATAAGTCACTAGATTTAATTATTAAAATTATATTAGAAGACATTTTCAATCAATTAAACATAAGTAAATGAGCCAGAATAATAAAAAATTAAAAAAATTTAATAAAATCAGAGACTGCTTGATTAAATGTTTCTAAAAAAAGGAGAGCGAACTTCAATATATAAATGATCCAATGGGGGCACTTTTAGACACCCCAAATTCATTCAGCCAAATTGCAAGGAATGAATGGGTGGTCGCAAACATCTTTAATCTACGGCAGAGGACTTTTACTATTGAGTATAGGTAGGCTGGTTGTCAATAAATGGCAGAAGTGGAGACTGGATATGTCAGTAATCTTGAACAAGATAATTACATAACTAAAAATTGGGGAAGTGAATGACAGGAATGGAAAAATGGTACTAAAAATATATAATTTAAAATATGAGATTAAAACCTATTAAAAATCACTCAGGAAACAGTTTAGGTCAAACTCAATGTTTAGACCACGCGGCCAGAAAGTGTCCATGGTGAAAATCCATTTGGATTCCAGTCTACTCAGAGTTCTCACCTTGTGACCCCCCCGCCAGTGTTTGGCTATTTGACTTTGACTAGTGTATTTGACTTTTGGTTTTTTGCACTATATGTGGAGTCTAGCATACTGTCACTAAAATTGCATTATATTGCACATTGCACAATGTCACTTTTTATGGGCTGTGTGTGCACATAGCTCAAATCACTACTTACCTGCACTGCATCTAGTATTGTTTTGTTACTGATTCTGTCAGTCATATATCACGGTGATATTAATTTTATATGAATCCCCAAAGTCCACTTCACAATTTTATCATTTAAATCCCATGTGCATAATGTGCGCAAATTCACATCCGTGCTTTTTAGAAGCCTTTTCACCACTTCGTGTATCACCACCACCTTCTGAAATGGGCACTTACCAGAACCTAGAGAAAAAACTTTGCCTGTGGTTTATATTGGAATAACTACTCCACTTTCCTGGCATTTCTCCATCTAGGTTGCCACTAGTTAAATGATAAAATTGTGAAGTGGACTTTGGGGATTATTGTGAAAAACCTATGTCCTGGGGTTTTGATATTTTGCACTTGATAATTTGCACTATAGATTGATATATTGTTACTTTGCACTATATAGTTTTGATGTTTGTGCACATTTTGCAGACACCGTTTTAGTGGCAATATTAGGGGTGCAACGGATCAAAAAACTCACGGTTCGGATCGTTCCTCGGATCAGGAGTCACGGTTCGGATCATTTTCGGATCAACAAAAAAAAAAAAAAATCTCCCCCACTGTAATATCCACGCCTTTTTATAATTTTTGCGCGGTGACACACTTTTCACTTTAGTTTCCCCCCAATGTCAGTTAGTGTTAGACTGCCGCAGTTGCTGATCGCTGCCATTAGTATCTATTTTATATTGTAGTCTATTCTATTCGTATTTATCGGCGTATAACGTGCACCCCAAGTTTAGGAGGGAAGTTTAAGGAAAAAAAACTTACATTTAAGTGTCCATCTGCAGCCTTGTCAGTGTCAATCTGTAGCATTTCCCCCATTGCAGCCTTGTCAGTGTCCATCTGTAGCCTTGCCCTGTGTCATTTGCAGACATCTGCCGTTTAAAAATGGCGCGGCGGCTTTAGGCCATTCTCGGTGGCTCACAATCGTCGTATAACACGCACCCACGATTTTCCCCTGATTTTAAGGGGAAAAAAAGGGTGTGTTATACGCCGATAAATCCGGTATATATAATATATATACATGATTTATTTAGCGCCAAGTGTTTACGCAGCACTTTACAACTTGAGGGTAGACAGTACAAAAACAATACACTTTAAAAAAGTAGGAATCAGCGGGCCCTGCTCCTTAGAGTTTACAATCTACGAATATATATATATATATATTCATATTCGTTTGTAGACGCAATAACTTTCACGCAAACCAATCAATATACACTTATTGGGATTTTTTTTTAAAAAGACACGTAGCAGAATACATTTTGGCCAAAATTTATGAAGAAATTAGATTAGAAATAGTTTTTTTCCCAAAATATTTTATTAAGATTTTTGATATATATATATATATATATATATATATATATATATATATATATGTGTGTGTGTGTGTTTCCATATATCAACAGCATCTGCTAGTACATGAGCTCAGTAGAAAAAGCAGTTCTTATCACCTCTAGCCCCGTCACACAGTCAAGGGGTGTTGGAACCAAGAAATAAAATAATGAAGTAAAAGGACTCTATATCTGCTCCAATTGATAGAGGAATGGGTGTATTTCTGGGGCATCCTTCATCCCAGCCGGGAAGGATTAGTTATGTTTTGTAGCAGAAAGTAAAAAATGTTGGTTCTTTATTTTATTTTTTTTAATTATCGGTCTTTTTTTCATTTTATATTGCAAAAAACAAAACAGTGGTGATCAAATACCACCAAAAGAAAGCTCTATATGTGTGAAAAAAAATGGTATACGTTTTATTTGGGTACAGTGTTGCATGACATGAGGAAGCCTCCAGTTAAAGTAGCACAGTGCTAAATAGCAAAAAATGGCCTGGTCATGAAGGGGGTAAAATCTTCCAGAGCTGAAGTGGTTAAAAACACCCGTTGTACATTAATGGGGATAATAAAAATAAACATACATACTCTTCATGCTTTTGCTTTGGGCTAATGCTGCAGCTGTGCCACGCCGGCTCTAAGACCATTGATTAGACAGCTCTGGGTCTGTTGGCAGCAGTGAACAGAGCCCCTGCACCCCACCCTACTCCTCTGGTGTCACTGGATTGGATGACTGGGGGAAGGGGTTGCATGAGGAAGTCACAAGACAAACTGAGAGGCTGAGTATACTATATGTAGTGAAGGGATTGGGGGCCTCTGTCAAGTTTTATTTGGTGCTGTCTTGACTGGGAAATAAAGACAGTAGAGGACATATACCATGCCCACATCCCTAATTAAACCAAACAACAACTCAAGTCTCATGGGACTTTTCAGATAGTCTACGTTCCAACATTATTTTAAAATCAAAAACCTATCACTTTATTAACCGCTTAAGGGCCGCCCCATGTACATAAACGGCGGCCCTTAAAGGGGTTGTAAACCCTCGAGGTTTTTCACCTTAATGCATTCTATGCATTAAGCTAAAAAACCTGTAGTGCAGCTGCCCCCCAGAGCCCCACTTTTAGTTACCTGAAACCGGTCGTTCCAGCGACGGGAACGAGCACACCAGCTCCAGCCGCTGTCTCAGGTCCTCATTGGATAGATTGATAGCAGCGCAGCCATTGGCTCCCGCTGGGGTTAATCAAATCCAGTGACACGGGGGGGCAGGGCCAAGTCCTGCTGTCTGTGTCAAGGGACACAGCTGCAAGACTGGGGAGAGCACCCGCACGAGTGCCCCCATGGAATGCGGGCACTCGATGAGGGGAGGAGCCAAGAGCGCCACTGGGGGGACCCCAGAAGAGGATCGGGCCACTCTGTGCAAAACCCTTGTACATAGGAGGTAGGTATGTTGTTGTGTTTTTTTTTTTTGTTTTTTTTTTTTTAAAGAACCTTTACAACCCCTTTAAGAGCAAACTCATGTACCTGTACATGATTTCTTCTGGGTCTGGGGTGTGCACGCGTTCCGCCGGCGACCCACTTCCACTGTGATTGGACACAGCGGGAGCCAATTGGCAGGTCTGCCGGGATCCACAATCATTTCCAAGGCAGACAGAAAGGCAGTCTGCCTATGTAAACAAGGCAGATCGCCGTCCTGTGACAGGAGAAGACAGATCTTGTGATCCTGATTGGATAGCAGCGCAGCCTGTGGCTCCCGCTGCTGTCAATCATATCCAATGATGTGGGGGCGGAGCCAAGTCTTGCTGTCGGTCTACGGATGCAGCAGCAGGACACGGGAGCGCGCCCGCACAGGTGTCCACGAAGGAGAGCGCTTCTCCAACGGAGCACTCTATGCGGAGGAGGAGCCAGGAGCACAGTGGAGGGACCCCAGAAGAGGAGGATCAGAGCCACTCCTTGCAAAACCAACTGCACAGCGGAGGTGAATATGACATGTTATTTAAAAAAAGAAAACGAACCTTTACAACCACTTTAAGGCCCGTACACACGATACGAAAATCATTCGTACAACGAGCTGTCTGACGATTTTCGAATGGTTAGTACGGTGCTTTCAACAGCCGATTTTGCTTTTTTGTCAGACAAGCTGGATGTGCAGACTATAAAATTTTTGTTGGATGTGAACACAATGTCCGATTTTTTTTTTTTTTTTTTTTTTTTTTTTTTCCCGTTTTCATTAGTATGATTTTCGTACGAAAAGAAAAATCGTAAGAGCACGCATGCTCAGAAACGAAAGAATACTTACAAAACGATTCAACACTTGACATCACTTCTGATGTTGTATTCTGTCGTACGAAAATGTTCGTATTGTGAGTAACTTCTTCACTTTCGACATGAGACTAGCATTCCACAAAAAAACGGACGTTCGGTCGTCTGAAAATATAAGCGTGTGTACGGGTTAACCCATACACCGCTGGACTTCCGATGATTATACCCGGATGACCCCCCGTACTGTTTTTTTGGAGCCTGCACTCGGCTTTCTTGTAAAAGCAATTCTAGCGGCGTCCTAGCCACTGGACTGTGTGTCGCCACACCCCGGGGTGTGCTTGGGCCCTCCCGTCCCACCGAGAGACCCAAGTGACCAGCCAACTGGTCGGAAAGCTGGGATCAGTTTTGAACGGCTCTCAGCTATGGTAACCTGGAAGCGATGACCTAACATCACTTCTGGTTTATCCAGATTTCAACTGCGCCATTTTTAAAAGATCAAAAGCATTTGAAATCACCGATCTTGGTGTTCAAGGTTAGAGGAGGGATTTGGGGTCTTATAGATGTTTACATTCATTGTGACTGCAATAAAAGCGATCACCAAAAAAAAATGTAAAGCAACAGTGTAAAAAAAAAAAAAAAAAATGAACCAATGGCGAATGCACATGTCAGTCCTAGACGCATGCAAACAGCGATCATCCCACATGTGAGGTATCACTGCAAAAGTCAGATCATGGGCAGTAATTCTAGTGCCAGATCTCCTCTGTACATCTAAGGCTGGGTTCACATAGGAGCCGCATTTGGCTCACAGCAGGTGCATCCTGGTTCACCGTTTCATGTCTGATTGCAGGCCAAATTTTTGGCTGAATTCGGACCTGAAACAGACCGAAAGTCGCACAGCATTTTTGCGCAAATTGCGCCGCACCCACTGCGGACATATGTGAACCGGCTCCATATAGAGCCGGTCAAAATCTCCTGCCATTGCGAATTGGATGCGGAGAACATGCATCCAATTTGCAGTGGTGTGAACCCAGACCAAAGTGGTAACCTGTAAAGGCTTTTAAAGCGTCACCTATACATAGTAACATCTACGTAGTTTGTCGTCTTTGCTAGGGTGTGCCCAATTTTAACCACTTTCTGCCCAAGTACGTCGTCATATGACGTCCTGGACTTTCAGTGGGGATATGGCATGATTCAGATATCCTTGTTTTCTGCCAGCGATTCTGTGCACCATAAGAACGATCATATCTGCAGTTCCGCCGCTTAATTGTTCTTACAGGCGACGGAAGGGGATACCCTCCCGCTGCCATCCGGTGCTTCTCTGGGCTCTCCTGTGCCATCGGGGACCCGGAGAATGAATCGGCCACAGGATGACGAGCATAGAGGTTTTCAGTAACCAGATGGTCACCGGTCATCTCTATGACCATCGGAGGCCTGGGCGCGATGTTATGCGGATGTGAACAAAAGCCGCGATCGCGGCTGGTAAACATGAGATTGTGGATTTTTTTTTTTTTTCCCCGATCTCATGCTTTCCAGCCTGGAGGAGAGATGCGGGGTCTTATTGACCCTGCATCTCTCCATAAAGTGGACCTGTCACACACCATTCCTATTACAAGGGATGTTTACATTCCTTGTAATAGGAATAAAAGTTGTCGAAAAGAAAGTAAAAATAAAGTAAAAAAAATAATTTAAAACGCCCCTGTCCCGGTAGCTCGCACTCAGAAGCGAACGCACACGTTAGTCCCACCCACAAATGTGAATGCTGTTCAAACCACACATTTGAGGTATCGCTGCATGCGTTCGAGCATGAGCAACAATTCTAGCGCTAGACCTCCTCTGTAACTCTAAACATGTAACCTGTAAAAAAAAATGGTAAAGCGTCGCCTATGGAGATTTTTAAGTACTGAAGTTTGGCGTCATTCCATGAGTGTGCGCAATTTTAAAGCGTGACATGTTGGGTATATATTAACTCTGCGTAACATCATCTTTCACATTATATAAAAAAATTGGGCTAACTTTACTGTTTTGTTATTTTTTAAATCATGAAACTGATTTTTTTTTTTTTTTAAAAAACGTTTGAAAAATTGTTGCGCAAATACCGTGTGAGATAAAAAGTTGCAATGAACGCCATTTTATTCCCTAGGGTTTCTGCTAAAAAAAAATATATATAATATTTGGGGGTTCTGAGTCATTTTCTAGCAAAAAAATGTTTTTTCCATGTAGGAGAGGAGTGCCAGAATAGGCCCGGTATGTAAGTGGTTAAAGAGTGACATGTTTGGTATCTACTTACTCAGCGTAACATCATCTTTTATATTTTATAAAAAAATTGGGTTACTTATTGTCTCTTTTTGCATTAATTTTTTTTTTTTAAAGTTTATTTTTTCAAAATTGCTTTTGGAAAACCACTGTGCAATTACCATGTGACATAAAAAAATTGCAACGCCCACCAATTTATTCTCTAGAGCCTCTGCTTTAAAACCATATGACAGAAAAAGCCTAAAGCTAAAGTGGTTAAGGATATTTTTATGCATCAATAGGAAAGACCCTCTTCAATATACAAGAACTTTTATGAATTAAGGATGTGTACAGTTTCTTGGGTTTAATCCATATACCTTCTTTTCTTATAGTTTCTGCCTAATAAATGCCGGAGTACTGTACCTATATTTTAGCAGCTTCCAACATGTAGATGAAGAAGAGTATGGAGGGACCTGGGAGTTAACAAAGGAGGGATTCATGACGTCGTTTGCCCTATTTTTGGTATGTGTCATTGTTTTCTGTATTTGGCAATGGGCCTTCAGACCTCTGGTTATACTAATATTTCTTGAACTTGTGCTAAAGTGAAATTCTGCAAAGTAAAACAAAAAATCCACAGCAGTATAAGATTTACAAAAGCAATCCGGAAATATTAAAAAAGATGTTTGAAACTTTTTTAGTCCTTAAAACCAGCCTGCCAAGGCCCTCATCAAAGCTTTGAACAAGTGTGTTGCGCTGCCCTTTTAAAACAATTTGAAATAAAGTGCCAGTACACATAAACATCACCGAAAAATAAGTACCAAAGTGCAAGTGAAGAATATCAAAACTCTAATGGATATCATATCAAATCTGTATGCGTCTTCAGTATCACAGCCTCTGTGCATCACCGCCAATCACACACAATCACAGCTTACCCAAAGGTCAAGACCCCAGTTGATATGAGGTCTATCAACTCAATTACAAAGCTCATCCAGACTCCGTACAAATTAAGCCAGAGGATAATCCATATGGGGAATAAAGTAGAGGAACTACATAGTGCAGTATAAATTAACAGATTTATTAAAACAGAAAGGTACTCGCATATAAGACAATGAACAGCTGAACTCAACCACTCATCGAGTGGACATGACGCTCCGCCCTACGTGTTTCGTCACTATAGGCATTATCAAAGGGCTCAGGATTGTGCACTTACCTCTGTGGGTGATTAGCTGTCACTGCTCATCCGAGGTGCAACAGTCTGTGGATTTGAAGGCCCTGCTCTTCTTCCTACCTCACTTTTTTTTTTTTTTTTTCTTTCTTTTTTTTTAATGGCTTCCAGGGTGGATCAGAGTGATTTTGATTATTTGCTGGCATGTGACCATTTTGACAGTCAGAATCAATCTAATTTTTTTTTTGGAAGCCCTAAGGAAAGACTGGGACAAAAAGCAGGGCTTTCAAATCCCCAGATCACTGCACCATCTGCAAGGGTAGTGACCGCTAATCACCCATGGAGGTAGGTGCAGCGACTTACGGTATGGGGTTGAGGCGGGTGTAAGGTGTGTACACTTTTTAATTTTTGTAAAAAAGTGAACTTACACTTAAAAAGCATTCTAAGCAACCATTCAATAACAGATCTGCACTAAAAAGTGGCAGGTACAGTATAAGAACTTGACTCTAAATGGGTCTCTTGACTGTTCAGACAGTTGTACAAGATCTTGAGCTTTTTTTAACAAAATTATTACACCATAATATTAAAAACTTTTTTTTTTTTTTTTTTTTTTTTTAAGAAATAATAGTTGTTTTTTAGCTAGTTCATATTGAGGTTTGAAAACTATGCTTGCATTGCTCATTTATAGAGGCTTATCCTTGTGTTTTTAAAGTGGACCTAAGCCCACCTCAAGTGGCTGGTGTCCTAGCTGGTCACATGCACCATCACGGTAACTGCTGGTAAAGTGCTGTTTATGACTGTAAATTATAGGAGGGGTCAGAATGGTTCAACCTCCATAACTTTTCAAATTGAGCCTGTTGTCTTAACGTGTATTTCCACTTTTACAGCCAAACTGGGAGAATACCTACTTTCATGTTCCCATTCACATAGCATAACCTTAAAAAAAAATTGCACCTTGCCTTTTTTATGCTCTTTTCTGGAAACTCCTGCAGTAAATAAATTTTTGTTTTATGTGGGGTCTGGGGAGCAGTTTGCTATTATTGAAGGAGTAGTGTGAGATTTGGGGGAAAAAAAAAAAAAACATACTCGCCTCCCTGCTGTAGCATTGGTGTGAAGCTGTAACATCGAGAACCGAGTGATCACATGACCACTGATCGCTCAATTCTTGGTCTGCTGAGAAAGGAGAGCGGGACTGTTGGAGCTTTGGGGGGCAGAAGCAACAGCCCGCTCTTATGCCGCGTACACACTTTCGGACTATCTGAGGGGAAATGTTCGACGTGAGCTTGTTGGCAGAAAGTCCGACCGTGTGTATGCTCCATCGAACATTTGCTGTCGGAATTTCCGGCCACGAATGTTTGAGAGCAGGTTCTCAAATTTTCCACCAACTTCACTTGTTGTCGGAAAGTCCGATCGTGTGTACACAAGTCCGTCGCACAAAAGCTCACGCATGCTCGGAATCAAGCAGAAGGAGCCGCACTGGCTATTGAACTTCCTTTTTTCTCGGCACGTCTTGTATGTCACCACGTTCTCAGGTTTGGAATTTCCGACCAACATTTGGGTGACCGTGTGTATGCAAGACAAGTTTGAACCAACATCCTTCGGGAAAAAAATCCACGGTTTTGTTGTCGGAATGTCCGATTTGTGTGTACATTATAATAAGTTGTTCATTAGACTCTGGAGAGCAAAAGTAAATTTGTTCCTGTGACCCACAAGAGAAATATGGCCAAAAAAAGCTTTGACCATACTTCCCTTTTAACGCTGTGCCCTGAGCTGGCAGATTTAATCTTGTGAATCGAAACTAGATTTCAACACTGTCATCCTAAGAAAGAGAGTTTAAATATTTACAAGCTGCGCTTCTCCATTGTATGATACTGAGAGGGAGCTCACCCTGTCCCTAGAAGAAGTAGGACACTTTTAACCGAGTCCATTCGGACATGACTTTAGTGCAAACTCAGATACTTGCCCAAAGCTGAACTATGATAATTAAAGTGGAACTATAGGTAAAACCTTTTTTTTTTTTCCATTTTTGGAGAGGGTAAAGCTGGATGCACACTATACAACTTTTGTTGTTAGATTTCCTTTAGATTTCCTTTCAACTATGTAGTACAAGGGCCTACCTGATTGCATACAAATTGAAAGTGTTTAGATTTGACTTAATATTATATAGTTTTGGTTAATTCTAAAGGAAAAAATCTAAAGAAAGTTGTATAGTGTGTATCCAGGTTTAGGGAGGGTTATAACCCCATCAGATTTTTTATATTTTTCTTTGCAAACTGTGTCTCCTTATGGCGATTTCCCTTCACTTCCTGTCCCATAGCCAAAGAGGAAGCGAGAGGAAATCCCATTCAAATTAAAGAAATTCGTTGGGAGCCCCCTCCCCCATCACCAGAACAAGTGTGCCCTTTGGGATATTTCTCCTCTATTACAGTTCTGGGGACAGCTCAAAATTTGGAAGTTTTTTCTTTTACTTTCACCTTCAATGATAGTGGTAAACAGGACAAATAGAGAGGGTGAATCTCCTTAATGGGGGCACAGACAGCCATAAAAACCTGACAAGCATTCTAATCCCTCTGCACCCTGTCCAAAACTTTAAAAAAATGTTTTGCCTTTAGTTGAACTTTAAGGTTAGAGCAACTGCCAGCCAACCTGTGATTGTGACATAGGGGTGTGGTTGAACTTCAACCAGCAACTTTATTGAATGTAATAGCATTCCAGAGAAGCTGGCAAACTGTCCTCAGACTGCAAGTTGTCACGGTTCTTCTAAAGTAAGCATGCCCATCTGTTCTTCTACTGGTACTTTTTTTCCTTGATCATCCCTGTTGCCCTGTTTAAGGCTTTAGAACCACTTTAAAGCGGGGGTTCACCCACACCGCCAAAAAAAAATATATTAAAAGCCAGCAGCTACAAATACTGCAGCTGCTGACTTTTAATACATGGCCACTTACCTGTCCCAGGGTCCAGCGATGTCGGCAGGGAACGCAGAGAACCCGCTCGGTTCTCGGCAGCTGCCGCCGCCATCCTAGGTGAGGGAATCAGGAAGTGAAGCGTTGTGGCTTCACTTCCCGGTTCCCTACTGCGCATGCGCAAGTCGCGCTGCGCGTCCCTAGTGGTCCCCGCTCTCTCCTGGGAGCTGTGTGTTCCCAGCAGACAGCGCGGTCGGGACGGGAAGAGGCATAGACTCCCATGGGAGTCTATGCCGGAAGTGGGTGCAAATACCTGTCTTAGACAGGTATCTGCACCCCCCCCTCCCCCCTGAAAGGTGCCAAATGTGACACCGGAGGGGGGGAGGGTTCCGAAAAGCGGAAGTTCCATTTTTGTGTGGAACTCCGCTTTAAGGAAAAGATTACCTTTACAAAAAAATATGCATTTATTATTATATTTTGTTAGGGACCTGTAAAGCTCTGCACCCATGATCAGCAGACCATGGGTGTAATGCCATGGTCCTGCAGACTGTCTATCTGTCTGACCGTACCTCTGATACGACCAGGCAGTTGCACTGTGACAGGGAGACTTAATGATCTACTATGGCGCTCAACGGCACCGTGGTAGTTCATTGAGAACTATAAGTCAACAGCCACAAAGGCTGCAGGCTCTTGTAGTTTTACCATTCACAGAATACTGTGACTGGATGACGTGGCTGGAGCCCCACACGGCTGTGCAGATTCTGACCACTAGATCCCCCACTACCTGTCTGAATGGGGGGAGCAGGGTCTCTCTCTCCCCTTAGAAGGCAGGGTCATAGCACCGGGAGCCATTGGTTCCTGCAGCTGTCGATCAAATTCTGTGAAAAAATATATATACAGCACTGTCCAAAAAAAGGGGGGGGGGGGGAAGCTGCCAGCACTGCAAATGACAATCGCAAAGAGAAAAAGTGATGGTACAGCGCTAGTAACAAATTGAATTTTAAATGGGTGATGTAAAGTGCATAGATAACCTGATACACATCTACATGTATGAAAGTTAGAATTAGGGCTGAAACAACTAATCGATTAATCGACAACTAATCGATTATGAAATTAATCGATTACTATTTTCATAATCGATTAATCGGCCACTAACATAATGCGGTTAAAAAAGCTAAAATTAGCCCTTTATAGTACAAAAAGAGCAAATAATCTCTACTGTAAATATTACTTTCACTGTTGCACAGTAAAAAAAATAATTTTTTATTTATTTTAACTGCATTATGTTACTAAATGTCTTAGGCCTGGTTCCCACCAATGTGTTTTTTGGTGCTTTTTGCAGAAATGCACTACAGTTCATTTAACGTTCACATCTATGCTTTTTTCAGCTGCTGTGTATTTGGAAAGGGTCAAGGACCTTTTTCAATGCAAAACTGTGCTTTTTTGGTTCAATATACTTCAATGGAGAAGCTGCAGAAAAGCATGTAATATCACAGTTCTGTTTGAAAATCTGCAAAACAGTCTAGAATTTTTTTTTTCTTTAAAAAAAAAAAATTGATCCGAGTCCAGATTCAATCTATAATAGTATTTAGAGTATATCTCTTCTGTCTGTTATTCTCAGAGAGGATTAAAGATTTTACTCCCTAACCATATAGTTGGTTAGTTATATTTACCCCTGCGTATAAAGATATTTGGGAATAAAATGCCTTTTTTCTAAACTTTACATATTAACTAAATTATACACCACACTGTTTAAGGTTATTAACCGATTAATCTATTAATCGAAACGATAATCGGCCAACTAATCGATTATGAAAATAATCGTTAGTTGCAGCCCTAGTTAGAATAATTGTGAAGATATTAAACTAACAGTATACATGTGCAATATTGAAATAATGATATCCCGTGGTTAAACCAATATATACCATACATTATAATAAGTTGTTCACTGCATTTTATAACTCAAAAGCAATAATAGAAAAAAATGAATAAAGAAAAAAGTCCACTGAGTGTGAGAGAGTGTTTGATGAAATGGAAATGTACAAAACATATGTATCTTGACACCCCAAATGGTAGTTTTCAAGCCACTGCTGAACGTGCATGAAAAGGGGAGATGGAGAACCGCCACCAATAACACTGAGGCTTACCGGAAAGTATGGATTCAATAGGACATATGCCCTATGAATCAAATAGATTTGTTGGTGATTCAAAAAGAGTAGAGCCCGGATGGATATAGGCGTTGATACAATTGGATAAAATAATCTTCTCACAAGGACCACCGGTCAACAAGAAAGGAAGCTCCAAGATGTATAAATTGTCATATGGATTCAAACATATAGGGCCAAAAAGGAATAAAAAAACGCACATAGCGTGAATCTGCATAACACAAAATTTATTTTTAAAAATGAAAGATTTACACTCATTGTTCCTGTATGTCCACTGTGGGCAAAGATGGCGGCATGGCTTGAGTTTCAAGCCTCACTGTGGTATCATCACAACGGATCAAATTCTGTGACAAGGGGGCAGGGCCAAGCCACGCTGTGTGTTTCTACTGGCACAGACAGGGTGGCCGGGACCGATCCTGCATGGGTGCCCCCATAGGAAGCCGCTTCTTGTGGGGGCACTCGAAGAGTAGCCAGAAGCACTGGCGGGGGACCCCAGACAGGGAGGATCGTGGCTGCTCTGTGCAAAACTGTTGCAAAGAACAAGTAAGTATAACCTCTTTATTCTTTGAAGAAAAAAAAAAACACAAAGCTGTGCAATTACTTTAACCTGCCAATGCAAATTGTCTCTGCTGGAGCTGATGCAGGACTACATTTACCACCCAACGAACACAAATAAGTGTTGAGGTCTGGCACTTCCCCATGCACCGAAAACTGCATTGTAGGGGAAAAGAGTCCAGGGGGGAAAAAAATAGGATCTGCTCCTCCATACCTAGAAATAGCAATTGTATCACAGGATGTTGGCTGATGAATGGAGTGATTAGGGAGGACAAGGCAGGAAAGCATAAACTATTGAGATGCCTGGCTATTGGGTAATTGAATAAGTTTAAAATATCAGAGCTGCTTTAAAAGACTTGTTTTTGATGGCGCATGCTCCACTTCTATCGTCGTAATTCTTTCACAACTACTTTGTACATTACTGAGGTGTAAGGAGCATGTGCATAATGAGTGTCTGGACATCAAGTAAGTACATGCTTCTTCTCTGGCAACTCACCAAGTAGTAAAACCAGGACCAAGATGGCAGATCCGGGGGGGTGTACCTTGGAAAGTAAAGCTGGCCATACATTGCTCAAATTTCGGCCAGGAAATTTGCTCTGTGGGTGGTCCTGTCGGCATCACCTGGCTCTTCCCTTTTCAATGTTCCAGTCGAATTTTGCCGAAGGAGCTGGATGGAAAATTGTTGGATGAACATTGACTGCATCCAATTAAATGCAGTCACTGTTGGGGTATTCAGCTGCTGCAGAATGCTACCAGTTGCTGAATACAGTGGCTGGTAGGGAAGATTGCTTCAAGTGGTTATAAAGGCTTTAAAAATCCTGCTCTGTGCAGTGGAATTGCCCAGAGCGGCCCCAAACCTTTTTTCTCTGGGGTCCCCTGCCAGCACTCTCGGTTCCACTTCAGTGTCTTCCACCATAGCAAGCCGCTTGCTATGGGGCACACGTGCAGGTTCTGAGCTGGGCTGTGTGCATCCATAGACACACACAGCCAGGCTTGACCCCACCTCCATCCTCTCTGTTCAGAGGGTTTATTTGGCAGGAGCTAATGACTTCCACACTGGCTCTCTGTCCTTTGAATGCAGAGAGAGAGGAAAGAGCTGCTACAGACGGACACAGTGCTGAACTGAGTGAGGACTCGAGTATTTAGGTGGGTGAGGGGGCAAAATTTGCTACTAGGACATTTTTTAAATGCAGGGAATGTGTTAAGATAAAAATAATGTCTTGGTTTTAGAACTACTGTATAATCTATTTGATTTTCCTTGTTCAGCCTGCAGGCAGATTAAGAGAAATTTTGTATGTGCATGGCTATCCTAAGTCCGCAATAGTAACTACCGTACCATATACAGATAGCTTCAGCCTTTCTCAGACTTTTAACATAGAGGAACCCTTGAAATAACTTTCCAGTCTTTGGGAACCCCTGCTAATAATTACTATATGAACTGTACAGCTTACAGTCCATTAGTGTGATGGTCACTAGGACGTCTGGCTCCTTACATTTTTTTTGGTCACTGGGACATATGGATGGATACTGGGACGTATGGCCCTTTACAGTTGTGGTCACTGGGACGTATGGCCCTTTACAGTTGTGGTCGCTGGGACATATGCCCCTTACAGTTGTGGTCACTGGGACATATGCCCCTTACAGTTGTGGTCATTGGGAAGAATTCCTTCTTACAGTTAGCTAAAAAGATCATAGTTATCAGCAGTTACTCCTCTGAGAGACAGGAATTGCTCATGGCCTAAAGAACCCCTAGCAACCTCTGGAGGAACCCTGCTTTACAAAGACTGGCTTTGATCGTCTATGGTGGACTACTGTATATTAGGAAAAATAATTGCTGTGACCACAAGATGGTGCTATGCTACAGATTTTGTTCACACTGTTAATCCCTTACGTGTCACGTAAGCCACTTTGCTGCAAATACTTATATATCTGTGTGGATATCTATCTATTCAGTAAGGGCCAGTTCACGCCACATGCAGTCCAGTGCGTTTTTGATGCAGAAAAACAAACAAACGCATGGATAGTAGGTTATATGGTTTCCAATGGCAAAGTTCACACCAGTGCAGTCCGTTCCATGACATTCCAGAAAAAAGAAAAAAAGTAGAACATGCTGTATTTTTCCTGCATTGGACTATACTGGAATGCTGTAAAACATATCAGCAATGCCCTAGAACACATCAAAAACACACCAGATCCTAGTGCAGTGGAAAAAAAAAAACAGGAAAATAGAAGAAAAATTACATCTGGAATGCATCCTGAAACGCATCAGTAACTCGCTAAAAACGCACATGCAGAAACTCATCTGCAATGGATCTGGAGTGCGTTTTTGTGGTGTGAACCAGCTCTAAGGCCTGAATTTAAAAAATGTATTTAATTTTTTTTAAATGTGGAGGGGTTAGGACTAAAATTAATGCACACTTATCGGACTCAAACACAAGTGTATTGTACATCAAAACGTAATGATCTTTCACTGGCCCTTAACCTCAATGTAACAAAGTAGCCCTAACCACTAGAATTAATGCTGAACCCAAATTTCAGTCTTAACTACGACCCCTGGCAAAAATTATGGAATCACTAGTCCCTGAGGATGTTCCTTCAGTTGTTTATTGTTGTAGAAAAAAAAGCAGATCACAGACATGGCCAAAAACTAAAGGCATTTCAAATGGCAACTTTCTGGCTTTAAGAAACACTAAGGCCCTTTTCACACTGGAGCGGTTTTCAGGCGGTATTGCGCTAAAAAAACCGGCCCTAAACAGCCTCCGCTGTTTGTTCAGTGTGAAAGCCCGAGGGCTTTCACACTGAAGCGGTGCGCAGGCAGGGCGGTGAAAAAAGTCCTGCAAACCGCTTTTTTGGAGCGGTGTATTCACCGCTCCTGCCCATTGAAATCAATGGGACAGCGCGGCTATACCGCGGTAATACCGCGGCTATAGCCGCGCTGTACGAGCGGATTTAACCCTTTTTCGGCCGCCAGCGGGGGTTAAGACCGAACCGCTAGCGGGCGAATACCGCTGCAAGAACGACGGTACAGCAGCGCTAAAAATAGCGATGTTGTACCGCCGACGCCCCCACCGCCCCAGTGTGAAAGGGGCCTAAAAGAAATCAAGAAAAATAATTGTGGTGGCCAGTAACAATTAGATTTATAGAACAAGCACAGGGAATAAATTATGGAATTTATTAACAACATTGCTCAGCCCTGAAACACTAAAATAAAAAGAAACATTGTTTCTTTTTGTATACTTCTGCTTCTTCATCTACAGATCAAAGGGATGAACAAATGTTCCTCTGTGTAACACCTTAATACCCCTTAATTTACTCTAATCAGCCTTAATTAACTCTCTATTCTCCTCCATTTAATTATTATTTTCCTGCTTTTTTCTTTTGTTCACATCTATTTTATAAACAATTAAAACTTTTTTTGTTAGTGAATATTTTTACACACATATATTAACATATATTTACACATTTCACATTGAAAAAGCGCTAAACTAAAAAAAATCAATTTATTTCATTTGTAAATAACTTTTCAATGCTTTGTACCATTGCTGACAAAACTGTTGCAGTAGGTATCGGTAATTGGTATCGGCGAGTACTAAAAAAAAAAGTATCGGTGCTTGTATTTATTGTAAAAAAAAAAAAAAAATGGTATTGGTGCATCCCCAGTTATAATCCCAGTGGTTTAATCTACCGAATCCATCCCATATCTTAAGTTTTTCTAGTTCGTGGGTTTGTGCTAGAACCTAAATCTTGGTACGTGGGCTTTAGTTTGTATAAGAGCAGTGTGTACAGTTTGCAAAGTATTTGTAAAGCTTCTAATAGGCTTTGAGCAGCTTTGTGAAAACTCTTATGCCCCGTACACACGGTCGGACATTCCGACAACAAAATCCTAGGATTTTTTCCGACGGATGTTGGCTCAAACTTGTCTTGCATACACACGGTCACACAAAGTTGTCAGAAAATCCGATCATTCTGAGCGCGGTGACGTAAAACACGTACGTCGGGACTATAAACGGGGCAGTGGCCAATAGCTTTCATCTCTTTATTTATTCTGAGCATGCGTGGCACTTTGTGCTTCGGATTTGTGTACACATGATTGGAAATTCCGACAACGGATTTTGTTGTCGGAAAATTTTATATCCTGCTCTCAAACTTTGTGTGTCGGAAAATGTGATGTAAAATGTGTGATGGAGCCTACATACGGTCGGAATTTCCGACAACAAGGCCCTATCATACATTTCCGTCGGAAAATCCGACCGTGTGTACGGGGCATTAGATTTGCAGTTGGGGTGGTGGTAAAAAAAATAGAGGGGTAAGCTGCACCCCCCCCCCCCCCCCCCCCCAAATCATAACCCCTGTCATGTTTGGCAGCCAACAACACGAGCACGACCCATTCAACTGTCGCAACTGTGAGCCGAACACTAGGCTCACGGTTGTGGCTTGTCAGCCACACCTGTACCGTAGCACATTGCTTTTCAGAGAGCAACACAGATGTAAACTATGCTTCAAAGGCTAATTTCACCTATTGGGGGAAAAAATTATAAATGTACATATTTTTGCAGGAAAAAAAGTGCGTATATTATTTTTTCCCACCGGAGCCTGCTAAGCAGTGGATCAGGAGTGCAATGTCAGATTCCTGCAGACAAGCCATGCAACTTTCAGCCCGTACCTCCCATACGAGCTGACTGATTACAAGCTGAAGGGTTTGTGAATGAACTTACGAGAGTGCTCACCAGCACCCTCTTTGTCCATCTGTTGCAGAACTGCAAGTCCTATCATGCCTCTGGGAGTAATTGTAACTGCCAGCCTTGCAATGCCTCATGGGAAATGTAGTTCCACAAGAGCTGGGGGGCCCCAGGTTGCCTAACCCTGCTTTAAGGCAACCTTCTAGTTTGAGGATGTTTTAATAGATCTGAAGAACAGTGTTAGCTGAGACTAAAGTTTGCTAGCAGCTTGTTTAAACTGACAACCTGCGTCCCCATGAGGATCTGTGTTTTAACATCTCTAAGCTGAACAGTTCTTGGAGCTGAAGGTTGCTTCAAAGGAGACTGTGTCACTTTGCCAATGCAGGGCCTGCCCTGCCCTCCCTCGCTGATCCTTGCTCTGTTCAGGCCGGCAACACTCACTGTTTCTGGTTATGGTGGTGCATGAAATCTGTGACGTACTTTGTTCTTGTAGCCAATTGCTTGACCTAAGCACTGCCTCATGCCAAAGGGAAGTGACATCACTGATCCTCCATTTAGCCAACACCCTTCATTCTAATACCACTTACAATAGAGGAGGGAATGCAGGTAAGGGGTCAGGGTGCCATTCGCCCTGTATAAGCAAGGTGACAATTTCTTTGAAGTCTTTAACAAAGCTGACTGATAACTATACAAATGCTTTGTTACAGCTTTCCGTACACCTCGCTTTTATATAAACTGATGCCCGTGTGTACAAGGCCTAATGGTAACCTTGAGTCTTTGGTGAGAGCTAGTACCCTGCAGATAAAGCTTTAGGCCCTATTAACACTTGTGAATGGGGCTGTTATTGATCACATGCGTCCAGTGCCAAGCATTGAAGCTAATCGCTCAATGAATAATTACATGCAAGTTGCCATGATTAGCCACAGGAGCCGTCAGCCTTCCATTGCTTTCAATGGGGCTACCTCCAAAAGCTTATCACCAGGAACCCCCACTGGGTCTTCTGCATTTAATTGGTATTGGCCACATCCACAAGTTTGAAGGAGGCCTTAGGCTGGCCATAGACGGAGTAATTTTTTTTTCCTGCAACCACGGGTTTCCCCATTAACGCAGACAGTATTGACAGGGGAATCCCTCCCGTCAAGCCATTGTGTTCTCCCTGCAGGGGGGCGGGGGAAGCCTTCCCCACCGAGAGAAGACCGTGATTATTGCTAGCGGCTATACAAGCTGTTTGCAATAATCGCATGTAAAATCCAGCAGGCTGGATGTACCCAAGTTGATCAATTAAAACAGTTTGGGTACATTCAGCCTACCCATACATGGTTAAAATCTGGGCCAGTTTCTCCTGAACCATCTGAGATTTGAACCATCTATAGCCGGTTTTAGTAATGCATCAAAAACCTCTTTCAAAATTACTTTTTTATAGTTGCTCAAAAACCCAGTATAAAAATATGTGCAGCACTATATATAATAGTAATAAACAAAACAGAAGTGGTACAACAACAATGATAAGATGGTATACAACATAATAGTGATAATGTGATAAAATATTCAAGTATATAATGAAGTGAATAAAGTCCAAAGTGTAGAAATTAATTTGAACAAGTCTCAAACTTCAATCAAGAGATCACCCAAAAGTATGTCTCTGTTTAGCAAAAGATGATCTGTAAGCAATGACTTCATTCAGTGTTCCACCACATTTAAATGGTATGCGCTTCCCAGACTGTATGGACCCTTATATTAAAAAAGTCAAATGCGCTTGTGTAATGGCAGACTGCCACTTGATAGAACTTTCACTACTGGAAAGGACTTTTTCTTCAAAGCAGTTTCTCCGTGAGTTACCAGGGTAATCAGCCGCCAACATCCCATAATATCAGCATATGTAAAGGAATATGGGAAAAAACTCCATAGTGTAAAACCGTTTGACTTTTTTAAAATAAACTTAACTGCATACACGCTGAGTGTTTAAGTAAACAGTGCTGTACAGACACTCAATCCCGGGGATCGTGAAAGTCACTTGCTGGATCCAAGTATGCAATGACATCACAAGCACAGACTCCAACGCGTTTTGTCATAACTGATGTCGTCTGGGGCTGACGACACAAGCGCATTTTGACTTTTTACTTTATAAGATTCCGTAGTCTGGTAAGTGCATACCATTTAAATGTGGTGATGGAACACTGAAGTCACTAATTACGGATCATCTTTTGCACAACACATACTTTTGGGTGATCTCTTGATTATTGGGACTTGTTCAGTTCAATTTCTACACTTTTGGAATTTATTCACTTCACCATTATACACTTATTTAATCACTGTTATGTTGTATACCAGGGGTAGGCAACCTTAGAGGTGGAGATCTACCTGAACAACATGGGAGAAGTCAAAGATCACCATTCAGTGTTGCCCAGTGTCACCGCCTCACATCTGATTTAAACCTCTAAATGCCGTATTACCGTGTCGCAGTCCCATGCATTGCACGGCAATCATGGGTTTAAAAGGTGGTGAGGAGGCAACATATTGCCTCCTCGCTACCTGATAAACACAGATAACTTTTCAGAGGAGCAGCAGTGCCTGCTGCAGTTGTGAATGAGCCCTTTGTTGCATTCCACAGCAGCACCCTTAGATCTCACTCACACGTAAAGTTGGGAGAGATAAAACACTGCGGTTGAGTTTACTGCCCCAATCCCTACCTCCTTTAGCTGTTGGCAGCTTTAACCCCTTGTTTGCTGTACTGCACAAGGCTGAAGGGCACTTGCAGAGTGGTCTCATTCACTCAAATAAGTCATACTTGGCAGGTGCTACACCCAACAACCATGACCGGGCATACAACTTCTTCTGCAGCTGCGACATGTGTACATAGCACTACAAAGGAGGCATCGGCTTATGCGGCTCTTGTTTCCTACTACAGCTCTAACTTTACGGGTAATCCCTCTGCATTGCACTCTGATGCTCTGGAATGGCCCAGAGCGCGATCTACCAGTTACGTGTCTGCAATCTACTGGTAGATCGCGATCTACAGGTTTCTGACCCCCGTTGTATACCATCTTATCATTGTTGTACCACTTCTGTTTTGTTTATTAACATACCATATATAGTAAGTACTGCACGTAGTTTTATGTTGGGTTTTTGAGCAACTTTTGTCAGTTGGTGTGTCAGCAGTAGGGATGAGCCAAACACCCCCCGGTTCGGTTCGCACCAGAACCCGCGAAAGTTCGCACGAACGTTAGAACCCCATTGACGTCTATGGGACTCGAACGTTCGAAATCAAAAGTGCTCATTTTAAAGGCTAATTTGCATGGTATTGTCCTAAAAAGGGTTTGGGGACCTGGGTCCTACCCCAGGGGACATGTATCAATGCAAAAAAAACTTTTAAAAACGGCCGTTTTTTCGGGAGCAGTGATTTTAATGATGCTTAAAGTAAAAAAAAAAAAAGTGAAATATTCCTTTAAATATCGTACCTGGGGGGTGTCTATAGCATGCCTGTAAAGTGACGCGTGTTTCCCGTGTTTAGAACAGTCCCTGCACCAAATGTCATTTTTAAAGGAAAAAATCTCATTTAAAACTGCTTGCGGGTTTAATGTAATGTCGGGTCATGGCAATATGGATGAAAATCAGTGAGACAAACGGCATGGGTACCCCCCAGTCCATTACCAGGCCCTTTGGGTCTTGTATGGATATTAAGGGGAACCCCGCACCCAAATTAAAATAAGGAAAGGTGTGGGGCCACCAGGCCCTATATACTTTGAACAGCAGTATACAGGCGGTACAAACAAGACAGGGACTGTAGGTTTGTTGTTAAGTAGAATCTCTTTGTAATTTTGAACGGGTACATTTTTAACGTGTTTAGCTCCAGCCAAAAAATCTTTTTTAAGCTTTTTGGAAAACATAGGGAAGGGTTATCACCCCTGTGACATTTGTTTCGCTGTCTTTCCTCCTCTTCAGAAGATTTCACCTCACTTTTTGTCCCAATGAAAAATGTTTTTTGAAAATTTGGGTTTTTTTGTGGAACAAGGATTGGAAAGCATCAGTGGAAAGGAGAATTTTTTTTCCCATATTAACTCTTACAGGAGAGAATTTCCCTTCCTAGGGGTAGATTTCATCTCACTTCCTGTTGTCTCCTTCCGTTTGCAAGTAGGAGTCGTTTGTAAGTTAGATGTTTGAAAGTAGGGTCCTGCCCTATATACTCAGCAGAAATTTGGGCCTTAGGTGTTGCTGTGGCCACAACACTGTAAGCCCTCACAGGGCCCTGCTGTGAAATATTAGATCAAGAATTTTAATTACATGCCCCTGTTGAACAGGAGCTGAAAAATTAGGCCTTAGGCACTGGTGCTGGTGCCACAACACTGCAACCCCTCACAGACACTCTAGTTGGAATGCAGGAACGAGCCCTGCTGCAAAGTATTACATCAAAAATTGTAATTACACGCCCCTGTTAAACAGGGGCTGAAAAATTGTGCCTTAGGCACTGGTGGTGGCGCCCAGAACCAAAAATGTTCTTACAAGCTATCAGCGTGATGATTGAGGAGGAAGAGGATAATTACTCAGGGATAGTCACTCAGCATCAGCATAGGCAGTCTTTGAAGGGATCTGAGATTTCAAAAAAAATTATTCGGTTACATCAGCATCGGGTGCTTGGTAGCTGGTGGTGATCCAAGACTGATTCATTTTTATGAAGGTCAGTCGATCGACCGAGTCGGTGGACAGACGCACCCTGTGATCGGTTACCACGCCTCCAGCAGCACTGAATGTGCGTTCCGAAAGAACGCTGGATGCAGGACAGGCCAGTAGCTCAATTGCATACTGTGCAAGCTCTGGCCAGTGATCCATCCTCAAGACCCAGTAACCCAGAGGATTTTCGGTGGGAAAGGTGTCCAAGTCTGATCTTGCCCCTAGGTATTCCTGCACCATGTAAAACAGACGCTGGCGATGGTTGCTGGAACCGATCATACCTTGGGGCTGCGGACCAAAAAATTGTCTGAACGCATCGGTCAGACGGCCACCTTCTCCACCGCTCCTTCTTTGACTGACCGAAGCCTCAGCAACACGTTGTCCAGAAACAGGAGTTTGTAACCTCCCAGTCTCTGGGAACGCGTTGCACAGACCTTTCTGCAAGGCCTCCCGAAGATGTTTCATCCTCTGCTCCCTCTGCGATGGCAAGATAAGGTCCGCAACCTTACCCTTGTAACGTGGATCAAGGAGGGTTGCCAGCCAGTATTGGTCCTTCTCCTTGATACCACGAATACGAAGATCCTTACGCAGGCTTTGCAGGATCAGGGAGGCCATGCAGCGTAGGTTTGCTGAGGCATTCGGTCCGGAGTCCTCTGGGTCACTAAGGATGACATGGTCCGCAGCCACCTCCTCCCAGCCACGTACAAGTCCATGTGTTTCTTGGGACTCATCCCTTAAAGACTGCTGCTGATGCTGAGTGCCAGGCTCCACCTCCATACTGACACAATCTTCCTCCTCCTCCTCGTCCTCTTCCTGTGTGATCGGCGGGCACGCAGGAACACTGTCTGGATAAAGGGGGCCTTGAGAGCTAAGGAAGTCCTCCTCTTCCTGCCTCTGTTCTGCCTCAAGTGCCCTGTCCATTATTCCACGCAGCGTGTGCTCAAACAGGTGGACAAGGGGGACAGTGTCACTGATGCATGCACTGTCACTGCTCACCATCCTCGTGGCCTCCTCAAATGGTGACAGGACAGTGCATGCATCCCTGATCATGGCCCACTGGCGTGGGGAAAAAAAACCAAGCTCCCCTGACCCTGTCCTGGTGCCATAGTCGCACAGGTACTCATTGATGGCCCTCTGCTGCGTGCACAGCCGCTGCAGCATGGCCAACGTTGAGTTCCACCTGGTGGGCATGTCACAGATTAGGCGGTTCTTGGGCAGGTTAAACTCCTTTTGGAGGTCCGTCAGCCGAGCACTGGCATTATATGACCGGCGGAAATGCACACAGACTTTCCTGGCCTGCCTCAGGACATCCTGTAAGCCCGGGTACCTGCCCAAGAACCGCTGCACCACCAAGTTAAGGACGTGAGCCAAACAGGGCACATGGGTCATTTGTCCCTGTCAGAGGGCAGAGATTAGGTTGGTGCCATTGTCGCAAACCACCATTCCTGCCTTAAGTTGGCGTGGCGTCAACCACCTCTGAACCTGCCCCTGCAGAGCTGACAGAACCTCTGCCCCAGTGTGGCTCCTGTCCCCCAAGCACACCAGCTCAAGCACCGCATGGCATCTTTTGGCCTGCGTACTTGCGTAGCCCCTTGAACGACTACGGAGCACCGCTGGTTCCGAGGAAGAGGCCATGGAGGAAGAAGAAGAGGAGGGGGTGGAGGAGAGAGGTGTGTCACAATCACTAGCATTTTGGAGGCGTGGTGGCGGAACAACCTCCAACACTACTGCACCTTGTCCTGCATCCTTCCCAGCTGCCAGCAGAGTCACCCAATGTGCCGTGAAACTTGGGTAACGTCCCTGTCCATGCCTGCTGGACCATGAGTCAGCGGTAATATGCACCTTACCGCTGACCGCCCTGTCCAGCGAGGCATGGACATTGCCTTCCACATGCCGGTAGAGAGCCGGAATCTCCTTCCGTGAGAAAAAGTGGCGTTTGGGTACCTGCCACTGAGGAACCGCACATTCCACAAACTCACGGAAGGGGGCAGAGTCTACCAACTGAAAAGGCAGCAGTTGAAGTGCTAGCAATTTTGCCAAGCTAGCATTCAACCGCTGGGCATGTGGATGGCTGGGAGCAAACTTCTTTCGGCGGTGCAGCAGCTGGGGCAGGGAAATTTGCCTGGTACAATCTGACGTCGGTGTACCAAAAGAAGATTGCCCACAAGTACTTGGCTCTGACACACCTAATTCTACACCTTCATTCCTCTCAGTGCAGGTCTCAGAGAGGACTGAAGGTCTAGTGGGGTTGGAAATCTCAGCTGATGAGGAGCAAGGAGAGGTCCTCTTTGTTCTTTGGTGTGGGTCTTTTAGATACGCTTGCCAACGAACTGCATGGCAGGTCAACATATGTCTGGTCAAGCATGTGGTACCCAAGCGGGAGATGTTTTGGCCACGTGAGATATGCTTGAGACATATGTTGCAAATAGCAGCGGTGCGATCTGATGCACTCGTCTCAAAAAAGGCCCACACCAAAGAACTTTTTGAATAACGCGCAGAGACTGCAGCGCCCTGCACATGTGGAGCTTTGGGGTGTGATGCAGTCAATGTGCTGCCCTTAGGCTGGCCCCTGGAGGGCATCCTGCCTCGTTGGTGATGTGCCGCCTCCTCCTCCTCCTCCTCTCTCATATCAGGCACCCACGTTGAGTCAGTGACCTCATCATCCCCTCCCTCCTCATCACTGGAGCAAACCTGGCAGTATGCTGCAGCAGGGGGAGCATGACTGCCAGATTGCTGTCCTTCTTGGGCACCCCCTCTGTCCGTGCTCATGTTACTGCCTTCATCGAGCTCAGTATCATCATCAGAGCATTCCAAACGCCGGGCATCCTCCTGGAGCATGTACCCAACACTGTGGTCAAACAGTTTGAGGGACTCCTCAGGAGGACATGGTGGAGCTAGAGAAGGAGTCACTGATGACATTGGGCCGAGGTAAGAGGCCGCTGCTTTGCCAGACAAAGCACCCTGGGCATGGGTGAGAGAGGATGAGGACGGCTTGGTCATCCACTCGACCAAGTCTTCCGCACGTTGCAGCTCAACACGGCCAGCTGCCGAAAAAAAGGCCAAGCGTGTCCCATGGCCACGTGCTGATGAGGATGCACCGTCTCCACGACCAGCACTAGACACAGAGCTTGCTTGCCCTCTCTTATTGGCTTGTGACTGTCTGCTTCTCCTTCTTGGCCTTCCAGACATACTAATGGCCTGTAGCTGCACTAAGCTGGGATATATATATGTATGTATGTGTGTGTGTGTGTGTGTGTGTGTATATATATATATATATATATATATATATATATATATATATATATATATATATATATATACTGCAGCTAGCAAAATCGCCTGCCTGTAGTATGAGAACACAACCAACCTTCTACAGGTAGCTTTAGCTGAACACTGTGAGGTGGACGCACCCCACTAACTTGTAGGTTTAGCTGAACACTGTGAGCAGGACGCACTGCACTAACTGTAAATAGTCTAGCTGCCTGACCGTGGTACTAATAGGATCAAAAGAACACCAGTAATTTTCTTCAGGTAGCTTTATATACTGTAACAAGACAAGCCTGCCTGTCAGTAGGAAGATATCGGGAACGGATCTAGCTGAACACTGTGAGCAGGACGCACTGCACTAAATGTAAATAGTCTAGAAGATAACAGGAACGGATCTAGCTAAACTGAATACAGTGTGTATATATGTGTATGTATATATGTATATATATATATATATATATATATATATATATATATATATATATATATATATGTGTATATGTGTGTGTGTGTGTGTGTGTGTGTATATGTGTGTGTGTATGTGTATATATATATATATATATATATGCAACACCTGGGATGCATATATATACACAATACACTTTAAGTGCAGCTAACTGACTGACTGTCCTGCCTAATCTAGCTAACTCAAATGAAATGACACTGTCTCTCTCTCTCTCTCTAAGCACACCGGAACACACTGCACAGGGCCGCCGTGCAGGCGGCCTTATATAGTGTGGGGCGTGTACTAAATCCCCTGAGCCATAATTGGCCAAAGCCTCCTTGGCTTTGGCCAATTACGGCTCTCTGTTCAGGCGGCGCTGTGATTGGCCAAGCATGCGGGTCATAGTGCATGCTTGGCCAATCATCAGCAAGCAATGCACTGCGATGCCGCAGTGAATTATGGGCCGTGACGCGCCACACGAATTTTGGCGCGAACGGCCCATATCGTTCGCAATTCGGCGAACGACCGAACAGCCGATGTTCGAGTCGAACATGGGTTCGACTCGAACACAAAGCTCATCCCTAGTCAGCAGCTACACTTGTCCTCCAAGCGCAATTTATTTTCTGTATAATATTGTTTTATAGTGACTGGATTGTTAACTACATTTTTTTTCTTCTCTTATAGGTTGTCTGGGTCATTTTTTACACAGCTATTCATTTTGATTGACAATTTTCTAACATCCCTTTTGCCAAATTCCCTCATTTTGTCAATGGGGAAAAAAATGATTCATCATATTTTTAATACAGAACAATAAAAACCTACAAAGAACATTGACAGCGAAGGGAAATCAGCAAAGAATTTTTTTTTTTTAAATACCGGTGAATTGTGCCCTAGACCTGTGAGGATCAGTTTGCAGGTGTGGACCATCGCCAAATGTACGTGAAGTAGTTTTCCTGCATCCTCTGGCTAGAGCTGGCACACACAGTTTTTATTCATCTCAAAGGAAAAGATGATATTTTCTACTGTGACATCATAAGCGTGTCCATGGTTTTCTTATGACGACAGCCTGGGATGTGGAATGAACCCAAGAAGTGTAAATGCTCCAGCATCTAGATCAGAACTCTGAATATTTTAAGTATGGGTTGACCAGGCTTTCAGTCCTAAAAGCATCTGCTAATTTTTTGGATAAACCATGTACAGCTGAAAGATTGTCTAACTAACTTCCGTGTAACTGAGTAGCCTGCCTACGTTTTTTTTTTTTTTTTTTGTATGGTTTTATGACCTGACATTTTCATAATATACTGCCCCTTTGCATCCACAGTGCTATTCCAGTAACAGTGGAAGGATTGGGAATATGGATGAGGTTTTGCTCTCTGGTAAACCTATACAGTATTGAAACAAGACTTAATTTAACCTGGAATGAATGTGTTTTACAATAAAGATCTGATTTGTTGAACTCTGGTTTCTTTTTCTTGTTATTTGTGTAGATCTAGGCATATGGCAAAGTCACAAGGCAGGGATGCTATAGTATAGTAGTAAATGATTGGTAGGTTTTGATTCCATCATGTCTGTACTTATCCCATGACAATTGCTGTACATTGAAAAAGCAAAATGCAGCAATCTTCCTCTGCTAAGCAATGACTGCACTTTTGTATAAACCAGTGTTTCTCCCTCGGGGTTCCGCAAGAGATCCCAGGAAGTTAAGAGGCTATCTACCTGCCAGTTGCAGGCAGCTGATCGGTAGATTGCATGGACATACTATTTTTTTGCTCTAGCACGCTGTTCCCCACTGGCCCCTCCTCCCCTCCTGTCCATCCTAGATGTTTGTATGTGACATCATCTGGGATGGACATACAAAAGAGGGGCTGATGGGAAACAGCGTGCCACTGGAGGACTGAGAATAGCTGCCTCCTGAAGCCAGTAGAAGCAAAAAGCCAGTAGTGTAATGCTCCCGGCTGTGTTCCCCACAATGCGCCCAGCAATGTGCCCTGCTCTCATGCAATATGCCCTGCTTCCCCCTCGTGTAGTGTGCCCTCCTGAACCCCTGTAAGCTGCCCTGCTGCCCCCCACGCACACTGTTTATTTCAAGTTGGACCCAGAATGGAGAACATCTCTGCAGAAAAACAAAGCATAGGTTTTACATTAAAGTGGTTGTTAAGCCACTTTATACCATTCTCTCTGTTTAACAATCCTTTGTGCCCCTGTGTCTGTCTTTTATAAAAATAAAAAGTTGTTCTTTACCTTCTGTGAGTGCCGCTTGGCGCTCACGTGAACTGCCGCCTCTGCTCTCTCCGTCTGACAGCTGCAGTTGGCGGGACCGAGAAACCCCCGCTGAGGTCAGTTGGGAGGCGAGGAGGAGGGAGGCGGCAGGTTACGTGAGCACTGAGCGGCGCTCTGAGATGAGGTAAAGAGCAGCTTATTTTTATTAAATTTAGACACAGGGGCACAAAGGATTATTAAATGGAGAGAATTGTATAAAACATTTAAAGTAACTTTTGCAGTAGGAGGGGAGGGGGTGGGCACTGACACAGTAGGGGGGAGGGGGGACAGAGCTGCAGATAGCAGCGGGCTGGCGGAGGCATGTAAACTGACCACAGTGTCATGGGCTCAGCAGCAATGATATACCGTGGTCAGTTTATAGGGGGAGGGCAAAAACTGGAAGGCTCAGCCAGGTTTTTTTAGGTTATAGAAGGGGCCAAATTTCACAGCATGAGCACTGTGCTTTTATAACATGCTTTAAAGGAACAGGATCAATTTAATTTTCCCCTTTCGTCTTTCAGGACAGCCACCATGAGAGATAGTCTCCTCCTCTTCCTCTTAGGAAACACTGCGCCAGCCCATAAATTCTCACTTCCCCCTGCCAGACCTCAGTATTAGTGTTTCCTCCGGTGGGGAGACACTGTGCAAGGAACCAGGCTCTTCAGTCAGGGGACTGTGGCTGTTATTTGTTTTTAAGCCTGTAAATGGGAGCAGGGGCTTCCTAAGGGCATGGGGGGGACTTACCCCTCGTTCGGTGGCCACCACTTCCTAGCTGAGCGCAGCTTCAGGCTGTGGGGGTTCCCTATCGCGGCCACAGGGCTGCAGCAGGCTGGCGTCCGCCCTTCCTGTATACTTTACAGGCCGCTCTCTTTTTGGAACTAGGCGGGCCGGTCGACGGGCGACGTCATTTCTGGCGGAAGGGCGGGGGCTTGCCTTTGACCCGCGACTTCTGGTTCCGGGTCGCAGGGCTGATAGGGAAGCCAGGCACAGGCTGGAGACGAGTCTGGGACGCGCACAGGCAGCGTTGGACTCGGTAGTAGCAACCACCTGCAAGTCATGTCGGAAGCGGATGCTCAACCAACGGACACTACCTCCAGCCTTCCTAAGGTAAGAGTGCCTTGGGGAAAAGTACTCTTTACCTAGGATTGTCCCTCCATGTATGGTTCCTGTCATGGGGGGGCAGATACCCTGGGTGGTCAGGGGAGGGAGGCTCAGATCCCCATAGATTAAGGAGGGTCTAGTGCACTCCCAGGGTTGTATCCTTGTTTTTTTTTTAAAAAAAAAGTGACAAAAATTTTTGTTTTTTCCTTTCTTGTATTTCAGAAAGCTACAGAAAAATCTAAGTCTACCCATAGCTCTAAGAGGAGGTGTGCCTCTTGCAGGGACACATTAGGGGAGGCATGGACAAAGGTCTTGTGTAGGGAATGCATAGATTCCCTTGTTAAGGAGAGGGACTCTGAACAGGAGTCAGGACTTGCAGCCTCAGTAAAGGAGCTCTCGTCCACCTTTTCTTCATTTAAGTCCTTATTTGAAAGGTTTCAACCTCCCATTAGTCCAGCTCCCCAGGATACAACCCCGCCTCAGGCGCAGGGCTCTGCTCCTGCCCAACCTGCAACTTCAGTGAGGGCAGAGGAAGCTCCAGGGCCTTCCGGAGTGGAACTAAGACAGCCAGATAGTTCTTCCTCCGATTCCCAGGATGGTTCAGAGGGGGAGGATCAGGACGGGGAGTCCAGGAGATCCTCCAGATATAAATTATCCCTAGAGGAGGTAGAGGACCTCTTAGGGGCTATTTATACAACCCTCGGTATTCAGGACGACAGGAAACCCCTGACCCTTCATGACCAGATGTACAGAGGCTTGGGGGAACAAAAGAGAAAGGTTTTTCCAGTTCATGAAGTACTGGTTGAAACTATCAAAAAGGAGTGGCAGGATCCCGAAAGGAAACCTTTTTTTTTCTAGATCCTTAAAAAGGAGATTTCCTTTTTCGGATGATCCTACATCTATCTGGAATAAAAATCCCAAGTTAGATGCTGCTTTTTCCCAGGTTTCCAGACACACTGACGGATGTCATGGATAAGAGAATAGACTCTCTCCTTAAAAAGACGTGGGATTCAACAATTGGTAACTTGAAACCTGAGTTGGCTGTCACAGTAGTGGCTCGCAATCTGGAGCACTGGCTCTCTAAGATTCAAGAGCATATTGAGGCTGGAACGGCAAAAGAAACCATTCTGTCTTCTTTCCCTACGATTCTGCGGGGTATCGCCTACATAGCTGATGCCTCGGCAGAGTCAGTACGTATGACGGCCAGATCAGCGGCTCTGGCCAATTCGGCCAGGAGAGCCCTCTGGCTAAAAACCTGGCCGGGCGATAGCGCCTCTAAAGTCAAATTGTGCGGCATACCGTTAACGGGAGACCTTCTCTTCGGCCCAGGCTTAGAGACTGTCTTAGACCGCACAGCAGACAGGAAGAAATCCTTCCCGGTTAAGCGGAAAACCCCTGCACCTACAAAGAAGGGGTTTCGTCCGCAAAAGCGTAAGGAGACTCCAAAGCCGGAAGGGCAAAGGAAGTTCTGGGGTCAGAAAGGCAAGGGCAGAGGAGGGGCGATTTTTCGCCCTCCTGAACAGCCCCGTAAAAGTCAATGACTCCCCAACCATGGTGGGGGGAAGACTGGGGGCCTTCCTCCCACAGTGGGAGGCAATATCCCCCAATCGCTTTATCCTAGGGATTATAAGAAAGGGGTACCATATCGATTTCACAAATCTTCCTCCACGGAGATTTTTGGTCACGCACCTACCCAGGTGTACGGCAAAAGCCGAGGCTCTGTTGGAAGCATTAAGAGACCTGGTAGATCAGAATGTGGTTCTCAGAGTTCCAAAAGCCGAGGAGGGAGAGGGGTTTTATTCACACATCTTCGTAGTGAAGAAACCCACAGGGAAATTCAGACTAATTCTGAATCTAAAGCCCCTGAACAAGTCAGTGACATACAGGAGATTCCGTATGGAAACAATTTTCACGGTGAGAACACTGTTGCCCCGCAACTGCTTTATGGTATCCCTGGACCTAAAGGACGCGTATCTACACGTTCCCATAGCAGAAGCCTCACAGAGGTTTCTCCGGCTAGCGGTAGATCTAGGTGGAACAACGGTACATCTACAGTTTCAGGCGCTGCCTTTCGGGCTATCCTCCTCGCCCCGCATCTTCACCAAGGTCTTGGCGGAGGTGATGGCCTTTCTTCGGCTCCAGGGAATATCAGTGATAGCATACCTGGACGACCTGCTCCTGTTTGCAGCGTGTCCACTGCAGTTAGTCAGGGATCTAGAACTTACAAAAAGAGTTCTTACAGGTCTAGGGTGGCTAATGAACTTGGAGAAATCCAGTTTGATTCCCTCCCAGCGCATTACCTACTTGGGGTACCAGTTGGACTCAACACTACTGAGAGTGTTTCTTCCAACAGAAAAAATACTAAAGCTGGACAGGGCAGTGGCTGGTCTCCAGTGCAGCAGTCGGGTCTCCATAAGAGTTCTGATGTCGGCCCTGGGACTTTTGACCGCGACCCTCCCAGCAGTGCAATGGGCAGGTCTGCACTTTCGTCCCTTAAGCAGCATACACACTATCAGTTTTTCTGCTGACTTAGTCCTTCAGATTTACCAAAACCATGTAGTGCAAGGGCCTGCCTGATTGCATACACATTGAAACTCCTAAGGTTTGACCTCATATTATATGGTTTTGGTAAATCTGAAGGACTAAGTCAGCAGAAAAACTGATAGTGTGTATGGGGCTTTACAGTCCTTTGTCCTAAGGGTGTGGGATCACAGCCAGAGAAATCTGGATGCCTTGGTTCAGGTCCCATCCCAAGTAAAGAGATCCCTCTGGTGGTGGAGGAGGGTCTCAAACTTGTCGCAGGGTCGTCTGTGGTTCATCCCAGTCTCTCAGGTGGTAACCACAGACGCAAGCGGCAGAGGTTGGGGGGCGCATCTGGGTTCCCTTGTAGCACAGGACACCTGGGAGGGAGACGAACTCAGAACGTCGTCCAATTGGAAGGAGCTGAAGGCAATCGGGCTAGCACTCAGGTTCTTCAAAAAGGAGCTACAGGGCCACCATGTACAGGTGCAGTCGGACAACTCGTCCGCCGTAGCCTATGTGAACAGGCAGGGAGGCACAAGGAGTGGAGTACTGTTGGCATTGGCATCAGACATTCTGAGCTGGGCCGAGACTCACACTCTCTCACTTTCAGCAGTCTACCTGAGAGGAGAAAAGAATGTGAAAGCAGACTTTCTCAGCCGAACCAAGCTGAGAGAGGGCGACTGGATCCTCAACCAGGAGGTTTTCAGTCTCATCTCAGAGAAGTGGGGTCCTCCAGAGGTAGATCTGTTCGCGTCAAGAAGCAACGCGAAAGCCCCTTGTTTTTTCTCCCTAAACAGAGGGGAGGGAGCGCGAGGGGTCGACGCATTGATCCAGGACTGGCATTTCAGAATCTGCTATGCCTTCCCGCCCCCAGCGTTATTACCAGCAGTTCTCAGGAAGTTTCAGATGGAAAACACGTCCCTGATTCTGGTAGCACCACATTGGCCAAAGAGGGCTTGGTTCTCAGTACTCAAGCAACTAGCGGTCGAACCTCCCTTATTCCTGCCACCTCGAGAGGATCTCCTCTCACAGGGCCCAGTCCTCTGTCCACAGGTTCACCAATGGCAGTTAGCGGCCTGGCTACTGAGGAGGGTATGCTGAGAGCTAGGGGTTTTTCTGAGAAATTAATCTCCACCCTCCTAAATAGCAGGAAGAAGGAAACACGCCAGATATATAAAAAAATCTGGGTACGTTTCAATGAATGGTGTGCAGAAGGCTCCTTTGCGGTACATAGTCCCACAGCTGTGTTGGAATTTCTTCAGTGCGGGGCAGACAGGGGTTTATCCATAAGTACCCTTAAAGGTCAGGTGTCAGCACTCAGTGCTTATTTAGAGAAACATCTGGCCACCAACCCCTGGGTGGTCAGATTCTTTAAGGCTCTGTCTAGACAAAGACCGGTTCAAGGCCCTCCCTTTCCCAAGTGGGACCTATCGTTAGTTTTGCAGGGCCTGACGGGAATCCCCTTTGAACCTTTAGAGGAATGTCTACTAAAGGATCTTACGTTAAAAACAGTTTTTTTGGTAGCAGTAACAACTGCCAGGAGAGTCAGCGAGATTGAGGCCTTATCTGTTAGACCTCCTTTTTGCGTTATTTTTCCAGATCGGATCATCTTTAAGACCGATCCAGCATTTTTACCTAAGGTTGCTTCTGGTTTTCACAGAAGTCAGGAGGTAGTTTTACCCTCATTTTGTCCCAACCCCTCGGGGGAAAGGGAATTAAAATTTCATTCTTTGGATGTAAGGAGATGTATCCTTAGATACCTAGAGCTGACCAAGATGTTTAGAAAGTCAGACTCTTTATTTGTTTTGTTTTCTGGGGCCAGAAAAGGATGCAAAGCGTCTCGACGCACTATTGCCAGATGGCTCAGAGTAGCCATTGGCCAGGCCTATACATTGGCAGGGAAAGAGATCCCAATGGGTATAAGAGCACACTCTACTAGAGCTATGGCAGCTTCGCAGGCAGAAAGGGCTGGAGCAACGCCAGAGCAAATATGCAGGGCTGCAACATGGTCCAGCTACTCCACTTTCGTAAAGCACTACAGAGTGGACCTGGTGTCGGCTAGTGAGCAGGCCTTTGGGCGAAAGGTATTGCAAGCTGTAGTCCCACCCTAAACTGGTAAGTGCTCGTTTATCCTCTCATGGTGGCTGTCCTGAAAGACGAAAGGGGAAAATTAGAGTTACGTACCGGTAACGTCTTTTCCAGTAGTCTTTCAGGACAGCCCTAGTTACCCACCCGAAATTTTTGGGGGGTCTTACAAAAGACCAGAACGCAGCATGATAATGATATGGAATAGTATGTTATTAATGTGTTCTTGTGTCTCCCCAGCTGACCGGAGGTAATCTCGAAATATACTGAGGTCTGGCAGGGGGAAGTGAGAATTTATGGGCTGGCGCAGTGTTTCCTAAGAGGAAGAGGAGGAGACTATCTCTCATGGTGGCTGTCCTGAAAGACTACTGGAAAAGACGTTACCGGTACGTAACTCTAATTTTCCCCTTTCGTCTTTCAGGACAGCCCTTGAATGACAATTGCGCAGTCATGCAACACTGTACCCAAATGACATTTTTATAATTTTTTTCAAACAAATAGAGCTTTCTTTTGGGGGTAGGTAATTTTTCTCCTTCAGTGATGAGGCGGTACTGGTGGGCACTGATTATCAGTGCCAATGTCCCTTTAACAGAAGGCAGTTATCGGCTTTCTTCAAGAAAAGCCAATAATCGGCTTGTGTTTACATCCTGTGATCAGCTGTCATTGACTGACAGCTGATCATATGCTAAAGGGCCGCTGTTTTGGCCCTTTACCCCAATATGTGATCAGCTGAGTCTAAAGGACTTGGCGATCACAGAACGGGCTGCCTGATCACGGGGGGATGTCCATGTGCGGTGTACGCTCTCCTGGCAAAGTAAGCCCCCTCGCTTTAGCCATCTTTTGGCTATAGCACGGGCAGGAAGTGGTGTTAAATAGGTACGCGTTTTTTTTTTTTTTTTTTTATTCTTTTATTTAAAGCTATTTCTAAAAATAATTATCAACAGCTTGCTTATAATACTAATGTTCCGTGACCTGTAGATGTCAACATTATTTCAGGTGTTCCACAAAATCTGAAACTTTTTGCCAGGGGTTCCTCAAAGGTAAAAAAGTTGAGAAACACTGGTTTAAACTGCTGTCATCGCAATCGGTAAAATATTCCCTACATTTGTGTAAATGCATTGCTGCGGTTTGCTTGCAGTTGAATCCATTTTAGTAATCGGTTACCTCCTGCAGATCAAGAAAAATTATTTTAAAGCCTTACCATAACCAAATGGTTAGAACAAGGAAGGGTTAAAACCTCTGTCCTTCTTTTTTTTTTTTTTTTTTTTTTTTTTTTCTTCACTGCCATCTGTGTCCCCATTGGGTGAATTTTCCCTTCTTGCCAGGACAAGGATGATGAGAAATCTCCTTAATGTGCCCACCACCCCTTACTACTGGTTTGGGTAAGACCTTGACAGGAATTGAGGATCAGTCTTCCTGTTGGGGTCACAGACAGCAATTAGACAGAATCCTTATAAAAAGTTGCGCTCTCCCCTGCCTTTTTTGAAATATAATATATAGGCTGGAGTTGTTTTTTTGTAAACTGATGCACCTCCCCTTTCCCACCTCTAATTTCGATTGGTGGTAAGTAGGGCTGGTCAAGCTTCACCACTATTGGGAAGTGCCTAAACTTTGCCTAACTAAATGGCCCAATGTTTGGTCGCATGAGCAGGGTGGTAGGTGCCGCCTGCAATTTATACCTGCAACAGTTCTGAGTTCAAGCAGCCGGATAGAGATTTCCTTTCCCCGAACAAAATCGAGTTGGGCTGAGCGCTGCCATCAAGACCTAGACTTGTATTATGTATGAACACAAGGCTTCCTCTTCCACCTCAGCCATTCTACTTTACCTTTCATCCACCACTATTTTTCAAAATGTATTTTGCTTCAATTCTGTTGCAACCAGATATCATTCAAAGCCTAGAAACCCAAGCCAAATTTAACATCATCGGTATGCAATAATTATGTTTTTTTTTTTTGTTAAAATGAAAAACGTCTGTAAACAAAACGCTGTTAAACGCGAGTTATCGCGTTTAGAGGCTGTTACAGGCATTTGACGTTTCAAATGCCTCTGAACATCTGTCCTGAACGCATTTTTTTTGCTTTCCAAAAAATGCTTCTAAAACTCAACTGCCTAGAAACGACTATAAACAACCCCGTGCTCCTAAGGACCAAGGGGGTGCCTATTCTGGCATACTTGGATGATCTGCTTCTCGGGGAGCAATCTGTTCATCATCTGAGGCACAATGTATCTCTCCTAGTACACAATATGGAGGGGTTTGGTTGGGTCCTCAATCTCCAGAAATCGCCATTGATTCCAGCCCAGTGATTAATATATCTGGATCTGCTCCTGGGCTGTCCAGGGGAAGGTAATTCTCTCTCTGGAGAAGTGTTGTGTATTAAGAAATCAGATGGCTTCTCTCAGAAACCTGAGGTATCCCTCAATTCATCTCTGCACAAGAGTTTTGGGGAGGATGGTGGCCTCATTCAAGGCGGTTCCCTTGGCTTGGTTCCTATCCACTCTGCAGTGAAATGCTCTGGGGGCAGGGGGCATGCTAATCTCTCTAAGTTCCTGCATTCTTCAGTATTTTGGATTGGTGCATATCTCCCAAAAGGATGGGGGCAGGAAAGTCATTCCTCCCTTTTTTTTTTTTAGAAGGTGCTGACAGCAGATGCCACCTTGACAGGATAGGGGGAGAGTACTGAATCATCTTTCGGTCTAGGGAACTTGGACTCCGCAAGAAAGGTTCCTGCCTATCAATGTGCTTGAAATACGAGCGGTCCAACGGGTTCTCCAGCACTGGTCAAATCAGCTGCAGGACCTCCCTGTAAATTCGGACAATGCCACAACTGTGGTATACGGTATGTGAATCATCAAAGGGGCACCAGGAGTTGAGCGGCTCAAAAGCAAGGTGCACCTCATCTTTTCATGCTCTATGTTCCATGCTCCTACTGCGGTTCACATTCTAGGAGTGGCAATTTGGCAGGAGGACCTCCCCAGCTGTTGTTCACACCAGGGGAGTGAGCACTCCACCCAGAGGTATTTGAGGCTCTCTGTTGGCAGTGGGGCACACCAAAACTGGATCTGTTGGCATCCAAGTTCAGCGCCAAACTGGACAGGTTCATTGCCAGAAGAAGGGATAGTTTGGGAGTTTACAGTAGATGCCTTGGTGACGCCATGAGTTTTGTTCTCTCTAACATGCCTTTCCTTCATTACAGCAACTTCCACTTCTGCCTTACATGATTTGGGTGGAGGAAACACTGGTGATTTTGATCACACCAGCTTGGCCCAGGAGAGCGTGGTAATCCAACATCATGATTATGTCAGTGGACAGTCCTTGGACATTTCCAATATTCTAGTACTACACCATGATAAGGTGGTTCTTCTACCTCAACCGTCATTTTTGTTGCAGCTGGTTTCAACTTTCCAAATCAATCAGGACATTGTTTTACCTTTTTTTCTACCTTTTGTTCACCCCAGGCCTCAGTCATCAGAGGACAGGGATCATCACAATTTGGATGTGGTTCGGCCTGTCAGGATGTATCTAAAATTCACTACTGCAGTCAGACATTCTGTCATTCCTGATTTGCCAAGGAAGGGTCACAAAACTTCCACGTCTTATTTTTTCACATGGCTTCATCAGTTTATCTCTCAAGCCTATAGCTTGAAAGGAAAAGTTCCACCTTTTTTCTGGATAGCCTTCTGGTCTATCTGTCATCAAGCTGCAGTGGTTAAGGTCTGCAAAGCTGCCGCCCTGGTCTTTGATTCACATTTTTACAAGTTTTTAGCAGGTGGATGTTAGAACCACTGTGGACGCTGTCTTCGTTGCAATGTTTGTGCCATCTGCTGTTATGTTCTTTTTGGCCTGTCATTGGTTTCTGTGTCTCCCTCCCCTCATGGGCATTGCTTTAGGACATCCTGATGAGTAAGAATGAATAAAGCTGCTCTGTGTCCCATGATGTATGATAAAGAAAACTGGATTTTTGACTATCCTGTAAACTCCATTTGTTGGCATGCATCATGGGACCCAGAGATCCCTTCCCTCTTTGTTGTTGTTTATTGCTTACTACAAAACCAAGGTACTTCCTGTATTGGAGGGGTTATATAGGGAGGACTTCCTGTGGGTGGGGAATAATCCTATGGACAGCACAATGGCTAAGGGGTTAGCACTTCTGCCTAGCAGCATTAGAGTCTATTCAAATCCCAACCATGGCACTACCTGCACAGTGTTTGCATGTTCTCCCTGTGCCTGCATGGGCTTCCTCAGGTTACTCCGGTTTCCTCCCACACTCCAAAGACATGCCGGTAGGGATTATTGGCTGCTGTCTAAATTGGCCCATGTGCATGCATATGTATGATTGTGAGTTAGGAACCTTAGTTGTATGCTCCTGGAGGGCAGAGACTGATGAGAATGTACAATATATTTATGTAAAGTGCTGCGTAAATTGATGGTGCTAAATAACTACCTGTAATAAACAAGTAAAGGATAATAAACCTGTTCTGTGTTTCATGATGTACTCCAAGAAATGTTTTTTTACAGTCAAAAATTCAGTTCTTGTTACTATAAGGAAGTCTACCCCCCACTAAATAACATTCAACAGTCCTTGAAGTGCATGTATACATAAAGTGACTGCAAAGTGAGTGAAGATTAGCAGCATTGGGATCATTTTTTTTTATTTTCCGATAGACAAAAAACCATTGTAGTTGGTAATGATAATGTTTTAACAATCTAATTGTCATGCATTTAGGGATTTACATAGACACAGAGGCACATCTCCAGCTCTGCAGCTCTCATTGGCCCACTTATGACTCATCACCCCCCTCCCTTTCTGGCAAACTCTCACGAGAGTGAGAGAGAGAGCTATGTGTGATGTCATAAGCCTAGGCTTTTTACCAGACAAGAAACAGGAAGTGGGCTGTAGAAGGTATTTACTGGCAGAAAAAAGAATGTTTTAATATCCAAAGTTAAAACAACAAGGGCAGTAGATTTAATAGATGGAAAGTTGAAAGAATGACTGAAGGTCCGCTTTAAAGAGGCAGGCTCGAGCGCGGTTCAGATATGCATCTGTGTGATCCCTAACCATGCCCAAGCATTGGACTATTACAGATCACTAGGAACTCAAGGAAGCAGTGATCACTGTGGCCTGACTGCCAAAGGCGATAACATAAGTGCGCTTAGGACGGGATCAAGGTAGGCCAACGGGCAGTGGGGACAATTGTGCTCAGGCACGTTACAAGACAACTATGCCTAGTGTGAGTATGCCCTTAATAAAACAAGAACAGTGACCATAAACACTGCCGCAGAAGCAGGACTTCAAATTTGGTGAAACAGGGCTGGCAACCTTGGAACGGAAATCTGGCCACATATCTACATTAGTTATTATAGCATGTTTACATATTTCTTCAACTTACTAATAGATTGGTCCTATACACTTCCACTTGCCATACTTTTGAAAACTTCCTAATGTTGGAGCTACAATTGGTTAAATGTTCCAAGTGAGGCGTGTAATTTGGATATTTCTTCATGGGAAACCAAGGTCAGCTAAGGGGAAAAAAAAACAACACGGTACAAAAATGCAGTTTTGGGTGAGTCCTCTAATTAAGGCAGGGTGTGGTGATAAAATTGGGAAACTCTCCTGTTTGGGTTTTTAATAGAGAAAAGATTATAGCCTTGCTATTTACCTACCAGTGGAAAATAATTGGGAACAAATACTCTTGATTTTTGCTGATCAATACGTAAACATAGGAGTGTTGACTAACAATTAATACAATTCTATAGGTCAGTGATGGCGAACCTTGGCACCCCAGATGTTTTGGAACTACATTTCCCATGATGCTCCACTGCATTGCAGATTGCATGAGCATCATGGGAAATGTAGTTCCAAAACATCTGGGGTGCCAAGGTTCACCATCACTGTCTGTAGGTCTTTTACCCTTTTCATGGCAGGTTACCATACACTACAGTGCCTAGAAAAAGTATTAATACCCCTTGACATTTTCCACATTTTGTCATGTTACAACAAAATACGTAAAAGTATTTTATTGGGATTTAATGTGATAGACCAACACAAAGTGGCACAAAATTAAGAAGTGGAAAGAAAATGATAACTGGTTTTCAAACTTTTTTACAAATAAATATCTGAAAAGTGTGGCATGCATTTGTATCCCCCCCCCATTCCCCCAGAGTCAATACTTTGTAGAACCACCTTTCGCTGAAATTACAGTCAATTGCAAGTCTTTAAGTCGTCAAGCTTTATTGTCATTCCACTCCACGTAAGAACATACATTAGAACGAAATGTCGTATCTCACAGGGCCACGGTGCTACATACAAATTAAACATAATTATAACTAGATGTACAAAGAATAAAAACACAGTGAGGAATACACATCTGGGAACTACGTAACTGTACATATACTATATGTTTCCAAAAGTCTTTGTAGCAGCAAGTGTTTATAAAAGTGTCTAGTGCATATTCAAGAGTAAAAAGGAGGGGACATGAGACGTTCCTGATCACAATATATAGGAATAGAAGAGGTTTCAAAGAGGTTTGGAGTTGAAGGCTCTCACAGCCTGGGGAAAAAAAAGCTGTTGAACAGTCTGACAGTCCTGGTTTTGATATTCCGGTACCTTCTACCTGATGGCAAGAGCTGAAAGAGACTGTGGGAGGGATGAGTAGGACGTCCAGAGACTAGTGACGTTGGGCGGAGACATGGCGTCCATCTTGATGGTTAGAAGCGCTGGTTGCTTCATATTGCCTTTGGATTTCTTATCAAATGTGAGTTTGTTTTACTTATCTATACAATAAATTTCCCTGGTTAAGAATTTTGCGCAATGAGTGTTCCTTTTGTACTCCCTACATGTACATAACTCTCAAGCTATTATACGCTCATTGGAACATACCTGGCACTTTATCCTGTTGAGAGGAGGGTCTCCTAGGATTTCCATCTGGTCCAGAGGGAGAGGAATGTTTTGGGATTGTATGAGCAGAGGATCACTTCTAATTTTAGGAAGATCGTTCTCATCACTTGGTTACAATTTATGTGTATAACCCATACACTGATGGTAAGGGTCAGTCAGTTTGGGTGATGGTATTTCTATTCCTTTCTGAAGTTCCCTCTATGGTGGATCTCGTCCAATAGAAACTTTTGTTTCTCCTCGATGGTGATGGCTCTGATTGGGTCCACTTTTACTTATGCTTGGAACTTTCTCCTATTATGAACTTTGCATATGATTATAAGCGCTACACCTTTTCTTTATATTACATCAATTGTATCCAGCAATTTAGTGTTAGCTGCTTTTTCTTTTTTCTTTATTTATATTTAGCGCAACAGATATGTGTTTTTACAAATAGCGTTTTGCTTTTTAGGCAAAGAAGTTACATTTTGGTGTCATCTGACCAGAGCACTTTCTTCCACATGTTTGCTGTGTCCCCCACATGGCTTTCCGCAAACTGCAAACGGGACTTCTTATGGCTTTTTTTCAACAATGGCTTTCTTCTTGCCACTCTTCCATAAAGGACAGATTTGTCGAGAGCACGACTAATAGTTGTCCTGTGGACAGATTCTCCCACCTGAGCTGTGGATCTCTGCAGCTCCTCCAGAGTTTCCATGGGCCCGCCTATTGGCTGCTTCTCTGATTAATGCTCTCCTTGCCCAGACCTGTCAGTTTAGGTGGACAGTCATGTCTTGGTAGGTTTGTAGTTGTGCCATACTCTTTCCATTTTTAGATGATGGATTGAACAGTGCTCTGTGAGATATTCAAAGCTCTGGATATTTTTTTTATAACCTAACCCTTCTTCAAACTTCTCCACAACTTTATCCCTGACCTGTCTGGTGTGTTCCTTGGCCTTTATGATGCTCTTTGTTCATTAAGGTTCTCTAACAAAACTCTGAGGGCTTCACAGAAAAGCTGTATTTTACTGAGATTAAATTACACACAAGTGGACTCTATTTTCTAATTAGGTGACTTCTGAAGGCAATTGGTTCCACTAGATTTTAGTTAGGAGTATCAGAGTAAAGGGGGCTGAATACAAATGCACACCACACTTTTCAGATATTTATTTGTAAAAAAATATATATAATTTTCCTTCCACTTCACAATTATGTGCCACTTTGTGTTGGTCTGTTACATAAAATCCCAATAAAATACATTTAGGTTTTTGGTTGTAACATGACAAAATGTGGAAAATTTCAAGGGGCATGAATACTTTTCAAGGCACTGTAAATGATATTTAATGATGATAGGTGGAGTCACCCGTTACTTTCTTGTATCTCTTTGGGACTTCAGTGGCGAGATTTCCGTTCCAAGGTTGCCAACCCTGTTTCACCAAATTTAAAGTCCTGTTTCTGCTGCTGCGGCAGTGTTTATGGTCACTAATCTTGTTTTATTAAGGGCATACTCACACTAGGCATAGTTGTCTTGTAACGTGCCTGAGCACAATTGTTGTCCCCACTGCCCGCTGGCCTATGTTTACCTGGAGCTGGTCCTAAGCGCACTTATGTCATCGCCTTTGGCAGTCAGGCCACAGTGATCACTGCTTCCTTGAGTTCCTAGGGACCTGTGATGGTCCAATGCTTGGGATCACACAGATGCTTACCGTGCCTGAGTCTAACTGAACCGCGCTCGAACCTGCCTCTTTAAAGCGGACCTTCAGTCATTTTTTTCAACTTTCCATCTATTAAAGCTTCTGCCCTTGTTGTTTTAACTTTGGATAGTAAATTTTTTTCTGCCAGTAAATACCTTATAGAGCCCACTTCCTGTTTCTTGTCTGGTAAAAAGCCTAGGCTTATGACATCACACACAGCTCTCTCTCTCTCACTTTAGTGAGAGTTTGCCAGGAAGGGAGGGGGGATGAGTCATAAGAGGGCCAATGAGAGCTGCAGAGCTGGAGGTGTGCCTTTGTGTAAATCCAGGAAGTGAACAGGCAGCAGCTTCAGCTGCCCACAGTTAAAATGGTTGCAGTCAGACTTAGTGGAGGGAGATTTCTGCAGCATATTTGGCAAGTACAGAATCACAGTATATATAAAATAATATGCAAAGTGGTTGAAGGGAAGCTACAGAATGGCAAAGATGCTTTTATTACAAATAATGTCAGCAGACTGCAGTTCCTCTTTAAGTTGACCAGGGCTCAGTAGAATGAACTGAGCCTGGGTGATCACATTAGGCAACCCAACTTGACTATAAAATCAAACATACTTGGACACGTTATGGGTTGTCATGTGTGAATTTGCCCTAATCCTGTTCTCATAATACTGTTCTTTACATAAGTAGTTCACATAGGTGATGTGATGTTTGGAAATATTTCTTTCCAAATTTGCCAACTGATTTCCAGCAATCCATACTACAATGTTTCCATTTAAACTTTGCCTACTGATTTCCAGCAATCCATAGCACAATGTTTCCAATACAATCAACAGTGTCAAAGCAGACTATCAACTGACAATTTTCCAATTGACGCTCTACCTTCCACCTAAATTGTTCTTTATATTCTATTGACCTGAGGCCTTCCCCACCCGTCTTCCAATTGATAGGTAATAGACCGGCCGCCATCCTTCTTAAAGTGGTTGCTTCAGTTGTACTGTGACGTTACCGTCGTCGCGGCTCTGGCCAATCACAGCGCCGGAGCCGTGATACCTGGAAGTAACCCCCCCCCGGAGAAATGATGGCCGCTGGAGCGGTGAACGAGGACCACTGTGGGGGCTTCGATCTCAGGTAAGTAATTCATAATGAGCTAGTATGCTATGTATACTAGCTCATTATGCCTTTGTCTTGCAGGTTTGTTTTTTTTTGTGGAATTTTTTAAAAGGGTTTACAACCACTTTAATACTGATCAATGATCATCCTTCAACCCAGTAACTCTAATCAAGCCTTAAAGCGGAACTTCAGTCATTTTTCAACTTTCCATATTTAAATCTTCTGCCCTTGTTGTTTTAACTTTGGATAGTAAAACATATTTTTTTTGCCAGTAAATACGTTATACAGCCCAATCCCTGTTTCTTGTCTGATAAACCCTAAGCTTATGACATCGTGCACAGCTCTCTCTCTCACTCCCATGAGAGTTTGCCAGGAAGCGAGGGGGGGGGGGGGGGGTGAGTCATAAGAGGGCCAATGAGAGGTGCAAGGCTGCAGAGATGGAGGTATACCTCTGTGTAAATCCAGGAAGTAAACAGGCAGCAGCTTTAGCTGCCCACAGTTAAAATGGTTGCAGCCAGACTCAGTGGAGGGAGATGTTTGCAGCATATTTGGCAAGTACAGAACCACAGTATATAGAAAATAATATGCAAAGTGATTGGAAGGAAGCTTCAGAATGGCAAAGATGTTTTTATTACAAATTATGTGAGCAGACTGCAGTTCCTCTTTAAACTATGATTTTTTATAAATACGTAACAGCATACAGTTTTTTTTTCTATCTCCCTGGAGTTTTGCTTTGATGTAATTGGGCCGGTTAGCAGCTGAAACATAATACATTGGATGTCATGAGCAACAGTGTATTTTTCCATTGCTCCAGTTTTTTTTTTTTTTTTTTTTTTTTAGTAGAAACTGCTATATAGGTATAATTAAACAATACATCTGATAATCAGCATGACTGGAGATGCAAAACAGCAATTATCTCCTTTGATATGCAATGCATTTTAACTGCTATTTATATTCTCTGTTCTTTTACAATGACTAACCATAAAAGAACCTCCTTACGTTAAAGAGACTATGGCCAAAATCAAAATTGACATATATGACGCAGTCTGTCAATAGCAGGTTTGTTACTTGTTGATCTTGCCGGTAAGTCTGTTAGTTTGAACTTCGTTCAACCCCTTCATGCTGGAGGGTAAAGTAAATCTTTAAGTGGAAAAAAAGCCCAACTATAACCATTCTTAAAAACGTTCCCTCCCCTTCCTCCTACTTGTCCCGCCTAACCTGTATAAAAAAGATGTACAGTATCTCACAAAAGTAAGTACACCCCTCACATTTTTGTAAATATTTTATTCTATCTTTTCATGTGACAACACTGAAGAAATGACACTTTGCTACAATGTAAAGTAGTGAGTGTTCAGCTTGTATAACAGTGTAAATTTTCTGTCCCCTCAAAATAACTCAACACACAGCCATTAATGTCTAAACCGCTGGCAACAAAAGTGAGTACACCCCTAAGTGAAAATGTCCAAATTGGGCTCAAAGTGTCAATATTTTGTCTGGCCACCATTATTTTCCAGCACTGCCTTAAAGCGGAGGTCCACCGCTGCAAAAATTAAAAGCCAGCAGTTACACATACTGCAGCTGCTGACTTTTAATAATCGGACACTTACCTGTCCTGGAGTCCAGCGATGTCGACTCCGCAGCTGATGTTTCCATCAGTTGTCGGGTGCATGACACCTCCATTGCGAGTAAGGGAACCCGGCAGTGTAGTCTTTCGGCTTCATGCCGGGATCCCTACTGCGCATGAGCGAGGCTCGACTCTTCTCTCCTACTGGCCCGATGACAGGGGGAGGAGAAGAGGAGGATGGAGCCCCAGCCGTGATGTCAATAACCGTGGCTGAGGCTCCTGGAAGTGGGGAAAGCATACCTGTGAAAGACAGGTATGCTGTCACCCCCGCCCTCCCCCCGAAAGGTGCCAAATGTGGCAAAAAAGCCTGCAAACAGGGGGGGGAGTACAATGAGCAGAAGTTCCACTTTTGGGTGGAACTCCGCTTTAACCCTTTTGGGCATGGAGTTCACCAGAGCTTCACAGGTTGCCACTGTAGTCCTCTTCCACTCCTCCATGACGACATCATGGAGCTGGTGGATGTTAGAGACCTTGCGCCACCTTCCTTTGAGGATGCTCAATAGGGTTTAGGTCTGGAGACATGCTTGGCCAGTCCATCACCTTTACCCTCAGCTTCTTTAGCAAGGCAGTGGTCGTCTTGGAGGTGTATTTGGGGTCGTTATCATGTTGGAATATTGCCCTGCGGCCCAGTCTCCAAAGGATCATGCTCTGCTTCATTATGTCACAGTACATGTTGGCATTCATGGCTCCCTCTATGAACTGTAGCTCCCCAGTGCTGGCAGCACTCATGCAGCCCCAGACCATGACACTCCCACCACCATGCTTGACTGTAGGCAAGACACACTTGTCTTTGTGCTCCTCACCTGGTTGCCGCCACACACACTTGACACCATCTGAACCAAATAAGTTTATCTTGGTCTCATCACACCACAGGACATGGTTCCTGTAATCCATGTCCTAAGTCTGCTTGTCTTCAGGAAACTGTTTGTGGGCTTTCTTGTGCATCATCTTTAGAAGAGGCTTCCTTCTGGGAGGACAGCCATGCAGACCAATTTCATGCAGTGTGCGGCGTATGGTCTGAGCACTGACAGGCTGACCCCCCCACCCCTTCAACCTCTGCAGCAATGCTGGCAGCACTCATACGTCTATTTCCCAAAAACAACCTCTGGATATGACGCTGAGCACGTGATCTCAACTTCTTTGGTCGACCATGGCGAGGCCTGTTCTGAGTGGAACCTGTCCTGTTAAACCCCTGCATGGTCTTGGCCACCGTGCTGCAGCTCAGTTTCAGGGTCTTGTCAATCTTCTTATAGCCTAGGCCATTTTTATGTAGAGCAACAATTCTTTTTTTCAGATCCTCAGAGATATACAAGCTGTACACTCACTACTTTACATTGTAGCAAAGTGTAATTTTTCAGAGTTGTCACATAAAAAGATATAATAAAATATTTTTAAAAATGTGAGGGGTGTACTCACTTTTGTGAGATACTGTATGTACATACCTTTTTTGAATCTGCTACGGTCCAGTCATGTCATCCCACAACTCCAGCTTCCCTATGTCAGTGAGCGGGGCTGCTGCAGGGGAGAAGAGGGAATGCAGACAATGGCTGGGCCAAGGGACCCTATGAGTAATGTCACAACTCTGGGAATTCACAGCCATTGACAAGTGGCGCCTTACACAGAGCTGCAGAATGACGTGACCGAACCGGAGCTGATTGAAAATAGGTAAGGACACATCTTTTTTTTATGCAGGATATGTAGGAGGAGGGTGGAGGGAACATTTTTAAGAATAGTTAAAGGAGTTTGGGGTATATAAAATACCAAAAATCTATACTCACCCCTATGCTGCAGTATTGGTCTGATGCCGCAGCTGCCATACGTCTGCTCTAAGCAAGAGAACTGAGCGATCACATAATCACTGATTGCTCAGTTATCGGAGAGCTAAGATTTGGGTTACTACCTCATCCCTTTAAACCCGAACACATATGAATTACACAAGTTTGAGGCTAATTTAATGCAGATAAGGCACCAAGTGAGTTTAATTACCACCATAATGAGCCACAGAACCTGTGTACTTAATATGTGTTCGGTTTTAAAGGGATGAGGTGGCAACCCTAGCTCAGAGTGGAGAGCAATGACTATCAGTCACTGCTCTCCTCTCTGCTCTTCCAATATTCACTGGAGCGCTGCGCTGGGCTGGGGAGGGGGTGGGAGCAGCTGGCTTCAGCTGTCAGCCGTGCACTGAGAGCCAGAGCCAGCTGCCAATCAGGCAGCTGGGTGGATCCCAACAATATGATCAGGACCCTTCCAGAGCCTGGAGCAGCTCTGCAATGTCAGCTGACAGCGGGAAATAGCCTGCTATAAGCAGACTCTGGGTCAAAGGAAAGCGCAAAAGTAAGCGCCCTCCTGTGACCCAGAAGAGAATTATGGCCAAAAAGCTTTCTTCCACTTTTTTTGTTCACAGGAATTTCTTCCATTTTATTGCCTGAAAACCAGTTATGCAATTTTGTTGTTTCTAAAACTACATATATCGCAACAATTTATTATTTCCAAGGGAACTATACTTTGTTTTTTTTTATAGAGGAAGTAAACCTTCATGTATTCTTTATACCTATAGGTAAGCCTAGAATAAATCTTACCTATAGGTACTGTAAATATCTCCTAAACCTGCGCCATTTAGGAGATAGTTACTGTATACTGCGCTGATGATGTCATCGGCACATGTGCTCTGAAGAAACGGCCGCCTGTGCTGTTTCTCCAGAAGCCTTTTCCGTGATCGGCGGCTCCCGCATGCATGCGCGGGAGTGATGTCACGCGGCTCCGGCCAGTCGCCCAGATTTTTAACAAAAATTTTTTTTGACAATTACAGCAATAGCACATGTGTGTATTTTATTTGTTTTTTTGTACTGTAGTGGGGACCAGAAACAATACATAGCTCCCAACTGTCCCTGATTTGGAGCAATGTCCCTCTATCCCTCATTCCTCCTCACTTGTCCCTCATTTTGGTCTGATCTATATAGATGTATATAAAATGCTCTTTTTATCTATCACAAAGTGTTTCCCAGTGCTAAACCTTTCATCCAAATTCTACATTTCTGTATTTGTAAATTCCAAAAGCCAATATAAAGGAATAGTAGTGGTAAAAAAAGCACTTGTGGGTTTAATCAATCTTGTTTTTTTTGTTCAATTCTCCTTTAAGGGGGCGTGGCAGGGTGTGTGTCCTATGCCTGCATACTTTTGCTGATAAGTGCCCCTCACTCCCATATCAAAAAGTTGGGGGGTATGACAATATAATAAATTATCAAATTCTGTTATAGTTATTATATCTTCATTTATTTTATACAAAACTTTTTTTTTGTTTATTGTGTTCTTCTCTAGCAACCAGAAAAAAAAATACAAGAAGGGGTATTTTTTTTTTAATTGGGACAGCCAGAATCTTGAGCAAATGGCAACCAATCAGCTTCTTAAAAAAGATAAAAAACCCCCAAACATTTAGCTTCTATCTTTTATGTTCAAAGCTGAACAAAGCTGAATATAGAAGCCGAATTGGTTACCATGCACAACTGCTCCAGATTCGGACTGCTCAAGTTTTGATAATTTCTCTCCAATGCACCTTTTTCTTCATTCAAGAGGAGTGACAGGGTTGGGCAGTAGTGATTGATTACTGTGATAGCCAATCAGGCTTTTACAGCAATCATGTGATTGACAGCCAGTTCTTCTTTAGTGCAAGAGCTGGAGCTGTCGTTGACAGCTTGGCAGCATAACGCAAACACAGGAGAGCACATTTGCAGCCCCATGGAAGAAGACCTACTTCAGTGAGGTGAGATGTGTGGGTATGTAAGGGGTCAACAGACCAATCTCTCCAGCAAAACTGGCAGTTAGAAGTTTGAGACAAATCATTTAACAAGGTTAGGGGTTCTTTTATTCATTTATTTAAAACCTTTTTCCCAAAAGAAAAAAACTGTTATGCCGCGTACAAACGATCGGGATTTTGGTCGGAAAAAGATAGGATGGCTTTTCCGACAGGATTCCACTCAAGCTTGCCTTGCATACACACGGTCACACAAAAGTTCACGGAACTTTCAACCGTCAAGAACGTGGTGACGTACAACACTACAACGAACCGAGAAAATTAAGTTCAATGCTTCCGAGCATGCGTCAACTTGTTTCCGAACATGCGTAGGAATTTTGCGCGTCGGAATTGCTACTGACGATCGCATTTTCGGATAGGAACTTTTTCCGACCGAAAAATTGAGAACATGCTCTCAATCTTTTGCTGGCTGGAATTCGGCCAGCAAAAGTCAGATGGAGCATACACACGGTCGCATTTTCCGACCAAAAGCTTTCATCGATCTTTTGCTGGCCGAATTTCTGATCGTGTGTATGCGGCATTACTGCCTAAAATTGTGTTAGCTGGAGTTTGGATTCAATTTGTTAGTCAATTATGTAAAGTTGATTTAAATCTACTAGTCCATCTAAAGCCTCATACACACGATCGGACTTTGTACAAACTTTCCCGTGGATTTTTGTACAAAGGGCGTTGGCCGTAAACTACGGTAATTAGGCATACACACGGCAGGACTTTTTCAGCCAACTTTCACCAAATCACGTGGTTTTTCAGCTCTTTACCGCCACCCTTTGGTCAACTGCTGTATTATTGTCTGATCTTTTGCATTGGTTCTGAGCATGCGTGTTTGTACTTTGGACTAAAGTCCTATGGATAGGATTTTGCACTATAGGACTTTTGTTGCCGGAAAGTTTGTCTGTTTGCACAGCCAACATCTGTCCAATGAAAACCCGAAAAAGTTTGTCCGATGGAGCGTACACACGGTAGGATGTTGCCTTAGAACAGCTAATTTGCATGTTTGCTGTCAAAAAGTCCTATCGTGTGTATGGGCCTTAACACTATTCCTCCACAGGCTGACAATGCTGCTGTCCCAGAGTGGCTACATTGCTCCTCCATAGATACAGTGGAGGTGTGAGTGTAGCCACCACATCTAAAGATGAAAAAGATGCAATATGTTACATTTTTTTTTTTGGTTTTAGATGCACCTTAAAGTGTAACTAAGCTTACCTCCTCTCTAATGGCCTGGGTCCCTCAAAGGCGTCGACACCTTCTCCCAGGGTGCCAGTTTTTGGGCATCTCCATTGACTGGTGTGGGATGGCATCACACATGCTCAGGATCCCCATGACTAAGCTCTGGGGGGGGGCGGAGTGAAACGCATTGGGGGCGTGGCCTGGTCGGAGTCCAGGCTGAGGTTGCCACTCCATTCATTGCAGCAGGACGTCAAAGATGTGCGACTTCGAGGGGTCACCCTTCCTTCCTTGAACACATGCGCAGGAGTCTGACTATACAGTACAATCTCCTTTGGATCTACCAACAATTATGTTGGATAAAAATTGATTGCAATGTTTATGTACTGTAGCTCACATACTTTCTAAGATTAGTTTTAAACTTTATTGCTACTAGCTTGCGTTCATATCCCTGCATTCTTGATCTTGGTTTTATATTAAATAATAAGCTATGATAATGTTATTATTGCTTTAATAACCTTTAATCTGTATATTATTTTAAACTAACCTTGCAAGTTAAGGTTTAACACCTTATTAATCCTTAATTGACCTTAATTTGCCCTAATTAATTCCTCCCTCCCCTTAGCTATTTTTTTTTCTGCAGATTTATTTTTTTAATCTATATTTAACCACTTGCCGACCAGCCGCCGTCATTATACTACGGCAGGTCAGCTTGTTCCCGCGAATCGCCGTAGCTGTATGTCGGCTCCTTTAAGAGCCATAGAAGGCGTTGCGATGTCCGCTGGCCATGCGTGATTGTGGGCAAGAGAGCCAGAACAGGGATGTAAACACACAAATCCCCATTCTGTCAGGAGAGGAGAGACAGATCGTGTGTTCCTACTAAGTAGGAACAGCAATCTGGCTCCTCCTCTAGTAAGTCACATCCCCATACAGTTAGAAACATCTGGCAGGGAACACAGTTAACCCCTTAAACCCCCTAGTGTTAACTCCTTTCCTACCAGTGACATTTACACAGTAATAAATGCATTTTTATAGCACTGATCGCTGTATAAATATTAATGGTCCTAAAAATGTGTCAAAAGTGTCCGATCTGTCTGCCGCAATGTCGCAGTCCCGCTAAAAATCGCAAATCGCCGCCATTACTAGTAAAAAAAAAAAATATTAATAATGAAAATGCTATAAATCTATTCCCTATTTTGTCGCTATATAGACGCTATAACATTTGCGCAAAACAATCAATATACGCTTTTTGCGATTTTTGTTTTACCAAAAATATGTAGAATATATATCGGCCTAAACTGAGGAAGAAATTAGTTTTTTTTTATATTTTTTGGGGGGGATATTTATTATAACAAATAGTAAAAAAATATTGCTTTTTTTTTTAATTGTTGCTCTTTTTTTGTTTATAGCTCAAACAATAAAAACCGCAGAGATGGTCAAATACCACCAAAAGAAAGCTTTATTTGTGGGAAAAAAATCGACACAGCGCCGTATCGCAAAAGATGGCCTGGTCATTAAGGGGGAAAGTCTGGTCCTTAAGTGGTTAAACACTTGCCAACCTGCTCACAGTAAATATACTGCGAGCGGGCGGCAGGTATAGGCACTGCAACATACATACATGTTCCCAGCTTTCTTCTGGGTTTGGGCCCTGCATACGCACGTCCTCTGCTGACCTGTACTGTGATTGGACATAGCAGGAGTTTGCCAGCAGGTTTCAGCCAAAGATTTCAACTGAAACCTGCTGGTCGTCTGTGTCCAATCACAGCAGCAGTTTACAAACACACAGAACAGCGAACTGGCTGTTTCTTTTCCCTGAAAAGCAGGCCGAAAAAAACAGCAAGATCTGTGAGTAAAAGCAGCACACCTTGATGTTAACCCCTAGTGACATCGGTGGCAGTTAGTGACCCTCCCAGCCAGTCTCTGTTAGCGCCAGATTGTCTGCCACACTATCACAATTACACTAAAAGTCGCGGATCCTCGCCATTATTATTATAGCGTCTATAGCTGTGGAAAGCATTGTAACCATGATCAGCAGGTTCCATGCAGGACTCCTGCCTACTGTCAGTGTAAGCTGTCTGCTCGTACCTCGTACGGGCAGGCAGTTACACACTGACAGGAAGGGGCGATGAATTACCTAGAGCGCTCAACAGCAACCTGGTAGTTAATTGAGGACTACAAGCCGACAGCCGCAAAGGCTGTCGGTAGTTGTAGTTCTCCCATTCACAGAACTCTGTGTCTTTAATTTGTCAATAACTTTCCCATGCTTTGTAATAAAAATGTAATGTTAGTTTCATAAACTGGACAAACCATGAATACCAAATAATTTGATGACTGCACACCAGCCAATGCTTAGTTTCTTTATTCATTCAGAAAATTGGACAAACGACATCACAGAAAAAAATGTACGCATTTCACACTCATATGATCAATCGCTCTGTGAGTGGCATTTTCCTGCGATGAGCTGGACTTGCACACTGATTTCTAACATTGAGTGTCTTCTGCTTAGTTTATCATATAGCACCTTCTCTGTTCACTCCATGCTTTATGTACATTGGTGTGACGCGGTGCCATTCATTCCGAACGGCACCCCCAACGCACCTTCTCAGAACATTGGCATTGCAGTGCAAAGCTGAAATTGCTGCATGCACAGCTTTTAGCTTGTGGTGGTACACTGGGCCGCCCGCTCAAATGAACCAATGCAGGCTTTTAACCCCTTGCAACAGACTGGGCTGGTGTGGGTAAGCCCTTATCTGGTATCACATAATCTAGCTGGTAAAGCTGAATGGCTTTAGTTAAATGGCTCTCATATGATTGAGGGCCTCACCAGACACTCTGGGTAAAGTCCTAACAAGAAGTAATTATACAATCATCTCACTAGTCCTAGGTTTCCAAACTAAAAGTCCTTTCATTTATAAGCAAGATGACGTGGGACAAAACTCCCTAGTGCGTTTTGGAAGTTAAAAGTAATCCGCCTCCATTAGGGCTTAAAGTGCTGCTCTGAGGCCAGTAGTATTGAAGAGATGAAAGCGTTATTAAACCCAAAACCAAAAATGTAATGCAATTCAGCTTACCAATCCTTAGATGTGGTGGCTGTATTAGTTTTCTTTTTTAGGCTTTATTCCCTTTGTTTTTATCTGGGGATCAGGCCAGTATAGCAGCATTGTCATGTGTGTGTGTGTGTATGGGGGGGGGGGGGGGGGGGTTTAGATTTACTAGCAAATTTAGATACACTAAAAAAAATGTAATCTGAACCCCAGCTAATACTTTATAAGTAGTTACAGAAAACAGTTTTTTTTTTCTTTTAAGGATGAAGATTTTACATAAATGAATGCAAGGTGAACATCGTAAGCACCCCTGTCAGTTGTAAATGGCGTGTCTCATCCCTGTAACTGCTACATCTGCAGGACAGCTTGCTCTTTTGAAAAACAGACTTACTGATGGGATCACCTGGTAAAAATAAAGGAAAGAAAGCCCAAAAAAAGAAAACTAATGCAGCCATCATCTAAGAATTGATAAGCTGCAATATATAGATATATATCTATATATACTATATAGATATATATCTATATATAGATAGATAGATAGATAGATAGATATCTATATATCTATATATATCTATATATCTATCTATATAGATAGATATATATATATATAGATAGATATATATCTATATATATAGATATATATAGATATATAGATATATATATATCTATATATATCTATATATATATACAGTAAGACATTGGATTGCGAGCATAATCCAAAGCACTTGTATATCAAAACGAATTTCCACATAAGAAATAATGGAAACTCAAATGATTCGTTCCACAACCATTTATTCATAAATCCTTCAGTTTATAGTCCATATAAAAAGATTATAGCAATGTGATCAGGTTGTGTAACCATAAAATGTCCATCCACAAATGGAAGCCTCCACAAGGGGATTAGAAGCAAAATCCAGCCGGAGTTACAGAGTATAAAAGAGAAGAGAGGCGCCTCTAAGTGTAGCAATATGGTTACATTTAATGAAGGTACAACATTTAGCAACTCACATGGTTGATGATTAAAAGGGCCACATCTAAGTATGCAGGCATCCGGGGTAAAGCTAACTGCAATCGTGACCGGGGATACTACCCTGCAGTAGGGGGATCTGAAAGTGAGGCTTGTACCTTCCTTAAATGTAACCATATTGCTACACTTAGAGGCGCCTCTCTTCTCTTTTATACTCAGCTGTGACATGACACTACTTGTATATCAAGACATCGCTTTTATATCAAGTCAAAATTTATTTAAAAATTTTGCTTGTCTTGCAAAACGCTCTCAAACCAAGGTTTTTTCTTGTATATAGATATATATCTATATATATAAATGTTTGCTTTTGGGTTTAATACAGCTGTGACTGACCTGAGATTGAACCTTGAATGGTTTTATTTTTTGCCGAAGCAGCATTTTAGTAAGATTTTAGCCATTGATCATTCTATGCATATCAGATTTATTTTTCCATGCACAACATTGTTTGACTGAATAACTTTGAGGTCCAAACAGACAACACTTGAATGTCGGGATACAGATGTAGCTGACCATTTGACCAGAGTAAGATCCATGGAAGGGATCACATAGCATATTATGCTGTATTGTCTTTTTTATTCTCTTAGGGTATTTAGTTTGGCTGGTTGTTTTTCAATTTTGGGTGAAGGCAACCCACTTTTTTATAAAATGTAACTATGGGGTGTACGTCTGATCAGAAGTGCCCCTTTACTGATGTATTGAATTGTTATTGATGTGCATGCCCTCTATGAGCATGCAATAGTTTTTTTGGTTTTTTTTTTTAAGTTTATTTTTTTTTTTTATTTTTTTTTTTAGTGAAGAATAACCCAGGATCACTATTTATATCCTTTGGACTATTGCAGCAAAAAAGCTATTTTTTTATTTACATTTTCTGGGCTATTCATTCATATTGTGAAAAAAAATTAAGAGGCGTTCTGCTTTTTATGCCCTCCCGGTTATCATGTCTGCTTGCATCACAGAGAGACGAACATTTTGAGCATCGGTATAAAATAATAATAAAACATAAAAATTCAATGTACAGTAAAATACTTTTGCAGAACACAAACCTTTTCTAGGAGGGCATATCACTTCATAGTCATCAAATAACTGAAATGTCATTTTTTTTTAATGCGAACTCTGCAGTAATCCAAATTGTTAGTCCAGCTACAGGTTTTGCCTGCAAAGATTTTCGAATGCTACACCTGAAATTTCAGATATTGTTGTAGCTCTGATGTTCACTAGAATGCAGTGACTTTATTGCTAGACTGTTCTTTATTGCTGAAAATGGAACATCAGCCGCTCTGCCTGCTGCTTTCTGGGCTCTGATAGATGCACATGTACTTATCAGAGAAAAATCTCTTAGATAGGTTGTCCATCTTTGTGAAGTCTAAAGCACTGAATTCCTCCTCCGACATTGACAGATAATTCCCAAGTTGTGGACAGGTTCGAACCATAGGGACATTTGCACCTATTCCATTGCCTGTAAAAAAAAAAAAAAAACACGCATTAATAAAATGGTTCCATTACAGTCGCATTCCAACAATTGAAAACTTTATGGAGAAATAATAGATTTGGCTCAAATGTATTTTTTTTTTAAAATATATATACAATCTCTGTTTTACAAACTAACATTTAATGCACGACAAAGGATTCCCAGAGCACTATGGGCTATGAACAAAACAGCAATTCAGTAGCTGTCTGCCTTGAGCCTAACTTTGTCTTACAGAAACCTCAGATGAACCTGTTGGATAAGAGGTGTGTTACTGTGATAAATGCTCCTACTCATTTGTTTGTGTGTACGATTCAGCTTGAGCTCTTGATCTCTGTAAGCAATATCCTTTTTTTTTCAAAGTTATGTAACCATCTTGTGCTAGTTACATAATCCCATCCTTGGTGTGGGATGGAGACCTTCTACACCATCTGTCTTCTACAGGCTGTTTTAAAATCTCTACCCTGGCAATTTAACAACAATTTACATCTTTAGCCATGTAAATGAAGGGCTTAAAACCTATGCAGATTTTCAAACAATAATGTAAAGTAAAAGGAACAGGATGGTTCCACAATTATGAAACCTCCCATCTTTGGACAATCCACATCTACAGTACTTTGACACATTCCATGCTCATTGGTTAAAGTGTCTGTTCTACCTATGAGGATATCAATGCTGAGGCATGATCCTGACACCTGTAAGAGCCAAAGAAGTTGTTTGGATATGCTACATATTAGTCCAGTTTTCAGAAGGAGAGGGCATCCTCGTTGAATTTTCACAGCGTTAACAAGGAAGGAGCAATAGGCTAAAGGTTGAATTTTACCACCTATGAGTTTACCTTTTCACCTAGCCTGTGCTAGACCAATAAGGTCTTCCTTAGTTTGATAAGCCCTATGTAGCCTGAATGTCTAATTCTTCTTAAAGTGGAGTTCCACCCAAAAATGGAACTTCCGCTTTAAGGGAAGTGACCCCCTGACATGCCACACTTGGCATGTCATTTTTTTTGCGGGGGGGACGGAAACCCTCTTGTTAGAGGGTTCCAGCTCCCACTTCTTCCCTGGGCTCCGCGGTTATGGAAGTCAGTTCACCTCTCCCCCCTCCCTCTCGGCACTTATCAGCACCACCAGTTACAGCCAGCTACACCAATTGAGTGAAAATTTTCCAACAAGCTGGTCGTACAGACGTTGATTGAGAGACTGACTTCTGGACAACTAGCCTGCCCATTGATGGATCAAAATTTGGCCAGTCTCTGCTGAACCAGCCGAATTTTCGATTTATGGCCAGCTTACAACCACCTAGCAGGGACATTGCTAGGTCTACAAAAGATCTGGGTCTAGAGCCCAAAGCGGCGAAGTAAAGAAAGTCATACTCTTGGGTGGGCATACACATGTATATAATATACGTGTGTGTTTGTATATATATATATATATATATATATATATATATATATATATATATATATATATATATATATATATATATATATTACATTATATATATTATCATTGCATCAGGGTCCCCAGAGAACCTCCCCCTTGCATTGGGGTCCCCAGAGAGCCCCCGCCCTTACATCAGGGTCCCCAAAGAGCCCCTCCTTACATCAGGGTCCCCAGAGAGCCTCTCTCTTGCATCAGGGTCCCCAGAGAGCCCTCCACTTAGATTAAGGTCCCAGAGAGCCCCCATTACATCAGGGTCCCCAGAGAGCCCCCCCCCCTTACATCAGAGTCCCCAGAGAGCCCCTTCCTTACATCGGGGTCCCCAGAGAGCCCCTCCTTACCTCAGAGTCCCCAGAGAGCCCCCCTTACATCAGATTCCCCAGAGAGCCTCCCCTTTACATCAGGTCCCCAGAGAGCCTCCCCCTTACATCAGGGTCCCCAGAGAGCCCCTTAGTTACATCGGGGTCCCCAGAGAGCCCCTCCTTACCTCAGAGTCCCCAGAGAGCCCCCCTTGCATCAGGTTCCTCAGAGAGCCTCCCCTTCACATCAGGTCCCCAGAGAGCCTCCCCCTTACATCAGAGTCCCCAGAGAGCTCCTTCCTTACATCAGGGTCCCCAGAGAGCCACTTTCTTATATCAGGGTCCCAAGAGAGCCCCCCTTACATCAGGGTCCCCAGAGAGCCTTCCCCTTGCATCAGGGTCCCCAGAGAGCCTCCCCACTTACATTAGGGTCCCCAAAGAGCCCCCCACTTACATCAGGGTCCCCAGAGAGCCCCCCTTACATCAGGGTCCCCAGACAGCCCCTCCACTTACATCAGGGTCCCCAGAGAACCCCTCCTTACCTCAGAGTCCCCATAGAGCCGCTCCTTACATCAGGCCCAGGTCACCAGAGAGAGGGCGGGCAGTGGGAGATAATGTCATCTCTCTGCTCTCTCGCCTGTTCAGCTATCCCGACTCCCGTGCTGCCTGCCCGCTCTCTAGTGCTGCCAGACGCACTTGCGGCCTGGCTGCAGAGACGCCACGGCCACAGCCGTCTCTGAGAGACTTGGGGCTATGGGCCCCAGATTCGGGGCTATAGCCCCAAAAGCCACCCACTAGCGACACCACTGCCACCTGGTAATACAGACACTTTCATGATAAACTAGGATATCACACATAGCAGTAGATACTTATCAAACCTAATGACATCAGATCAGATAGTTATCAGCTAAAGCAAGCTCATTCGTTTAGCTGCGACCAGTAAAAGTTAGACAAAACAATTATTATTATTATACAGAAGAAAAAACAGCCTTGTTCAGCTAACCATGTTTTTCACCAATCTGCTTGCTTTAATCCAGTTTTTACCGTGATAGGCTAAGCACTGTAACACACTTTTCAATTGTTTTCTCAGCTCTGCTTTAATCCATATTAAATGGTAAGGTTATACTGCTTTGTTATTTCTGCCAGTCAAAGGATTAAGCATGCTTTAGCAACATCTTTGATTGTGCAATTGCAGCAATACCTGTTCACCTTAGAAAGCCTGTAAGGTAATGTTCCTTACATATTACTTAACTGCTTTATAACCGTGTATCCCTAGCAGTGCTCAAGCCATACAATGGGGCTGCTTTTTTTTTTATTTTTTAGATTAGTTTATGTAGCAGTGGGGTAACCTCCAAATTGGCTTGTTTTTTAACTTACTGTCTTTATTGCTATGTATGATCCAGAATAGGTACTACTGTAGATTAGAGCAGGTTTGCTGGATACATACAATGCCTTGATGAAGAATACAGCTTACACATACATTTTGCAAATGTATGCAACTGCAACCTCTGTCTTTATTATAAATATGTAATTGGTTTTCTGTCCCTCTTTACTGGTTCTCAGTACTGAGGGCTGAAAGTGTTTTTAGGGACAAATTTACTACCATGCTTAGTTCCTAATGTGTGTGTGTGCTGCTTGTTCCATTCCTATGTATGGCTGGACCCAGTCATTGGAATGTATGGGGCAAGCAGGGTAGGAGCTCGACCGAGGCTGGGCTTTTTTTGCTGCAAAGGCTGTAAATATCTCAGGAGCGGAGCTAAAGCATTTGGGTAAATGCCTGCCGCTCTAGGGGTTGGGTGGGGGTAAGATTTAAAGGACAACTTAACTAAATGTGAAGTTGCCCTTATTGTTCCCTAATCCAACCAAAGAGGACACAGAGCTAAAAACCTGGCAGGGGTTCTAAGCCTTCCCCCATCCATACCAAAAATGAATAAAAAAAAAAAAACAGTTTGGATTGAGTTTGTGACTTTTAGTATCATAGTATTAAAGTGGAACTCCTAGATACTAATCTTAATCTTAAAACTGCTCCTCCATACTAACTACCCTGTGGAGGAAAGATCAGTATACTTAGAACAATATACTTACCTATTCTCAGGCCGCTCTGCTCCAGTCACGTGACCTCCCTTGTGTCAGCCAGCGGCGGCTACAGGGGAGAGCACACCAACAAGGGCTGGAATAGAGTGGTGACGTCACCTGTAGACTTACTATGGGAAATCCGTTGTTGGCGCTCCTTCCACTGAACATCACGTGACCAGAGTGGCTCTTTCTTCCACAGGGTAGTTAGTATAGGTGAAGAAAACAAACAATAGTGGGCGCCTGTAAGCTGGATGGAAAGAGCAATGGGCAGCCAGAATCATATAGTGGGAATTCATAAAAAGTACATGAATGGGACAGTCTCTGGGAGTAAAACGCTGGTGATAGATAGCTGCAGGCTCAGATAAGAGCTAGAAGAGACTCTGTAGACATGCAAGAGAGAGAGAGAGCGCAGCGCCATCTAAGTGCAGCAATATTAAAAACGTATTGCAAGGATAATGAATATGACTCACAGGATACAAGAAGGTAATTGCTTGTGGTATATTACAGTTCATCCACTCTAGGGAGGATGTGCTGTGATCCCAGGTGAAGAAACCGCTGATGTCGGCTGTGCTGGTGGCTTCCAACGCCTCCGGGGACACGGGTTCCCTCAGAGGAAGCCGCTGACGTCACATCCGGGTGGAAGGCGGAGTGGGTTGTGCGTGCATTGGAGCATGCGTGCTCCTTCATCAGGCAATCCGAATGCATGCACAGCCTGATGCACCTTCCACCCAGAGTCATATTTATTATCCTTGCAATAAAAGTTTTTAATATTGCTCCACTTAGATGGCACTGCTCTCTCTCTAGTTAGTATAGGTGTTAGATGGGGGTGGAAGCAGTTTTGAGATTAGTTAGTTCCACAATAAACAGGATCAATAAAGAGCTAGGAAACAAGGGAGCTATGAACTTCCAAGTAACTCTTGCACACGGATCGAGTTCGTGCAATGTAAATTTCCCCCTCCTAAAGAGCCCAGGGGCTGCATACATTCTTCCATAGACATGAATGGCTATGCACAGTTGTAACCGGGTATATACTGGTACTTGTGTAAACATGGCATATGGGCGGAAACCTATGGGCGTATTCCAAGAATAGCCACTCGGGTATTCATGTCACATACCTATTTTTCCTGCCATGCTGTCAAAGAACACCCAGGAATTTTTGCCTGGTCCATATTTAACAAAGGAGATAAAGTGGCTGGTCTTGATGCAGAGAACTGCCAACAACTCCAGTTTTTGCCGTGTGGTTGACGCTTCACTCTGGGTGTCCAGCCTAACAGGCTTATGATCACTCATCTGTTTGTGTGAATGAACCTACGGTGGGTTAAATAGAAGCAAAATATTAGACTCTCCCTTTTTGACAGTGCAAGCCTGAAATATTAAAGGAATACATATTTTATCAATGATCATTTGCTGAAAAATTTTAGTAATGCATGCATTGATGAACAGTGGTTGTAATCATTTTTCAATACACTTATATTGTAGTCCCATTTGGAGACATAGGCAACACCCCAGTACTAATCACTGTACTAATGCCTCACAGGGGTCGATTTACTAAAACTGGAGAGTGCAAAATCTGGTGCCGCTCTCCATAGAAACCAATCAGCTTCCAGGTTTTTTGTCAAAGCGTCATTGAGCAAGCTGATTGGCTACCATGCACGGCTGCACCAGATTTTGCACTCTCCAGTTTTAGTAACTCAACCCATGGAGCTCTACATGGAGATGTGCAGAAATATCAGATATAATCTAGTAAAAAAAATGGCTGAGGATGTTCTTGCATTTTTTTTTTCTTACAGCAGCCCAGAAGCAAGATTGTGTTCCATATGGGACAGCAAAAAGTTAGAACTAAGGTTGGAGTCCAGTCAGTTTACAAATGCATAAATTATTCTGTATATGTTGCTGGCTGATCTACATTGTTCCAGAATGAAGTATAAATGGTCCCTAAGTCCCAGAGGGCCCTTGTGTCCTCTGACTGACAACAACTAGTAAATGGTCTTGTGGATTCCACCGCAGCTTGCGCTGCTGCTAGACGTTGCTCACCTGCATTTCACAAAATTGACAGAACTGGCGGATGTTACCATCTGTGGTGAGGGGGTCTGCAACACACTGAACACATTCGTACTCTGCAGGACCTAGGCAGAGACAACAAACCCGGCTTCCTGTTAAAAAAAAAAAAAAAAATGTACATATGATGCATTTTTATAGATAAAGCCTACAACTCAGTAACTAAGTACAGTATCCTTTAGAATGCGTATCTCTTGAAAAAGCTACTCTACCAAAATAGTTAAATGCAAAAACAAATGGGGACTATTTTATATGCTAGAGGAAGTGTAATTGGTACACATTCTTTTGTGTTTCTTCCCATCCCCGATGTGCTATATGGTGCATGGCATTAGAAGGATGACAAGACTCTCTAAAGCAGTGATGGCGAACCTTGGCACCCCAGATGTTTTGGAACTACATTTCCCAGGATGCTCTGGCACTCTGCAGTGTAGTGGAGCATCATGGGAAATGTAGTTCCAAAACATCTGGGGTGCCAAGGTTCGCCATCACTGCTCTAAAGTCTAAGGTAAAGTAAAGTTTGTGCCACTGCCCCACATCCTGGCTGCTCTTCAGATTACTAGTGTACACATTCACACTGGTAACCACCAAAGTTCCTTCTCCAAACCAAACCATCAGAGAAGAGCATTCCAATTTAAAGTGTATCTAAAGCCAAAACATTTTTTCCATTTTGCATAAGACGTGAAATGGTTAGAACAAAACCTCTGTCAACTTTTTATTGCTTCGGAAGGGAAGGTGAAGGTATAAGGGCTAGGTGGTGCATGAGGTGGAAGTCTTATAAAGGAGTGCAATGACTCCAGTTGTCCACCTTCTGTGCACATAGGGGGCCAGCCGGAAAGGTCCTGGGTATAGACCAATAAACATTTTAAAGAAGAGAAGTGCCATATTAAACATATAAAGTCCAAAAAGGCTTTTATTTTTTCTTGTAAGTTGAATAGGGCAATCCAACGTGTTTTCAAGAGCGCTAATTGGTTGCACCTTTTCAGAGCTTTGAAAAGTTGTCTTGCACGCAGAAGTGCTTGACTCAAACAGGGGAACATTTCTAAAAACAGGAGTTGCTGGTAGTATTGTGAACAGTGTATATGTGTCGTTTAGGCTTCTTACTTACAATTGGCGAAGGGGCTCTAGGGTTTTTATATCTGATTTTTTATTTATTTTTTTCAGGATAAGTTTTGTGCTAGGTCCTGAAGCCTAGAGACTTTGTAGAGCTTTGGGTGGGACGAAACCTCTATTCCTAGGTTCACATCTTCCCTGGTATCCAGACCTCATTATTGATCTTCACTGTCCACAGGCATTATTGGAATTGCAAGCTGACTAATGCCTAGGGCTTTCTCTCTTTCACGGCTGGGGGGCCGGCTTCGAAGTGAAAAAGCTGAGTGCTGACAAAACATTAAAAAAAAGTACATGTGCTGGGCCTGTTTGTTTTGGGGAACCCATTAGGGTTATTCAGGAAATGACTTAAGTTTGGTTAGTGGCACAGAGATGCAGCTGTTTTGTTTTATACTATGGACTTGCTGTACAAAGCCTTCCTGCATTGAAACTGTGTTTGTATATTGCTTTGCTGAATAGAAGTGCAGGACAAACCTGCCTGGAATGTTCCACGGTGGCCCTGTCTCCTGCATGGTTTACTGCTGCCAATACCAGTTGCGCTTGTTTCCTTTAGACCTCTTTCATACTGAGGCAGTTTTCAGACATTCTAGCGCCTGAAAACTGCCTCCCATTCATTGCAATGGGTGCTTTTACACCCGAGCGCTGCACTTGCGGGACGTTAGAAAAAGTCCTGCAAGCAGCATCTTTGGGGCGGTTTGGAGCGATGTGCTCCCAAAACGCCCCTGCCTATTGCAATGAATGCTGAAGCTCCTGAAAAGTGCTTCGGAAGCACCGCAACACAGGAGTTTTTAACAACGGTAAAGTGCCGCTAAAACGAGCTGAGCTTTACTGTGAACGCAGGGGCGGCCCCAGTGTAAAAGGAATCTTACAGAGTATAATGATTAGCTTATCTCATACCTCCCAACTTTCTAAGATGGGAATAGGGGACACCTATTAGCAAAAGTATGTCGGCATAGGACACATCCCCTGCCACGCCCCCTTAAAGGAGAATTGTACAAAAAAATGATTGGTTAAATTCACAAGTGCTTTTTTACAACTACTATTTCTTCATACTAGCTTTTGAAATTTACAAATGCAGCAATTGAGAAATTGAATGAAAGGTTTAGCACTGGGACACACTTTTTGATAGATAGGTAGTGCATTTTATATCCAACTATATAGAACAAAATGTAGGACAAATGAGGAGGAAAAAGGGACAGAGGGACTGTGTGTGGCTTTTAAATGTGGGTTTAGAAAAGGGCTGGTTTGTTCTTTTCAACTCACATGAAAAATAAAATGCAAATCGGACTCTAATGTCGCGTACACACAAGCGGACTTTACGGCAGACTTTGCTCGGCGGACGGGATTTCGTCGGACAATTCGATCGTGTGTGTGGGCTCCAGCGGACTTTGTTTTCTCAAAAGTTGGACGGACTTAGATTTGAAACATGTTTCAAATCTATCCGACGGACTCGAGTCCGGTCAAAAAGTCCGCTCGTCTGTATGCTAGTTCGACGGACAAAAAGCCACGCTAGGGAAGCTATTGGCTACTGGCTATGAACTTCCTTATTTTAGTCCGGTCGTACGTCATCACGTATGAAATCGACGGACTTTGGTTGATTGTGTGTAGGCAAGTCCGTCGTAAAGTCCGTCGAAAAGTCCGCCGGGCAAAGTCTGCCGTAAAGTCCGCACGTGTGTACGCGGCATAAGGCTGGGTTTACACATGTGTGAATTGAATCCATCCAATTCGCAGGACATGCGAGTGTGGCCAGCTTGCAATGGAGCCAGTTCACGCAGGTTCGGGGCGGCCGCGATCCGCATTTAAAAAGGGTCCTGTACGTCTTTGGGCTTGGTCCAGGTGGGAATTCAGGCACAAAATTCTCACCTGAACCGGTGTGTCCCTGTGGGAACCGCGGCTGCACATATGTGAACCTGGCTTAAATATTTGGTGTGGCGCTGTACTCCTTTCAAATTTCCTAAAGTTATTGTTCTATTTCTCTGCTGGGGAGTTTCATTGTCTGCATTTGTCCAGGTGACCAATGTTACCAGTGCAGACAATTATAGGACATAAAGAATAATAGATCTTTCACCAAAACAGGAAGAAATGGGATGTTTTCCAATGGAGGCGTCAGTTCTGGTAGCAACTAATAGGGGATGCGTTGTAAGGGTCTACCTGATTGTATATAAATTGAATGATTTGCTTAAGTAGGACTTTTCACTGCATAGTTGTTGGTGAACCTACAGGAGATATACAGAGATTGTAGAATCAGATCGTTTTGCATGTTGGCAATTGTCAGGCCAGCTTTTGATAGCTAAATAGACCAAATGTAAAATGTCATCTGCCTATCGACCCCATGAAATGATCTAAAATTCAACAAGGTAGGTTGCCTTAATACGTTTGGTTGGATTTGTATTGAAGTGGTTGAGATATGATGTGTGTGTGTGCCAACATTAGCCCTAAAATTCTTCCTCTCTTCACAGTTATGTGGATAAATAAGTTGTGATTTGTTCAGCTGATGTTACTATTGAAATAATTTACCCGCTTCTGTGTATAATCTGAAGGTTGTGGGTACCCTTTATCCCTAGTTCTTGTTACATTTGCATAAAATATAGACAAAATCATAATTACTTCTGTAGAGCATATTGGTGATATCGAGTTCCAAGGAAGGAAAAATATAAGGAAACATATGAAACTTTTTTCCAAATCTTGGCATCTGAAGGATAAGGCACGATGGAACCTAGAGGAAAAGAGACAGATGTTAGGTACCTGCATATTTGGGACAACATTTTTTACTTTTGCAGCTGTAAAGCAAACCTTTGTTTCTAAGCGACACAAGACAGCTCTATACACCATGCTCAGGGGACGCGTCTGATGGGCAGTATGTGTCAACATGTTTGTCTTCTTTTAAACCTCTTGGAATGCATAACCAATAACTATAGATACCAATGTAAGTGTAAACGAAGAAATGTATATTTATGTATTTCTACGCTCTTTGGTTTGATTTTTACGCATATTTACTATATATATGTTGTATATGCCATTTCCTACACAGAAATCTCTGTTTAAAGCTTACAATCACCCCTGAAGAAGGAGGCAAAAAGCAACTCCGAAACGCGTCGGGTACAAGCGTATTGGTATCACTAGTTTTATATCTATAGAACTGCATTCCCTGTTTTTACTTATGTCACTTGTTTGATATTTACTTGAGAAACTTTTTTGTAACGAATAAACTGGCGTTTTACTCTACATACTCTCCTAAATATTTCTTTATATGTGCCTTAAAAGTCCACTAGGGGAATTTTCTCTGTCTCAAATTTTGAATTTAGGATGTGGCACAATTTGCAGATAATTAGCCGATCAAACCCCTGTTCTGAATTAAACTGGTAGTAGATACCGCTCCCCGCATTAGATCGACAATTATCTCTGTACAGCTATCCAGAACTCTATATGAATACTCTGGATCGCTGATAATAACTTTCTTTCTTTGTTTTTTACTGCCTAGTGAAAAAATACTATATTTTATATACTCCCTTATCCTCTTTTCCTTGATCTACCAATAAGGCAAAAATGACCAATTTTACAGGTGATGGATGGGAAACACTAATGGAGGGCTACTTAAAAGACTTCGGAGACAGGGAATCTGTTGACTCCGAGATATCTTCCCTTTTCTCCAGACTTTCTAAAACTCTGGAGAAAAAATCACTATTTTACTGGCATGTTAGATCCTTTCAGGACTACATTAAAGAAGATATTAACCCTGTAGGATTGCGAGTCCAGATCTTCCCGACACTAGAGGGCCTGGACTCGGAATTTAAAAGCAAGTGGGAACAGGCACTACGGGCATGCTCACAAAGCTTAATGGAACTCCTGATTGAAGAATATAGAAAGAGATCCAATATTTTAGATCTAGATATCGTAACTCTCTGCAACAAGCTACAGCAGTTAAAAACGCAGAGACCCCTCACTAATAAAGAAGACAGACTAAAAACACACTTAGAAACATTTAACAAAGATGTACTCATCAAAAAACGACAGAAACTCATCCGGGATAGGAACGCCTTTAAGGATGGAAGGGCCTACAGATGGACTCAAAATAGGGTAAACCAAAACAGAAATTACCAGTATCAGGGACACCAAACTAACCCCCCACAACCCACCCCTAACCCACCTCAAGCCCACACCCAAATATTCCAGAAACCCAACACGGGACACAGTACCAAACGCACATTTCGTGGTGACCCCAATGAGGGGCAACAAGCTAAGAAATTAACCCTTGACATTCCTAAAAAAACTAAACCGCCCACAGTCACACAAGAATCAACCCTAAAAACACCAAATGCACAGAATAACACACACACCCCGATAAGGGAAATGAACCCCCAATCCAACCCGTCAACAGTCACAACACTGGACACAATCTCCAATGATCCATCTTTTTTAGAAAAAATTCTGATGGGTGTACAACCCACAGAATCCAACCCCAATACCTACACTCAAATAGCACTCTAACTGTCCGTGACACTAACCAAGAACCTGAACCAAACTACCTGAACATTATCAATCTTTCATCCTATGAACTTTCTCATGATGAAATCAATGTCCTGAAAAAAGGTCTGAACTTCTGTCCCAATCAAAATTTGGATAAGTTTGAGATCTATAAGGATCTCCAACTATTTATACGTAAGCTTATTTTGAAAAAATTATATCACAAGCAGGAAAGACCCATTAACTTGACGCCACAGGAACACCAAGCATTAAAGCAATTGGTGTCCCTTCTTGATGAGAATGATCCAACTGATCTCATAGATGAAATTAACCTATCCCAAATACTAGAATCTATCGAAACATCCAATGAACCTCTCAAGGGAAACATCTCTACACTTAAAAAGAAGTCTGATTTTTGCCCTGCGCCAAGTACTCACCCGAACGCTGCGGCATTCCTAAAACTAGTTGGTAAAGAATTAGATAAAATAAGAATTTATAACAAATCCTCTGAAAATCTTACCACAAATGAAAAGGCAGCACTCAAATCATTGTCAAAAAATGACAGCATCACAATTAAAAATGCAGATAAGGGAGGGAACATTGTGGTGTTCAACAATGAAGACTACATTAGGATGTGTAACAGACTACTGGACAACCGAGAGTGGTATCGCCCTATACCGGCGAGTCTGGTCAATAAATATAACCGTGACTTTTATACACTGATAGACACGGCATATTTCAACTCTACCATCACTAAAACCCTATGGCAATTTATTAGAAACAACTTTCCACGTACACCGGTTTTCTACTCATTACCTAAAGTCCATAAGGATATAAAAAATCCCCCCGGCAGACCTATCATCTCCGGTATAGGGGCAATCAGTGAAAATGCAAGCAAGCTGATAGACGAAGTACTAAAACCATTGGTCCAGGCCCTCCCCTCCTTCGTTAAAGATACAGTGCACTTCCTACAAATTATTGACAAACTGACAATCCCCGAACATGCTTTATTTGTTACGATTGATGTCGAATCCCTTTACAGTTCCATTCCCCACGAGAAGGGTGTAGCAGCCATTAAACATGTTCTCCGTACAGCCAGAGACTTGGACCCTACATATAGTGAGTTTATTACTTCACTATTGGAATACATTCTTAGTCACAATGTGTTTACCTTTAACGGCTCCCACTACCTCCAGGTGCAGGGGGTTGCGATGGGGACGTGCTGTGCCCCATCGTATGCCAACCTGTACCTGGGGGAGTGGGAGGCCATGTTCCTTAATGATGAAGGCTTGTCGATGTACACGGACCACATTTTGTGTTGGTACCGGTACATCGACGACCTCTTCATCATGTGGGACGGATCGATCGATCTCCTTAGGGAGTGTTTGCTGAGGATGAATCGCAACGACTTCAACCTCAACTTCACTATGTCGTTTGATAAACAATGCGTTACATTCCTTGACGTAGAGGTATGCAGGGGTGAGGAAGGCAACATCATAAGTAAATTATACAGGAAATCTACCGCAAGTAATGCCATTCTGCATGCGAGTAGTTTTCATCCCAAACCCCTCCTCAACTCTATCCCATATAGCCAGTACCTGAGAGTAAAAAGGAACTGCTCCGACAATAACACCTTTAGACTAGAGGCAAATAAGCTACGTGACAGGTTACTACTGAGGGGATATTCCCATGCGTCACTGAAACGCTCCTTCAAAAAAGCCCTGATGCAACCAAGAGAGGAGCTACTATACTCCAAAAAAGTAAATAAACCCGATAAGAACGATACCGATACCCTTAGAATTATTACCAAATTCAACAATCAACACAGACAGGTTAGGAACATTGTGACAAAATTTTGGCACATGCTACAATGTGATCCAACACTAGGACCACTGGTCCCACAGAGACCCCTCTTTACGTTCAAAAGAACTACCTCCCTGGGAGACAAGATCACAGAAGGCAGGGACTAATAAAACACACTGTAAATATAAGGGAACATTTATGTGTGGTAAATGCAGATATTGCAAATACATGCTCACAACTAAAAATCCAACTCTTCCGAATGGCCAGCCCTTCCACCCCAAACATTTTGCCAATTGCAAGACCTACGGGGTAATCTACTTACTTCTTTGTGAATGTACATGCTTTTATATAGGGAAAACCAAAACAGAATTCTGGAAGAGGGCATATAGGCATCTAGTAAGCATGGAAACCTGTGATCCCGATCTCCCATTGGGGAGACATACTTTAATAGTACATAATGGCAAATGCCCAAAAATCAAATTTCTTATCTTAGATCGGGTACATCCAGAATCGAGGGGAGGGGACTGGAACAAGACCCTTTTACAGCTAGAGTCCCGGTGGATATATAATTTAAGAGCCACCCAACCCCCAGGCTTAAATGAAACCATTTGGTTTAAGCCCTTTCTCGAGGGTTTCTCATCGGGCGGTAGAGAGCAGTAGAGAAGATAACCCTACAGACAATCACATACCCATACTTGGACCCCAGATCTAGTTATCTACATCTTGCTTACAACCACCCTCTATATAGAGGACACCACTACTGGTCTTTCCGGCTTTTTGTTTGTCTGTCTGCCCGGTGGATCCCCCTCTATCCACTATCTACATCATGCAGTAAAGGAGGGGCTTCAAACCCAACAACATACGCAGTAGCCTAGCTTGGTCGATAAATAATAAAGGGATGGTGAACCCGCGCAGTGGACATAAAGACTTAATTGGTAAAGTTTGGAACTGCTGCCTCCCAACAGGCAGTCACCCTAAAATGGGGACAGCTGAGATATATTAGAAATGATAGAAGGGTTTGGCGCTGTTCCTATTTAGTTTCCTACCTCCATATAGGTTACTAGATTAAAATAAATTCTTAGGTGCACCGTGCATATATCAAATATTAAATACAAATTAACAATATGAATTCCCAAGTATACCGTGCATGTGTCAATTAAATATTCTGTTGCAATATTGTGCAATCATAGATGATACATAGACATAACTTAAATGCTTACATAGTAATATTGCTAGGGAGGGAAGAAAGGGGGGGGGGGGGAGGGGGGGGGAGGGGGGGGAGGAGGAAAGGGGGGGGGGGGAAGGGAGAAGGGAGTGAGATAGGGAGGTGGGGAGGGGTGTAGGAAATCTGTTCCTAAGGAAAATTACAATAACAAAATAAAGTGCAAATGTGCTGGTGCAATCCAAAAGGCAACAGTGACAAGATAAAAGTGCAAACGTGCTTCAAAATTCTTTAGTAAGTCTCTTGTGTCATATTCTTGTGCTGTGGTGATAATCCTTCACTTATAATATCTCTTTGCTCTAAAAGTGCAGCCACTCACCAGATCGCTTCACCCCTGCGGGGGTAGTAGGCAGTTACAGTTTTATCGCCACTGTACAGCGATCGCTGGCGGGCTCAGGATCGTGGTATATCACATATAAAAAGAGAGGGAGTGCCCATAGCGTAAAATTGCTTTAAAAAAGTTTTATTACACAAAATGAAAGGGTACTCACACTTTTACGGTAAAAATCAAGCGAAATGGTAAAAACGTCAAAACCGTCATATATATCCTTCAGCGCTGGTACAGGAGGTGATGTTTGGGAAGCACAGATTAGGCCACGCCCTACGCGTTTCGTCGTTAGGACGTCTACGGGAGCTTGGTCGATGCCTATTGACCTTCTTTACAGAAACAAGACCCTTACTGTATCATAGGACACACCAGACTGTCATGTTTTGGGGACCCCAAACTGTTGCCATATACTCTGCATACTATATACTATGATGTCCTAGGGCACTGATCAACTGTTGCCATATATTCTGTATACTGTACATTATGACATCTTTTTAGTAATCAGACCTTTATTGCACTATAGGACACATCAGAATGTCATGTTTTGGACACCCCAAACTGTTGTCACCATATATATGTCATTTATTTTGCTTATTGTATACCATGATACCCTAGGTCACTGAGTAAATTGCTGTCATACATCTTATATACTGTACATAGATATCTGGACTCTATATATATATATAATATTTTGTGATATCCCTGGTCCCTACCTATATGATGTACTTCCGGGGTACACATCCCCCGTGTTCGTTTATATAATTACTGTTGAATATTATGTGTCCCTCCATGGGGACTCCGTCCCAACCTGTATAATGCTGCCCATCAGTACCGTTTCCCCTGGAATACATATGTAGTTTTTTTCTTCTTCCACAAGAGGCACAATTTATGTGCTTTAACATTTCCTGTATTAGCCCTACACTGTGATCTGTGTTTCCGCCCGGCACACAAAGCCGCCTGAGCGATCTCAGCTCATGGCGGCGCTGTGTGAGGTACAGTGTTATTCACACTGTCCTCCATCTTGCGACCCCAGCGGACATGCGCAGTCCGTTGGGGAAGCTAGACGTGCCGGCGGGTGTAGTAGGCGTGGCCACGCCTCTCGACGTCTGCGCACGCATGCGCTGTGGAGGCCTGGCGGCGCTCGCTCCACCCGGGGGGCCAGTCAGAGCGCGTCCGTCCCTCCTCCACCACCCACGATCAGCTGTTGTCTTTTTTCTATCAACAGCTGATTGGTGGGGAGGGCTTTATGTACTCAGCCTTGGCTCACACCAGGCGTCATCTGCCTGGAGCAGGACGCTGTCGGTGTGAGCTGCTGTTACAAAATTGTAAGTAATCCAAACATACTTATTGACTGAGACTCTATTACTGAATATCACCAGCCACCAATCTGAACTGATACCTGCACCTCTATACATTTCTTTCTCTTCCCTACTGCTTTCTCCTTGGTTTTCCTTTCCTGTTTTTCCTTCCCTCTTTTTCTTTTTTGTTTTTTTCCCTCCTTCCCTCTTTTTTCCCCTTCTCACCCCTTCCTTCCCCCCCCTCTCCTTTCCCTCTTTCCTCCCCCCTTTTTCTTTCTCCCCCCCTTTTTCCCCCTTCCCTCTCCCCGCGCCTTCCCCTCCCCTTTTTCCCCCCTCCCCCCCCCTCTTTTCCCTTCCCCCCAGGCTTTCCCCCCCCTTTTCTCCCCCCCCCGCCCTTTCTCTTTCCCCCTTCCCCTTTCCCCCCCTCCCTCCCCTTCCCTTTTCATTGCTTTCGTTTTCTCTCTGTCCCCTTCCCCCTTTTTGTTCATCACTCCCCCCCCCCCTTTTTTCCCCTCATCCTTCTTTCTTCTCTCCTTCTCTTTTTTCCCCCCCTTTTTTCCTCTCACTCCCCCCCCCCTTCTTTTAGAAATACACAATTAGGGCTTTGATATATCCCCTCTTTCTCTGCATGTCGACCCTCCAGATTTGGGCTTCACCGGATCTAGTTCCATCACCAGCTGCTGATCCTTATACTGTAGGCTGACCAGGTAGGATACATTTTAGGACTTCCTACCCAATATCCCAGCCACTTATATGTTTTACCTACATGTACTTATCTATATATTTTCATAATCTACAGGATCCGCATTTGGCCTCAGTGTGATCTCAGATCCAAACTCTTATACGCCCTTGATTAATGGGCCTTTATTCCTATTGAAAGGAAGTAAAACTACCCCATATTTGTCTACCTATTTACCTCTACCTCGATGGAGGCTATATAAATACTTTGGAGACACTCCATCAAAGCTCTATACACCATGCTCAGGGGACGCGTCTGATGGGCAGTATGTGTCAACATGTTTGTCTTCTTTTAAACCTCTTGGAATGCATAACCAATAACTATAGATACCAATGTAAGTGTAAACGAAGAAATGTATATTTATGTATTTCTACGCTCTTTGGTTTGATTTTTACGCATATTTACTATATATATGTTGTATATGCCATTTCCTACACAGAAATCTCTGTTTAAAGCTTACAATCACCCCTGAAGAAGGAGGCAAAAAGCAACTCCGAAACGCGTCGGGTACAAGCATATTGGTATCACTAGTTTTATATCTATAGAACTGCATTCCCTGTTTTTACTTATGTCACTTGTTTGATATTTACTTGAGAAACTTTTTTGTAACGAATAAACTGGCGTTTTACTCTACATACTCTCCTAAATATTCCTTTATATGTGCCTTAAAAGTCCACTAGGGGAATTTTCTCTGTCTCAAGACAGCAAATAAGGAGACTTAGAGGCTTAGAACTCCTGCTAGATTTTTCCGGCTATCTGGAGGTTTGTTAAAGTGACTGTAAACCCTAACCTTGTAAAACAACCCAATCAAGTTTCTCCACCTCAAACTCGCTCAGCCATGTCTTTATGGACCTTGCTTTGTGCACTGATCCAAATCATTTGGTGGAGGGGGAATTATGGTGTAGGATTATTTTTCAGGGGTTGGGCTTGCCCCTTTAGTTCCCGTGAAGGGAACTCCTAAAGTGATTGTAAAGTCTCGCTTTAAAAAAAAAAAAAGATTTGCACAGGGCAGCCTGGATCCTCCTTTTCTCGGGTCCCTCTTCGCTGCTCCTGGCCCCTCTCTCCTATCGAGTGCCCCCACATCAAGCAGCTTGCAATGGGGGCAACCGAGCCGAGCTGCAGCTCCGTGTGTCCATTCAGACACTGAACTACCATTCAGCCCTGCCCTCTCCTCTCTCTCCTGATTGGCTAACTGACTTTGATTGACAGCCGTGGGAGCCAATGGCACCACTACTGTGTCTCAGCCAATCAGGAGGGAGAATCCCAGACGGCCGAGGGACTCATGGAAATCGCTTGACAGATATGGGGCTTAGGTAAGTATTAGGGGGTGCTGGAGAGACTGCTACACACAGAAGACTTTTTATCTTAATGCATTGAATGCATTAGGATAAAAAACCTTCTGCCTTTACAACTCCTTTAAGGCGTCAACATACCAAGACATTTTGGACAATTTCATGCTCCCAACTTTGTGGAAACAGTTTGGGGATGGCCCCCTTCCTGTTCCAGCATGACTGCGCACCAGTGCACAAATCAAGGTTCATAAAGACATAGTCGAGTGAGTTTGGGGTGAAGGAACTTGACTGGCCTGCACAGAGTCCTGACCTTAACCCGATAGAACACCTTTGGGATGAATTAGAGCAGAGGCTGCGAGTCAGGCCTTCTCGTCCTCATCAGTCCCTGACCTCACAAATGCGTTTCTGGAAGAATGGTCCAACATTCCCATAGACACACTCTTAAACCTTGTGGACAGTGTTCCCAGAAGAGTTAAAGCTGTTATAGCTGCAAAGGGTGGGCCAACTCAATATTGAACCCTCCGGACTAATGCCCCGTACACACGGTCGGACTTTGTTCGGACATTCCGACAACAAAATCCTAGGATTTTTTCCGACGGATGTTGGCTCAAACTTGTCTTGCATACACACGGTCACACAAAGTTGTCGGAAAATCCGATCATTCTGAACGCGGTGACGTAAAACACGTACGTCGGGACTATAAACGGGGCAGTGGCCAATAGCTTTCATCTCTTTATTTATTCTGAGCATGCGTGGCACTTTGTCCGTCGGATTTGTGTACACACGATCGGAATTTCCGACAACGGATTTTGTTGTCGGAAAATTATATATCCTGCTCCCAAACTTTGTGTGTCGGAAAATCCGATGGAAAATGTCCGATGGAGCCCACACACGGTCGGAATTTCCGACAACACGCTCCGATCTGACATTTTCCATCGGAAAATCCAACCGTGTGTACGGGGCATTAGAGTGAGATGCCATAAAGGTTCATGTAAGTGTAAAGGCAGGCGTCCCAATACTTTTGATAATATACTGTATATACTGAGAATAATACAAATGCATGAAAAGGGGAGGAGGGAGAGAAAAAAATGCAATACCTGCATGTTAATATTAATATTATTAGTGTAAAAACAGCTTGTAAATTAAAAAAAAAAATCATCATCTATTTGGTATATTCCAGCTTTTTTTAACCAGGGTGCCCAGGCACCCTGGGATGCCTTGAGGTTTCTTCAGGGGGTGCCTTGGCAAAATGCCTAAAAATTGCCCCAAAATTTTATACAAGCCAGTGAGTGGATGAAACCTGCCTTTTAGTTACGCAAAGCCACAAGTTTTCATTGTACACCATTAAAACCTTCTAGCTGCCAACTGCCTAAGTACCAATGACATCATCAGTTGATATGGAGGATGTCAGTTGCCTGCATATCACCCTTGATTGACCTTCCCTTGCCTCTCTCTATCAGCTTTGTAGTCTCATTAGCTAAGTGATGGAGAGAAACTGAGGGAGAAGAGAAACACTGGAATACTAGACAGTACCAGCTTGAAAAAGTGTATTTGCTTTGGAAGAATAAATCACCTATGTCCTATGTATAGTGATGTTGCCAGGGCCGGCCCTGCCATGGGTCCCAGTGGGCCCATTGAACCCAGGTAGCACTTTGAGAGGGGCAGCAAATTGAACCACAGCCGCCTCTCCTCCTCTTCTATTTACCCAGCAAATTGATGACCAAGATTTTTTCCCAGCAGTTTTGTGTGTCATGATGACTATACTACCCTAACCCACCCCTTATACTGTCCTAGCCTGTCTATATACTACACTAGCCTGTCTATATACTACCCTAGCCTGCCCCTTTACTGCTTTACCCTGTCCATATACTACCTTAGCCTGTCCATATACTACCCTAGCCTGTCTATTTTCTACCCTAGCCTGTCCATATACTACCCTAGCCTGCCCCTTTACAGCCCTAGACTGCCCCTTTACTGCCCTAGCCTGCCCCTTTACTACCCTAGCCTGCCCCTATACTGCCCTAGCCAACCCCTATACTACCCTAGTCCGCCATTTGGAATTCAACATAATGGTATGTCATATAATTTTGCATATAGACAAGGTGCTGTTACATGTAAATCTGACTTCCTGATAAATTTAATTTTAGTTTTAACTATCATGATATAAAATAAAATAATGTATGTGGCAGCCTTTTGGTGGGCATGATTTTTTTTTTTGGGGGGGGGGGGGCAGCATTTCATTCTTGGACCCAAGCAGCACAATGTCTTGGGCCAGCCCTGGATGTTGCTGCAATATGTAAAACTATTCCTCAAGATTTTTCTTTAATTTAAAGGGTGCCTTGATTAAAAAAAGGTTGAGAAACACTGGGTCTATTCAATAGAAGATTATTGTCATCCCAATATACTACATTCAGGATCACATGTTAATGAAATGTCTATATAAGATGGAATCTTATATTAAGAAAGTTCAGGATATAATGATAGTATTTGACCCATGCTAATTTCTCAAATCATAGAATATCAAATTATTCATACTTAACTCCCAATTATACAGGATGAGAATTCCACAGGATGAAAAATATCCATTTTTATCCTGTATAATTTGGAGTTAATTATGAATGATTTGATAGTCTGTGACTCATGCTTTTGTATTTTTCTCTTAGCACTTTGTAATTATTATATATTAATCCTTATTTACATTTTTTTAAAATAGTATTTTAACATTGCTTTAGATAAGACTATGATTATTGTAAGGTTTTTATATTTATAGCCCTGAAGAAGTGGGACTTTCACACTCCTGGCAAGTTTAAAGAGTAACTCCACTTTTGTTGAGAATAAATGATTCCCCTCTGGGTGATCTGTATACATTGCAAGGATTTAACAAACTTTGTTGCAGATTCCTACCTTTTCTTATTCTGGAGAAACAGCTGTTTGTTTATCTGTGTCCATGTGAGTGAGTCTGTATGGGAGTGGTTTTTATAATTATCAATCAGCTGCTGCACCTGCAGGGCTCTAATGAGGAAATTGCAGGCTCTGTATCCCTTTAGACATATTTTCCTTTGGGAATATCTCACCAAAAATGCAATTTTTGTTGCAGGGGATGCACAGAATTTAATTTGTATCTTAGTGCAGACTTCTGGGAAAATCAGTAAGCCAATCACACAAGCAGTAAATGACATACCTTGGGGGCGTTCTTTACACCATCTTAGTACAGAACACCTCCAAGCCATATCGCCTTGCATTTTACAGAAAATTACAGAGCTGCAGTTTGAAAAGGAAAGCTAATTTTCAATAACATTCAATTACATTATGACTTGTATATACACTATATATATATATATATATATATGTGTATACGGTATATATATATATATAATTTTTTTTTTTTTTTTGCTATTTTTTTTCCCCACAAAAGTGGAGTTACCCTTTAATAAAATACCATTCTGGACTTTTATATGTAGAATGCCATTTCTATTCCTTATCCTGTAGTACTTTATCCTGTTGGTACTGCTTAATATAGAAGTGAAAGCATACTCCTGTGTCCCAGAACATGGGGTGCAGGCTTGTCCTAATACCAATCCAGGGGGTTAGTAAATGAAAAGAGGAAAGGATCGCCGCTACTCACGACCAGCCCAGGTGAGTAAATGATAAGGATAAGGAGCGGCCTCTACTAAAATAATAATAATAATAATAAATATATATTATATCTTTTCATGTGACAACACTGAAGAAATGACACTTTGCTACAATGTAAAGTAGTGAGTGTACAGCTTGTATAACAGTGTAAATTTGCTGTCCCCTCAACACACAGCCATTAATGTCTAAACCGCTGGCAACAAAAGTGAGTACGCCCCTAAGTGAAAATGTCCAAATTGGGCCCAATTAGCCATCTTTCCTCCCCGGTGTCATGTGACTCGTTAGTGTTACAAGGTCTCAGGTGTGAATGGGGTGCAGGTGCAGGTGTGTTTAATTTGGTGTTATCGCTCTCACTCTCTCATACTGGTCACTGGAAGTTCAACATGGCACCTCGTGGCAAAGAACTCTCTGAGGATCTGAAAAAAGAATTGTTGCTCTACATAAAGATGGCCTAGGCTTTAAGAAGATTGCCAAGACCCTGAAACTGAGCTGCAGCACGGTGGCCAAGACCATACAGAGGTTTAACAGGACAGGTTCCACTCAGAACAGGCCTCGCCGTGGTCAACCAAAGAAGTTGAGTGTACGTGCTCAGCGGCATATCCAAATATAAAATAGAACAATTTCCTCTATGGGACTTTAAAAGGCAGAAACTCCTTGATAATCAAAGTGTGTTGAAAATATATTTGTATTTTTATTAGAAAAGTTAAAATTGAGAATATAACTTTGATAAAAAGTCGAAATTAGGGATGTGGGCAGCAACTCCTTCTCCATAGATCATCAGCACAACTATAATACAGCGACATATTCAAAGGTTGTCTTTGGGAAATAGACGTATGAGTGCTGCCAGCATTGCTGCAGAGGTTGGATGTGTGGGGTCAGCCTGTCAGTGCTCAGACCTTACGCCGCACACTGCATCAAATTGGTCTGCATGGCTGTTGTCCCAGAAGGAAGCCTCTTCTAAAGATGATGCACTAGAAAGCCTGCAAAACAGTCTGCTGAAGACAAGCAGACTAAGGACATGGATTACTGGAACCATGTCCGGTGGTCTGATGAGACCAAGATAAACTTATTTGGTTCAGATGGTGTCAAGCGCGTGTGGTGGGAACCAGGTGAGGAGTATAAAGACAAGTGTGTCTTGCCTACAGTCAAGCATGGTGGTGGGAGTGTCATTGTCTGGGACTGCATGAGTGCTGCCGGCACTGGGAAGCTACAGTTCACTGAGGGAACCATGAAAGCCAACATGTACTGTGACATACTGAAGCAGAGCATGATCCCCTCCCTTTGGAGACTAGACCGAAGGGCAGTATTCCAACATGAAAACAACCCCAAACACACCTCCAAGATGACCAATGCCTTGCTAAAGAAGTTGAGAGTAAAGGTGATGGACTGGCCAAGCATGTCTCCAGACCTAAACCCTATTGAGCATCTGTGGGGCATCCTCAAATGGAAGGTGGAGGAGCGCAAGGTCTCCAACATCTACCAGCTCTGTGATGTCCTCATGGAGGAGTGGAAGAGGACTCCAGTGGCAACCTGTGAAGCTCTGGTGACCTCCATGCCCAAGAGGGTTAAGGCAGCGCTGGAAAATAATGGTGGCCACACAAAATATTGACACTTTGGGCCCAATTTGGACATTTTCACTTAGGGGTGTACTCACTTTTGTTGCTGTGTGTTGAGTTATTTTGAGGGGACAGCAAATTTACACTGTTATACAAGCTGTGCACTCACTACTTTACATTGTAGCAAAGTGTCATTTCTTCAGTGATGTCACATGAAAAGATATAATTAAATATTTACAAAAGTGTGAGGGGTGTACTCACTTTTGTGACATACTGTATAAATATATACAGTGTGTGTGTGTGTGTGTGTATATATATATATTATATTTTCTGTCTTATAAAACATTGTAATCAGGACAGGAAGTGAGGGTAAATCTCTCCAATGGAGCCCCTGATAGCAGTTAAAATAAATGACAGGGTTTCTAATACTTCCCCACACTTTCCAATTCATAAGAAGGTTCTGGCTGGCAGATAATTTAACGCAATTCAAGGCCCTCTGGCTCTGTGTTAACTTTTTCATATGTAATCCATTGCAACCATAGTTAGAAGGCTTTTCATTGTGCTGTAAGCTTAGCTAACCTCCTTGCATATGATTCTGGACTGTTCAGTCTGTCCGTGTAAGAAAACCAGAGGGTGTTCCTTTCCAGCCACATATTTTCAGAAGTTCAATGTTAATTTAGTAGATGAGGATAGTGGTGACAGCGGGGATTTAGCAGAGTAGCACAGCAGGCTGTACAAGATGAATGCCAGGGTGCTGAAAATTACAGGCATTCAAAAGGAAATGTAATTTTCCACGTTGCATAAATATGTTCATCTGTTTGCATACACTGGAGGAGCCACTGCATAATTTGTCTCTGATTCATTTATGTACAGGGTTCATGTCCCTGATTTCCTATTATTAAGACCAGTGGCCAATATGTCTGCTCCTGCCCCAGGGCCACCAGTTGTGTAAAAGCCCCTTCTACCATACATGCAATTATGGCATGTTATTATATTGCCACGCACTGCAGTGGGAAGACCTTGGCAGCTAGGGCTCCTCGTCTGCCCCACCCACTTGTACAGCCTATTTTGATTGACAGGCAAGGAGACTCCTTCTCTGTTCTGCCCATCCTGACATTTTACCTTGATTGACAGTCCAGGAGACTTCTGGTATGTCAAGAAAACTGCCAGCAATTTTATTCCATTACATTATGGGATTTATAGTTTCTTTCAACAGCACCAAAGAAAGAAACGATATGATGATGGCACATTATTAATTCCTCCTCAGGGTGCCTTTAGGTCTAAGACTTTTAAAATATCATTTAAAAATACAAATTTTCTCCACAGTTAGGTAAGGGGGGAAAATGCTGTTTTGTAATACGCCTCGGAAAAAGGATTGGACAAAACAGGAAAGTATCATGGAGTTCTGCTTTAATCTCAGAGTGTTATATTTGACTAGTGAGCCTTTCTCAACCTTTTAACACAGAGGAACTCTTCAAAATAACTTTCCAGTCTCAGGGAACCCCTACTAAAAATGACTATATCTACAACTCATGATACTTTAGTGTGATGGTCAATGGGGAGAATGCTCCTTAAACTTGTGGTCACTGGGAAGAATTGCCCCCTTAGATCCCTTGCACACTGGGGCGGTTTGCAGGCGCTATTGCGCTAATAATAGCGCCTGCAAACTGACCTGAAAGTGCCGCTGCTGTGTATCCAGTGTGAAAGCCCCGAGGGCTTTCACACTGGAGCGGTGCGCTGGCAGGACGGTAAAAAAAGTCCTGCCAGCAGCATCTTCGGAGCGGTGAAGGAGCGGAGTGTATACCGCTCCTTTACCGCTCCTGCCCATTGAAATCAATGGGACGGCGCGGCTATACCACCGGCAACGCGCCTCTGCAGAGGCGCTTTGCGGTGGTATTTAACCCTTTCTCGGCCGCTAGCGGGGGGTAAAACCGCCCCGCTAGCGGCCGAATACCGACGATAAAACGCCGCTAATAATAGCGGCGTTTTACCGCCGACGCCGCCCCCGCCCCAGTGTGCAAGGGCTCTAACAGATAGCTAAATAGGGCAATGGTGTCAGTGGGAACTTATCTGAGAGGCAGAAATTGCTCATTGCTCAAGGAACCCCTGGCAACCTCTGGAGGAACCCTAAGGATCCATGGAACCCTGGTTGAGAAACCCTGGACTAGATTGTAGTTTTCCCTTCAAAAGTGGTACTTTTAATTTTGGGGCTTTAAGGCTTGATTTGCCATTGTTCATGGGACCCAAAAAATTTTTTTTCGAAGGCGTGTGCCACATAATTGGAGATTTCTGAAAATTCTCGAGGCAGTAGTAGGTTCCCAATCAAGTCCACTATCAAAAAAAATCATATGACCTTCTGGAGTCTCCAAAGTAAGATGTAAAAAAATACACGAACTGCAGTTTCGGGAATATCCAACTGCTCATCTGAGATTTTGGTGTTCATTTAGTAAAAAATATAAATGTATAGTTGACAATGGTAATATTAATGTCCTGGAGTGAACACTTTGTCAGATGACTTTACCTGATCAAACTTGAGATTTTCATACGATTGAAATGATCTTTCCAGCAGTGTCTGAACGCTGGGAACTTTTAATGTTCCATCTCTCTCCACAATTATTTGATAGCTGTTGCTTTCCTGAGACTTGCCATTACAACTGCAAAATAGTGAAACAAAATGACATTTTAATCCATTACCAGAAATTGATATTTTAACATTTAGTAGATGTGAATCTAATGAGCTCAATTTTTTTTTTAACTTGTCCCCCTGGGGGTGTGTAAATGATAGTTTCAGTAAATGCTGTTCTGCCCCGAAAAGGTTGTATCGTTAAAGTATGGATAGGGTAAGTGTGACAGCTGGAGATAGATATACAGTGGGTATAGAATAGAATCACCCCCTTTAAAATAATCACATTTTGTTGCTATGTAGCCTGAAATGAAGACAGACACAGTTTTTCTTTTATCCAGCTGTATTCAGTCAGTGCAACTTATAGCATCCAAGTGAAAGATTGAACACCAACATGTCAGAAAAAAATAAAACTTTCTGTTGGACTTATATTACTGTCTTTGTCCCTGCTGGGAAGCTTAATTATCCCAAGTGACCATTATCACCATGTAGGTGGGGTGCAGTCTGTACTCCCCACTGTAGGTGGCGCTCGACCGAAGCGGCATTGCAGAAAGGGGAAGGAAGTCATGAAGAACTTGGTTCCTCTATGACTTCCTGAGGTCACCAGGGGGACAGCTGTCCAATTGGATGCTGGCGCCCTACATCACCTTAACGGCCAGCTTGGGTTAGGGCAGTGTCTATAAGACTCTGGCTCCTGGGTTTGGTGCACTATTTTCAAGTGGTTAGCATATGGACAGGTTATCTATCTGGCAGTGACAATGCATAGCGGCAGGGAAAAGTTCCTGAGGAGTAGGGAAAGTGCAGGGACTACACTATCTCCACTTAGGAAGCCTCTCATTAGGGTTTGGACAAGTCATGCTGTATTTTTTCTCCTTGGGGCAGAAGCTGTCGGTATTACTTCAAGAATACGATCCTCTACTACTGTTTGTTTGGCTCCTGGCCAGTAACAAGTTGAGTCCCACCGCAACATACTCACCTGCTGCAAGGCCATTTTAACTTGTCTTAAAGACTCTATACTACCTCCATAATGGAATCAGCATTTAATGATTGTGCTGCTTTAACCTGCAGTGGTCTACGCAGATGCCAACAATCTACTCCTAGCAAAGGAAGTCTCCCATCACTGATAACGTATCTGTAGCCCCCAGTGGCGGCCCTTCCATTAGGGCCCCCCTATCCATGCATCCCTGCCCCTAATCTAGATGCAGAGTGCCGGACGCATGGATTCCAATTGGGTTTTTTTTTTGAAGCAGGTGATTAGAGCCAGAGGCTCTAATAGGCTTCAAAAATGGGTGGGCTCAGGGGGCGCAGAGCACAGCACCCAAAGCCCACCCAGTTGTGTGACAATAGCGAATGAACATTCGCTATTGTCACACTGATTCTCCTCCCGGTCAATCCGGAAGCAGATCTTGAGACCTGTCACCCGATTGGCAGAAAGGAGATTCAATCCTATTGACCGCCAAGAGGAGGAGGGAGGAGACGCAGAGGAAGCCACCGCCCGCCGCCCAGAGCGCTGCGAGATGGTGTAAGTGCGGGGCCCCGACCTACTGACCGACCCGGGAGGGGGGGTGCCGCCCGTGATCCGACCGGGAAGTCACCTGCCGGTCATTTCATTCCCCCCCCCCAAAAAAAAACACCAGTCACTACTGGTAGCCCCTATATGTTACATGATCTACTGAAGAGACTTGCAAATAAGTTATTAATGATGGGAGACTTCCTGTGTCAGGAGCTAATTGCTGGTATGTGTGGGGACAACTCAGCAGCACTGTCACATAATGCTGGGTCCTGCTCCTGCACATGTGCAGTAGAGCACCATATACCATATACTTCTATAGGGCCAGGAGACTGATCTGCTTCCTGGCCCATTAGAAGTTTATGGGGTTTTATTGCATATGCACAATAAAAGCTTTCAACTTATTCAACTCTGAAACTCTGAACTGCTTTAAATCATATTCAGTTAGATCTCAAACATATACTATAGCAACTGAGATTTAATTAGCTGGAAGTTTTTTTTATAAATCTTTTGGAACCCAACACCTCTACCAGCGAACCCCTTTTTAACCACTGACTTTGAACCTTTCAGCATGTTCCCCACATCTATTGCTGGGAGCTTCAGGTCCAAATGCTTTTTTTTTTCTTTGGCTTCCCCCCTTGCTACGCCACCACCAGCTCATCCAGTATATTACTTCTGAGCAACATTACCCACCTTGCAGTTCCTTGTCCTGGGCCTGTGGGGAACATTACCCTCTATACAGTTCCTTGTCCTGGAGGTAAACGCTCACAGACTCATTTAGCTCAACCCTAAGCACTGCCAACAACCCAATGTAATTTATTAGCAGGAAAGGAGACTTGATCTAACCCCATCAAGCAAACGGTGCACAGTGGTGAAATTTGGTGCAAAGGTGAAAGGAGCTGCAATGATGGAAGGGGGTGCAGAAGTGGAAGTGGTTGCAGAGAGGGGAGCGGGTGAATGGTGGAAAGGGGTTCCTGAGGAAGTCAACCAATGACGAAACAGCTGTGGCTGTGGTGGAGCAATTGCTGTAAGGATTTCATGTTGGTTTATCTTAGCGCTTGACTGACCACACACTTATTGTAAGTTTGTCTTATCCCTGTTTTAATATATTAGGCTATGTGGATCTCTCTCTTTGGTTTTTCTTTTGCATGATGGATTATACTAATTACTTATGAAATTTGAGCGGACCTGGACTTGTGCATTTGACAATTGCTGTCAAACCTGCTATTAACGAAGGAGTTTGGAATATCTCGTGAGCCTGTTTCTATTTCCACCTGAGTGGGAATCCATCGTTATGAACACACACTTCGGCACTAACTTTTAAAAACACATTTATTCTGCTTTTTGAGCAAAAGGATTGTGCAGCGGAACTGATTAATGCTCCAGGATTGTGCAGCGGAACTGATTAATTATGAACTTTGCACTTTAGTACTGATTGATTTCTTATAAGCTTTGCACTTCATTACTGATTGATGAATTTATTATTGATTGATTATTTATGGGATGAGTTTTTTTCACTTCAATATTATTGATTCATTTATTTATTTAAGTAGTTGGATTAGCACTTTGTTGCACTTTAGTGCTTTATATTTGTATATTTTACATGCTATAATCAGGCTGAAACTACAAAATAAAAACTCAGTTTACTTCCTGTATTCTTCTTTTATAATAAGGATAGGATGCTTTTATTTGGCTTTTATGTTACCATATGCGACTTTTTCAGGCCATGAGACATCGTCTGAAACTGTAACCACCTGTGAATGAAAACGTAGTGATTCTGTGGTTGCAACAACTCTTAAATTTTTGTATTGTCCTAAAATAATACTCAGATGAACAGACCAAATTTGTCAGTCACCCTGTATTGCCAAATATGTTGATGGCTGGGCAGTCTAGAAGAAATCTCAGTCATCGAGATCTACAGTTATAGTCAAATCCCATTAGGAAAACCTGACCAGTTCAGTCAGCCAGATCTACAGATGTTTAGTCAAACCAAGCAAACCCACCAAGCAAGCCAGAGACCTACCGTATTTTCAGCAGTGGTTCCACAGCAAGTACTTCATGTAATAAGGCATTTAAGAATTCTTCCGGATCTGAAACAGAGTAGCTGGCACATTAACATTATGATATAATTAAAGCTAACCCACACCTTCTAGCTATCTCAGTTGTTTATGAGGCAGTATTAATTCTTAGGCTCCTCAAAGAACAAAGCTTATGACTTTATTAAGTAATAACCTAGCAAAGTTAATCTAGGCTAATTTGCCTAGCCCTAAACTGATTCTGGGGTTGAGCAATTCTCTGACATTAAGTTTTAAAAGTTGCAGTATTATGGCTGAACCCCAAGAAAACAATGATGGGATAGATTCTAAATACATTGACAGACTGTTAAAGATCCTTTAGGGAATGGTAATAGTGCACTTTTTCACTGACTGCAATTATGACGGTGTACACAGCATACTTCTCAAATTTACTGCTGCACTCCACTGACCATAACGTTTCCATCGCACTTCTTCACCAATGGAACTTGCCTAAGTCTTCACTTAGTGAAGTCTTATAGTCTGTGCTATACATGGCATTTCTAATAGGACGTACACACGGTCGGACTTTGTTCGGACATTCCGACAACAAAATCCTAGGATTTTTTCCGACGGATGTTGGCTCAAACTTGTTTTGTCTACACACGGTTGCACAAAGTTGTCAGAAAATCCGATGGTTCTGAACGCGGTGACATAAAACACGTACGTCGGGACTATAAACGGGGCAGTGGCCAATAACTTTCATCTCTTTATTTATTCTGAGCATGCGTGGCACTTTGTCCGTCGGATTTGTGTACACACGATCGGAATTTCCGACAACGGATTTTGTTGTCGGAAAATTTTATCTCCTGCTCTCCAACTTTGTGTGTCGGAAAATCCGATGGAAAATGTCCGATGGAGCCCACACACGGTCGGAATTTCCGACAACACGCTCCGATCGGACATTTTCAAACGGAAAATCCGACCGTGTGTACGGGGCATAAGACTGCTAAATTCATTTTTTCGGAAGTTACCATTTTCTGGATGCACTTTGTCTCTGTCCAGCAATGCTCGTCACAGGTAATCGCTGACTATGTAGAGAGCCGCAAACAGGTGCAGCCACCAGTGACCTGTCATCAAAGAGAACAGGACCGACCGCCGCACCTACCCGCTGAGAGCCACAGGAAGAACTTCTCATCAGCTATCCTTATTGTTAGTGTATTTTATGTGCGGCCCAAGACAACTTCTCTTCTTCCAATGTGGCCCAGGAAGGTCAAAAGTTTGGACTCCCCTGTGTTATAACTTTAAAACCACTTTAACAGTGAGTTAGGGACTTTAGATTGTTGTAAGCTCTTTGAGGACAGGGACTGATGTGAATGTACAATATATATATATATATATATATATATATATATATATATATATATATATATATATATATATATGTACCGGTAAGTGCTGTGTAAATTGTTGGCACTATATAAATACTTGTAAAAAAAATAAATAAATAACTTGTATCGTGATGTTGTCTTGTTGAGTTCCAGGTCCTGTTCCATAGATTAAATGGCTTTCATACACTACACTACATTGATGGTGGCCAAAAAGCCAGAGACAGCTATATGTAGGTTGGAATAAATGACTCTATAATATTGACCGTTATTTGCACTATACACTTGGATGTACTTTGGGCCCATTGTCCTGAAATGAGTAATAATCCTCGTGTTTTGGGCATATGTGAGGGAACAAGACATGTGAAAAATTTCTGTTTTTCAAATTCTGTACGGTGCTGCACACTCATTAGAATGAGGGTTTTAAAATTGCTTTAGTCCCCTCTCAACCTTTATGGCTATTCTATCCAATTACTGCTAGTATAAGTACGTGAAATCCACTTATAGATTATAGAGTGCCTTCCCACAATCGGCAGCACAGCAGGACTTGGCCCAAGAGTAGAAGGTTGTGCACTTTGAGACAATCAGGGCAATTTTATGAGGCACATTAATTAGTTCCTTATTATTACTAGTGCCTAGGGCAAAAACATCTGAAAATAGAACTTTATTCTTAATTGCTACTCATCAGAAAACGATGGATTAAGAATAATAAGAGAATCAACTATTTAATATATTATAGAAGAAATGACAGACAACGTAGAACAAACCTTTCTCATCAGTAACAAAGGAATCACATCGCAGCAGTTTTCTAAGCTTCATGACATTCTCAGCGTGTACGAATCCAGTCCTACAACATGACGAGACATGTGATGAGATACTTGTCAAAGAATTGCCAATTGCCATAGACATTGTCTCAAACTAAATGGTGCTCATATAAAAGCTCATTACACCTTTCAGTAAAGAGCAGAGAAAATAGTCTGATCTTTCCATAGTCAACTAAAAGAACAGTATGGTGTACCGGCTGCCGATCATCAGTAGTTGACTGTCGGTGACAGCTCAGTTACGGTTCTGACTAAGTTGTCAAAACACAATGCCTTTGCCTAGCGTTAAACATCTCAGATTAACAAGGAAGAATATTTTGCATCTAGGTGTGTGGCATTTCTGCTGCTTGACAACTGCTTTAAGAAGAATTTGTATAATCACTGGCTGAAGAACACTAAAATGATCAACCAAAAAAGTATAGTTTCATTGAAAAGCATTCTAAAGAGTTTAAAAGCTTTAGGATGACTGTCTGGAATTGTCCCAAAGACCCAAATGTGCCTCTTAAATATCACAACTAAATATGTGCACTTGTAAACACAAACTCACCTTCTGAGGGGGTTCACAATGTCCTCCCTAAGGATGCGTTGTACTTTGGCATCACAGACATCTGGAGAGCGTAAGATGGGATCCAGAACAGAGGAGAAAGCAAATAGGCTGTGAAAAAAAAAAATATTTTTTTGCCATTCATAGCTTAAGGTTTGTGAGGGTTTTGAGTATTAAAGCTGAATTCCAGGCAAGGCTAGTTTGACATAGTGACATTGGCCCAGCTTGGACCAATATAACTATATATGTCCCATTCCTGTGGAATCCTACCCAAAGCTGGAAATCACTGTAGTAAGCACTCAGTGGCTGCCCTGCTGCTTACTGAACACAGGGGACCATCCACTTGGCATGGGTGCCATGCACAAACATTTTGCATTTTCTCAATGAATGCAAAGTGTTCTCTGATTGTATAAAGTGGATATTATGATGTCACCACCCCGCTTCTCCACCTTGTCCAATCAGAGAATGCTTTACATTTATTGATAAAATGCAAAGTGTTCAATGAATGTTGCCAGTGCCGGGACAAGGTCATCTAGAGCCCAGGGCAAACATACCAAACTGCGCCCCTCCAAAATGTATGAGCATTATGTGTCAGCAAATATCCACCCCTAAAAAAATCAAGCACTAATCTGCATGCCTACCCCTAAGCATAAATTCCCTCTCCTCCTAGTACATATCGCCCCCCCCACCCCCCTCCAAGCTCAAATCCTTTCTCTCTCCAAATCCCCCAGCACACCCCCCCCCCCCAAATAAAAAATCACTTTCACTTAAAATCATTTCCCCCTCTAAGCACAAATCCTCTCTCCCCACTCCAAATCCCCTCTCAGCACAAATTCTCCCCCAGTCCCCACTCCTAGCACATATTTCCCCTCCTAGCATATATAGCCCCAATCATGCCTACTATAACAAATACAGCCCAAAAAAAGATGTCTCCTCCTAGCACAAATTTCCTGCCCCCTCTATCATATCACCTCTTCTAGCACAAAACCCCCAAATCTCCCCTCCCAGCACAAATTGTCTTCCCCCATTCCCCCCTCCCAACAAAAATCCCCCCAAATCACCATTCCTAGCACCCCTTCCCTAATTTCCCCTCCTAGAACAATTCTTATCCCCTGCCACCCTCCAGATTTCCCTTCCCAACACAACCCCCCCCCCCATCTCCTTGAGGTGCCCCCGTACCTCACATGATACCACAGTGCCCAGGACAGCCGCTCCTTTTTCCCACCCCTTGTCCCGGTCCCAAATGGTGCCCATGCGAGTCGGGCAACCTTCTGTATTTGCAATGCAGCAGGGCAACCTTTTGGCATGAGACCTGGAAGCTAGTGGAGATCTCTGCCGTATCAGTGCTGACTACATTGTTTACTTCCAACTCCTATGGGGATCCCACAGGTATTGTCAAATTTCCATACCTCATATTTAGCTTTAACCACTTCCCTACCCGCCCATAGTCATATGACATCCGCAGATGAGATCTCCCATCCTGGGCGGGTGTCATATGACGTCTAGCGGCACGCGCACATCTGCCACGTCTCGGAGGAGCTGGTGCGTGTGCCCGGCAGCCGTGATGTCCACCGAGCACCCGCGATTGCTCGAGACAGAGCAGGAACGTGGATCTCTGTGTGTAAACACAGAGATCCATGTCCTGTCAGGGGAGAGGAGACCGATTGTGTGTTCCTAGTATATAGGAACACTGATCGGTCTCCTCCCCTACTCAGTCCCCCCCCCCACAGTTAGAATCACTCCCTAGGTGACACATTTAACCCCTTGATTGCCCCCTAGTGTTAACTCCTTCTCTGCCAGTGACATTTATACAGTAATCATTGCATTTTAATAGCACTGATCGCTGTATAAATGTCAAAGGTCCCAAAATAGTGTCAAAAGTGTCCGATCTGTCTGCCGCAATGTCACAGTCACAATAAAAATCGCCGGTCACCGCCATTACTAGTAAAAAAAAAATAATAATAAAAATGCCATAAATCAATAACCTATTTTGTAGACGCTATAGTTTTTGCGCAAACCAATCAATATACGCTTATTGCGATTTTTTTTTTACCAAAAATATGTAGAAGAATGCATATCAGCCTAAACTTAGAAAAAATATATATTTTTTTTAAATTAGGATATTTATTATAGCAAAAATAAAAAATATAGTGTTTTTTTCAAAATTGTCGCCCCTTTTTTTGTTTATAGCACAAAAAATAAAAACCGCAGAGGTGATCAAATACCACCAAAAGAAATCTCTATTTGTGGGGAAAAAATTATAAAAATTTCATTTGGGTACAGTGTTGCATGACCACGCAATTGTCATTCAAAATGTTACAGGGCTGAAAGCTGAAAATTGGCCTGGGCAGGAAGGGAGTGAAAATGCCCGGTATTGAAGTGGTTAAGAATTATTTTGAGGACCTTACCTGAAAAGGGTGGTATCTAGGTAGCAGGAATTGTAGTGTCCTTGGATCCCATTCCTCAATCCAACTATCTTGTCTAGAACATCGCATTCACGTACAGGGGGGTGATCCTTCGTACTGTCCTCCAATACACTGTGAATATCTATGATGGGGGAGAATGGCAAGGCCTAATTTTTATTTGCAGTATGATTACTTAGATATGATATTTCTAAATGTTGCTATAACCCTATTAACAGACCTATTCCACAAAGATCAACAGGAGAAAGGACGTTCCTTGTTAGGAATGTAGGAAAAGACCAATTCCTGTTATAAATAGCTCTAGAAACAGGTGTTTTCTTTTATTTAAAACTGAGCCTTTGGCAGATACAATTAATTAAATCAATACATTTAATAATGTAGTTCTGTAATCATTAATCCTATCCAATATTTATTGTAAAATAAGGAGACGAGAAGCAAAATGGAATTTTAGTTTCCCGCTTAGTTTCTGCCTGATACAGAGATCGAATGTTCAAAATAATAAAAAAAAATTCAAAAGTTTGGGAGGGCGAAGTGTTAAACAGTGGTGTTGTATTTCAGATTTCTTTTAATTTAAAGCAGACCTTTTCATCACATTTGACATAATACATAATCAAAACTCTCCCCCCTCCTTTTTAAACATTTTTTAATTTTAAAAAATTTTTGGTATGGAAAGTACCTACTTGCTCCAATTTCGTCTTTCCTCGCCTAGACAAGGATGATGTTTCCTCACCCCCCCCAATTCTCACAGAACTTATGTCACACTACTGTCATCTAGTTGGCTGATTCCACACCTGTGGTGTAGGGGGCTGGCTGTGAATGATCAGGAAGGCTCCGGAATCCAAGATGGTGACACGGGAACAAAAACAGTGGTGAAGACTTCAAGTTGGAAGAAGACAACACTGGACTTTTTGGGCTGTTAAGTATGTGTTTTTTTTTTAAAGTCAATAGCTACTGTATTTGTAGCTATTGACTTTTACTTTGTTGAAAAAAATGTGTGAGTTTACTCTTTAAAGTGGCACTTAACTCTGGTTGTATGTATTCTTAACTCAAAAAAGTACTTTCTTTTGCTCTCAACCACCTCTAAATCTCCTTTTTACTACCTATTAGAGGGTGGCTACGTTCGTTCTTCCCACTGTATGAAGGAACATAGCCACCTGCTATTGCTCGCTCATTAGATGGGCTATGGGATTTGTAGTGCACATATGACCACAACAAATATGATCTGCTCATTCCAAATAAAAGGAAGTGAAGTGTAAAAGGAGAGATTCGAGAGCTCATAGAGGAGGTTACAAGGAGGTAGAAAAACAAATTAAAAAACAATTTAATTTAAAAAAAAATTACACCTCCATTATGTAATGGATTGTATGGATGATATTGTTTTATGCTAGACTGATAGATGCAGTTTTATTAAACACAGCTTTTCTTTGGTTTCCAAGGTGGCGTTCTGCAAATTGACAAAAACACCCCATGTAACACTCATTTAGAAACAAATATAAAAAGTTTGCGCTGAAGTAAATGTTCTTTATTAGAGGAGTGCCCTTGTGTGCAACAGTACAGACTTGCCCACCTCTGCCACCAAAGAAGAAGGACCTGTGATGATACCAAACCAGCCAGAAGATCACTGAATAAAAGTATGTACTGTATATTTCAATAATAAAAAATAAAAAAAAGTAATATAAATCTCAAAAATCAAGCTTGCTAAGATATTTTCTTTCTGCTGCCCGTCAGTTGGTCTCCTCCTCCTGGAAGTCCTCTTCCACTCCTTCCAATGCTGAATGGATCGACATCATCAATGATATTATGTAGACGGAGGAGCTTTTGGTGTGAGAGACTGACTTATAGAAAAAAATATAAGACCTTTTGGCTGGTCTGGGACCATTATTCCTCCTTGGAGTCCCTGAAAAAGCTGGTCTCCTCAGACTCCCAGCCAGTTTATCCCTTACCTGATCTCATTTTCTTTCCTCCATCCCCTCAAGCAGTTGCTTGAGGGGATGACACCTGTCTCCAATGACACTGTTTTTTTAGGATTTTTAGCTACTGGAATACCCCACTACCAGAGCCTGTTATCCCCTTACCCGGATACCCATATTTTTCCCTACCCTATCACTCCCCTCCCCTCTTCCCCCTTCCACCTAATTTACCTCTTGATTCAACATGCCACTGTTGTATTGTGTTCAATGAGGTTTGTACCACCCTCTACCTTAGGTAGGTAGGTGCTAGGTGTAGGTTTTGTGTAAGCTGCCAGTGCAGGTAAATTTAGGCAGGCCTATGCTGTGAGCTAGGCCTGTTTGTTTTGATCTGGGGGCAGGGGAGTGGTTTAGTGTAGCAGTAGGTGCCTGACATGTAATTCAGCTTTTGGGCGCCTCCTCTGTTTCCAGGGAGAATGTTCTGTAAAGGAGACAGGGCAGAGAGCTGGAGTGACATGGGGTGCATGTGGGAGCCCTGACCAATCCCAAACTAGGATTGGCAGGGGGCAGTTCTCCTATATATACCATAGCTCCCAACTGTCCCTGATTTCGAGGGACTGTCCCTGATTTGGAGCAATGTCCCTCTGTCCCTCTTTCCTCCTCATTTGTCCCTCATTTTGGTTTGATCCATATAGTTGTGTATAAAATGCACTTTTTTATCTTTCAAAAAGTGTTTCCCAGTGCTAAACCTTTCATCCAAATTCTAAATTGCTGCATTTGTAAATTTTAAAAGCCAATATAAAGGAATAGTAGTGGTAAAAAAAAGCCCTTGTGGATTTAATAAACTTTTTTTTGGTTAATTCTCCTTGAAGTGGGTGTGGCAGGGGGCGTGTCTTATGCCTACATACGTTTGATAGTAGGTGTCCCTCATTCCCATCTCAAAATGTTGGGAGGTATATATATACCCATGGTCAGTTTGCTGGGGGAGGAGTTGTCAGCTGGGTGAACTGCATGATGGAGTGTTAGACTGTCGTGTCTGAGGGAACCCCCTTTCTGGGGGAGGGGTGTGTACCCCAGGTGGGGAGCTCGGGAGCTGGGAGGGAGCCTCTCTTTACACAGTCATAGAGAGGTGTCCTGGAACAGGAGCTGGAATGGACAGTTGGGTGCATGTCCGGAGAAAGTCATTCAGGAGGGATCCAGGTCAGGTGTCGGTGAGTGGAAAGCACAGTGGAAAGCTCTGGAAGAGACATGCCAGGAGTTGGATGTAGAGCCAGAGGGAGAGACTGTGAGTGTTATGTGTCAAGACGCTGCAGCCAGGAGGGCGGGCAGGATTTGCAATCGGACTTGCTGGAACCAGTAGTCCATCAAGTGCATTTATTCTTCTCAACCAAATCGGTTGCTACCACAGAGGGGTACTGCAGACCCCTGCCTGCAAAAGGCTATCAAGAAAAGACACTAGGACTTATTCAGACTGAGGCCTAGTCATGTGCTAATGGTGTGACAGGAAGCTAAATTTGGACAGTGAAGCAGGTGCTCCAAAGTAGTGTACTGGAGGACAAGTGAAGTTAGTGCTCCAAAGTAGTGTACTGGAGGACAAGTGAAGTTAGTGCTCCAAAGTAGTGTACTGGAGGACAAGTGAAGTTAGTGCTCCAAAGTAGTGTACTGGAGGATAAGTGAAGTTAGTGCTCCAAAGTAGTGTCCTGGAGGAGATGTGCTGAGGAAGAGACTGTCAAGTTTAGAGTCAACCATCTTTGAATTTTGTAAAGAACTATTCATCTTATGGGCATCCCATGTCCCTTTTCCCCAACCAAGTTTAATCCCCTAATAAAAAAAAACAAAAACAAGCAAGAGACTAAAATGGATGTCTGACCACATAGCTCCCAACTGTCCTTGATTTTGAGGGACTGTCCCTCATTTGGAGCAATGTCCATCTGTCGATCTTTCCCCCTCATTTGTCCCTCATTTTGGTCTGATCTATATAGTTGTATATAAAATGCACTTTTTATCTTCCAAACAGTGTTTCCCAGTGCTAAACCTTTCATCCAAATTCTAAATTGCCGCATTTGTAAATTTTAAAAGCCAATATAAAGGAATAGTAGTGGTAAAAAAAAAAGGTCTTGTGGATTTACTGAACCTTTTTTTTTGGTTAATTCTCCTTTAAGGGGGTGTGACAGGGGGCGTGTCCTAAGCCTACATACGTTTGCTAGTAGGTGTCCCTCATTCCCATCTCAAAATGTTGGGAGGTATGTAACCAGCAGGGTGAAATGTGTGGATGCTGTAACACGTAGCAACCCCATGAGGGCACCGCTACAGGTTTATTGTGAGCTGTCAGTTATCCACCCTGTCATTCTGTTACCTCTGTTTCTTTGACTTGTACAAATTTGCACTTGTTTTTCTTTTGCAAATGTTTGAAAGACTTCATGTCCTTTATTGTGAAAATAATAAAAGATATTCAACCATTAAAAAAAAAAGCGCAGATGGGGTGGGGCGCATAATTTGAAACCGGAGTTCGGATTTAAATACATGATATAGGGGCATCATTTAAAAACAGTTGCTCATTACTGGCTATTTTTGACATAAACTGAGTACAAATTCAAGTAACAATAGGAACAAAGAATTACTAGTTCTGAAATGAGAGATATCTGAAAAGAGAGATTTATTGTTTAGGCTATTCAAAAAGTAATAACAGTTCCAAATGCCTTGCGGCTTACAGCGATGTAAATAAGCAATTAAAAGCTGATTATCCCTAAACACGTGTACAGGTTTCTCAGGGAGTGACATACCTGTTTCATGGCATGACAGTGGAATGACGTGACATAGATGGGATTCTGGGAACACTTACATTGATGTACATTTTGTATATTGTATTTGTTACATCACGCAAATTATTGTACAGAACAGGAACATATTCTTCAGTTATGAAATCGCCAGGGGTTTCCAAAATAACAGATATACCATCCACAATGCATTAATATACAGTGGAACCTTGGATTACGAGCATAATCCGTTCCAGGAGAATGCTTGTAATCCAAATCACTCGCATATCAAAGCGGGTTTCCCCATAGAAGTCAATGGAAACTAACACAATTCGTTCCGCATTGACTTCAATTACATGCAATACCGCATGTGGCCAGAGGTGGGGGGGGCGCCGGAGAGCCTCGGAAATACTCGGGGACAGCTTGGAAAGCCTCGGAAAGCCTCGGAAACACTCAGGAACGGAGTATTTCCGAGTGTTTCAGAGTCATTCCGAGTATTCACAAACGGCTCCGAACCGTTCCAAGTGTCCCCGCACCTCTGGCCAAATGCAGTACTGCACTGTCCATTAGCTTGAATTCTGCTCGTTTTGCGAGACAACACTCGCAAACCGAGTCAGAATTTAAAAAAAAAAGTTGAGCGTCTTTCAAAACGCTTGTTAACCGCGTTACCATTTCCACTGTAATCTTTTTTTCTAAGGCAATCCTTATTTTAGAGCAGCATCTCTCAGCTGGCATGCTGTGGCACCCTGGGGTGCTCTTTGGGTTCTCCAGGAGTGCCACAAACACTGGAGGCAGTTTGCCCTGAATCAGCTTCATGATGTGGGCTGCTACCAGCACCATAACAACCATTGAAGCTCTGGGGCTAAGATGCATGATGTCTCTCCCACGCCATGATGCTGATCCAAGGTAGGCAGCATGCAGGTCCACCCCCAGCAGAGGACACAGTGCACCTACATTATATTGTCAAAAGTATTAGGACACCTGCCTTTACATGCACATGAATTTTAATGGCATCCCAGTCTTAGTCCGTAGGGTTCAATATTGAGTTGGCCCATCCTTTGCAGCTATATTAGCTTCAACTCTTCTGGGAAGACTGTCCACAAGGTTTAGGAGTGTGTCTATGGGAATGTTCGACCATTCTTCCAGAAGCGCATTTGTAAGGTCAGGCACTGATGTTGGACGAGAAAGCCTGGCTCGCAGTTTCTGCTCTAATTCATCCCAAAAGTGTTCTATCGGGTTGAGGTCAGGACTCTGTGCAGGCCAGTCAAGTTCCTCCACCCTAAACTCACTCATCCATGTCTTTATGGACCTTGCTTTGTGCACTGGTGCGCAGTCATGTTAGAACAGGAAGGGGCCATCCCCAAACTGTTCCCTAAAATTTGGGACTATGAAATTGTCCAAAATGTCTTGGTATGCTGGATAGGGGTAGGCAACCTCGGCCTTCCAGCTGTGGTGAAACGACAAATCCCATCATGCCTCTGCTTCTAGGAGTCATGATTGTGATTGTCAGGGTCTTGCAATGTCTCATGGGACTTGTAGTTTCAAAACAGCTGGAGGGCCGAGGTTGCCTAGCCCTGCCTTAAGAGCTCCCTTCACTGGAACTAAGGGGCCAAGCCCAACCCTTGAAAAACAACCCCACACCATAATCCCCTCTCCACCAAATGATTTGGACCAGTGCACAAAGCAAGGTCCATAAAGACATGGATGAGCGAACATGGAGGGCTTCGTTTCAAGGTAAGTCTTTCATAATGTGCTAGTATGCAGTGCATACTAGCACCTTATGCCTTTACTTTGGGGGGAGAATGTTTTTTTTTTTTTTTAGTTTCAGAGTTTACTACCACTTTAATGAATGAACATCTGAAGTAACTATCTGCTTGTCCATGTGGTAGGGAAATAGTAGATTTGGTGGTATAAAACATTGGTAGAAGTGGTAAGACCCCAAAATGGAACCACTGTGTGGTCAGCAGAGGCACCCGGTAAATAAAAACTAAATATTTATTGCTCATAAGAACAGGTTAAGACACACCATCAATGTGTTTTGTGACGCTTTGGTGGCCACTTTGTGATGATAAAGATGTACAGTAAATTTTAATGGATGGCAAATCTTGCCAATACAGTATACCCTGGGCTGAAGGAATGCACACTGATCCCACCCATTAAAGTGAACTGTTCCAATGATGTGTTTTAACCTGTTCTTAAAAATATTGACCTAAAGAATCCACTTGGAAGCATCTATTTAAGTGATGCCTCGCTAACCACACATCTGATCCATTTTGGGGGCTCATCCCTTCTTTCCATTGTTCACCAAACCTGACAGCATACTAAGTAGTACAGTAATGTCTGGAAAACCCCAACAAGCATCAAGTGCGACCACCCATATTGTGCGTGAAGACAATAATATTCTCCACATGTGCTAAAATAGGTTGCTTGACCATAGGACAGTTATCCAGCAAACTTAATAATGTCATATTGCCATATTGCACTAAATTTTGCAGAAAGTTACAGCGCTGCAAATTGAAAAGGAAATGCAATTTTTAATAACAATAATTACAATATGGCTTTTGTCGCAATTGTATATGTTATATATATTTTTTACTGCAATATTTTTTTCTGCACAAAAGTGGAGTTAACCTTTAAGTAATAAATATTATATATTATACAGTGCCTTGAAAAAGTATTCACACCCCTTGACATTTTCCACGTTTTGTCATGTTACAACCACAAATGTAAATGTATTTAATTGGGATTTTATGCAATAGACCAACACAAAGTGGCACATAATTGTGAAGTGGAAGGAAAATGATAAATGGTTTTAATTTTTTTTTACAAATAAATATGTGAAAAGTGTGGCCTGCATTTGTATTCAGCCCCCCTGAGTCAATACTTTGTAGAACCTCCTTTCACTGCAATTACAGCTGCAAGTCTTTGGGGATGTCTCTACCAGCTTTGCACATCTAGAGAGTGATATTTTTTCCCCTTCTTCTTTGCAAAATAGCTCAAGCTCTTCAGATTGGATGGAGAGCGCCTGTGAACAGCAATTTTCAAGTCTTGCCACAGATTCTCAATTGGATTTAGGTCTGGACTTTGACTGGGCCATTCTAACACATGACTATGCTTTGATCTAAACCATTCCATTGTAGCTCTGGCTGTATGTTTAGGGTCGTTGTCCTACTGGAAGGTGAACCTCCACCCCAGTCTCAAGTCTTTTGCAGAATCTAACAGGTTTTCTTCTAGGATTGTCCTGTATTTGGCTCCATCCATCTTCCTTTCAATTCTGACCAGCTTCCTTGTCCCTGCTGAAGAAAAGCATCCCCACAACAAGATGCTGCCACCACCATGTTTTCACGGTGGGGATGGTGTGTTCAGGGTGATGTGCAGTGTTAGTTTTCCACCAAACATAGCGTTTTGCTTTTAGGCCAAAAAGTTCAATTTTGGTCTGATCTGACCAGAGCACTTTCTTCCACATGTTTGCTGTGTCCCCCACATGGCTTCTCGCAAACTGTAAATGGAACTTCTTATGGCTTTCTTTCTCCAATGTCTTTCTTCTTGCCACTCTTCCCTAAAGGCCAGATTTGTGGAGTGTACGACTAATAGTTGTCCTGTGGACAGATTCTCCCATCTGAGCTGTGGATCTCTGCAGCTCCTCCAGAGTTACCATGGACCTCTTGGCTGCTTCTCTGATTAATGCTCTCCTTGCCCGGCCTGTCAATTTAGGTGGATAGCCATGTCTTGGTAGGTTTGCAGTTGTACCATACTCTTTCCATTTTCGGATGATGGATTGAACAATGCTCCGTGAGATGTTCAAAGCTTGGGATTATTTTTTATAACCTAATCCTGCTTTAAACTTTTCCACAACTTTACCCCTGACCTGTCTGGTGTGTTCCTTGGCCTTCATGATGTCGTTTGTTCACTAAGGTTCTCTAACAAACCTCTGAGGCCTTCACAGAACAGCTGTATTTATACTGAGATTAAATTACGCACAGGTGGACTCTATTTACTAATTGGGTGACTTCTGAAGGCAATTGGTTCCACTAGATTTTAGTTAGGGGTATCAGAGTAAAGGGGGCTGAATACAAATGCACGCCACACTTTTCAGATATTTATTTGCAAAAAGATTGGAAAACCATTTATCATTTTCCTTCCACTTGACAATTATGTGCCACTTTGTGTTGATCTATCACATAAAATCCCAATAAAATACATTTACGTTTTCGGTTGTAACATGACAAAATGTGGAAAATTTCAAGGGGTATGAATACTTTTTCAAGGTCCTGTATGTTAATATTAGCAATGTATAGGATTTCTTCATAGCATTACTATAAAATAACAATCAAACTCACCTTTCTCATCCAGTCTGTGTCCAAAGTCTCTGTAGTGTGGATGGCGCTGTACACTAGAGCTGACTGCCAGAACTTCACCAGCATCAATCTTTACCAGTGGTGTGACATTATTTAAGCATTCCCCATCCTGCAACATAATAATAGGTTTCATATGTGTCAATGTATTAATAGGTGGTCATACAATACAGTATATCAATATAGAGAATCCAACAATCTAGTGATTTAAAATCAAGACCATGAATAAAGTAAAGAAGAACTCCACCCAAAATCAGTTTTTTTCTAATTCTGGATATGACGGGTTCTACAATTAACCAGGTTCTAAAGGCATAAAGTTTTTTTTTTGCCTTACTGCATTCTCATAGCACTTCCTTAAACACTTACCTGACCCTAACCACAATCCAGTGCTGTGCCCATCTGCAGCAACTCTTCTCCGCTTTCTCTCTTCTCACAGGAGACTCGGCAGCCATTGGCTCCTGCTGCTGTCAGTCAAAGGCAGTGAGAAGGAAGTGGAGGGCGGGGCTGAGCCTGGCTGTGTGTATCTGTAGACACACAGCCCAGCTCAGGATTGAGCCCGAACAAGCAAATGGCTTGCTATGGGGGCACTTGGAGAACAGGAGGAGCCAAGATCGCTGGCAGGGGACCCCAGAAGAGGAGGTTCTCTGTGCAAAACCATTAAACCAAATAAGTCTAACATATTTGTTATTTTTTAAAAAATAACCTCTACAATCACTTTAAAGAACCTATGCCAGGTCTTTGTTGCTTTCTATACACTCAAAGGGAGGATCCACACTCACAACTTGTCATGGTAACTGTTGTTAATGGGATGGAAAATGGGGAAGATGCAAGCGTTTCAGTTCCCACAGAAACCAAAGTAGAGGAACAATCTTCCAAGGAGGACACCTGTTCCAGTGACAACTGTTAAAGTGTAACCTCACCCTCCAATTTATTTTATTTTTTTTCCTGTTCACCTGACGTAGGATTGTCCTCAGTTCAGATATTCACCCATTCACCCAGCGGATCCAGCATTGTCTGGCTGAGGTCCTCTTCTCTGCAGACACTGCTCGGGTCCAGCACCATCACGTTCCCTTGTGATATCATCAGAAGGCTGCCGACAGGTTCAGGCACAGCCTCCCGATGATGCGCCACTAGGCCTGCCCCCCCCCCTATTTTAGTGAATAGAATGCTCTTTGTGCTCCTGGTGCCTCTTGGGACATGCATGTCATGTATCCCAGGAGGCACCAGGGACACTGACGTCATTTACCTTGGCCAAAATGCTATTTAATGAAAAAGAAAGTAAGTAAATGGAAAAAAGAAGGATATTTGTGTAGCAGAGGGGGGGGGGGGGGGGGGTCTGGTTGGAGAGGAGCAAGCTGGATCAATCTTTCCTATGAAGACACAGTTGGCAATAAAAGCTTACAGGGGTTCTAGCTCTTCACCCAAAACTGCAAAAAACTTTTTACTGGAGTTATACATTCCTCATACAATGTAGGCTAGGAAATAACTGTAGGAGATGCTGAAGGAATCAAAGTTCCCATCAGAATCCACCCTTACGTCAAGTCCCATCACAGTCCACCCTTGCACCAGAGGCCCCCGTTTGACGTCGCTTCCGTCATCCAATTTTATGGAGCCGAGTGGGGCCCATCTTTCCCTCATTTGGCTCCATGCTACTGAGGGGATAGGATCAACTCCGCCACTACCGACGGCTCCAGGTAAGCGGCGGAGATGACCGGAGAGCGGCTGGGGGGGCACCTCTCCCGCCACCGATAAAAGTGATCTCGCGGCGGATCCGCCGCGGAGACCACTTTTATCTGAAAGAGGACCGCCCGCCGTTGAAGAAAATACCATGTTATGGCAGCTATCTACGTCTAAGTACCGATGTACAATGACGGCGGTTTGCGGTAAGTAGTTAAACAGCAATTTCTTTTTTCCTTGTTTTGACATTGTATTTTAATATTTGTAAGAATAGAGAAATATTATTTTATATTTCCTGTGTAATTACTTGATGTGTTTGCTGCATTAAAGCCCTTGGGAGAAATTTTTGTTGTACTGTAGAAATGTTTCTTACGCTGAAGAATAGAAAAACTAGTCAATAAAAGAAGAAAGGGTAAGTACGTAAGCAAGACCCTGTTTAACCCCCGGAAGGATTTACCCCCTTCCTGACCAGAGAACTTTTTGCGATGTGGCACTAGGTCGCTTTAACTGACAATTGCGCAGTCGTGCGACGTTGCACCCAAACAAAATTGACGTCCTGTTTTCCCACAAATAGAGCTTTCTTTTGGTGGTATTTGATCACCCCTGCGTTTTTTATTTTTTGCGCTATAAACAAAAAAATAGCGACAATTTTGAAAAAAAAGCAATATTTTTTACTTTTTGCTATAATAAATATCCCCAAGAAATATATAAAAAAACTAATTTCTTTCTCAGTTTAGGCCGATATGTATTCTTCTACATATTTTTGGTAAAAAAATAATTTGAAATAAGCGTATATTGATTGGTTTGCGCAAAAGTTATAGCGTCTACAAAATAAGGGATAGATTTATGGCATTTTTACTATTAATTTTTTTTCATTAGTAATGGCGGTGATCTGCGATTTTTATCATTATGGAGGACACATCAGACACTTTTGACACTATTTTTGGACCAGTGACATTTATACAGCGATCAGTGCTATAAAAATGCACTGATTACTGTGTAAATGACACTGGCAGGGAAGGGGTTAAACACTAGGGGGGCGATCAAGTGTGTCCTAGGGAGTGATTCTAACTGTAGGGGGATGGGGGATAGATCCCTGTCATGTTGCTAGGCAGAACAGGAAAATGCCTTGTTTACATAGGCATCTCCCCGTTCTGAGGCACCGTGTCACGATCGCGGGGACCCGCTGGCACGCTCACAGAGTAAGCGGCGCGCGCCCACAATGTTGTGTCTTAAAGGGGACATACAGGTATGCCCATTTGCGCAGCCGTGCCATTCTGCCAATGTACATCGTCATGCGCTGGTCGGCAATCGGGTAAGAGTTATTGTAGTCTTAAGGGGAAGGGCAACGAGAAGGGCAGGAGGGGTAGGAAAGGGAACCAGCCGTACCACCAAACTGACAGAACCAAGAGACCCACCAGAGCACACGCCCAGTGAGGGGGTTTTAATTCAGGTTTTGTTGTCCTCAGAATAGACAAATCCATGCCAGTAGAAACACTTTTTAAGGAATTTTTCTTGGAGGCCCTTCTCTGTGGCCACCAGGTTCCTCCATCTCATTGACTATAGACTATTGGCTATAGACGGTGCCTGCGTCTGCTTCCAAAACAGTGGAATACGGCCCTTTGGCGCTGTAATCAGGAGGGGTAAAATGGAATGTCTGTAGGTTTTAAACGAGAACTGGTGATGGTGCTGAAGGAAGAGTGCAGTATCCCTCGGTAGCTCACGATCAGTGAATTTCTGGGCTATACAATGGACCTCTGTCCAGTAAGGCTGAAGTAAGCAGCATGACCAGAAAATCTGGAGAAAACCAGATTCCTCTCCGCACCTATGAATTCGATCTTAAAGTCAAAAACATTTTTTTTGGACAGACTAAGGGAGGGTTATAACCCCTGTTATTTTTGCCACCCCATTGGGGAGATTTCTCTTGACTCCCTGTTCGATAGCCAAAACAGGAAGTGAGAGGAAATCCCTCCGAAGTGAGAGAAATCCCTAGTTATCATCGGAACTAGTGTCCCAATTTGAAGAATTCCCTTCTATTCCTGTTCTGGTGAAAACTTGTGAGTAAAAACTTTTGCTTTTACTCTTGGTGATAAGGGTCATCAGGACAAATATAGAGGGCGAATCTCCCCAATGAAGACACAGACAGCAATAAAAACCTGGCAGGTGTTCTAATCCCTCACCCCTCTACCCAAACCCCTAGAACTTCTGTCTAGTCTTTATTATCACTGTCTGTATTCTGTAAGTTTCTCCTCACTCCTGTCTCAGGGGCAGGAAGCAAGGGAAAATCACCTACAGGGACACAAATGGCAATAAAAAGTTGACAAAAGTGCTAGTCCCCCCTACTCTAATAAAATAGTTTTTTGGGGTGAGGATTTTTCCTCACTTCCTGTCCTAGTGAAATCTGGAAACCTGATAAGGAAACAAGGTTGAGGGATGCTGGACTCTTTATGCAGGCCATTTTCTATTATACATGGCCATTGCTAAGCTCTAGTAAGGTAATAGAACGCAATAAACCAAGATACTTTTAGGTATAGAAGTTGACTGAGAAATTCCAGCATTTAATCTGTATGTAAAGGTTAATCACTTAATACTATGTTATAGGAGGAACAAGCAGCCTTCCAACCCATCCAATCCGTTTACTATATCCCCAAAAAAATGAAAAAAAGAGCTGACTTTAAAGCAGGCCATGGATGGTACAATTTCCTTTTCTGCAACCATAGGTTGCAGGAAAGAAAATCGCTCGATTCCCCCATCAATGCAATCAGTGTTGATGGGGGAATCCCTCCTACAGAGCTATTGTGTTCTCCCGGTGGGGGGAGCCATCTCTGCAGGGAGAACACAGTAATTATTGCTAGTGGTGGCTATAGCCGCTGGCAATAATCATATCCTAAAAATCTGATATGCTGGTTGTACCCAAGTCGATTAATGGATCGACTTGGGTACAATCACCTGCCCATACATGGTTCAAATCTCAGTCGGTTCAACAGGGACTTAAGGAATACTGATGACCCAGCAGCTAATTTACTTAAAGCGGAGCTCCACCCAAAAGTGAAAGCTTTGCTTATTTGCCTTCTCCTCCCCTCTGGTGCCACATCTGGCCCCTTTTGGGGGGGGGAGCGGGTACCTGTTTTTGGCAGGTACCCGCTCCCACTTCCTTGCTTTGTGCACTGCACTGGTGTGCAGTGATGTTGGAACAGGAAGGGTCCATCCCCAAACTACTCCCACAAAGCTGAGAGCATGAAATTGGCCAAAATTTCTTGGTAACGCCTTAAGAGTTCCCTTCACTGGAACGAAGGGGCCAAACCCAACCCCTGAAAAACAACCCCACACCATAATCCCCCCTCCACCAAATAAAAATCATTTGGACCAGTGCACAAAGCAAGGTCCATAAAGACATGGATGAGTGAGTTTGGGGTGGAGGAACTTGACTGGCCTGCACAGAGTCCTGACCTACACCCGATAGAACACCTTTGGGATGAATTAGAGCAGAGACTGCGAGCCAGGCTTTCTCATCTACATCAGTGCCTGACCTCACAAATGAGCTTCTGGAAGAATGGTCAAACTTTCCCATAGACACACTCCTAAACCTTGTGGACAGCCTTCCCAGAAGAGTTGAAGCTGTTATAGCTGCAAAGGGTGGGCCAACTCTATATTGAACCCTACGGACTAATGCCGCGTACACACGGTCGGACTTTTCGTCTACAAAAGTCAGACAGCCTGTCTGACAGACTTCCGGCAGACTTGCGGCGGACTTTCTAACGAACAGACTTGCCTACACACGATCACACAAAAGTCCGTCGAATTCTTACGTGATGACGTACACCGGACTAAAATAAGGAAGTTCATAGCCAGTAGCCAATAGGTGCCCTAGCGTGGCTTTTTGTCCGTCGGACTAGCACACAGACGAGCGGATTTCGGGGTCCGTCGTAGTTACGAAGTAAAGATTTGAAGCATGTTTCAAATCTAAAGTACGTCGGATTTGAGGCTAAAAAAGTCAGTTGAAAGTCCGGAGAAGCCCACACACGATCGGATTACCAGCCAGCTTTAGTCCGCCAGCGTCCGTTGGACTTTTGTAGACGAAAAGTCCGACCGTGTGTACGCGGCATAAGACTGGGATGCCATTAAAGTTCATGTGCATGTAAAGGCAGGTGTCCCAATACTTTTGACAATAAACTGCAATACTGTGTCCACATACGCTGTAATACACGCTATTACATTTAATTACATTTGAATTACTTGATATGTATTTACTCACCAGTAACTGCACTTCTATCAATAACTTGGTAAGTTCACAGAGTCCTGATTTAGCAGAAAGTTCCCAGATAGCGGTGGCCACACCCACTGCGGCATAACCTTTGTATCTGATTCTGATGACATCACTAACTTGTAATCCGCACACAGCAGCAAATAACTTATCACTGGAGAGGAGATGAAGCCGCCGTGGCAGTGACCCAATCCCATACAAGAAGGCGGAGTCTCTCCTTCCCAGAACATGCACAGCATTCCTCCTAAGAGATACTTCTGGGCGGGATGGCAGATCCAGGATACGCCCACGAGTTTGCTCACTGTCTAGGAAGACACCTATGGACCCCGGGGTCACTTTGTGCCTGCCTGTCGTAAACTCTCTAAGAACAATAAATGGCTTCCGAGGCTTAGGTGCTGGATTCATGCTGGTCATTGTTGTGGTACCTGGAAGTATAATGAATTTATTATTTAAGGTGGATCAAAAACAGTATATTACAGTAAATAAATTGCATGTAGGGTCTGGCCATTTTTCTAAACGAAAAAAAAAAATTCTCAAAAAACGAAGAAATATAATCTTGAAATATACTTAAATAGTCTTTAAATATATTTAAAGATTATTTAAATATCAGTTAAGATTTTTTTTCTTCATTTGTTTTAATACTATATAAATATAATAAATATAAAAAAATAAAATAAAATAAAAGATAAATAAATATAAAATGTATATTCATGCTAGTCATAGTTGTGGTACCTGGAAGTATAATGAATTTATTATTTAAGATGGATGTTCTCTGTTAAAAAAAAAAGATGGATCAAAAACGGTATATTAAATAAATTGCTTGTAGGGTCTGGCCATTTTTCTAAACGAAAAAAAAAAAATTCTCAAAAAATCTTAAACGAAGAAATATAATCTTGAAATATATTTAAATAGTCTTTAAATATATTTAAAGACTATTTAAATATAATTTAAGATTTTTTTTCTTAATTTGTTTTAATACTATATAAATATAATAAATATAATAAAATAAAATAAAATAAAAGATATATAAATATAAAATGTATATTCATGCTAGTCATTGTTGTGGTACCTGGAAGTATAATGAATTTATTATTTAAGATGGATCAAAAACGGTATATTAAATAAATTGCATGTAGGGTCTGGCCATTTTTCTAAACAAAAAAAAAATATAACCTTGAAATATATTTAAATAGTCTTTAAGTATATTTAAAGATTATTTAAATATCATTTAAGATTTTTTTTCTTCATTTGATTTAATACTATATAAATATAATAAATATAAATAAATAAAATAAAATAAAAGATAAATAAATATAAAAACTATATAAGTATTTAATGATATACAGTACAGTATATGTGTGTGTATATATATATGTATATATATATATATATATATATATATATATATATACACACACACATACGCAAAAAACAAAACAAAATGTAACTGCGCTCACTCACTATGCTATCTATGGAGTATTGTCATTCCAAGACAGACATGTGTAAAAGGGCTACAGACCACATCCTCTCTCTTATCATCTCCATAACATAGAGGGGAGGTGTACTGTTGTCCACAAAAGTGAACTGGGATCTATGCTAACTGACAACAGTTTTTTTTTAAATTTATCAAACAAATATAAAAACTCTTTCAATTGTATATTTAACTACCAGACCAAAAGTGAGAAAAATGCTACTTACAACTGGACTTTTACTTGTAGAGTATCTAATACCATATCATTCAGTTAGATGTTAGTTTACCTGCAGGGTTAAGACAGCTAAGCAATAAGAATCTCTCTGCTGTATTCAATGTGTAACTCACCTGACCAAGCCAGTCTCTTCTGTCACTGTCATCACTGCTGTGCAACGGTTGTATTTATACTGCAAGTATGACAGGCAGCAACCTATGAGATCCACCCATCATTTATTATAAAATAGTATGTGATTAGGGTAGGAAAGGGATAAACACAGCATGGATAGATAGATAGATAGATAGATAGATAGATAGATAGATAGATAGATAGATAGATAGATAGATAGATAGATAGATAGATAGATAGATAGATAGATAGATAGATAGCCCACCCACTTGTGTGACATTAACTAATTAATATGAGACCTGATTGGCCAGGGAGTCTTATGCCGCGTACACACGGTCGTACTTTTCGTCTACAAAAGTCGGACAGCCTGTCCGACAGACTTCCGGCAGACTTTCGGTGGACTTGCGGCGGACTTGCGGCCTACTTTCTAACGAACGGACTTGCCTACACACGACCACACAAAAGTCTAACGGATTCGTACGTGATGACGTACACCGGACTAAAATAAGGAAGTTCATAGCCAGTAGCCAATAGGTGCCCTAGCGTGGCTTTTTGTCCGTCGGACTAGCACACAGACGAGCGGATTTCGGGGTCCGTCGTAGTTACGAAGTAAAGTTTTAAAGCATGTTTCAAATCTAAAGTACGTCGGATTTGAGGCTAAAAAAGTCAGTTGAAAGTCCGGAGAAGCCCACACACGATCGGATTACCAGCCAGCTTTAGTCCATCAGCGTCCGTTGGACTTTTGTAGACGAAAAGTAGGACCGTGTGTACGCGGCATTAGGATTGTATTAGCTGTCTGTATTGGTGAAATTCTTGCCACCGCTGTAAAGGGAGCATTCTTCTCACCTGGCCCAATGTGAGGGATGTTATTACCACTGAGTTGATTTAAGCAGGGGTTCCCTGAGACCTGAAAATTATTTTCCTCTTGGAAAAAATGGTTGAGTAAGGCTGCTCTGGACACTTACCCTCCCTGGCTTGCCTTGTTTTGTGCAGTCTACATTCTACTGTACATGCAACAACCAGGGCCATCATTAGAAATGACGGGCCCCTGACAGGGCCTCAATACCCTTCCTCAGTACCCCCTATCTGTGGCACGCTCAGCCACCTCACATTCTGTACCCACATTACCCCCCAAATCTGATCCCCCTGGATCCCCCCCGCCCCCCTTACCTAATGTCTCTTGCATTCCCAATTACCCAGCGCTCTGCATCACCTACATCTCCCAATACTCTATCTGTACCTGCAATTTGTCTCACTTATATCCCTGCCCCTACACTACCCCAAACTCTGCATCCCCCGAACTCTGCAGCCCCTGAACTCTGCATCGCCTACATCTCCCAATAATCTATCTGTAACTGCAATTTATCTCACGTGTATCCCTGCCCCTACACTACCCCAAACTCTGCATCTTCCAAACTCTGCATTCTCCAAAACTCTGCATCCGCTGAACTCTGCATCCCCTGAACTCTGCATCCCCTGAACTCTGCATCCTCTGAACTCTGCAGCCCCTGAACTCTGCAGCCCCTGAACTCTGCATCCCCTGAACTCTACAGCCTCTGAACTTTGCATCCCCTGAACTCTGCATCCCCTGAACTCTGCATCCCCTGAGCTCTCCATCCCCTGAACTCTACAGCCTCTGAACTTTGCATCCCCTGAACTCTGCATCCCCTGAACTCTGCATCCCCTGAACTCTACAGCCTCTGAACTTTGCATCCCCTGAACTCTGCATCCCCTGAACTCTGCATCCCCATGAACTCTGCAGCCCCTGAACTCTGCATCCCCTGAACTCTGCAGCCCCTGAACTCTGCAGCCCCTGAACTCTGCATCACCTGAACTCTACAGCTTTTGAACTCTGCAGCCCCCAAATTCTGCATCCCCTGAACTCTGCATCCCCCAAATTCTGCATCCCCTGAACTCTGCAGCTCCTGAACTCTGCGGCACCCGAACTCTGCATCCCCTGACCTCTGCATCCCCTGAACTCTGCATCCCCTGAACTCGGTAGCCCCTGAGCTCTGCATTCCCTGAACTCGCCAGCCCCTGAACTCTGCAACCCCCGAACGCTGCATTCCCCGAACTCTGCAGCTCCTGAACTCTGCATCCCCTGAACTCTGCATCTCCTGAACTCTCCACCCCCTGAACTCTGCATCCCCTGAACTCTGCATCCCCTGAACTCTGCATCTCCTGAACTCTCCACCCCCTGAACTCTGCATCCCCCAAACTCTGCATCCCCTGAACTCTGCATCCTCTAAACTCTGCATCCCCTGAACTCTGCATCCTCTGAACTCTCCACCCCCTGAACTCTGCATCCCCCGAACTCTGCATCCCCTGAACTCTGCATCCCCTGAACTCTGCATCCCCTGAACTCTGCATCCTCTTAACTCTGCATCCCCAGAACTCTACATCCCCTGAACTCTGCATCCCCTGAACTCTGCATCCCCTGAACTCTGCATCTCCTGAACTCTCCACCCCCTGAACTCTGCATCCCCCAAACTCTGCATCCCCTGAACTCTGCATCCTCTAAACTCTGCATCCCATGAACTCTGCATCCTCTGAACTCTCCACCCCCTGAACTCTGCATCCCCCGAACTCTGCATCCCCTGAACTCTGCATCCCCTGAACTCTGCATCCTCTTAACTCTGCATCCCCAGAACTCTGCATCCCCTGAACTCTGCATCCCCTGAACTCTGCATCCCCTGAACTCTGCATCCTCTAAACTCTGCATGCCCTGAACTCTGCATCCCCTGAACTCTGCATCCCCTGAACTCTGCATCCCCTGAACTCTGCATCCCCTGAACTCTGCATCCCCCGAACTCTGCATCCCCTAAACTCTGCAGTCCCTGCATGAAATGTCAACTTTATACTTTTCTGCACAAGTATGGGAACCTTCAAATACAAATACATTTGTTGTATATTAGTAGCTGTGATTTTTTTTTAGATGTATTTCCCCATAAGACGACTTTAGCTTTACCTCACCCTATTACTCTCCATGCAGGGGTTAACCAAAGGTAAGGAAAATTTTGAACACAGGAATAAACAAGCTGAAATAGCTCACACCAACAATTTACCATCCGTAACTAAGCCATAACATTAGGCAGAATTCCTGATGTGGATTTCTTGTTGTACAACTAGTTATGTAATGGTGAGGAGGCAGCTCAGATGAAACATGAGGAAATAATACACATGCCGTTCTCTTGATGGCTTTGCTGTTACGTTCATACTGGTACTGTGCTCAATGTACTTTTCTATCTTCTGGACTGCAAAATGGGAAGAACATTTTTTGTGTGCCCATGTCACCCAGACACTTTGCAAGAACAATAATATGGGACATGTAAAGTACAAAGTGTACACCAATTTTTTATACTTTATTAATATCCATTAAAATTGTAATAAAACATTCTTGCTCTCGAGTATTTATCTACACCTTGACTTACAACCCATAAGGCCCCTTTCACTCGGGCGGTCCGTTTGTCAGTTTTTCATCCATCATTTCATCTGTTGACTGATAAAAAACAGATATCAACGCATTTCTATGGGCAAGTGGATGTGAATGGATGATCCACTGACATCTGCTGAGATCCACCTCCGTTAACAACCATTTTTCGAAATGGAAGAAAGCCCAATTTTTCTCCTGTTTAAAAAATGGAATGGACAAAAAACGGGTGTAAACGGACAAACAGTACGTTTTTGCATCTGTTTATGCATTGGTAATGGATATAAAAAAACTGATGTAAAACTGATGAAAAATTGATGTAAGCTGAATCCATTTTTCTTAAAAAACCTTTAAGTCTAGGAATTGATTCACCGCCAGCTTCAGCAACTGTCCCATCTTCCCATTCTCATCCCTTTTCTCTTAGTGACTGAACTGACGAAACAAATGGGACACCCATGTAAAAGGGGCCTTAATGTCTTTCTCTATGCTCATAAGATACAATTGTATACAGAGCTGTCCCATACCTCCCAACATTTTAAGATGGGAATGAGGGACACCTACTAGCAAATGTATGTAGGCATAGGACACGCCCCTTGACACACCCCCTTAAAGGAGAATTTACCAAAATAAAAGGTTAATAAAATCCACAAGGGCTTTTTTTTACCACTACTATTCCTTTATATTGGCTTTTAAAAATGTACAAATGCAGTAATTTAGAATTTGGATGGAAGGTTTAGCACTGGGAAATACTTTTTGAAAGATAAAAATTGCATTTTATATACAACTATAGATCAGACCAAAATAAGGGACAAATCATGGGGAACGAGGGACAGAGGGACATTGCTCCAAATCAGGGACAGTTGGGAGCTCTGCTGTCCACATGAATCAACTTGTGATGGTAAGACAATGCAGGTTCTTAATGCATTTCACTTCTTCAGGAGAGAGGTGGGAATATACTGTATATTATGTAGCACTCTCACTAGTGTACATCATTTTTCTTTTGTTCCCCTGTAGGCAGAGGAGCATGTGTTAATTTTGTTTAGGAGGCTGTGAAGTGCTTCAAAGGCTGTTGCTCTCTTACCTCCCGCTATCTTCTGGAACTCTCTAGATATTTCCAGAACATAGTTGGTGGAGGGACAGAGGCAGCAGCCAGAATATTTATGGAGTTTTTCACCAGTCTCTGGGGAGCAGAGCCCAGAAGGTGGGGAGAGAAACCAAAAATACTTTAGTTTCATCTTAATGATTATTAATAAAGTAAGATATTTTAACAGTAAGACAATTGCAATACACAATGTATTGTCTTTTGTTCTGGCTATGATATACAGTATATGGAATGTGGTTAACAAAAATCTAGCTTTTATAATCAAAACTGCCCTATAGATACTTATCATTGGCTGTCCAGTGGCATGGTCCTCTCAAGTCAAGTTCCAGAACACTGCAGTGGTGGGATGACATCACCACGTGGGGACCAGTTGGTATGGGAACAGACTGCATTACAGGGATAGGTGACGGAGGATTCATACAAGCAAAAATATCTGTTAGGGTTTTTTCTTTTAAATGTTAAAGAGTGGAGCGAAAGGGGGGTGCGCAGTATTTGCCCATAGATTAGCTTAAACAGGAACATTTTTGTTTTTCTTCGCCGTTGTTGACAGTGGTTATGTACAAGTGACATATTTATGGACTTCATGAACGTCATATCCCAGATGAGTTACTTTTTGTAATTACTCTCAACTAAGGCAGAAATCACAGTAATTAGCAGACTGCTAATTAATGGTTCAAATAGAGATCACAATAGCAATACACTGTATGTAATACAGGTATGTTATAGGCATTAATTTAAATTTGGCAAAAGATGAGAGTAAGATGAAAACTTCATCAGCACTGTTATACTGATCACACCAATGAGTGTTACATTCAATATACAACCATTCAGTTCATGGTAGATTGCACTTTGAAGCAGCCTTTCTCAACTAGGGCTCCTCCAGAGGTTGCCAGGGGGTCCTTGACCAGTGATTGATCTCCTGCCTGATGCCCACATAGTCCTGGCACCAACACCCCTTATCAGAACCACCTGAATGGAATCAGTGGAGCTTCTCCTCTCGTTTCCCAGGTAACTAACCACTATCACCAAAGGTCTGTAGGTGGAATATTCTTCTTACTGACCACCAATGTAGGCAGCATTCTTCCCACTGCCCTCCAAAGTATGGGGGCCCAACATTGACCTTCATTTATCTCACGGACCACAATTGTAACAGGCATTTTTCGCACTGACAACCGAAGTAACAAGACTTTCTTTCCACTGACCACTAGTGCAAAGAAGCCCCTCTCTTACTGACTGCCAATGTGGTGTACTTTTCTTTCTAGCAATGTGGTGCTAATTTACCATGAACTGTAGATATAATTATGTTTAGCAGGGTTTCCCTTCAAATATTATTTCAAACATCATTTCAAGGGTTCCTCCGTGGTAAAAAAAAAAAAGTTGTGAAAGACTCATTTGAAGGGTCTTCACCTCTCTCTGAAGTTGTCTTGGGTACTTCCTCCAGTGGCACCAGTGGACTGTCCTTGCGCTGAAAGATGCTCATATAATGAGGCGTCAACGTTGTGCAGTGCAGTACTCCGAGCCAAAGTGGTATGATTCCTCCTCAGGGGTGGGTCCATGACATCCTGGGCTCTGAGGAAGTGGGTTGAATGATGCGGCTGGCCATCATTCAACCCAGAAGACTGAAGACCTCTAGTGGCGAAAAATAATTACTGTAGGGGACAGTCAGGTGAATTTTGCAGCAAAAGGTGCTTTTTAATTTGTATCTTTAAGGGGCTAATATTGTTTTTTTAGCTAGGGTTCTGATAAGATGTAATAATTTGGTACAAAAGATAAAAGCACTGTGGAAGATACAGTATATGTACATGGTACATCAACGATGGAAAGATAGATGACAGAGAACTGCTATAAATGGAGCACATTCATCCTAGTTTAGAGTTGTTTTTGCACTATGAGTAAGATCATACCCTGTCATAATTTGTATTATTAATTTCCCTTATTTGGTAGACACATACAAACACACCACAGCATGTAGCCTCATGATCACTAACGATAGTCACTGTCTTCTCCTGGCTGGGACGGCTTCCCCCGGACCCCCCGCCCACCGCCGGGAAAAGACAATGGCCCAGCAGGAGGAATTCCTACATCGACACTGTTGATGGGGAAATCAAACGAATTTCTTTCCTGCAAGCGTGGTTTTATTAATAAAAAAAAAAAACAACAAAAAAATGGACATACACCATTTTTGGTATATACACAACTACAGCATATGCTAGTATACATTGGAGTGCCTTTGTGCTTTAGGTTGTAGTCACCGATCAGCCATACATTATGACCACCCTACTATTGAATAGGTTCCCCATTTGCAAAACAGTCCTGATCCTTCAAGGCATGGACTCCAAAGTAACATCCACATAACTGGCAGGACCCAATGTTTCCCAGAAGAGCATTGCCCAAAGCATCACACTGACTCCACCAACTTGCCTTCTTTCCATACTGCATCCTGGTGTCATTTCTTCCCCAGGTAAGCAACATACTTGCACCCGGTCATCCACATGATGTGCAAGAAAATGTTAGTCATCGGACCAGACCACCGTCTGCCATTGCTCCATGGTCCAGTTCTGATGCTCATGTAACCATTGTAGGCACTTTTGGCTTTGGACATGGGCCAACATAGGCACCCTGACCAGTCTGTGGTTGCCCAGCCTAATACACAACAAACTGCAATGAACTGTCTGTTCTGACACCTTTTTGTCAGAACCAACGTTAACTTTTTCAGCAATTTGAGCTTCAGTAGCTCTTCTACTGGGTCTTACTACAGAAGCCAGCCTTCGCTCCCTCAAATGCATCAATGAGCCTTGGCCACTCATGACCCTGTTGCCAGGTCTCAGGTTTTCCTTCCTTGGACCACTTTTGGTAGGATCTGACCACTGCAGGCAAAGAATATCCCACAAGAGCTGCAGTTTTGAAGTTGCTCTGACCCAGTCTTCTAGTCATTACAATTTGGCCATTGTCAAAGTTAACATGTTAAAAAGGAAGTAAACCCTGATGGGTTTACTTCCTCTTTGTTTCCCTGTAAAGGTAAAGCATAATGGGCTACTATGCATCGCATAGTAGCCCATTATGTGGCACTTACCTGACACAGGAGCCTGCGATGTCACCGCTGTCCCATGTACCTGTATGAGAAACTATCCTGTTCTCTTTGTATTGCTTCCTTTGTGTGAAATCCCCGGAGTTCCTGCCAGTCCCTCTGCTTTCCTATTAAAAACTGACCATGTTAGGCATGAGTGCACAACGTGGTCAGTTCTCTAGCTGTGCTGGGTACTCAGCCTGCTCTCCTCCAATGATCAGACTTGTCCTGACCCCCCTCACAACCATTCACCGGGAAGACCAGTGTGCTTTTTGGAAAGTAGACAGTCCAAGGTATTTTGTAAGGGGCATAGCGAGTTTTTCGAAATTGTCATTTTTTGTCATACTTTTTTTTTTTTTACATACTGTCACCAGTGCAGTATAGCGTCATTATATAACAGGTGTGGCGGTGATCGGGGACACTGACTGGAGACTGGTGAAAATGTATGTTTTTTTCACATTTTTCTTTTTTTTTTTCTTTTTTTATTATAATTTTTTTTTTTTTTTTTTTAACACACTTTGACTACAGCAATATAATGCTGCCATAGTAACATTGTACTACTCTGAGGAAGTGATCCGTATTAATTTTACTTTTTTCTTAAATTATGTTTGCATATAGCAGTTCATTTCATTGCTATATGCATGCATTTTACTAAATGAAATTGATTCATTCAAGAGGAGTTCCACCCAGGGGGGCCGTCAAAAAAAAAAAAAATTAAAAGTCAGCAGCTACAAATACTGCAGCTGCTGACTTTTAATTGGACACTTACCTGTCCCTGGGTCCAGCGATGCGGGGAATCGAAGCCCTGCTCGTCCCCCCCCCTCCGCTCGTCGGCACCGGCATTTCAACTGTGGGCGCCGGGCTGTGGCTGCACAGCCTGGCACCCACTGCGCATGCGTGAGCGGCACCGCGCGCCGTGATTGGCTGCTCTATCACCTGGGACCTGTAATGGGTCCCAGATGATTGACAGGAGGGAGGGAGCAGAGCGGAGCCCTTCCTGTGCCGAGGGGGAAGTGATGTCACCAGCCCAGGCAAAGGAACAGGCAGACTACGAGGGACCACCTAGCAACAGGCATTTAGAGGTAAGTGAAAAAAAAAATATATCCAAATGTTTTTTTGGTTATTTTTTTTAGAATTTTTCCAGGTATTTTTGTTTTTTGGGTGGAACCCCACTTTCAGTTTCTTTCGTTGTGATTAGCTGTGATTGGTCAGAGCTAATCACATGGTACAGATGAGCCACAATTTGCCCAGTCTGTACTATGTGATCTCACTGTCCAATCACAGCTAGCAACACAATTGCATACAATGGATGGCTTGAAAAGAAGTGTCACGAGACCTGCTGTGATTGGTTACAGCGGTCACATGATACCGGCAGCAGGCTGTACAGCGATTAGTCATTGGCTGTGTCCGGTGGACGCAGTCGGTGACAGATAGCGCTATTGCGCGGCCCCAAGGCCATTGAAGGGGCACCATCAGGAAGGACGTTATATGACGTCCACCTGGAACGACGAGAGGTTCCTGCCGGCGTCATTATGCTATAGGCCGGATAGGAACCAGTTAATACACCCATCTACTTTCAGGGCCATTGTAACGAGATAATCAATGTTATTCACTTTACCTGTCTGTAGTCATAATCTTATGGCTGATCAGTTTCTGTGTGTTTTTGGTAATATAAATAGTTAATTTAGGCCGCATTATTGGATATTTGACACATTTACTTCATTGCAGTTTATAAAAGGAAGCCAAGGATATATCGTTTTGTACGGACATTTGGCTTTTTTTTCTGGATAGATGGCAAACTTGCAGGGATGAGGATGACACTCCTTGAGCCTGAACCTTAAAGTTGAACTCAGGGAACAAAAACTTTTATTTAGATATACTCCTCTATAGCTACAAAGGATATACATTCACCGGCCACTTTATTAGGTACACCTGTTCAATTGCTTGGTAACACAAATTGCTAATCAGCCAATCACATGGCAGCAACTCAATGCATTTAGGCATCTAGACGTGGTGAAGATGACTTGCTGAAGTTCAAACCGAGCATCAGAATGGGGAAGAAAGGGGATTTAAGTGACTTTGAACGTAGAATGGTTGTTGGTGCCAGACTGGCTGGTCTGAGTATTTCAAAGACTGCTGATCTACTGGGATTTTCACTCACAACCATCTCTAGAGTTTACAGAGAATGGTCTGAAAAAGAGAAAATATCCAGTGAGCGGCAGTTGTGTGGACAAAAATGCCTTGTTGATGTCAGAGGAGAAGAAAGGCAGAAGAAAGGTCCAGATGATAGAAAGGCAACAGTAACTCAAATAACCACTCGCTACAACCAAGGTATACAGAATACCATCTCTGAACGCACAACACATCCAACCTTGAAACAGATGGGCTACAGCAGCAGAAGACCACACCGGGGGCCACTCCTGTCAGTTAAGAACAGGAAACTGAGGCTACAATTAGCACATGTTCACCAAAATTGGACAATAGAAGATTGGAAAAAATGTTGCCTGGTCTGATGAGTCTCGATTTCAGCTGCGACATTCAGATATTCGGGTCAGAATTTGATGTAAACAACATGAAAGCATGGATCCATCCTGCCTTGTATCAACGGTTCAGGCTGGTGGTGTAATGGTGTGTGGGATTTTCTTGGCACATTTTGGGCCTCTTAGTACTAATTGAGCATTGTTTAAATGGCACGGCTCACCTGAGTATTGTTGCTGACCATGTCCATCCCTTTATGACTACAGTGTACCCATCTTCTGATGGCTCCTTCCAGCAGGATAATACACCATGTCACAAAGCTCCAATCATCTCACCACTGGTTTCTTAAACATGACAATGAGGTCACTGTACTCCAATGGCCTCCACAGTCACCAGATCTCAATCCAATAGAGCACCTTTGGGATGTGGTGGAACGGGAGATTCACATCCTGGATGTGCAGCCAACAAATCTGCAGCAACTGTGTGATGCTATCATGTCACCATGGACCAAAATCTCTGAAGAATGTTTCCAACACCTTGTAGAATCTATGCCATGAAGAATTAAGGCAGTTCTGAAGGCAAAATGGGGTCCAACCTGGTACTAGCAAGGTGTACATAAAGTGGGGTTCCACCCAAAAAAAAAAAAAAAATACATGAAAAATCCTAAAAAAAAACTACAAAAAAACATTTGGATATTTTTTTTTTATAAACCTCTAAATGCCTGTTGCTAGGTGGTCCCTCGTAGTCTGCCTCTTCCTTTGCCTGGGCTGGTGACATCACTTCCGTCTCGGCACAGGAAGGGCTCGGCTCTGCTCCCTCCCTTCTGTCAGTCATCTGGGACCCATTACAGGTCCCAGGTGACTGAGCAGCCAATCACGGCGCTCGGCGCTGCTCGCGCATGCGCAGTGGGTGCCAGGCTGTAAAAGCCACAGCCCGGCGCCCACAGTTGCAATGCCGGCGCCGCCGAACAGAGGGGGAGACGAGCGGGGCTTCGATCCCCCGCATCACTGGACCCTGGGACAGGTAAGTGTCCAATTAAAAGTCAGCAGCTGCAGTATTTGTAGCTGCTGACTTTTATTTATTTTTTTTTTTTGACTGGCCCTCCTCTTTAATAAAGTGGCCGGTGAGTGTAAATCTATGTTGTGAGCACCAAATTCTTTTGGAAGTCCACCTTTACCTTGTAAAAGTAGCCATGACATCAGTATGATGTACATAGCCTGAACAGAGGACAGAGCTGTGGGAGGGTCCAAGCAGGCCCCACCCACTACAGGCTGCCTGCGGAAAGCTACAGGAGGGGGCGGAGACAAGACCAGTCACCCTGCACAAGGAGAGAGAGAGCAGCAGTGACCGGTCTTTATTACAGGAAGCTCCTGAATACACAGGACTCTTGTATTTACACACTATTTGCTCAGAGCTCAGATTTACAAATTATATTATAATTATAATTATAATTACAATTATAAATTGCCAATGCGTCCTATTATTCCCAAGAGCCCAAATGCGATCCTTGTGAAACAATATAAGCGGCGCTATATACCAGTGATAGATAATACAACACTCAAAGGTGATCTAGTACATCTAACAACAAAAAATTGGGATAGATGTTCAATACAAAATAAATAGTGCAAGTGTGCCATACACAAGACAATTAAAATAACACAAAAGCAAAAGTGAGATCAAGTGGTAAAGTCCATAAAGTCCATAGATAGACCACCGTGCAAAAGATGTGATGAATCTGGAAACGGTCCACCAATTCGCTTAGTGTCAGTGACTCCACTCCCCTTAAAATCAGCACTCACCGACTCACAATGCCTCACACTCTCGTGTTTTGGCAGCAAAGCATAGATGTAATGCACATCAGCTGGGGGTGTAGGCTCCGAATTCCTTGTTAATCCCAGTGTCACCTCAATGCATGAAAAAAACTCAACATAGTGTGATACCGTAAAAAATATAAAATTTATTGAACTTAAAACCTTCAATCATTGCACTCACATGAAAACTCTTAAATCAAGCCAAAATGACACTGCAAAGAAAACTTCCAATACAATCCTCCTCTGTGAAACGCCCAGCACCACTGTGAAACAAGGGTCGCGGCGGACCCCAAAGATAAGGGTTGGATGGGTTCTCACCCCTCTTGCTGACACTTCGCTGGTGTAGATCTCCTGCTGGCTTGTGCGCCCAAGGCGTGACTCCTCTAACGCCTTCGGAGGATCTCGCCGGTTCCCGGAGATATACCGCGACGTCCTATCTCTCACTGACTGCTAATCCTGGATGCCGTACAGCCACGCCCCGACATGTTTCGTCACAACTGACTTCCTCATGGGATTGCTCTCAGGAAGGGCGCGTTGTTTTGAGTTTTCATTTTTTGATATAAATTGCCAATAACTGCTCCCATATTTGCATTGTGTATGATGGTCACAATCCACACACTCAGGGATCTTTTGTTAACTTTTGGCAGGTGCAAAGACAGATAAATATACACACAAATACAAATCATTCACATGTTCCACTAGTTTTGGGGTGTACAAAAAAAATAATAATACAGACTATGATAACCAGTGATGGGACTGCAAATCCAATCTTATCAGCTCTATACATGTCGTCATTTTAGTCTTTCCACCATTGGGGAGTAAGGTCGTGACGTCACACACAACTCATGTCTCCACATGTGACAGCCCGGACAGCAGCTGTTCTCTGCGACGTCACCGGCCCCGCCCTCTCCCGTGCTTGGCTCCCCACCTCCCCCTGGGCCGGTGACATCAGAGATTGGCTGAGATGGCGGAGCCGGGCCCCGGGCGATCTCTGGGCTCCTACTCCCCGGTGGACTACATGAGCATCACCAGCTTCCCCCGCCTTCCAGAGGACGAGGCCGGAGGAGAGCCGGGACCGAGAGCCGGGGAAGAGGACACCTTCCTGGGGGAGCATGATGCGGGTAACTGGCTGGAGGGAGGAAGGCTCCATCATCCGTGGACCGATACATCCTCATCCCTTGCACCATTGCATCCTCATCTCCATCCTCATCTCCATCCCTTGTACCACTGCATCCTCATCTCCATCCCATGTACCATCCTCATCCCCTGTACCACTGCATCCTCATCTCCATCCTCATCTCCATCCCTTGTACCACTGCATCCTCATCTCCATCCCATGTACCATCCTCATCCCCTGTACCACTGCATCCTCATCTCCATCCTCATCTCCATCCCTTGTACCACTGCATCCTCATCTCCATCCCATGTACCATCCTCATCCCCTGTACCACTGCATCCTCATCTCCATCCTCATCTCCATCCCATGTACCATCCTCATCCCCTGTACCACTGCATCCTCATCTCCATCCTCATCTCCATCCCTTGTACCACTACATCCTCATCTCCATCCTCATCTCCATCCCATGTACCATCCTCATCCCTTGTACCACTGCATCCTCATCTCCATCCTCATCTCCATCCCATGTACCATCCTCATCCCTTGTACCACTGCATCCTCATCTCCATCCTCATCTCCATTCCTTGTACCACTACATCCTCATCTCCATCCTCATCTCCATCCCTTGTACCACTGCATCCTCATCTCCATCCTCATCTCCATCCCTTGTACCACTGCATCCTCATCTCCATCCCATGTACCATCCTCATCCCCTGTACCACTGCATCCTCATCTCCATCCTCATCTCCATCCTCATCTCCATCCCTTGTACCACTGCATCCTCATCTCCATCCCATGTACCATCCTCATCCCTTGTACCACTGCATCCTCATCTCCATCCTCATCTCCATCCCTTGTACCACTACATCCTCATCTCCATCCTCATCTCCATCCCTTGTACCACTGCATCCTCATCTCCATCCCATGTACCATCCTCATCCCTTGTACCACTGCATCCTCATCTCCATCCTCATCTCCATCCCTTGTACCACTACATCCTCATCTCCATCCTCATCTCCATCCTCATCTCCATCCCTTGTACCACTGCATCCTCATCTCCATCCCATGTACCATCCTCATCCCTTGTACCACTGCATCCTCATCTCCATCCTCATCTCCATCCCTTGTACCACTACATCCTCATCTCCATCCTCATCTCCATCCCTTGTACCACTGCATCCTCATCTCCATCCTCATCTCCATCCCATGTACCATCCTCATCCCTTGTACCACTGCATCCTCATCTCCATCCTCATCTCCATCCCATGTACCATCCTCATCCCTTGTACCACTGCATCCTCATCTCCATCCTCATCTCCATCCCTTGTACCACTGCATCCTCATCTCCATCCCTTGTACCACTGCATCCTCATCTCCATCCTCATCTCCATCCTTTGTACCACTGCATCCTTATCACATGTACAAGTGCATCCTCCATCTCTGTCATATTAACCATTTCATCCCCTCCTCCTCTATCACTGTACCTACACCATTGTATCCTGCGTTTTATAATTATTGCTTATCACTATCATAATCCCAGTATATCCTACATCTCAGTCTGATCCCACCGCATCTTCATCACTTCCCATAATATATTCATAACACTTGTATCCTTGCATCCTCCAGCTCCACCATAATAACCGGTGAATCCTGAATTTGCACTTCATGCACCACCACATTGTCCTCATCACATGTGCCATTATATCCTGTATCTCTATCTCATGTACCATGACATCCAACACCTCCATCTCTTGTACCGCTGCATCCAACATGTCCATCTCAAATACTATTGCATCCAACACCTCTGTCTTACATATTATTGCATCCAACATCTCCATCTCATGTGCCATTGTATTCTGCATCGCCGTCCCATGGACCATTGCATCCAACATCTCAATCTCACGAATCATTGCATCCAACAACTTCATCTTATGTACCATTGTATCCAAAATCTCCATCTCATGTACCATTGTAACCAAAATCTCCATCTCATGTACCATTGTAACCAAAATCTCCATCTCATGTACCATTTCATCCAATATCTCCATCCCATGTACCATTGTAACCAAAATCTCCATCTCATGTACCATTGTATCCAAAATCTCCATCTCATGTACCATTGTAACCAAAATCTCCATCTCATGTACCATTGTAACCAAAATCTCCATCTCATGTACCATTTCATCCAATATCTCCATCCCATGTACCATTGTAACCAAAATCTCCATCTCATGTACCATTGTATCCAAAATCTCCATCTCATGTACCATTGTATCCAAAATCTCCATCTCATGTACCATTGTATCCAAAATCTCCATCTCATGTACCATTGCATCCAACAACTTCATCTCATGTTCCATTTCATCCAACAACTCCATCTTATGTACCATTGTATCCAAAATCTCCATCTCATGTACCATTGCATCCAATGTCTCAATCTCACGTATCATTGCAGCCAACATCTCCATCTCTTGTACCATTGTATCCAAAATCTCCATACCACATATCATTGCATTCAACAACTCCATCTCATGTACCATTGCATCCTTCATCCAACACTTGTACCAATGCATCCTTTGTCTTCATGATATTTGCTACACATCTGCCTATACCATGTTCTAGTGTAGCTGTTACTTCATGGCAGTCATTAGTGTATCTGTCAACCTACCACATGGAGCAGAGTGTTGGGTATCCATCACATATACAAGCCCGTCTGCCTTATTGCTCAATCTGTGATTATCATCATAAATATAACTTGCATTAATAAGGTATAGTAATAATATATAATTAGTGATAGTAGAATTGTTATTAGGATAATAAGTGCGCAGGTAGTGATATAGTATGCAAAGTGCTGTAACACTTTATATTTAGAATGAAACCGAACAATAAAAGAAGATCGCTGATAGACTGCAATAGGTTACTGTCCCTTACCATGTGAAATAATACTGATTGTTTTTCCGTCATATATGCAGTTCTAGAATAATAAAGTGTATCTATAGCCAAAACTTTTTTTTTTTTCAGTGGTTTTTGGGTGGAGTGGGTAAGGATTAGAACCCCTGTCAGGTTTTACTGCTGTTGGAGGCTTTGCTGGAATGATTCTTCCTTAAAGGGATAGTTCACCTTTACCACAAAACTGCCCATGCAGATAAGGGGCGTCAGGACAGCCATCAGAAATTTTTGAGCCCCTTACACAGCTTAGCTTTAGACCTGCCCCCCCCCCCCCCCAGCCTGACCACCAACATTCCCAAGGGCTTGCCTATGGGCCATCCTACCGAATCTGCACACCGGCACCTCACCTGTATGCACTCAGCCCCCCTCAATCCTGTATATATGTCAGCCCCCTCACACCTGTATATTTGTCAGCCCCCTCACACCTGTATATTTGTCAGCCCCCCCCCACACACACACCTGTATATATGGCAGCCCTCCTCACACCTGTATATTTGTCAGCCCCCCCACACACCTGTATATTTGTCAGCCCCCTCACACCTGTATATTTGTCAGCCCCCCCCCACACACACACCTGTATATATGGCAGCCCTCTTCACACACTTGTATATATTTCAGCCCCCCCACACACCTGTATATATGTCAGCGCCCCCCACACACACACCTGTATATATGTCAGTGCCCCCCACACACACACCTGTATATATGTCAGCGCCCCCACACACCTGTATATATGTCAGCACCCCCACACACCTGTATATATGTCAGCGCCCCCCCCCCACACACACCTGTATATATGTCAGCGCCCCCCCCCCACACACACCTGTATATATGTCAGTGCCACCCCTCCACACACCTGTATATATGTCAGCCACCCCCCCCCCACACACACACACACCTGTATATATGTCAGCCACCCTCCACACACACCTGTATATATGTCAGCCACCCCACACACACACCTGTATATATGTCAGCCACCCCACACACACACCTGTATATATGTCAGCCACCCCCCCACACACACACCTGTATATATGTCAGCTACCCCCCCACACACACACACCTGTATATATGTCAGCCACCCTCCACACACACCTGTATATATGTCAGCCACCCCACACACACACCTGTATATATGTCAGCTACCCCCCCCACACACACACACCTGTATATATGTCAGCCACCCCCCCCCACACACACCTGTATATATGTCAGCCACCCCACACACACACCTGTATATATGTCAGCCACCCCACACACACACCTGTATATATGTCAGCCACCCCCCTCACACACACCTGTATATATGTCAGCTACCCCCCCCCACACACACACACCTGTATATATGTCAGCCACCCTCCACACACACCTGTATATATGTCAGCCACCCCATGCACACACCTGTATATATGTCAGCGCCACCCCTCCACACACCTGTATATATGTCAGCCACCCCCCCCCACACACACACACCTGTATATATGTCAGCCACCCTCCACACACACCTGTATATATGTCAGCCACCCCACACACACACCTGTATATATGTCAGCTACCCCCCCCCCCACACACACACACCTGTATATATGTCAGCCACCCTCCACACACACCTGTATATATGTCAGCCACCCCCCCACACACACACCTGTATATATGTCAGATACCCCCCCCCCCCACACACACACACACACCTGTATATATGTCAGCCACCCTCCACACACACACCTGTATATATGTCAGCCACCCCCCCCCCACACACACCTGTATATATGTCAGCCACCCCCCCCCCCCCACACACACACCTGTATATATGTCAGCTCCCTCCCCCCCCCCCCCACACACACACACACCTGTACATATGGCAGCCTCAATACACCATCTACAAACTTCCCTTACCTGCATAGGCAGTTTTTTTTTCTAAAAGTGAACTATCCTTTTAACAGCAACACAGAGAAAAGTAAACTTTTAAAAAAAAAATTTAAAGTGGTATTTTATCCAAAAATGTATTATCTTGCAGCTTCCCATTGGCTGCATTCGTTTTCTGAATTAATAGTGGTTGCAAATGAAAGTTTTTCATATAAATGCTGCATCCCATGGGCAGATACATGGTAAACATTTTATCCTTTTCTTCTCCTTTCTTTTGCAGGCATTAAATGTAGCATATTGTAACAATGTTGTAACCAAACATGATTCAGAACATTGCAACATTTGTTTAAGCTTTAGATAAACTTTCATTTGCTGTATAGGCAAATACATTGGGGGAGAGTTACTAAAACTGGGGCACGAAACTGGTGCGGCTCTGCATAGAAACCAATCAGCTTCCGGGTTTTATTGTCAAAGCTTGATTGAACAAACTGATGTTAGAAGCTGATTGGCTATAATGCACAGCTCCACCAAATTCTGAATGCTCCAGTTTTACTAAATCACCACAATGTATGATGAAGAGGTTAAAGTGTATCTATACGCCATTTTTTTTTTTTAGTTTCTGAGTGGGGAAAGTTTAGAAGTCCTATCAGTTTGTACCTTTTTCCAGGCCTCCATTAGGCCTGTGGCCATAAATAGTACAATATAATTGTACGATCTCCTTTAAATTTACCAAAACGATGTAATATGAGGATAAACCTAAACGATCCATTCAATTATCCACTTGTTGAGGCCCTTAACCCCCCTGGCGGTATTCCCGAGTCTGGCTCGGGGTGAATTTTTCATACCAAAAGCGGTAACCCCGAGCCAGACTCAGGATCGCATCGCAGGATCCAGGAAGAGTTTACTTACCTTGTCTCCTGGATCCTGCGATGTCTCCCCGCTGTGATCGGCGAGCCGCCGTGTCTCGCTCGATTCACAGTGCCGAGCTCCGTTCCCTGCGAGCGTTGCGACGCACGGGGACGGAGTTCGGCGGCAGATTCAAAAAGTGAAACACACAGTACAGATACAGTATACTGTAATCTTACAGATTACAGTGCTGTATTAAATAATGACACATCCCCTTTGTCCCTAGTGGTCTGCCCAGTGTCCTGCATGCAGTTTTATATTATAGAAACTGTTCTTTCTGCCTGGAAACTGGAGATTGTCCATAGCAACCAAAACTATCGCTTTACATCAAAAGTGGCTTTAGACCAGCTAGAAAACAGCGATAATAAATTAGAATTACTTGCAGAATTGATCGATAGTGATTTGTGGGGAGATCCATCATCAAACACTAAAAGTAACGAAAGCGATAATTCTGCAACTGAGCCAATTTCTCAGTTTTTTTGATTTGATTACATTATTGAATAATTTTTATTATTATTATATTATTATTTGTTATAATTATTTATAGTTATTTATTATATTATAATTTTTTTATTTCGTTTTTCAAACTTTATCATACCCGGGATGTCTACTAGACTCTTGTTTGGACAGATTTAAGTGAACTATTCCTAAGAATTACAGGCCTACAATATAAAACGCCAAATTTCTGTGCAAAATAATGGTACCGCTTTCAGCACCTAAAATCTGAAATAATCATACCGCCAGGGAGGTTAAGCCGTCCATAGATGAGATTCGAACCATCATAGTTTGAGATTCCGACCATCTATGGGCAGGCAGATTGTACCCAAATCAATCCATCTAGCAGGCTGGATTTTTACATGCGATTATTGCCAGCTGCAATAATCACTGTTTTCTCCAGGCGGGGTCGGCTCCCGCGACATCTCCACCGGGAGAACACAATAGCTCCATGGGAGGGACTCCCCCCATAAATACTGACTGTGTTGATGTGGGAATTGAGTGATTCTTTTTCCTGCAACCTGTGGCAATCTAGGTTGCAGGAAAAAGATTGCATGGTTGTTAGATCTACAGGAGATTGTACAATCAGGTTGTTTTGTATATTGTGAAGTTCCATCTTACTTTATCTTGGAACAATCCTTTTACCAGCTATAAGTATACCTTAGCTAAGGGGTGTATTTATAAAAAAAAAAAATCACAGAGCTATTTATCCTGTGAAACTGCATGTACAGTCTTGTAAAGTCTGATTGTAAAGTCTTGTTTTTTGTTTTTGTTTTTTTGTTAAAACAACAAACATGTTATACTTACCTGTTCTGTGCAGTGGTTTTGCAGAAGCACCCCAGATCCTCCTCTTCTCGTGTCCCCTGCTGGTGCTCCTGACTCCTACTCCCTGCCGAGTGCCCCCATATCAAGCCGCTTGCTATGGGGGAACTGAAGCACGCTCGCTCCAAAGCCCCACCCGCCGCTCCCTCATCACTGGCTATATTTGACAGCAGCAGGAGCCAATGGCTCCGGTGCTGTATTTAAGCCAATGAGGAGGGAGAGAGCCAAGAGAGCCTCTTCTCTCGTGCGCATCGCTGGATCGAGATCGGGCTCAGGTATGTATTTAGGGAGGGGGCTGCAGGGTAAGCTGCATGCAGAAGGTTTTTTACCTTACTGCATAGAATGCAAACCTTTTGCCTTTACAACTACTTTAATTTTTGTCCCTATTCACATAGGATGAATGTACATGCAGCTTCACATGATGAATAGCTCTGCCATTTTTCCCCTTATTTTGGCTAGAACATGGAATGGTTATAACCCCTTTTTTGCCATTGATATCCTATTGGGAAAATGCCCTCTATATTTCTATTCCAGTGAGAATTCAAGATTTTAGATTTTATTTCTCATTTCCAGCTCCAGTGATAATAGTCACCGGAGCTGAACATTTATTTCAACCATGGGAACAAACAGCAATAAAAAAAAGATATGGGTTCTAACTCTTCCCTACTAATTGGCTTTAGATACATGTTTACCTTTTGTGTTTGTTGCCACCGAACATGCTGGTCTGTAGGATCCCTTTGGACACTGAATATTCAGAATTTAGTTTTAATGATCCATTGATGTGGTCAAAATACAGTAGATCCCATATTGTTTCACTATATAAAAACTGTCCAGTGGATTGTTTTTGTGTTTATCCAATGACGTTTTTTTTCTGATTTTACTGTAACTACAGTACATATGTTGTTTGCTCTGTCACTATATGACTGATCTATAAAAATAAAAAAAGAAATCTAGATTAAAACCAGAGCCAGTACACCCAGCAACTAGTTTCCTTGGTTTTATTGGAAAAATAAAAATTTGTTTTGCTTCTCCAAATTTGCCCCATTACGATGAGAGATCTAAACATCCTTTTCATGAATACCTCAAAACTGACCCACCAAAAAACTTATTAGAAATATGCAACTGCATCAGCTTAATTCATTCTATATACAGTACTGTGCAAAAGTTTTAGGCAGGTGTGAAATTTTTTGTAAATTAAGAAGCCTTTCAGCAATAGAAGTGTTAATAGTTTATTTTCATCAATTAACAAAATGAATAAAAAAAAGTAAATGAACAGAAATCCAAATCAAATCAATATTTGGTGTAAGCACCCTTTGCCCTCATTATTCTAGGTAGACATGCACACAGTTTTTTAAGGAACTCAGAAGGTAGGTTGTTCCAGACATCTTGTAGAACTAATCACCGATGTTAAGTGGTTGTAAATAAATAAAATAAAAAATCAATGAATCCACCAGCCTGAAAAATGTACTAAATTAAACACCAGCTATTTTGCCCTTAGGACGGGATACCTGCCCTATTAAAGCAAGGAACTATATGTGAAAATAAAACTGGATGGGGCAAAAAATTGTCCCGGGAACGCCAAATAAGGGAAGGGTCAACCACAGCTTTATGTTGAAATTAATTAGACTTTATTGATGAAAAAGATGCACACCCAGTGATAGGGAAATATAAAGGGCAACACTATGTTCTATATAGAACTGCACCTCTCACTATACCCTGTCACAGTAATAAAAACATTGTGCAGTTAGCACAAGTGTGCGCACAGGGTATGCCAGGTGTGCCTGGGCACACCCTAATCACCCTATGTGGCACAGATTCCCCCTGTTTAGACCCCTGATATTTCACCAAAGCCCCCTAAAGGAGCTCCTAAAAATATTGTAAAAAAATAAAACTGTAAAAAAATAACAAATAATAATAATAAAAAACTAAAAATACAGACACAGTCCACTGCCCACAGCCCTACTAACACCAATCTGCCCTACTGACACCAATCTGCCCTACTGACACTGCCCACGGCTGTACACTGTCATACTATAGACACATGCAGACACACATATGGGTTTAAGCTTTGGGGTGCACACCCTAATGCAATAGGCTGTGCACACCTATGGCAGTTAGAAATAACGCTATTGTAAAAAAACAGACACAGAGCACTGTAAATACCACCACCCCAAACCATCAGTCTCCTTTCTCCAGATGAAAGTAGCCCATCTAACTCCAGATGAAGATGTCTTCTTGGGATTGGAACCTCCAAATTGCCTTATTATTAAAGTATCATGTAGTCATGTAAAGATATTAGCATAGTTCTCTCCACAACGGGAAATAAGTTGATACAATAGGGAAGAAATAATGTAGCTTATTTTCTTAAACGTGGGAGCAAATAGCCACACCAGCCCCTTTTTGAGATGCCAGTCATTAATGACAAATATTGCTGCAAGTTCAGAGACTCAGATTTTTATTATGCATATATTTCACATGAACTGCCGCATAACGCATCCAGTATATTAGCCAGGGATCTCCGTTTCTGAGTATAACTAGGCAGTAATCAGGGCCAACAGCGTGCATATAGAGTTATATGTGCCTCACCAATCTCACAAGTCACATAGACCTCCACAGGGGCGGACTGACCATTGAGCCACTCGGGCACTGCCCGAGGGCCCTGGGCCACTAGGGGGCCCCATCAGGGTTGCCAGCCTCAGTGAAACCAGGGATAGTATGTATAAATCTGTGTTTTTTTACATCTGTCTGTGTATACTGTGTCTACATGTATGTGTATACTGTGTGATTGTATACTGTGTGTGTGTATACTGTGTGGCCCCATAATCTCTGATTGCCTGGGGGCCCCATAATCTCCTATTGCCCGGGGGCCCCATGAGTTATCAGTCCGCCCCTGGACCTCCACAGTCCACAAAGGGAACAGATGAATATGAACAGGGGGGGTTCAGACAAAGCTACCCATCAGGGCTCTTACCGTTCGTATCGATCACCACCTCAGCCAAAGTAAGTTTCTGTTTCCATGGTCTTTCCACGCGGAGGCCGTTTAGAATGAACTGTAATAGCTCCAGATTGCATGTTGGTAATGGCCGCCGGCTGTTCAAGTCTCAGGTGTATATTCCAGAGATGCTTCCTGGGGATATTCGGTCACATGACTTGTCAGATGACATCTGGAACATGGCTTTAGTAATTGCGGGGTAGGCTATTTCATGCGCCACTCTTTAGATGTTGGGAATTGTAATGGAAAAACCGTTACATTTCTGGATAAGGAGACATGTTCGAGCTCGGTGTCGTGCTCTGCATACCAAGAAGACATCTTCATCGGGAGGTACATGCGCTACTTTCATCTGGAGAAAGGAGGCTGATGGTTTGGGGTGGTGGTAAGGAGGTGGTAAGGAGACTGATGGTTTGGGGTGGTGGTAAGGAGGTAGTAAGGAGACTGATGGTTTGGGGTGGTGGTAAGGAGGTAGTAAGGAGACTGATGGTTTGGGGTGGTGGTAAGGAGGTGGTAAGGAGACTGATGGTTTGGGGTGGTGGTAAGGAGGTGGTAAGGAGACTGATGGTTTGGGGTGGTGGTAAGGAGGTGGTAAGGAGACTGATGGTTTGGGGTGGTGGTAAGGAGGTGGTAAGGAGACTGATGGTTTGGGGTGGTGGTATTTAAAGTGCTCTGTGTCTGTTTTTTTACAATAACGTTATTGCTAACTGCAGAATGTTTTTATTACTTTGACTGGGTATAGTGAGAGGTGCAGCTCTATATAGAACATAGTGTTGCCCTTTATATTTCCCTATCACTGGGTGTGCATCTTTTTCATTAATAAAGTCTAATTAATTTCATAATAAAGCTGTGGTTGACCCTTCCCTTATTAAGTGGATGTAGGCTGCCTCAAATTCTTCTCTATTCCTGTAATCCCAGGCAGACTTGATGATGTTGAGATCAGGACTCAATGGGGGACTGTAGGGGCCAAGCCATTACTTCCAGGACTCCTTGTTCTTCTTTATGCTGAAGATAGTTCTTAATGACAGTGGCTATGCTTGGGGTCGTTGTTCTGTTGTGGTATAACTTTGGGACCAATCACATGCCTCCCTTATGGTATGGCATGGTGGATAAGTATCTGCCTGCATTTCTCAGCATTGATGACACCATTGATTCTGACCAAATCTCCAACACCATTTGCAGAACTGCAGCCCCCAACTTGCTAGGAACCTCCACTGTTGCCTGCAGACACTCATTATTGTATCGCTCTCCATCCCTTTGGTAAACAATCTGCCTCCTGCTACAGCCAAATATTTCAAATTTTGGCTCATCAGTCAAGAGCACCTGCTGCCATTTTTCTGCTCCCCAGATCCTATGTTTTCATGCATAGTTGAGTTTCTTGTTTCCACATCCGAGATATGGCTTTTTGGCCGCAAAAAGTGGTTTTCATTCTTGCATGAAAACCACTTCTGGCCAGACTTCTCTGGACAGGATAACGAAAAAAAAAAAAAAAAGGGGTTTACCAAGGAAACCCCCGGTCGGACTTTAAGGTACAGCAAACCAAAGGGATAGTATACAATGTATTAATATAATAAATTGTATTCAGTACAAAAATACATATATGTTATGAAAAGGACATTACAAAAACATATAAAAATCATCTATATAAAAATATACATGATGTGAGCCCTAATGTGTCTACGCGTTTCATTATGAAAACTTGAGCGTTTTTGCTTCCTTTCAGGGGACCTGTATGATATCCAATTTAAAGCTCTATCTGTGTACTTACATACCTCTATCTGGGCCATTAAGCAGACATCTTATATGGACTATATTTTAGCCCCCCTATTTCCTGTGGAGCTTTTCCTTGGTTGGATACTTATCCTTTTTGCTTGGTAGCAACTCTTGTGGTTCCCTCGCTAAGAATGCACCTATAGCTAGGATTTACATGACCACAGCTGACGGTTATTTACCTCCATTACAAGTCCCTTGCACCTACGGTGGAAATACACACCTTTATAATCAATTATTCTGGCTTACGGGAGCCTTTCTGCAAGATAGTGAGACCTTTCTCTTTTTCTCTGCAACAATAGAAACCTGAATGTGTACTGAAAAAGTTTTCATAACGAAACGCGTAGACGCATTAGGGCTCACATCATGTATATTTTTATATACCGTATTTATCGGCGTATAACACGTGCCGGCGTCTAACATGCACCCAAGTTTAGGAGAGAATTTTAAGGAAAAAAAACTTTTAGGAGGGAAGTTTAAGGAAAAAAAACTTACATTAAAATGCCCATCAATGCAGCCTTATCTGTCCATCTGCAGCCTTTTCAGTGGACAGACGAGAGCCGAGATACACATACCCGAGTGTTCTCGGCTTTTTTCGGCGCCGCTCACAGTCACGCCCAGTCCCGCCCTATGATGGACATAACACAGGTCCAGGGGCGGGACTAGGCGTGACGGCGGCGCCGAAAAAAGCCGAGAACACTCGGGTATGTGTATCTCGGCTCCGAAGTATCCCTGCAGTCTCGGCGCCATATTTAAATCTACCCACGGCTGTGTATGTCGGCGGCGACCGCGGCAATTGCCGCGATCGCTCCGATAAAACACAAAATCGGCGGGGATCGGCCTATAACACGCACCCACGATTTTCCCCTGATTTTCAGGGGAAAAAAGTGCGTGTTATATGCCGATAAATACGATAGATGATTTTTATATGTTTTTGTAATGTCCTTTTCATGACATATATGTATTTTTGTATTGAATAAAATTTATTATATTACTACATTGTATACTATCCCTTTGGTTTGCTGTGCCTTAAAGTCAGACCAGGGGTTTCCTTGGTGAATCCCTTTTTTTCTTTCGTTAACCCAATAATACGGATGAGGCAGTAATACATACACATCCAATACTTAAAGCGGAGTTCCACCCAGAAGTGGAACTTCCGCTCATCTGATTCCCCCATGGCTGGGCCTCCCTCCTCCTCCCTCCTCCTTCCCCTGTCGCCGGGCCAGTAGGAGAGAGGAGCTGGCCTCACGCATGCCTAGTAGCGTTCCTGGCGTGAAGCCGAAAGGCTACACTGCCGGGTACCCTTACCCGCAATGGCAGCGGCAGCACCCGACAGCTGATGGAAACATCAGCTGCGGTGCCGACATCGCTGGACTCCAGGACAGGTAAGTGTCCTATTATTAAAAGCCAGCAGCTGCAGTATGTGTAGCTGCTGGTTTTTAATTATTTTTTTTTTTGGGGGTGTACCTCAGCTTTAATGGACCTGTAGTCTGTTTTTCATGAAATCGCTTCTTACTATGTTTTTCTGTCTTTTTGTAAGTCCTACTTGAGCTCCCGAACCTCTCCTTTTCCGTTTGTTTGGAACAAACAGCGCATGTTAGTTGTGGACATGTGCACTACTATATGCACACTACATATCCCATAATTCATCTGGTGAGTGAGCTAGAGAGGGTGGCTATACGTTCCTACATACAGTGGGACCATAGAAAATGAAGGTAGCCCCCCCTGGGTCTTAGTGTAGCGTAGTAGTGTGTAGTGTATAGATCTGAGCTCACAGTCATAGGCCACTGTAATTTGTCTAAATGTTCCTGGAATGTACCTTAGGGGAGAAAACAGATATAGCTAAAACTGCAACGTTGGACAGGCTTGAAGTATAGAAATAAAAGAGCTCACTGTTCTTCTTTGAGGATAAGCAAAGAGAACATATAACTGCTGATTGGGGATTTCTTATTACACAGGAATACATTGCATGCTCTCTCTTCCTCTCTCTTCCTCTCTCCCGCTGCGTTTTTCCTATATACAGTCATCTCAAAACTTAATTAAAAGCATGTACTGCATATGAATTAATAATTTAGGGCTGCTGAGATTAAATCAACCACATTGGGAGGAGTGTTTCTTTTTCAGTTATTTTTTTAACTAACTCTTGTCCACAGTTAAAGTGACACTAAACTCAAATATGTACAGTATACTTAACTCGTAAAAGGCCATTTTACTGCTAGAGAGAATTAAAGAGAATTATTAACCTAAAAATATTTTTTTAGTTTAGGAGATTTTTTTTTAATTTTTTTTTTTGGTGCCCCGTGTGAGGAGCGAATGTTTTCAAGATTTTATGTTTTTTTTTTTAGCCTTTTGAAAGAGTGGGGGAGATTTACTAAAACTGGAAAGTGCAAAATCTGGTGCAGCTCTGCATAGAAACCAATCACCTTCTAGGTTTTTTTTGTCAAAGCCTAATTGAACAAGCTGAAGTTAGAAGCTGATTGGCTACCATACAGAGCTGCACCAGATTCTAAGTGCTCCAGTTTTAGTAAATCAACCCCATTGTGTTAAGCTGTCCATACAGCAGTTGCTCCAGAGCTTAGTAAATAAGGTAAAGCTTCACTTTGCAAAGAATACCTAATCACCACCACCCCCTCCCTTTAGAATGTAAGCTCTACGAGCCGGGCCGTCCTGTACCTTTTGTATTGAACTGTACTGTAATTGTGTTGTCCCCCTTATACATTGTAAAGCGCTGAGTAAACTGTTGGCGCTATATAAATCTCGTTTAATAATAATAATAATAATCACATGGAAGGAAAATGAAAAAAAAAATCAGCTTGCACATGATTGGATGATGGAAGTCAGCAGAGCTTCTGTTCATTTACTAAGCTCTGGGGCTACTGCAAAGTGCACAGTCTATTTGCCTTTAGTAAATTAACCCCATAGTATGCACTTATAGAATTCATTTGACACAAGGCAAAGAGCAATGCATAACATTCAGTAACCCATCACATGCAAGGAGGTCTCATCTTTAGGTGATCTAACTGTAGTCATTTGTAATTTGATTGGATGTTTTGGGGTTATCTCACAGTTCATTACCATTTGCTGTATGCTGGAGCTGCACGATTCATCGCTAAGAATCGTTATCGCAATTTTTTCCCGTTGCAATCTTGATAGTATTCCTGATTCTTTCTATGCAGAGAATACTCTCTGCTCTGCTAAAGCCGACAGCCATCAAAAGAAAGGAAAAACAAAAAACGGGCAATCTGCCAAGAATCACAACATTCTTTAGCAGTGGTACTTAAGTATAAACATTGTAACCATTTGTCCTTTAGATCAAAGGAATACACTTTGGTGTGTAAGTGAGGGAAGTTTAACCACTTAAACACTAAACCTTTTTCTGACATTTGTTGGTTTCAAGTTAAAACAATTTTTATTTGCTAGAAAATTACTTAGAACCCCAAAACATTATATATATATATTTTTTAGTAGAGACCCTAGAGAATAAAATGGTGGTTGTTGCAATATTTTATGTCACGCTGTATTTGCGCAGCAGTCGTTCAAATGCAATTTTTTTGGGAAAAAAATTACACTTTAATGAATTAAAAAAAAACTAACCAGTAAAGTTAGCCAAGTTTTTTTTGTATAATGTGAAAGATTTTACGCCTCGAGAATCGTGATCTTTTTATCCTAAGCAAAAAAAATTGTGATTCTCATTTTGGCCAGAATCGTGCAGCTCTACTGTATGCGCTGCTTTACAGAGGAATATGACAATGAAAATGTGAAATTCTATTCAAGAGCTTTTAATTACGTGATCATCATGTAGGTGATATAATATTATATCACACTGTAGTACTATACTGTATGTTTAGTTAAGGTTATCAATGCTAAAAAAATAGAATTTGGTCTTACCTTAGGCTGTAGGCTGGTACACAACCAGTCAGTAGAGTTTATCATTTTGTTCTGTTTGTATGTCTGTCTGACCACCCTCTGTGCCCTATCTCTATATCTCTGCACTGTTTGCGTCATTGTGATGTGATGCCACAGGGTCAGCTTGCATTCTGTGCCAACATTTTCATATCTTCACTGTAAGCAATGCACAATCTCTTTATGGGTTCAAGAAGTATTTATTAAATGGAATGTTCAGAATGCACCTCCACTCGAATACAGATACCTGGTACTAGCTGTGCTTATTTAATATAAATCCACACGTGTCCTTAGACATAAAACAGGAGTAACATATACAGTGGAGTTATTCAAAAGAACAAATATGACATTATACTTCAAACTTCAGACCATCCTGAACAGCTGAAAGACAATATCTGATTGGTTGCTTTAGGTTATTGTACTTTGCACATTATTGCTGTTCTTTGCACTGCTTTGATGTATAAGCTTTACCAGGGGTGGACTGACAACTCATGGGACCCCCGGGCAATCGGAGATTATGGGGCCCACGGGCAATAGGAGAAGATTATGGGGCCCCTGGGCAATAGGAGAAGATTATGGGGCCCCCGGGCAATAGGAGAAGAGTATGGGGCCCCCAAGCAATAGATTATGGGGCCACACAGTATACACACACATACAGTATACACACACAGACACAAAATATACACACACAGAATACACATACACACACTGAAAAGGTACTGGAGAGGCAGGGCAGCTATAATCTCGGGATTTAAAAAAAAAACACAGATTTTTACATACTGTCCCTGGTTTTATTGAGGCTGGCAACCCTGATGGGTCCCCCTAGTGGCATGGGGCCCTCGGGCAGTGCCCGAGTGCCCAAATGGTCAGTCCGCCCCTGAGCTTTACACTGCTCTGTAAATAATATATGAGGAATATTACACTGTGTTTAAAGTTTATGTAAAGTCATGTTCGTATTGGATAGAGTAAGCAATGGTTAACATCCTAATCAGATTTAAGGGTATTTTCACACTTTTGCGTTACAGTAATGCGCAGTAACTCACATTACATGCATTTAGTGTAATACAGTGTCATTTATTATGATTCGTGCCCCAACACACGTTGGTGACAGATGTGCATTGAAGCTCAACATGCAGTGTGCTGCCAAGAACCGTTTTTGCTGTGTTTTGGTGCTTTGGTGGACCATTCATTTTGAACTGGCTGCCTTAACCCAACACATATTGACGTACAGCATGATGAGCACCAGCTCACCATGATGGTGTGACTGGGCCTTCAATTCTCTCTTTGTCACATTAGGGAAATCTCACCGCTCTTTCGGTTCCAGAGAAACAGCAGCAAGCAAAGCTTCCACTAGAGAAGCCAAAAGTATAAACCAATTACATTTAAGCTTTAGCCAATAATTTTTACATATTATTTGTTCATGTTCATGATGGGGTGTTGTATTGGTGCATCCATTATATACTTGCCTACACACTTTCTGCTATAATGTGTCTCTCCCCCCTTTCAAAAAGTTGGGAAATGTAAGTAAGTAAGTGGAAATCACTCCAAAGCTAGGGGATAGCCTCTCTTAGATAATTGGCACCAGAAAAGGTTTATCTATTGAAAGATTTCTCTTGACCTTCTAACAACTTAAACATTTAGAATTTTCCATTACTTTCTCTATCATAGAGAATGGAGACCAGGACAGATAGAGAGGTGAATCTCCCTAGTGGGTGACACAGACAGCAGGAAAACTCTGGTAGTTAAGAAATGTGGAAAATAGTGCTGGACTGGTATTGCTATCTTAATGATGTTGATGTAAGTAAACTGCTTCCCAGACAGGTGGCTTCTACACCTCAAAGGATCTTCATGGCCCCCTTGGCTTGTTATATAATGTAACCAAAATGTAAACTGAAGCTCCCTGCCACTATTAAAATGTCCAGATAAAACTTTATTCCAATAAAAGTCAGGACAATCCAAAGAGTATCCAAAGTGTTTTGGGGGTCCAAAAACAACCCTTCATCAGGGCTTGGGATTGAAAAAGAGCCTGCCAAACCAGCAGCTGATAAAACCTGTACTTGTAATTACACAGTACCATGTTCCTGACTGTGAAGCCGAAGATGACGAGGGTCTTGCACAATTCCGCAGGTGCCAGTAAGCTGGAGCAGTGATTTTGAGCTTTGAAGCACAGAGATCCACAATGTAGACATATGGAGCCAGGTCACTAGCTTGGTTTGGCAGCAGTCAGGAAGATACGTACAGGATCATGATCAGGTTCCAGGTCCGAGACAACTCAGGGTCAGCAACGTACTGGCAACGAGGTACAAAGTCAGAAGGCAGAGTCATGGTCAAAAGTCCAGGCTGGAGTTGGTAACACAGAAGAGCAGCAGGCAAAACAGGCGAAGAAAATCTAAAGAGAAGCAGAAGACATAGCCAGATCAGTAACAAGAATAGGAGGTTCAAGATTAAAGGACACATGGATCAGGAGCTGAAGACAATCCAGTAATGAGGCTAGGTAGACCTAAGGTTTAACCTCCCTGGCGGTAATCCCGAGTGTGGCTCGGGTGAATTTTCATTACTAAAAGCGGTAACCCCGAGGCACACTCGGGATTGCATCACAGTATCCTGGCAAAGGTACTTACCTTGTCCCCGGGATCCTGCAATGTCTTCCCCCTGTGTTCGTGGGCTGTGTCCTCAGCCTGATTCATCACTGTGCCAGGCTCCGTTTCCCTGTGAGTGACTTGACACACAGGGGCCGAGCCCTGCGGCAAATTCAATATAGTGAAAAATACAGAACACATACAGTACACTGTAATCTGTAAGATTGCATTACTGTATCAAATCATTTCACCTCCTTTTTGTCCCTAATGCCTTGTTCAGTGCCCTGCATGCAGTTTTATATTATATATACTGTTCTTTCTGCCCAGAAACTTGAGATTGTCCATAGCAACCAAAAAGCGTCCCTTTGCATCAAAAGCAGTTTTAGACCAGCTAGAAAATAGCGATAGTAAACTAGAACACTTGCAGAATTGAGCGATAGTCATTCGTGGGGAAATTCGTCATCAAACACTGAAAGTAATGACAGCGACAATTCTGCAACTGAGCAGGTTTCAGTGTTTTTGATTTGATTACACTATTGAATAAATGTTATTATTATATTATTATTTTTGATATTATTTATAGTTATTTATTATATTATAATTTAGGATTTCGTGTTTCAAACTTTATCATACCCGGGATGTCTACTAGACTTTTGTTTGGACTGATTTAAGTGAGTAATTCCTAAGAATTACAGGCCTACAATATAAAACGCCAAATCTCTATGCAAAACAATGTACCGCTTTGAGACGCAAAAATCTGACATAATCATACCGCCAAGGATTTCGTGTTTCAAACTTTATCGTACCTGGGATGTCTACTAGACTTTTGTTTGGACTGATTTAGGTGAGTTATTCCTAAGAATTACAGGCCTACAATATAAAAACGCCAAATCTCTATGCAAAACAATGTACCGCTTTGAGACGCAATCATACCGCCAGGTGTCCCTGCACATGCGCACAGAAACACGAGGTTCCTGAGACACTGGAAGAAATACCATTAAAGGTCCAGTTCACTTCTAGTCCATTCACATTGTTTTCAAGCTTCAGTTTTCAACCAAAACATGTTGGATATTCTTTTGATTGTCCCCTTGACTTTTATTGGAATAAAGTCATATATGGACCTTTTAGCGGTGGAGTGGTGCTTCACTTTAATTTTTTGGTTACATTAGAGCAACTGAGAATGTTTTGAAGTCATAGGGTCAACATAGCAGACAGGCAACTAAGATATTCCTCTTATTCCAACCTTAATTAAAAATACTGCTCTCTGTGTATAAAAGAGTTAAACTGAGGGATTTACTGTAGAAATCCGATATCTCTTCGTAATAACAGGTCTTTATGACTGGTGTTTTAATCTTAAACTGAAGGAGTTTAGAGGGACAGAAGCATTGCAGGACAGGTGACTTCAAATAATTCGGTTTGGCTGCCATATGGAATATAAATTAAGGGCTAATCTTCCTTAAATATTAATAAGATTGTGATGGTGAATTTCTGGATTGTTCATAGAAAGTAATTCTCTTCCGCGGTACCCCTGTTTTCACAGACCCAGACGTCTTCCTCAAATCAGCCCGTCTGCAACGCCTGCCATCCTCGTCTTCTGAGATGGGAAGCCAGGATGCCTCCCCCCTCCGTGAAACCGTCAAAGACCCCTTCAGCTCAGAGTGCAGCTGCCGGCGGGATGGCCTTACCATCATTATAACTGCCTGTGTCACTTTCGCTATGGGTGTCACAATAGCACTTATCATGCAGATTTACTTTGGGGATCCTCAGGTAAGAATGTTGAAAATGATGTCAAAAGCCACATGTTCTCTTTTAAAAGTAAATCAAGTAACTAGAAAATATGAACCGAACTTTACCATATGTGTAGCTTCTAGTGAATTCTTTCTTAGCCCATTTGTCTTTGCACTCGCTTAATTGGTGCGTTTAGACTAACTTTTGTGGTCACACATGTACATGATATTGATATTCATTTTTCGACAGTGTGGGTAAGTTAAAACCCGTTTTATAAGATTTTTTTATACTTGTGTGTGGCCAACATAAAGCTGGGCATAGAATGAGATGACAGTCAGATGACTGGACTATTTTTGGTCATATCACATGAAGATCTTTCAAATTTGTTTCATGAACGTGCCCAGAATGATTATTCAGACAGCTTTAAAAATTATGGAATGATCATTATTGTTACTTCAATGAGATAACTTGCACTAAAAGAATTAGGAATTTTCTCTTGCCCTGGTTCAGCTCAGCCAAGCTGATTGTTTAGAATAATGCAGTAGCTGGCTTAGTATCTTGTTTGACAGTGGTCAGGTTGTGCCTCAAATATATGGACACCTTAATCCCTTACCACCAAACCACGGTGTCCCTTTAACTGGACTATAAAGCCTCGTACACACGATCAGATTTTCCGACGGGAAATGTGTGATGACAGGCTGTTGGCGGTAAATCCGACCGTGTGTATGCACCATCGGACAATTGTTGTCGGATTTTCCGTGGACAAATGTTGGATCGCAGGTTTTCAAATTTTCCGCGGACAAATGTCTGTTGTCGGATTTTCCGAGCGTGTGTACACAAGTCCGTCGGACAAAAGTCCAAAGTACAAACACGCATGCTCGGAAGCAAGGACGAGCCAGAAGCGGTCGGTCTTGTAAACTAGCGTTCGCAATGGAGAATTAACATTCGTGATGTGGCAAATTATGAAATCTCCAAATGCAGCACACATTCTCTTCTTCTTTAATGGGATAATAATGAAGCTGCTGGTGATACGGATGGAGTTATTGCAAACAAATTTTCAAAGGCTTTTTTTTTCTAGTGATATCAAGAATAATATTATTATGCTTTTTTTTTTTTTTTTTTTTGGGCAAGTTACCACAACACCATTATCCCGTAGTTTTTAAGATCAAAGATACAACTATGTTGGTGTCCCTTGTCAATTTTGCATTGTATTTTTTTAAATGTAACTGCCTACTCCCAAAATGTCATTTAAAGTAAAACACATAGCAAAGTATTATTCTACACAATTTTTTAATTGTGCATTAAAAAAAGTAAAACAAATAAAATTAGACATGCTATCTGGCAATAGAACGTAACCAAAAAGTACATTCTATGCATCCAAAAATATAGAAAAAATACCAAATCAAATAATTATTCAACCAAAAAAATAATGTAAAGGAATAACTCCAAAGCCAATAATAAATAACACGTTATCTCCTCCGAACCCGCAACATGGGTGGTTGACGAACGGGCGTTCAGAAATGAACAGAAAAGTGCGAAATGAAAAGTGTGAAATGAAAAGCGCGAAATGAAAAGCGTGAAATGAAGAGTGCAAAATGAGAAGCGCGAATCAACACTCACCAAACTTCTACTATCACGAAATTAGCAGAAGGAGCCCAAAGGGTGGCGCTGAAGAGCTGCAAAACAACTTAGTACGTCACTACGTTCGTAATTGTTGGCCAACAATTGTGTGCAAGACAAGTTTGGGCCAACGCCCTTCCGACAAAATTACACGGTTTTGTTGGCCAACAATCCGATCGTGTGTACGAGGCTTTACACTCGGGGTTGGAAAGGTCTGCCTGATCACATGACCAATGTGATTGGCTTTCACAGTGGTCACATAATCAGGAATAGGTCCCACTGGCTCCTGATCAATACTATTGACCGGGAGCTGTCTTTGACCGCTCAGTCACTGTGCTGGGAGCATGTTACTCTGCCACCCATAGTTGCATATGTACTGTATGTGGGCATTAAAGCGCACCCTTTTTGCTGCAGCACTTATGCGTTATGTGGGTGGCAACTGGAAAGAGATGAATGGCCTGTGTCAAAGGTATCAGTTTGAAATGCTTCTGGAATTATTTAGAACTCACTGACAGGTGCATTTGATCTGCAGGGTTTAGACATACACTATATTACCAAAAGTATTGGGATGTCTGCCTTTACACCAGTGGTTCTCAACCTTTCTAACGTCGGGACCCCTTGATAAAATAAAAAAGTTGTGGGGACCCCTAACAGTAAAATTATTTTCGTAGTGTGGGTTGTCAGCACCCGAGGCAAGACAAGTAATTTGCTCCCCTAACCCATGGACATTTAGCGCTCCCTGAGTCCCTTCCACTCGCACAGTAGTAAAACCCCTTATGGTACATTTTAGGATGTTTTGTTGATCTTTTGTTGTTCTTTATTTTTGTTTTATCTCTCTCTATCCTAATTTCTTGTTTTTTTTCCCCATCCCTCTCTCTAGCTGTTTTTCTTGTTCTTTCTCTCCATTTTTTCTTTGTTCTTCCCCCTCTTTTCCTCTCCCTTCCGTGTATTCTCTATTTTTATTCCTTCTCTTACTCTTTGGTGGGGGGTGGGGGGTGGGGGGAATGGTATGAGTGGCAGTGCTGGTGGGGGGGGGGGAATTCTGATCAGCCAACTTGGGTGCTCTCGATGTCATCTGCTGATCTGAGAACTATAGTGAGGACTTTTAATGGCAACTTTAATCACTATGTCTCTGGCTTCACTATGTCTCTTACTTTGTGGTGTCTTGTAGCAGGGGCATCTATGCCAAAATCAGGAGATAGGGTCTCCTCCAGCCCCTCCCACTTCACATTCCTCACCAGTCAGCTGACCTTTAGTCTCTGCCCCCCAGCCATGCCGTGAACTGAATGGTCGGCTGCGAAGAGGCTGAGTGGTCCGCCGCAGGCTCCAGGAACAGTTCAGCTAGGCAGCCACTGGCCCCAGGGACTGCCCAGCTGGGTGGCCGCAAAAAAGCTGGGAGAGCGTTGTGTGGGCTTCAGGAACAGCTAAGGATTCGGTGACCCCTGGCAAATCATCATTCGACCCCCGAGGGGGTCCCGACCCCCAGGTTGAGAACCACTGCTTTACACGCACATGAAGTTTATTGGCATCCCAGTCTTAATCCATAGGGTTCAATATTAAGTAGGCCCACCCTTTGCAGCTATAACAGCTTCAACTCTTCTGGGAAGGCTGTCCACAAGGTTTAGGTTTTTATCTTCAATAAACAACTATATAATTCATCAAGTGAGACTTTTTTTTGGACATCGTTGCTCCTCTCCAATCACCCAAGTGTTCCCTGGGCAATGCTTCCATTGTCATTATCAGAAAGGTAGTAGCCCTAGACCCCAACGGGGTCTATCACCTACCACCTACAATTGGGATACAACCCATTGGAAGCAATTCCCTTTATACCCTCCACACAGTAACTTGCCACTAGGCAGCCTCAAGCAGCAGCAGTCCAGCTGTCTTCCACTTAAACTTGATAGTACAATTATGGAACATTTGTATATAATATTGTCCCATTGTGGAGATGTCTGCTCACTTCTTGCAGGACAAGAAGTGTGGGGAAATCCCTCCAAAAGAAACACAAGAAACAGGTGCTAACCTTTTACTGCTCTATTCATTTCTAATTCAGTTTTACCTTGAGTTTGAGTTGAATATTAAACCAAAATACTAAACCAACTTTGAGTGGAGTTGAGATTTTTAAATGTGCAGTGTGCACCTTCTATGTAGCGTTCTGCAAAGGTGCTTGAAGAAAAGGTGCTAATTTGGCAGCACTTGGTATTGGCAGCATGCGTTTTAAAATCAAAACATCTTTTCCGCATTGACTCTCTTTACTCTTGAATAGTACAATCTTATGTTTTTGTGACACATTAAACTTTGACACAATGTAATAATACACAAAATGCATGTGTTGGTGTTTGCCCCTTTCAGATTTTCCACCAGGGGGCAGTGGTGAGTGACGCTTCCCATTGTACAGCTTTGGGTATTGAGGTGCTGGAGAAAAGAGGGAGCTCAGTAGATGCAGCCATTGTCACCGCTCTTTGTCTGGGAATTGTTAATCCCCACACATCAGGCATTGGAGGGTAAGTGCAAAGTAATTTATTAGCTGTTTTGGATTTCACTGCTAACCTCAGTTTTTTTTGTCATTGCTTTGTTGAACTGAAGATGCTCTTATTTAGAAGAAAGCTGATGTATTTAGTAGCAGAAAGCAAATATCAAAGCTTTGTTCCCTTACATGGTGCGCAATCGACTATCAGCATCAACTTCAGTGGTGCCAGGCCATTATTATACCAAAGAAGCAAACATTTGTAAACACCTGACCATCACACCCACAGTATATTAGCTTATATTGCCTATTCTTCTAAAAGAGCATTTGTGAGGTCGGGTATGAGAAGACCTGGCTCGCAATCAGCATTCCAATTTATCCTTAATAGTAGGGTTAAGGTCAGGGCTTTGCGAAGGCCACTCTAGTTCCTCACACCAAACTCATCAAACCTTGTCTTCATGGAGTTGGCTTAGTGCACAGGGGTACAGTCATGCTGGAATGGAAAAGGACCTTACCCAAGCTGTTGCCACAAAGCTGGCAGCTCTCAATTGACTAAAATGTCTCTGTATTCTGTATGATTATCAGTACCCTTCATTAAAAGAGAGTCCACCTACTTTTGACAATATAGCAAAGTAACAACCAAAAACGTAATGTATTTTATTGGGATTTTTATGTGATAGACCAGTGGTCATCAACTCCTGTCCTCAGGACCCACCAACTAGCCAGGTTTGCAAGATAACTGAAATATATCACAGGTGATATCATTTGCTGCTCAGTGATTGCAGTATTCTAGTCTGCATCTCCCCAAGGTAATACATAAAACCTGGCCTGTTAGTGGGCCCTGAGGACTGGGTTGATGACCACTGTGATAGATCCAACACAAAGTGGCACATAATTGTGAAGTGGAAGGGAAATGATAAATGGTTGTCAAATATTTTTACAAATAAATATGTGAAAAGTGTGGCCTGCATTAGGTATTCAGCCCCCCTGAGTCAATACTTTGTAGAACCACATTTCGCTGCAATTACAGCTGTAAGTCTTTTTGGGGATGTCTCTACCAGCTTTGCACATCTAGAGAGTGAAATTTTTGCCCATTCTTCTTTGCAAAATAGCTCAAGCTCTGTCAGATTGGATGGAGAGCGACCGTAAACAGCAATTTTCAAGTCTTGCCACAGATTCTCAATTGGATTTAGGTCTGGACTTTGGGCTATTCTAACACATGAATATGCTTTGATCTAAACCAATCCATTGTAGCTCTGGCTGTATGTTTAGGATCGTTGTCCAGCTGGAAGGTGACCAGCTTCCCTGTCCCTGCTGAAGAAAAGCATCCCCACAACATGATGTTGCCACCACCATGTTTCACGGTGGGGATGATGTGTTCAGGGTGATGTGCAGTGTTAATTTTCCGCCACACATAGTGTTGTGCTTTTAGGTCAAAAAATTAAATTTTGGTCTCATCGGACCAGAGCACCTTTTTTCACATGTTTGCTGTGTCCCCCACATGGCTTCTTCTCGCAAATTGGGATTTCTTATGGCTTTCTTTCAACAATGGCTTTCTTCCTGCACTCTTCCATAGTGGCCAGATTTGTGGAGTGCACGACTAATAGTTGTCCTGTGGACAGATTCTACCCCCTGAGCTGTGTATCTCTGCAGCTCCTCCAGAGGTACCATGGGCCTCTTGGCTGCATCTCTGAATAATGCTCTCCTTGCCTATCAGTTTTGGTTGGACAGCCATGTCTTCGTAGGTTTGCAGTGCTTACAGTGCTTACAGTGCTCCGTGAGATGTTCAAAGCTTGGGATATTTCTTTATAATGTAACCCTGCTTTAAACTTCTCCACAACTTTATCCCTGACCTGTCTGGTGTATTCCTTGGCCTTCATGATGCTGTTTGTTCACTAAGGTTCTCTAACAAACCTCTGAGGCCTTCACAGAACAGCTGTATTTATACTGAGATTAAATTACACACAGGTGGACTCTATTTACCAATTTGGTGACTTCTCAAGGCAATTAGTTCCACTAGATTATAGTTAGGGGTATCAGAGTAAAGAGGGGGCTGAATACAAATGCACGTCACACTTTTCACATTATTATGTATAAAAAATATTGAAAACCATTTATCATTTTCCTTCCACTTCACAATTATGTGCCACTTTGTGTTGGTCTATCACATAAAATCCCAATAAAACACATTTACATTTTAGGTTGTAACATGAAAAAATGTGGAAAATTTCAAGGGGTGTGAATACTTTTTCAAGGCACTGTAGCTGCATTGGAGTACTGTCCTCATTTGTTCATTGCACCATGTGCATCCCCTAACCTTAAAAAATAAAACACATCAAGTTCTAGATGGAAAATAACGAAGCCAGGGGCTGCCTCAGTTCCCTAGCTCCCATGGGAAATCATTTTGGGTGGACTGAACCTTTAAGATACTTTTAGGACGACCACCAAAACTTTTTGTAAAAGATTTATGCATGTCCAAATCACCAAAGCGTGCATGTTTAATCAGCTAAAAAAATCAGGCACTATGCCTGTAAACCCAAAGTTAGTTCAGTTACATATCTCTGTGGAGATATGCTCATTCTCACCGTCATAGGGATCATGTCTTGTCTACGAATGTTATAATCATGTTTTGCTTCTTGTAACTCTGCCAGTAACAACTTCTCCATTCCATATATGATTATCTCAAATAAGGATCCATTAACTGTAACACAATAGGCGCATTTAGGAGAGCTTGAGATGCTGGCCTGAAGAAACACACAGCAAATGCCACTGGTTAAAGAACATCTAAAACATTAATAATAGTTTTCCTACCAGTTAGTTTTTTTTTCCCCCTACCAGTTACCTGTACATTGCAACAGAAAGATGTGCAAGTTAGTCCCAACTGTTACTTTTATGAAAAAAAACTTTTTTTCATCTGAAATCCCTCTGACAGTTATCTTTGAATAAATTAAGGTAATATATATATATATATATATATATATATATATATATATATATATAATATATATAGCTATAAGAGGGGTTTATTTTGCTTAGAGTCCAACCCGTGTTTTAATGCTTTGCTTGTTTGACATTATAAAAAGAAATGCTTGATCTATGAATGGGGAGGGCAGACCTTTCTGCCCATTCTCCTTTTATAGTGAATGGCGGAGCTGGGTGGAAAGGGCAGGCATAGTTGGGCACTCTTGATGAGTGACAGCTCCTTAGTTCTTTAAACTGCCTACGCACCAGAAGATGGCAGTAAGGTCTTGTTTACATATGGGATTTGACACGCTTTTTTAAAGCACTCTGAATACCAATCAAAGCACCTGTCACTAAATAAAATGGTTACCTTACAGCCCTATTCACATGTTGCGTTTGCTTTGCTTCACTTCAAAAATTATACCCCATGTCGCTCTCTTGGTGCTTCAAAGAGTCCCCAAAGCCTCCTTAAAAGTCTAAGATAATGCTCGCTAACAGCACCTGCAGCTTCTGAGAGGCTTATATTCAGAATTACTGTATATACTCGAGTATAGGCCGACCCGAATATAAGCCGAGGCACCTAATTTTACCACAAAAAACTGGGAAAACATATTGACTTGAGTATAAGCCTAGGGTGGGAAAATGCAGCAGCTACTGGGTAAACAATGCCCATCTGCAGCCTGACTGTGCCCATTTGCAGTCTAATTGTGCCCATTTGCAGTCTCACAGTGCCCATTTGCAGTCTAATTGTGCCCATTTGCAGTTTCACTGTGCCCATCTGTAGTCTTACTGTGCCCATCTGCAGCTGTACCTTTGATTACTAAAACAGCGTGTCTCCCGCTGTGTTATGCAGTCTGTTCGGCCGTCCATTGTAACAAAGCCCCGCCTCCTCTTCGTCTGTGATAGACGGAACGCTGATACAGTTTCCCAGTTTCACAGATGAGGAGGAGGCGGGGCTTTGTTACAATGGATGGCCGAACAGACTGCATAACACAGCGGGAGACACGCGCTGTTTTAGTAATGAAAGGTACGGCTCACTCGAGTATAAGTCGAGGGGGGGGGGGGTTCAGCCTAAAAAATGGTCTGGAAAAACTTGGCTTATACTCGATTATATACGGTAGCTTCACTTTGTTTTGGAGGTATTGCAGGTATGAGATATTCCAGGATGCACTGGGAAACCAACAAGTGCAGCCGAAAGACGCCATCAGCAGTCACTTCCAGTTCATGTGTATACTGTATATTTTGGCAGTGTCTGGTGCAGATTTCACATCAGGTGTACAGTGTGGAGCAGCAGGAAGGTGAGCAGGGTCCAGACTGAAATGGAAGAACTAGCAGATGGCACACGGTGAGAAAGGACAGGAGAGAGAGGAGAATCAGCAAACTAGAGGATCAGCAGAGCTGAGGGTTACTACTGAGTGGGGGATCAGCAGAGCTTGGGGATACTACTGAGCAGGGATCAACAAAGCTAGGGGGACTACTGAGCGGGGCATCAGCAGAGCTGAAGGTTCTACTTTAGCAATGGATCTGCTGAAAGAGGGTACTACTAAGCTGGGGATCTTCTTCCCCCACCCACCTCTCAGTACCGTCCCTTAGTTCCACCCCCTACCCACCCCCCAGTATCATTTTGTGGTGCTAAGTAATTGGTATGGAATGTGTTAATGATAACAAGAAAAGCAGTAAAATAGATCCCCTGCAGCCAGCAACAGTAGATCCCCCTAGCAACCATAGAGGCACCCCAGCAACCATAGACCTCCAGCAGCAGCAACAGATCTCCCAGCAACCAGCATCAATAGACCTCTCCCTCAACAGTAAAGCCCTCACAGCAACATCTGAGCCCCTAGCAACATAAGAACCCCCCCACAGCAATGCAACAATAGACCCCCATGAAAAAATAGATTCCCACCAGTGAGAAAAGATCCCCCAGGAGCCAACATCAAGACACCCTCCAGCGCACCCCACACCCCTTGCTATTACATACATTCAGTCCTGGAGGTGCCAGTGTTTCGTCAGATTAGGCGACCCGTCAGAATGTGTAACGGAAGTGACGTTCTATCGACGCCATCTTTCTACACCCCGCACTTCTCCATAGTAAGGATACACTGAGAAGGCGGAAAGCAGACATCTTGTTACACCCACCGGAGTTTTGCATTTTACACTTGTTTTTAACAATAATCTGAGGTTATATAGTGAAATACAGTACTTAGAACTCCGTCTCACTGTTTGTATGTTGAATCTTAAAAACAGCGGCAAGCCTGCTGATCTCACATTTTTGCTAATCTGACAGAAGTTCGCTGCTTTTAAAATTCAAAACATTCATACGGAGTTCTAAGTACTGTATTTCACGACATAACCTCAGTTTACTGTTATAAATAAGTGTAAAATGCAAAACTCCAGTGGGTGTAACAAGATGTCCGCTTTCCCCCTTCTCAGTGTATCCTTACTATGGAGGAGTGCGGGGTGTAGCAAGATGGCGGCGACGAAACGTCACTTCCATTACACATTCTGATGGGACGCCAGATCTGATGAAACATTGGAACTGCGTTTCCCCACGTTCCCGCTGAAAAAAAGCCCTGCCTCTCCTTATCCCCCCCATTTCTATAACCCCTCCTTGTGCACAGGTAGAGAGCACAGGACGTTATCAGATCACAAGATTTCTGGCAAAATGAACAGGTAGTGTTTGCACTTAACAAACAGTTCTAAAAAAACCTTCACTTGTGTTTTTTGGAGCACATTTTAGCCATTGTAGGTTTCTGTAATTGCACGAAAGTATATATATTGTCCCCATGAAGTAGTGCTCGTCTACTTGTTGTTGCTTATCTAGAACAATATCAAGTATAACCTATTAACCGTGAAGCCATGCTTCATTGTTATCGTACAATATATTTTCCTTGCCCTAGCTGCACACCTCCCCGCATGTGTTTATTTAAAACATAGTTTATACATACCTTAATAATATCTTTTAAAGCTCTGATCACTTCCTTCTCTTGCCAGCAAACTGGGGGCTGGTTTAGCAGCACTCCCATGAGTTTTGCTGTAAAAGTTCACATCTTAGCATGCATTACTGCTGGGGGTCGTGAGCCCAGGCAGCATGATGACTCAGCCAGTTTCCTGTAGTCAGGGGGCTGCAGGGGGTGTGTCTATGACTGCCTAGGCTCACAGGAAGAGATCAAATGAGGCTGGGCGTCATTCAGTGAGGAAGTGAGGTAGTGCCTAATCTTCATCCAGGACGAGAGGGGGAGTTTAGAAGTGAAGAGATGGTAGGTCTTCTATCCCAAGCTTAATTTATGCACACAACAGGGGCAAATTAAAACTATAAAAAAAATCCTGGGGTTGAACTTTAAACATTTACAGTAGGTAAAATGTATGCTTTTGCATCTCAGAAAGACTGGTAGTATTTATGTGCAGGGCTTTTTTTCAGCTGGAACTTGGTGGAACTCAGTTCCACCACCTCCAGCTCAGGCCCTCTGCTCCCTGCTCACCACTATCGCTCAGTGGCAGCCAAGCTATCACTTGTAAACACAGAAGCCGGACTTCTGTGTTTACAAGTGACAGCTTGGATCCCTCAGATCTGATCTCCACTAAATGCAGGATATGGAGAAGAGGGATGCAGGTGCCCGGGGTGTGTGCAGGGCATGGTTGAGTTCCTGCACCTATTATTTGAGAAAAAAAGCCCTGTTTATGTGTATTTGCATATATTACTGCTTTATAGAGTTGTTATTTTCTTACTGCCCTTCTCTTCTTAGACTATTTTGTGAGCATGTGCTTGTTATTTTCTGTCTTCATCAGAGGGGGCGTCATGCTCGTTCATGATATTAGAAACAACCTGACAGATGTCATTGATTTCCGGGAGACAGCACCTTCTGGTATCCATAATGAACTTCTACAGTACTGGAGGAATAAGGTAGATATTCATTGCTTAGCTGTACCCATATGACAGTCCAGACTGGAAGTATGGCAACTCTGACATTTGCCATGAAGTATCTTAAGCAAGCTCATCTAGGTTTGTTGAGTTTGCCCAAATGTATTTTTATAGAGGAGCAAAATGTAAATGAAATCTCTGTCAAGTTTTCTTGTTCAATAAGTTTATTGAAGTTTAAGGCCCAACTCCAGAAAACTTAAAGACGGTTCACACCAGAACGCGATGCCAGAAAGATATGTTCCGTGTGTGTTTCCTGCACCGTGTTCAAAACGCACTGCCTTTGTGATCTACTGCGGGTGATGATACATTTTTAACCCCAAATGTAGATTGCAAATGCAGTGAACACAAAAAAAAGTATTACAAGAGAGTGCGGGGTTTGGGAGTGCGTTATGCGCAGAATGCAGGGTTCAGTAGAGCATTACGCTCAGAATGCAGGGATCAGGAGTGCGTTATGCTCAGAACGCAGGGTTTAGGAGTGTGTTGTGCTCAGAATGCAGGGATTGGGAGTGCGTTATGCTCAGATTGCAGGGATCAGGAGTGCGTTATTCTCAGAATGCAGGGATCAGGAGTCCGTTGCGCTCAGAATGCAGGGATCAGGAGTGCGTTATGCTCAGAACGCAGGGTTCAGGAGTGCATTATGCTCAGAATGTAGGGATCAGGAGTGCGTTATGCTCAGAATGCAGGGTTTAGGAGTGCGCTGTGTTCAGAATGCAGGGATCAGGAGTGCTTTGCGCTCAGAATGCAGGGATCAGGAGTGCATTACACTCAGAATGCAGGGATCAGGAGTGCATTGTGCTCAGAATGCAGGCATCAGGAGTGCATTACGCTCAAAATACAGGGTTAAGGAGTGCGTTGCCTGGCTCTTTCTCAACGCTGTTCACTGATGACAGCGGCGGAGGCACGGGGGGGAGGAGGACCAAAGGCGCCAAAAGGGAAGCTGAGGGCAGAGAGAGAAGGCAGGGGTCAGCGGCGCTGACCTGTTCCCAGTCTACCTGTCACCTACCCGCAGTCGACAGGTAGCACGCGATCGATGGGTTATATAGTAGGTGAGGTTGAAAAAAGACACAAGTCTATCAAGTCCAACCTATGTGTGTGATTATATGTCAGTATTACATTGTATATCCCTGTATGTTGTGGTCATTCGGGTGCTTATCTAATAGTTTTTTGAAACTATCGATGCTCCCCGCTGATACCACCACCCGTGGAAGGGAATTCCACATCCTTGCCACTCTTACAGTAAAGAACCCTCTATGTAGTTTAAGGTTAAACCTCTTTTTTTCTAATTTTAATGAGTGGCCATGTGTCTTGTTAAACTCCCTTCGGAGTTTGCCGACCCCAGCTTTACAGTATGGGCACAGCCCCACTGCAAGGGAGAATTTTCAAGTTTCCTAGATATGGGTTTTAACAAATGTATGTACAGACATTTGGGGTGTCACAAATATGGGTAACACACATGAGATAACAAAACTAATGAAGGCCAAGATGAAGTGTCAGGAAGGGTGGGATAGTAGGAGGAATCTGATGAGACTGCAGGGAATGGTCCCATTATGCCGCGTACACACGGCCGGACTTGCCAACGGGCTAAACTCCGTCGGCATTTCCGACGGAAAGATTTAGAACATGTTCTATATCTGAGTCCATCGGAAATGCCGACAGGAAAAGTCTGATGGGGCATACACACGGTTGGAATGTCCGACCGAAAGCTCCCATCTGACTTTTTCTGTCGGGAAGTCCGTCCGTGTGTACGCGGCATAACAGATGGAGTAAATGAAAGTCAAAGTTGGAAGTCAAAACCTTCTCAGCCCAGAGCAACCAGATTGCCAGATATTTAGAGATGGTATCTGAAAATCTGGCATCGAACTTCTCATGAAGCATAACCTGAGCAATCCTGGACCTGATATCTGCTATGCTAAGAGTAGTGCTCTTCTAGGCCCTGGCTATAGTCTGTTTAGCAACTGTAGGAATATAGACCATCAATCTAAAGCCAGCCATAGACAGATCGAAATTTGGCCAGTTCAGCAGGAGCCAGACGAAATTAGAGCCATCTATGGGCAGGCTGGTTGTAATGAAGTCGTTCTATCGATCAACTTTAGTGCAACCAGCCTGTCGTTTTTTTTAAGTGAGATTATATTAAAGTGATTTTAAAGCTTTAATTTTTTCATTAAAATAAACATGTTATACTTACCTGCTCTGTGCAGTGGTTTTGCACAGAGTGCCCAGATCCTCCTCTTCTCGGGTCCCACGTCAGCGCTCCTGGCTCCTCCCCTCTCCAGCTTGCCATGGGGGCACCCGAGCTGAGCTGCTGCTCTTTGTGTCCATTCACACATGGAGCTGTAGTTCAATCCCACCCCCTCGTCTCCTGATTGGCTCACTGGCTGTAATTAACAGCAGCGGGAGCCAATGGCTCCCGCTGTTGCCAATAGCCAATCAGGAGTGTGAGGCAAGGCTCTTGTGGACATCGCTGGATCGAGAGGGGGCCCAGATAAGTATTAGGGGGGCGGGGGGGCTCCTGCAGACAGGAGGTTTTTTACCTTCATGCATAGAATGCATGAAGGTAAAAAACCTTGTGCCCAACCACTTCAAAGTCAATTTAGCAACTCGGAGGGGAAACTTCAATGACAAAAAGCAGGCAGATAAATCTTGATCACTGATTTTGATGTCACTGCTCCACCTCTTCCAATCAGAGAACACTTTGCATTCATTGAGAACAATGCAAGGTGCCCTGTGATTGGCGCCTGTGCCGAGTGAGCAAGCTCTTGTGTTGTTACTTTGCAGCAGGGCAGCTGCTCGGCATGGGACCCGAAAGACAGAGAGGATCAATGTATTAGTAGCAGCTACTAGTGATTTTTGTCTTCAACAGAGGTCAGCCAAGTATGGAATATGTATACTTACATTTGTTCAAGCTGGACCAACATGACTATGCAAAAAAACCCCAAAAAAACCTAGAATTCAGCTTTAAACACATTAATAATGAAAAAGCTTTAGTTATTAAAAATATAATATAATTTCCAAGAAATACATATGTGACCTTTCTTTCCTTCCTCTATTTATACCAGCCTGGCCTTCTGGTTGGCATTCCTGGGATGTTGAAAGGCATGGATAAAGCACACAAGATGTATGGAAAGTAAGTAGTGATTTGGGTCCAATTTTTTGTACATATTACAACATATTATCCTGAACTAAAGTGATGTCACATCTTCTTCTATTGAGACAAGAAGGACCCACTCTGAATAAGTCCTTAATCAGGCTCTGGTTGCTTCTCGGCTACTAAGCCTGAGGCCTGCAGCACCTCTCCCCAGAGGCCTAGTAGTTTAAAAGCATTTCTTTGGATGGTGAACTACTGTTCCCAGCCAGCCCAGCTTGCAAATCCTGTGCCCTCAGGCCACATTGATTTGACACAGATCCCCACAGTCTTTTCTCTGATCCAGGACTCCCCATCATTGACCGTGTAATGATGAAGACTTTGCTATGATCGTGTAGAAGCAAAGTTCCCTCACAGACTTCCTGGCACATCCAGCCCACCACTGTGGTACACTCACAGACCTTTCTCTTCCCTTAGTCCTTGATGGAGAACTTGACCGGACCATATGTTCCGACAGCTTCACCTGCCCCTCTGCTCCAGGAGTTCTTTACCAATGACCGTGTAATGGTAAAGACATTGCCAATGACCGTGTAATGACAGAGTTCCTTCACAGCTCTCCCTGGGCCTCCTCCTGTGATCGGCACCCCCCCCCCCCCAGAAGGGGGTGCTCTCCTGCTGCTGTCTAGTATTCCATCCTCCACTTCGCTCAGCCGACAACTCTCCCCAGTGGCATGTTACCTCAGCTTATATAGGAGGCCCGCCCCCTGCCAATACCAATTGCGGATTGGTCAGGGCTCCCACACAAGCTGCCTGCCACTCCAGTTGTAGGCCCTGCCCCTCTTCCAGAACATCCTCCCTGAAAGCAGGGGAGGCACCTCAGAACTGGAGCACAGGTGGCCACACCCACTGCTACTCTGGCCAATCCCAGTCCCCATATCAAAACAGACAGGCCTAGCTTGCAGCATAGGCCTGCCTAAATTTGCCTGTGCTGACAGTTCCTAGTAAAATCCTATTACTAGCACCTACCTTTTGGTAGAGGGTGCTACACATTAATCTTGATTCAGCATTTAACAAGACTTGGATATATCATATGGTGTCAGAACTCACGGGTGATAAAGTCCTCCATTTTCTCAGCTGTTAGTGTTTGGGCCTAGCGACTGGCTACTCTAGCCCAAACACTGAATCAAGGGAGGGGGTCACAAGCTAGAAGCACTGAACATTTACTCGGCGCTCTAATAGAGCAATAGAGTGGCAGGGAAGTGTGCCAAAGGTGAGGATAGAGGTAGGATTTCAGGAGACTTTGTCACTTTGTCCTGAACAGTGACTGAGTCTCTTTAACCCATTTGTTATCAGAGGTCAGTGATAAGAACATACCCAAATCCATAGCTCTGCTCAAGACTTGCCTTTCTCATACATGGACAATCCTGGTGCCAGCCACTATAGTCCACCTCCACCCTCCATCAAACAAATGAAAAAATGTATCATCTGTACTGCACACTTAGGTCCTCTTGCCATATTTATTAATTGTCAGCAAAGTGACTGCATACAACAGAGTCTCCACCCGAAAACCAACCTTTATTAACAATTTTTTACCACGTGTTTCTCAAAGGTTAGTGATGACTAGATGCCCAGACAAAATTTTGTATTTTGAATATCGAACAGTGGCGGCTGGCATGGTCCCCCCCCCCCCCAAAGTTAGTTTGCCAAAGAAGAAAGCTACTTTAACATGTAAAAACTGTTTGTCATACAATCATTTTTTTAAAATAAATCATTCATATGTGTGCGCACTGTGTGGGGCGCCGGACTTATGTGTGTCTATTAGGTCCGTAAATGTGATGTGAGCATGTGATTTGAGGCTTTAATTAGCTTGAGTCCGGTTGTCCTCTGACCCCCGAACCCTCCCACTTTTGATCTTAGTGAATCTATATTCGTTGTCGCGTCACTTCCAGTTTCCGGCTTCACGTCCCATGGATCGCAAGAGGCGTCCTCTGGTGAGTGCGGACCTGGAAGGGTTTGTTTGCGCCCCCCCAAAAAAAATTTTTTTTTAGCACCAGCCGCCACTTATATCTAAATATTTTTTATATTTATATCTGGTAGAATTTTTATACATTTATATATATTTATTTATATATATATATATATATATATATATATATATATATATATATATATATATATATATATATATATATACAGTGCCTTGCAAAAGTATTCGGCCCCCTTGAACTTTTCAACCTTTTGCCACATTCCAGGCTTCAAACATAAAGATATAAAATGTTAATTTTTTGTGAAGAATCACCAACAAGTGGGACACAATTGTGAAGTGGAACGAAATCTATTGGATATTTTAAACTTTTTTAGCAAATAAAAAACTGAAAAGTGGTGCGTGCAAAATTATTCGGCCCCTTTACTTTCAGTGCAGCAAACTCACTCCAGAAGTTCAGCGAGGATCTCTGAATGATCCAATGTTGTCCTAAATGACTGATGGTGATAAATAGAATCCACCTGTGTGTAATCAAGTCTCTGTATAAATGCACCTGCTCTGTGATAGTCTCAGGGTTCTGTTGAAAGCGCAGAGAGCATCATGAAGACCAAGGAACACACCAGGCAGGTCCGTAATACTGTTGTGCAGAAGTTTAAAGCCGGATTTGGATACAAAAAGATTTCCCAAGCTTTAAACATCCCAAGGAGCACTGTGCAAGCGATCATTTTGAAATGGAAGGAGTATCAGACCACTGCAAATCTACCAAGACCTGGCTGTCCCTCTAAACTTTCAGCTCAGACAAGGAGAAGACTGATCAGAGATGCAGCCAAGAGGCCCATGATCACTCTGGATGAACTGCAGAGAACTACAGCTGAGGTGGGAGAGTTTGTCCATAGGACAACAATCAGTCGTACACTGCACAAATCTGGCCTTTATGGAAGAGTGGCAAGAAGAAAGCCATTTCTCAAAGATATCCATAAAAAGTCTCGTCTAAAGTTTGCCACAAGCCACCTGGGAGACACACCAAACATGTGGAAGAAGGTGCTCTGGTCCGATGAAACCAAATTCAAACTTTTTGGCCACAATGCAAAACGATATGTTTGGCGTAAAAGCAACACAGCTCATCACACTCAACACACCATCCCCACTGTCAAACATGGTGGTGGCAGCATCATGGTTTGGGCCTGCTTTTCTTCAGCAGGGACAGGGAAGATGGTTAAAATTGAGGGGAAGATGGATGCAGCCAAATACAGGACCATTCTGGATGAAAACCTGTTGGAGTCTGCAAAAGACCTGAAACTGGGACGGAGATTTATCTTCCAACAAGACAATGATCCCAAACATACAGCAAAATCTACAAAGGAATGGTTCACAAATAAACGTATCCAGGTGTTAGAATGGCCAAGTCAAAGTCCAGACCTGAATCCAATCGAGAATCTGTGGAAAGAGCTGAAAACTGCTGTTCACAAACGCTCTCCATCCAACCTCACTGAGCTCGAGCTGTTTTGCAAGGAAGAATGGGCAAGAATTTCAGTCTCTCGATGTGCAAAACTGATAGAGACATACCCCAAGCGACTTGCAGCTGTAATCGCAGCAAAAGGTGGCTCTACAAAGTATTAACGCAAGGGGGCCGAATAATTTTGCACGCCCCACTTTTCATTTTTTTATTAGTTAAAAAAGTTTCAACAATCCAATAGATTTCGTTCCACTTCACAATTGTGTCCCACTTGTTGGTGATTCTTCACAAAAAATAAAAATTTTATATCTTTATGTTTGAAGCCTGAAATGTGGCAAAAGGTTGAAAAGTTCAAGGGGGCCGAATACTTTCGCAAGGCACTGTATATATACTATATATACCTTTTTACCTCTGCCTTTTTTCCTTGTGCTCTGCGCTGTCATGCCTGCAGAGACACATGTACAGTATGTACACCAGTACTGAGAATACAAGGAAGGAATTGCCTCCTTACAGAAGTTTACTATAATTCAGTGTCCTGTATTCATGCATTCACTGGAGAAGCGAGCCACATGCTTTTCCATAACCAGGAATACGGGTGGTTTTTTTTGCTCCCTGAAGCTGACACGAATGGCAGGGGGTGAAGCAAAGAAAATGTTGGAGAGGATGGCATTAATGCAAACCTGTTGGTTTGCCCTTCACCAAAGCACAGGTTCATTTAAAGAAAAGCTGTACTGAGAAATGTCAAGGACTGCCATTGCTGAACTCTACTTTTGAAAATGTTAGTTTCCTGTCTATGATGCTGATGCAAAGACTTCAAAACAAGAACGAAGATTAGGAGTTTAGGGGTATACACTCTGGTTGGTTTAAGTGCATTGTGCTCAAGTTGGATTCTTCCCACTTGGCCATTGGTTTGAACTCACACTGGTTTGTAAGGAAGTTCTTCCGGGCAGTGGGCACACTTCCCTGCTAACCAGACCAGTGATTCCTGTTGCACTACACAGTTCTTTATGAAGAGAACTGGGCTTCGGCACAGTTTGCACTCACATTGCAGCAAACCATAACAAATCGCAAGTGAACTGCGCCTGGGTCCACCTATTCCAAGTGGTCCCAGGAGCGGTTCCATTAACTGGCCCTGGGCGTGGTTCAGAGCACTACACAAATAAACTGGCTCAAGGGGCTGAACCGTTCCAGGGATTGGTTAAAAGTGCTAGTGTGAGTGCACCCTTAACTTTCCTTTGACTTTTCTAGCTACAAGTCATTGTTCTGGGCTAATGGCTCAGAATGTATGAGACCAGAGACAGACAGGCAACTAACAATTTCCAAAGAAGTCAACAATGATGGACTCAGAATATCCCTTGACTTCCTTTACAGAGGGGTGTAAATACAACAGTATGTAAGGAAGAAAGCATCTTTATAGCCACCCATCCCTTTGTAGATGTTTACAGAAACAGCTGCCAAAAACGAGCTATTCAGTTTATGAACAACTATAAACTCTGCTCTAATCTGTCTCTTAGACTTTGTTATCCCCCCCTCCAGAGGTTGCTAGGGTTTCTTTGAGCAATAAGCACTTTCTGCGTGATCTTTAAGCTGGGTATTAACATTGACCACAAATGTAGGGAGCATTCTTCCCACTGATTATCCCACTAATGTACCAAGAACCGTAGATATAGATATTTTTAGCAGGGGTTCCCTCAGATTGGAAAGTTAATTCAGGGGTTCCTCAATGTTCAAAGGGTTGAGTAACTGCTTTTGACCATTGAGAAAAAGTCAAGATTTGCTTATCAATATTTTAGTTTACTACGGTTGTATATTTTTGGGAAAGAATAAATGTGCTTGAAACAACTGATGGAGCAGATTAGAAAGGTACCACTAAGTTTATAAACTCGGGAAATTGAATGAATTACTTTAATATGCTGTAATATCCAGTAGTAATTGAAAAATGTCTGTATTTCTAAAAGAGCAGTTCAATCCTTCTCGGGATTCATTCTGCATTCTCTAATTAAGCTCCATGCATTTCTCCAGGTTACCATGGTCAGAACTTATATCTAAAGTGGCTGAAGTTGCAAGTGGTGGATTCAATACAACACATGATTTAGGTAAGATTAAATGAGAAGCAGGGATGGATTTACATCAGTGGAAACTTTACTGCAAACTCTTAGCGGGTGAGAGTGTCTCTGCGGTCTGATCACAAGCTCCCAGATTTATTTTATTTTATTTATTATAGGTATTTATATAGGGGCAACAATTTATGCAGAGCTTTAAGGCCCGTACACACAATCAGAAAATCGTACGCAAAATACTGCTTTTCGAATCGATCGTACAACAATCTGATCGTTAGCACACAGCTTTTTAGACCTGATCATGACAGTTCATCCGACAAACACAAACATTTTTCTCGTATAATACCAGATCGTACCATTTTAATTTAATCAGAACAGTTGTCGTCCAAAAATACAATACAAATACATTACATCACTTCCGAATTTTTATTCTGTCCTATGAAAATTTTCCTAACTTTAGTAACCTCTTTTATTTTCAAAATGAGACTAGCAAAAAATGATCGCCCGATTATCTCATTGTGTGTACACACTGTACACATAAATGTCTGCCTTCAAGGAGCTTACAATCTACATAAATACACCCACACATACTTGAGCCAAACTAGGACAGGTGCCAATTACCTACCAGCATGTCTTTGGAGTGTGGGAGGAAACCAGAGAAACCGGAGAAAACCTGCGTAACCACAGGGAGAATATGCAGGAAGAATCATTCTGCAGTCTTCTAGAAGCAATAAATGTAGGGATGTTTATGCCAGGGAGTTTGTACTGCACAAAATGGCTGACAAGAGGCTGCAGTCCCTCTTATGCCACGTACACACGAGCGGTTTTGCCATCGGGATAAACTCTGAAGGTTTCTCTGACGGAATTCCGCTCAAGCTGTCTTGCCTACACACGGTCACACCAAAGTCTGACCGTCAAGAATGCGGTGACGTACAACACGTACGACGGGACTAGAAAAAGGAAGTGCAATAGCCAGTGCGCCACCCTTTGGGCTCCTTCTGCTAATCTCGTTGGAACAGCATACAGACGAGCGTTTTTTCCAATAGTAATTAGTTCCGTCGGAAAAATATAGAACATGTTCTCTATCTAAGTCCGTCTGAATTTTCGAAGGAAAAAGTCCAATGGGGCATACACACGGTCGGAATATACAGTGAAAAGCTCCCATCGGACTTTTTCTGACGGAAATTCCGCTCGTGTGTACACGGCATTAGATGTCTTAGGAAATTTCTGCTCAATCTGGAATGGGGAAAGTTATATAATACTAGTATTCAAGTGAAACTGCCACTTGTTAATGGGAAACTTTCATAAAAATACATTTGTATAAATAATAGTAATACCTTGATCAATCCTTGATAGGGATATTCTTACCTAATCCATCACTATCACCTTTAGATGTTTACAGGTCGCCTTAGATAAAATTGAAAAGCCATGAAGCTCTGTTATGTTGATACTTCTTGCACCAGATGAGTTGAGCACCTTGCCTTGCCTTGCCTCCTCACACCTTCTAGGTCAATTGGCCAGTAGGTTCTCGGGTCCTAAGTCAATTGGCCAGTAGGTTCTCGGGTCCTAAGTCAATTGGCCAGTAGGTTCTCGGGTCCTAAGTCAATTGGCCAGTAGGTTCTTGGGTCATGGTAGTGTGTCAAGAGTGATCCTTAGGAGGTGGGATAAAGCAGGGGCCAGGCGCTTCAACCAAAGTGGTCTTACATTTTAGGAACAGGAGGTTATTAAACTGACAAAAGAACTGATGTACAGGCAACTGTAGGTGTAAACTAAGTGATGGTTTAGTCACTTATATTCAATATTAGGGTTGGTTTAAAGCAGACACTAGATGAAAATGTTTACCTATAGCTTTTAGGGTCACATTGTGATCCTTGTGGCCAGGAACCTCCTAGCCACACTCAGAGGCCTTGACTTGGTTCTGACTTCAGAGTTCTAGAACATCCATGGCACTGCACTATCCAATGGGATTGCTTCCTCTTGTTTAAATAAGGAGCTGGTAATTACCAATAAATGCATAAAGTTAAAATGTTTACCCAGTTTCAACAGAATAGGTGAACAGCAAATATGCAGACTGGCATCTTTCTAATACCTGAAACGCTCATGAAATATTACTGTATGCCTTCCCCTTATACTAAATCATCCCTAGTTTTAGTACAGCTCATGTCACGTGGATGCAGCACATGGTAAGCTCTTACAAAATGGTGGGAACAGAGCTTTTTACTGGGACAGACTTGTTAAGCTATAACTTGAAGATGTATTTATATAAAATGTGCAGAGCTATTCGCCCCATGAAACTGCATGCACATGGCGGATGGGGGAAAAATGGATTGTTATTTGTTTATTCTCTCTCCACCAGGTAGAGCTGACGATCATAGTATTTAACTCCTATGATCATCAGCTCCATCTAGTGGTATTTTCCTGGTTCACTCGGGTTGAGGTCAGGACACTGTGCAGGCCAGTCAAGTTCCTCCACCTCAAACTCGCTCATCCATGGCTTTATGGACCTTGCTTTGTGCACTGTTCCAAATCATTTGGTGGAGGGGGGGTTGATGTGGGGTTGTTCTTCAGGGGTCTGGCTTGGCCCCTTCATTTCAGTGAAGGGAACTCTTAAGGCGTCAGCATACCAAGACATTTTGGACAATTTTATGCTCCCAACTTTGTGGGAATGGCCCCTTCCTCTACCAACATGACTGCGCACCAGTGCAAAAAGCAAGGTTCATAAAGACATGGATGAGGGAGTTTGTGGTGGAGGAACTTGACTGGCCTGCACAGAGTCCTGACCTCAACCCGATAGAACACCTTTGAGATGAATTATGTAGCGTACACATGGGCGGACTGTTCCACCAGACTGGTCCGACGGTCTATCCGACGGACTTTCGGTGGACTTCCGACGGACTTTCCCAACGAACGGACTTGCCTACACGCGATCACACTAAAGTCCGACGGATTCGTACGTGATGATGTACGACCGGACTAAAATAAGGAAGTTGATAGCCAGTAGCCAATAGCTGCCCTAGCGTCGGTTTTTGTCCGTCGGACTAGCACACAGACGAGCGGACTTTTCGACCGGACTCAAGTCCATCGGAAAGATTTGAAACATGTTCCAAATCTAAAGTCCGTCAGATTTTCGACCGAAAAAGTCCGCTGCAGGTCCGATGAAGCCCACACATGGTCGAATTGTCCGCTCAGTCGGACCAGTACGGTCGTAAAGTCCGCTCGTGTGTACGCGGCCTTAGGGTGGAGACTGCAAGCCAGGTCTTCACGTCCAACATCAGTGCCTGACCTCACAAATGCTCTTCTGGAAGAATGGTCAAACATTCCCATAGACACACTCCTAAACCTTGTGGACAGCCTTCCCAGAAAAGTTGAAGCTGTTATATCTGCAAAGGGTGGGCCAACTCAGTATTGAACCCTATGGACTAATATAGTGTATATATATTAATTTTTAGTTAGAGTAGTATATACTTCTTTAGAAAAATATAATTTTCCAACATTCAGTCCCTCAGGTACAACTGGTAAAACTAGTTTGGCTTATATCACTATTTTTATGACTTATGTGCATTTGTACTCATAAATAATGTTATTGTAAGCTGAAAAAGATTAGTTAGATTTTAAGATTGTTTGATATTCAGTTTGCAGTAAAATTCAATATTATGAACATTTAACTGTATCCTGTAGCCATTATCATTCATAACTGTGCAGAGATATTTAGAGACATTTAAATGATAACTTTAAAGGACAAGCTAATGCTTATAAAAAGCCAGCTAGCCCACCCTTCCTAGCTCCCTAACCTAATATAACTCAGACACTCCCCACCATGATGTATACTCACATATCCATGACTGTGATGGCCTCCTATGGTGTTTACCCTCCTGTGCTTGAACTTTTCTCTTTTGCTGGCTGCACAAACAGTGTTTGTCAAACATTCCACATTATTCTTGCTGGTTTTTCCATAGTTTGAGCTCGGAGTTGTTAAAGCTTCATCAAATGGTCATCTGAATATCAAGGAGTGTGTGTCCTTAATTCAAGCTGATCTCTATTTAACCCCCCAAAAAACAAAACAAAACAAAAAAAAAACTACCCCTTACCACCCACCCACCTTAGCCAATTGCTAGATTTTATTCAAAGTAGCTGAATTAAAAGGCTTATTTACTCATCTAAAATCACAGTCATATGACAAGCCAGGTCCTGTTTCTTTTTTCATTCTCTGGTCTGTAGTGTAGGAGCATCCTTCTTGCAGTGCCACACGTATTGCTGCCCATTGGCTACCTGAACTGTCCACAACAGGGCCCTCACCGGGTCCACAAAAGGTGCTCACATGGCCCCAAAGTCCTGAAGTGGCAGCAAGACCAGTAGACGGACCTGATCTGCATCTTCTGATCACAGGTCTCCAACCCATGATAGTGGTTATGTTTTTGTGGGTGATTGAAGCCATTTTGTTATGGGTAGAGTAGATTTTTCTCCACCCAAAAGTTGGGCTTTAAAGCAAACGTATCTTTTCTTTTAAATAGGGCAAGGCCACAAGTTCACTTTAATGCCCTTCTCCTAGTCATACACATATGTAAGAGCCAATGCAGTAGAGAAGAAGACATTCAGAAGGAGCTCCAAGGGTGTGGGCCAGTGTTGCCAACCTACCAGATATTTATGATATGAGATTTACTGACACAACACCCAAAATTTACTGGCACAGCCACATTTTTACTGGCGTTTCCAAAAGTTACAAAATTACAGTTTTATGCCCCGTACACACGGTCGGACTTTGTTTGGACATTCTGACAACAAAATCCTAGGATTTTTTCCGACGGATGTTGGCTTAAACTTGTCTTGCATACACACGGTCACACAAAGTTGTCGGAAAATCCGATCGTTCTAAACGCGGTGACGTAAAACACGTACGTCGGGACTATAAACGGGGCAGTGGCCAATAGCTTTCATCTCTTTATTTATTCTGAGCATGCACGGCACTTTGTCCGTCGGATTTCTGTACACACGATCGGAATTTCCGACAACGGATTTTGTTGTCGGAAAATTTTATATCCTGCTCTCAAACTTTGTGTGTCGGAAAATCCGATGGAAAATGTGTGATGGAGCCTACACACGGTCGGAATTTACGACAACAAGGTCCTATCACACATTCTCCGTCGGAAAATCCGACCGTGTGTACGGGGCATTAAAGTGTAAGTAAACCCTACTATCATTTCTAGCCAAGGAAGCTGCCATCTTTGCCTCTGTTTAATCAACAACTGCCATGATGCTGCACATGTGATCAGTTATGACACCAGCCATTCGATGGTTTGACAGTTTGGTTGAGAGCACAACCAATGGGAGTGTTACATTTCCGGCACATGCCGGAAAAGTTACTGTTTTATGGATGGGTTTACTTCCGCTTTAAGTGTAAATTTGAGTATTTAGACTACAAACAAATACAATATGCAATTAGCAAAATGATTTAGTGAAGATAATAAGGCAAAAAACATATCTTATTTTATTTTCAATATAGTAAGTAAGTAGCTCAGGTACAGGACTCAGGAGGGCAAGAAATTAGAATGGGCGGCACACACACATAAAATGGACTCTCACAGTTACACTGACAGCAGGCTGTGGCTGCTGTGCTTGGCTCCATTGCACTATGACATCACACGACATGCTCAGGCACCACCTCCGCCAGAGCCGCCTGATCTAGCAGGCACTCGGATGGTCTCAGCCGCCCCTGGACCAAGTCGAGCGTCACAGCCATATTTTTTAATGGCAACCTTTTACTTTTACTGACTTTTACTGGCATTTACTGGCAGGAGAAAATGACCTGTTTTTTTACTGGCTGCCAGTAAAAATACTGACGGTTGGCAACACTGGTGTGGGCTAAGTACATGTTCACTTTAAAATCTCAAAAGGGACACAAACACAGATAAATCTTTACAGATGTTGCTAATAGGTTACCTGCATTCTAACTGCCTCTTTTATATGTCAGCCAAGGCCATCAGTGAGCTGAATGAAGATGGACTGTCAAATACTTTTCAAGAGGTGTTTTTCCCACATGGCCTTCCTCTGACACAAGGGACTTTTGTCAGGAGGCTTGACCTTGCAGCCTTTTTGCATGACGTGGCAGAAAGAGGGGTAGAAGCATTCTACAACAGCAACGTAACACAGGAAATGGTTTCTGAGGTAGGACAAAGCACATCATACTTATTTGAGTTGTCTTATTAAGAGGTCTCGAGGTCTCGAGAACCTGCCTATATACACTGAAACTTTAAATATGTCAATGTGTTCTAATGTCCACGTGATTTTTCAGGCCTCAAAGTCAAATTATAGATCATAGAAAACCTGTTTGCCACAAACTTTATAACAAAAAGAATGGCTCGAAGAGTTCTTTATAGATCAGAGGTCTCCAAACTGCGGCCCTAGGGCCGGATGCAGCCCTTTGCTTGCCTTTATCCAGCCCTAGAGGCACTATTACTGCCACTGACACCAACAATGGGACATAATTCCTTCCACTGAAAACAAAAATGGGGCACTAGTGCTTCCACTGACCAACTATCCCCCCCCCCCCCAATTCCAAAGATTGGGCATTGTTTACACCCACTGGGCAGAGTCTGGCCCCCCTGAAGCCTAAAGAACAGTAAACTGGCCCTTTTCTTTAGAAAGTTTGGAGACCCTTGTACTGTACTAGATCATCTGACTGAAAAGTCACATATTTTAAATATTTCCTACGTTATAAAATATCCAATACCAGAATCTGTTTAAGACAACCATACAAAATCTAAAGCCCAATGGACCAGGATTATGGTGAACATAATCATTCCTTGCCACTAAACGTCACCTACCTGCTTTAGAAAGAATTGTTCCTTTACACTTTGACAGGTTCCTTCATAGCTGATTTCATATTGTACTGCAGAGCAGCCTTAACAGAACTGGTATTTATTAATGATACATTGTGTTCAAAGTCTTATGTTCAGATTTTCTTGATTTCCATTGGAAAAACTGGGGTAAAATTAAGTGTAAAAGGATATCTAAAGCCAAAACTTTTTAAGGAGTAGGGTATTATTTAAAGCCATTGCTAGTTTTTGCACTTTGGATCCTATTGAAGAGGTTTCTCCTCACTTTGTGTCCTGAAGACACGACAGGAAGTAAAAGAAAATCTCTCCAAACTGATGTGAAATCCACTGTCACTAGTTGGAAGATTACCCATCACTTAAGGTTCTTAGGTCCTAATCTTTCCCTACTCTTTTCAAAGACCAAACAAAAAAAGTTGGCTTTAGATTACTTTAAAGCAGTACTAAACCCAAAAAACAAAAATGCATGAAGCTTACCAATCTTGAAATGTGGTGGCTGTTATAATTTCCTTTTTTTAGGCCCCTTTCCCCTTATGTTTACCTGGTGATCCTGCCAGTAACACATTTCCTGTCTTAGGGTGACTCCACTCTGGATAGAGAAGCAACGGAGACACCTTTGGATAGCAGCAGCAGCATGAAAGAATAGTGTTAGATGCAAGAGCAGATTTAGATGGGCTTGGCTAATAAATCAAAGCTAAACTCTAGCTAATACTTTTTAAGCAATTACATCAACATTTTTTTTTATTTTCCTTTTGGGATACAAGGTTTACTTACATGAATGAAAGATGACCATTGTAAGCACCCCTGTCAGTGTTAAATTGTTTGCCTAACTGCCACTTTTGCTATACAGCTTGGTCTGTTAAAGGAGGTTGGAAAATAACAAGCTTACTGGCCAGATCACTGAATGAAAATAAAGGAGGAAAAAGAAAAAAGAAAGACAAAGACCAATGCAGCCACCACATTTAAAGTGGATGTAAACCCTCACATATACCCAGTGAAGTGAACAGCCTCAGATGATACACAGAAATGAAACAAATCTCCCTACATAAGTTTTACATGTATATCTGCTGTCTTCAGCTTTATATATTCTTTAGAAGGTGCACATCGTGTTACAGATTTTTACTTCCTATTCAGCACTGAGTGTGAAGTCTGGGCACACAGCCAAGACAGCCGATTGGAGGAAAGACACACACCCCCTCTCCACATAGGCAGAGACAGGCAGAAACTTGCAGAGCTGTTTTGTGAATAGTTCAGCTGTCTGCTAATCTATTTATAGCAACCTCCCACGACACAGATTTCAGGCTAATTTTATCTCATGTGTCGGAGAACTTGTGAGAGGTTATCATGCTGATAACAGAAGAATGGAGCAGGAGAAAGCCACGGGACTTAGTGCTCTGAAGAGAGATAACACTACAGATATATGTGCCCAGCTCAGATTTCATGAATCGTGTTTACATCCACTTTAAGGATTGGAAAACTGGAAAGGTGAAATATATTACATTTTTGTTTTTGGGTTTAATACGGCTTTAAAGCGTAACTCTACTTTTTTTGAGAAAAAAACATTCCCCTCTGGGTGATCTATGTACATTGCAAGGATTTTAACAAACTTTGTTGCAGATTCCTACCTTTTGTTATTCTGAGAAATCACTTTGTTCCTCTGTGCCCCTGTGCTGAGCAAGTCTAATGGGAGTGGTTTCATAATTATCAACTAGCTGCTGCAGAATCAGGGCTCTAATGAGGAAAGTTGCTGGGTCTGCATCCCTTTAGACGTTATTTCCTACTGGTAGTATCTCACCAAAAATTACATTTTTGTTGCAGGGGATGCCAAAAATCTGACTTGTATCTTAGGCTGGCCATACATGGTTGAATTTCGAAAGAATTTTCTTTTGAAAATCATAAAATTTGTGCATTTTGTGAACCGATGGTGCCACCATTGATTTAGAAATTCGACCAACCAAGCCTTCAATTTCACCTCCTGTTGCTACAGAAAAGAATTTTCGTGGCTGGGAATCTTCTTTTCTTTGCGGGAATTTTCTTTTCTTGCACATGCGCTTTTCTTTTTCGATTACATTTCTCGCACGATTCTCCCATCATTGATTAGAAAATCGTTCGTTATTTAAAAAATTTCCAACATGTCCGTTTACTCAAATTTGATTGCCGCATGAAAATCAGCTGTTGCTGCAGCCCACTAATGGTGCGAAATACGAACGAAAATTCTTAGATAGGATTTTCTAAAGAAAATTCTTTCGCAATTCGACCCATGTATGGCCTGCCTTATGCCGCGTACACACAAGCGGACTTTACAGCAGACTTTGTCCGGCGTACTTTTCGACGGACTTTACAACGGACTTTCTGAATGAACAGACTTGCCTACACACAATCAACTAAAACAAGGAAGTTCATAGCCAGTAGCCAATAGCTGCCGTCGGTTTTTGTCCGTCGGACTAGCATACAGACGAGCGGACTTTTCGACCGGACTCGAGTCCGTCGGACAGATTTGAAACATGTTTCATTTCTAGGTCCGTCGAACTTTTGAGAAAACAAAGTCCGCTGGAGCCCACACACGATCGAATTGTCCGACGACTCCAGTTCGCCGGACCAAGTATGCCGTAAAGTCTAGTCGTGTGTACTTCTGGGAAAATTGGCGAGCCAATCACACAAGCAGGAAATGATGTTTCTGGGGGGAGTTTTGTACACATTCTGTGTACAGAACACCTCCAGGTAGACATATTGCATTGCACTTTAATTTAAAAATTAGAGCACTGCAGATTAAAAAGAAACGGTAATATTTAATAACATTCAATTACAATATGACTTGTGTTGTAATTGTATACACTATATTACTATTTTTTTATTTGCTTTTTTTTTTCCCCCCATGAAAGTGGAGTTACCCTTTAAGTTAATTTTTTTCACAATTTTTTTTTTCATTTGATAAGAGCAAAACAGACACAGAAACCTGCAAAGGCCCAGCAAAGAAAATCAGGTGAGGTTATTTACAAGGTTTATGATTTCACCATCCTGACTTGGTTAGTCAGAAACTGGATTTGTACTTTTATGAATAGGTATAACCTTTCTGCTGAAACCAGGGATTAGACGCGCCAGAATCTGATACAAGATTTGTGCTATCTGGTTACTCTTTATCTCATATTATAAAAAAATATATATTAAAACTACCCTGTGATAATAATGTGAATTATTAATTAATTATTAAATTATTAATGAGAATGTCTGTTTTTTCTTAGGTGAATGCACAAGGTGGGCTAGTGACAGAAGACGATTTCAGCAACTACACTGTTGCTGTGGGGAAGCCTGTGCAAACTGTCTATCAAGGTGATCTACACAGTTTTATTAATTCCCCTTTATAGATGAGAGTCTTTTGCCGCGTATATCGGACATTCCGACAACAAAATCTTGGAATTATTTCCAACGGATGTTGTCTCAAACTTGTCTTGCATACACAGGGTCGCACAAATGTCGGAAATTCCGAACGTTAAGAACGCGGTGACGTACAACACGTACGACGAGCCGAGAAAAATGAACTTCAATAGCCAGTGCAGCTCTTCTGCTTGATTCCAAACATGCGTGGAATTTTGTGCGTTGGAATTGTGTACACACAATCTGACTTTCCGACAACGGATTTTGTTGTCGGAAAATTTGAGAACCAGCTCTCCACGGTCGGATCAGCTCTCCACGGTCGGAATTTCCAACAACAAGCTTACATCGAAGATTTGTTGTCGGAAATTCCCACCGTGTGTACGCGGCATTAAAGTAAACTTTGTTGTTTGCATAAAGGTCTTAACCACTTCAGCCCCGGAAGAATTTCCCCCCTTCCTGACCAGAGCACTTTTTGCGATTCGGCACTGCATCGCTTTAACTGAATTGCGCGGTCGTGCGGCGTGGCTCCCAACAAAATTGACGTCCTTTTTTTCCCCACAAACAGAGATTTCTTTTGGTGGTATTTGATCACCCCTGCGCTTTTTATTTTTTGCGCTATAAACAAAAAAAGAGCGACAATTTTGAAAAAAACGCCTTATTTTTTACTTTTTGCTATAATAAATATCCCCCAAAAATATATAAAAAAACAATTTTTTTTCCTCAGTTTGGGCCGATATGTATTCTTCTACATATTTTTGGTAAAAAAATCGCAATAAGCGATTATTGATCGGTTTGCGCAAAAGTTATAGCGTTTACAAAATAGGGGATAGTTTTATGGCATTTTTATTAATAATTTTTTTTTTTTAAATGGCGGCGATCAGCGATTTTTTTATTGTGACTGCGGCATTATGGCGGACACATCGGACATTTTTGACACATTTTTGGGACCATTGTCATTTATACAGCAATCAGTGCTATACAAATGCACTGATTCCTGTGTAAATGACACTGGCAGTGAAGGGGTTAACCACTAGGTGGCAGTGTAGGGGTTAAGTGTGTCCTAGGGGCGTGTTTCTAACTGTGAGGGGCATGGCTGTGTGTGACACGTCACTGATCTCTGCTCCGATGACAGGGAGCAGAGATCAGTGACACTGTCACTAGGCAGAACGGGGAGATGCTTGTTTACATTAGCATCTCCCCATTCTTCCTCCCCGTGAGACGATCACGGGTATCCCCGCGGCGATCGAGTCCACGGGACCCGCGACCCGACTCACGGAGCTTGCCGGAGGTGCGCGCGTGCCCGCTGGCCACCTCTTAAAGGGGAACGTACAGGTACGTGATTCTGCCTGTATGAGCCCTTCTGCCGCAGTATATCTGCGTGAGACGGTCGGCAAGCAGTTTAAAGAAGAGCTGCACTGAGGCAATGACATTGCTAACCCGTTCTTCTGAAAATGTTAGCTTGGTTCACATGCGGATAAATTAGATCAAACCCTTATCTACCAATGTACGTTTTTAAACGGCACAGCATACAAGGCGTTAAAGCAAGCTCATGGCTGCTCCTGCAAAGTTAAATAAAGAAAAAAAAAGCAAAAAGATAAATTATATAAAAAATAAAACCAATTAAATTTTTTAAAGCTCCCTTGTTACCCCAGAACACCCCCCCCCCCCCCCAGTTCAAACACACAGCATAGAGTGAGCACAGGTACAGTCAGGGCTGGCCCAAGACATTGTGCTGCCTGGGTCCAAGAATGAAATGCTGCCCCCCCCCAAAAAAAATCATGCCCACCAAAAGGCCCCCACATCCATTATTTTATATAGGGCAGTAAAGGGGCAGGCTAGGGCAGAGACCAGCCATAGTCGATCTATGTATGGGCTAGCTGGTTGCCACCCAGGCCCATTCTAACACTTCTCTCCTACATGGAAAAATCATCATTTTTTGCTAGAAAATTACTCAGAACCCCCAAACATTATATATATCATTATATGTTTTAGAAGACACCCTAAGGAATGGTGGTCATTGCAACTTTTTATGTCACACGGTATTTGCGCAGCAATTTTTCAAACGTGTTTTTTTTTGGAAAGAAACTGTTTCATGCATAAAAAAACAAAAAAAAACCAATAAAGTTAGCCCAATTTTTTTGTATACTATGAAAAATGATGTTACGCCGAGTAAATATCTAACGTGTCACGCTTTACAATTGCGCACACTTGTGGAAGGGCGCCAAACTTCAGTACTTAAAAATCCCCACAGGTGAACTTTAAAATTTTTTACAGGTTACATGTTTAGAGGTACAGAGGAGGTCTTATATCACAGGTGACCATTTCCCAACCTGCAGATGACAGACCCTACTCCAAAAAATATCACTCCCAGTTTTTCCCCCCACCCGCTGATTGATATTCCTTCATGACCACCTCACACACGCCTGCTTGACAGACCTCTCTTCACAGCCTGTCCCCACACACCTTCTCACCTGCTGACCTGTGAATGGGGGAATCCCACAGTGTTATTGTGTTCTGCCAGTGGGGAGTCTTCCCAAACCACAGAATGCAATGATCAGTGTTACTAACTATAGCTGGCAGCACTGACTGTTTTGGAAAAAACCTGACCTGGCTGGTTGTACTCAAGTCGATCAATAGATTGACTTGTGTACAACCAGCTACCCCATACATAGAATGACTATGGCTGGTCTCTGCTTAATTGGCTTAAACGGGTTGTAAACCCTCGTGTTTTTTCACCTTAATGCATCCTATGCATTAAGGTGAAAAAACACCTTGCAGTCACCAGCCCCCCAGCCCCCCCCCCGTTTTACTCACCTGAGCCCCGAATTTCCATCTGTCCCCGCCGTCCCTCTCTCCACGGGTTCCCGGCTCTTGATTGGATAGATTGATAGCAGCGCAGCCATTGGCTCCCGCTGCTGTCAATCAAGTCCAATGACGCGAGCACCGGGGGGCGGGGCCGAGTCCTGCATATGGACGCCGAATGCTGGACTCGGGAGTGCGCCCACAAGGTAACCCCCTCTGGAGAGCGCTTCTCCAAGGGAGTTATCTAATGCGGGGAAGAGCCGCAAGAGCCGCCGAGGGACCCCAGAAATGGATGTTCGGGGCCACTCTGTGCAAAACGAGCTGCACAGTGGAGGTAAGTATGACATGTTTGTTATTTAAAAAAAATAAAAAACGATCCTTTAGTCCTTTAGTATCACTTTAATTTCAATCCATGTATGGCCCGCTTAACCACTACGCAGTCCCTAAACATCTTTCCACAATCCTTTACATTTCTCCTTCCCAGATTCCTTCATCGTCCTATCCTGTACATAGTGCCCGCTGTCATACCCTCCACACTCCTCTCCTGTACATACTGCTCACTGTCTTACCCTCCACACTTGTCTCCTGTACATACTGCTCACTGTCATACCCTCCATATTCCTCTCCTATACATACTGCTCACTGTTATACCCTCCACACTCCTCTCCTGTACATACTGCTCAATGTCATACCTTCCACATTCCTCTCCTGTACATACTGCCCACTGTCATACCCTCCACACTCTTCTGGACATACTGCTCACTGTCTTATCCTCCACACTCGTCTCTTGTACATACTGCTCAGTATCATAGCGTCCACGCTCCTCTCCTGTACATACTGCCCACTGTCATACCCTCCACACTCCTCTCCTGTACATACTGCCCACTTTCATAAACTCCTCTATTGTACATAGTGCTGGCTGTCATACCCTCCACACTCCTCTCCTGTGCAGACTGCCCACTATCATACGGCCCACACTCCTCTCCTGTACATACTGCCCACTGTCATACCCTCCACACTCCTCTCCTGTACATACTGCCCACTGTCATACCCTCCACACTCCTATCCTGTACATACTGCCCACTTTCATAAACTCCTCTATTGTACATAGTGCCGGCTGTCATACCCTTCACACTGCTCTCCTGTGCATACTGCCCACTATCATAGCGTCCACACTCCTCTCTTGTACATACCGCCCACTGTGATACCTGCCACTCTCCTCTACATACTGCCCACTGTCATACCCTCCACACTCCTCTCCTGTACATACTCTCCCCCCACCATACCCTCCACACTCCTCTCCTGTATATACTGCCAACTGTCATACCCTCCACACTCATCTCCTGTACATACTACCCACTGTCATACCCTCCACACTCCTCTCCTGTACATACTGCCCCCACTATACCCTCTTCCACACTCCTCTGCTGTACATACTGTCAATTGTCATACCCTCCACACTCATCTCCTGTACATACTGCCCATTGTCATATCCTCCACACTCCTCTCCTGTACATGCTGCCAACTGTCTTTCTCTCCACACTCCTCTCCTGTATATACTGCCCCCATAATACCTTCCACACTCCTCTCCTGTACATACTACGCCCATCATACCCTCCACACTCTTCTCCTGTACATAGTGCCCACTGTCAACCCTCCACATTCCTCTGCTGTGCATACTGCCTACTGTCATACCCCCCACACTCCTCTCCTGTACAATGTGCCCGCTGCCATATTCTCCACACTCCTCTCCTGTACATAGTGCCCACTGTTATACCCTCCACATTCCTCTCCCTTACCTGCACATACGTTACACTTTTATACCATCCATACTCCTCCTCTGTGCCTCTTACCCACAAAAACAGTTCTTTACAATTATATTGAATATCCTCAATGTTTCCAGCTCAGCTCTAGAATGAGCACACTTTTGTTAGTTCAACTAAAGGAAATCTTCTCAGTCCTCATATTTGTTCTGCCCATTATTAGTACTCATTTAATTTTGTAATTACTACTGTGATGTATAGAGGAACATAGGGGATGTCAGTTACTCTAAATATACCACTGGTAAAAAAAAGAGTCCCTGAAAATATTTTTGAAATGTTGGCAACTATGCACTTGGGCACTGCCTGACACAGACTGATCCCTTCAGCGCTGCGCTGTGATCAATCGGGCGCGTCTCTGGCACTTCCACCTTCACCCGGTCTTCCTTCCGGATTCTGTGCCTTCGGTCACTTGCCTTGGCCAGGCTGCATTGATGTCACTCCCATGCATGCTCATGCACACCCTCTCTTTCTCTCTCATTCACCCTCTCTCTCTCATCCTCCCTCCCTTACCCCTCACCCCTCTCTCATTCCCTTTCTCTCTCTCATCCTCCCTCTCTCTATTTCATTTAATTTGTTATAACAAAAAATTGTTTGCATTTTTATTTATTTTCTATAAAAAGCCCCACCAAAATCCTCAGCACCAGGCCCACAATGTTCTTAATCTGGCCCTGTAAAGAGTGGTGGGGTAGGTCTTCAATTACCTATCCCCCAGGACCCCTGGTTGCCGAGCTACGATCCTCAAAGTTAATCTTTTTTTTGGGGGTTTTCTTGTGATTTTTTTTTTTTTTTAGGCAAATGGGCCTATCGTAAGGTAAGGGGCCTGGAGCTGCAGCTCCAATAGCCCCTATGTTAATCCGGTCCTGGCAGTGTACAGAGGTCAGTAGTATGTAGGGCAGTGTACAAAGGTTAGTAGAATGTAGGGCAGTGTAAAGAAATCAGTAGTAGGCAGGACAGTGTATAGAGGTCAGTAAGATATAGGGCAGTGCACAGATGTCAGTATGATCTATTGCAGAGTACAGAGGACAGTAATCCTGTCGGGTAGTGTACAGAGATCAATAGGATAGATGACAAGGGTGAGCAGGAGAGAGACTAGCAAGGCATAGAACAGGGCATCTACAGGGAAAAGGACCAGGGGTCAGCTGGGCAAAGGACAGGGGGTCATCAAGGCAGTGTAAAGGGGGATGGGGTCAGGAAGGCACAGTACAGAGGGGTCAGGAGGGCTTGGTACAGGGGGTATGTAGTAGTATGTAGGGCAGTGTACAGAGTTTAGTAGTATGTAGGGCAGTGTGCAGAGGTCAGTAGTATGTAGGGCAATGTACAGAGGTCAGTAGTATGTAGGGCAATGTACAGAGGTCAGTAGTATGTAGGGCAATGTACAGAGGTCAGTAGTATGTAGGGCAGTGTACAGAGGTCAGTAGAATGTAGGGCAGTGTACAGAGGTCAGTAGGGTGTAGGCAGTGTACAGAGTTTAGTAGTATGTAAGGCAGTGTACAGAGGTCAGTAGTAGGCAGGACAGTGTACAGAGGTTAGTAAGATATGGGGCAGTGCACAGATGTCAGTAAGATCTATTGCAGTATACAGAGGACAGTATGAAGTAGGGCAGTGTACAGAGGTCAGTAGGGCAGATGACAGGGGTGAGCAGGAGAGAAACCAGCAAGGCATAGAACAGGGTGTCTCCACAGACAAAGTACAAGGGGTCACCAGGTCGGCAGGACAAAGGACGGGGTCAGCAAGGAACTATAAGGGGGGGGTCAGGAAAGCATGGTACAGAGGGGTTTAGGAGGGCTTGGTACAGGGGGGTCTGGAGTGCATGGTACAGGGGGGTCTGGAGGGCACAGCGAAGGGAGGTCTAAAGGGTACAGTACAGGGGGGTCAGAAAGACATAGCACACAGTACAGAGGGGTAAGGAGGGCCTGGTACAGGAGGGTCTGAAGGGCACAGCATGGGGGGGGGGGTCTGCAGGGCACAGCGCAGGGGGGTCTGAAGGGCGCACAGTGCAGGGGAATCTGGAGGGCACAGCGCAGGAGGGTCTAGAGGGAACAGTACTGGAGGGTTAGAAGGGCTGCTGTGGCACAGCTACCTGTTTTGGTGATCACCGCCAGTCTTCCTCTCTGGTCACATGATGTCACTCATTTAAACAAACTGGAGAGGAGGGCCGCAGGGTTTAGCACACTATAGTCAGGGCTACAAGAGCTCAAACTAGCCGATAGCGAATCCTAAGCGGCAGATGGGCAGAGGCATTCCCCGGCCTGTAGCCAGACATGAAAGGGGGGTGCTGCGGAGCGGGGAATGCCTCTGCTTAGAACTGGCTATGCTGACCGGCTTGAGAGCTCAGGGGGCAACACGACTTAGCTCTTTCTTTCTCAGCACTGCTCTGCCAATCGGGAAGGAGGGGGGGGGCACTTGAGGGTCGGCAGAAACCTGATGGTCATCTACCTGTCACCTGCCCGCAGTCAACAGGTAGATTGGGATCGACGGGTTGCCGATCCCTACTCTATGGTGTGTACTTGTCTCAAGAGCACTAAGTGTAATTTCTGTCTTCATTCCTCTGCTATCAGCATGAGTCATGAGCATTCCTGACACCAAGAGAAAAATGGTGACAAAGGAGGGAGATAAAGCTGATTGACAGCTTCAGCTCTGTTCCTGTGAGCCGTGGAAAAGGGGGGGGGGGTCTATTTTCTCCAGTCAGCTCTCAGAGCCCTCCTCACTGAGGTCTGCAGAGTGTAAGTTCAGCTTTATAGATTCAGCATTTTGAACAGATGTAGAGAAGAGAAGGATAAACAGCTACAACTTATGTAGGGGGATTTGTTTTCACGTCTGTGTGGATGTCTGTGTCTCTGTGGAGGCATATATAGTGTTCATTTGCATTCAAATTCATTTTGCCATATCAAACTACCCCCATTTCATTCCCTAGGGTCTCTGCTTTCAGAAAATAAAGTAATTTCTAGCAAAAAAATGCAGATTTTGCTTCATATGTACGAAAAATCAAAGACATTGCCTGGGTAGATAAGAGGTTAGGAGCTTGTTGCATTGACCCTTAAAGTGGATGTAAACCCAAATTATTTTTTTTTATATCATACTGTAGAGTATAAGATTTCCTGTCATTTGAGCCCAGTCTTGGCACACAGAGTTAATCCATCTCTGAGCAATCCTCTTTTATTGTTCAGTGAGAAAAATCTTGACAAACAGAGAAAAACTTTGTTAAATCCTCCCCCTTGCTGTGAGTGACAGGTGACTTACATATCTCGTGCATTAGCCTAAGACATGCATTATTTTTTAATTCCCTCCCCCACTCCTTTCTTCAACAGCTCTGCAAGGATTGGCTGTTCCACACCTCGGCATGATTTGGCATGTTGAAGTCATGTGGTTACTTTCCTGTCTTTTCATTGGATGTTAGAGATCATAGCAGAAGTTTAGTGTAAGAAATACACAGGAGAAAATGCATATTGACAAAGGGAGTGTAGAGGTGGGCGGGGAGTCTACTGACATCATGACTCCACCCACCGAGCTCCAGACAACAGACCCACCCACAGAATCTGCAGTTTTTCGGGTCTCATAACAGACAGAGGGGAGACATTTGACAGGTAAAGATACATGCAGGAGGCATGTATATCCTTATAGATAACCCCTATGGCAGGAGTTTAGAAAGGATGACATTGGGTTTACATCCACTTTAACCCTTTCATGACTAAGCCTATTTTTGAAATTTGGTGTTTACAAGTTAAAATCCATATTTTTTGCTAGAAAATTAGAACCCCCAAACATTATATATATTTTTTTAGCAGAGAATCTAGAGAATAAAATGGAGATTGTTGCAATATTTTATATCACACGATATTTGTGCAGCAGTGTTTTAAACGCAAATTTTTGGAAAAGGGACACTTTCATGAATTTTAAAAAATTCAAACAGTAAAGTTACCCCAATTTTTTTGTATAATGTGAAAGATGATGTTACGCTGAGTAAATAGATACCAAACATGTCACGCTTTATAATTGCACGCACTCGTGGAATGGCGACAAACTATGGTACCTATGAATTTCCATAGGCGACGCTTTAAATTTTTTTTTACGGTTACCAGGTTAGAGTTACAGTGGAGGTCTAGGGCTAGCATTATTGCTCTCACTCTGACGATCGCGCAGATACCTCACATGTGTGATTTGAACACCGTTTACATATGCGGGCGCGACTTCCGTATGCGTTTTCTTCGCGTTTTTTTTTTAAATTTATTTTATTTATTTTTATACTTATAAATTGTGTTTAAAAAAAAAATGTTTTTTTTTTTACTTTTATTGCTGTCACAAGGAATGTAAACATCCCTTGTGACAGTAATAGGTGGTGACAGGTACTCTTTATGGAGGGATCCCTCCTCTGCACTTCAAAGTATTCAGATCGCCGAAAACGGCGATTCTGAATACTGTATATTTTTTTTAAATTCGGCGCCATTGGCAGCCGAGTAAATGGGAAGTGACGTCATGACGTCGCTTCCGCGTTTACAATGAGAAGGCTGGAACGAAGCCGCCCACAGCTTCGTTCCAGCCCGCCCCCAGCCGTCGGAGGCAGCCGATTGGACACCGGGCCTCCCGATCGCACGGGAGGCCCGGTAAGAGCGGCGGGAGGTGGCAGGAGGGGGGGCGTCCCCTCCCGCTCCTCCGGTATAACAGCCGAGCGGCTTTTAGCCGCATTGGTTGTTATATACGGATAGCCGATCGCCGGCTCGAAACAACGGTACCGGGATGATGCCTGCAGCTGCGGGCATCATCCCGGTATAAACCCCGAAAGCCGAGTACGCACATCTGCGTACGGTCGGCGGGAAGGGGTTAAGAGATGCATGCATTGCATGCAGTTGCAGGACAGTTATGAAATGGCCTCATTTGCTTTAGGGGGTGGATTTTGGAGCCCAGCATTGGACATGATGACACTGAGAGACAGTCCACCACTGGAGTGTGCCATCTGCTGGGGAAGAGGAGGATTAGGTAAGTTAAGTTGTTTTTCCCTCCCTTAGACAAAACAAGCAGATAACCCTTTCAGCAGTGCAGCCCATCCATAAGAGGCGTCCCCCTAGTTTGCATGCGGGGCGCTAGACTAATGCCTGCAGCCTTTCTATGAGGTCTGTCTTTTTTTTCAAGCACATGATTAGAGAATGAGGCTCTAATTGGCTTGTAAAGGTTGTGCTCGGGGCGCAGAACCCTCCCATTTGTGATACTAGCGAATCAATATTCGCTATTGGTTTCTGGCTTCTCCTCCCGGCCAATGAGGACAGGAGGTGGATCTAAAGAAGCCTGGGTTAGCTGGGAAAAGAAGCTGGGAAAGCCGCGGTGCCGTGACCGCTGGAGGGGGGAGTGCAGACCTGGGGGGGGGGGGGGGGGGTTTGCTTGCCGCCCCCCCAAAAATGTTTAGCACCAGCCGCCCAACCTTGCAGTGCGAGTGCAGCCCCAGTGCAAGGGATCATTTTTAAGTTTTCTGGAATTGGGCTTTAAACAAATTAATATACAGAAGACACAAGTCTGTTCATGCTTTTCTGGAGGAAGTGCTCATTTCTTATTGTGCCAAATGATACCAATATTTATAGGTAAATTTGATCCAGGGAATATCCGATTGCCTCTCGGGGGGCATAAGGAAGGTAATTTTTCCCCCCGCTGAAGCAAATTGGATCATTCTTTGCTGGGGTTTTTGCCTTTCTCTGGATCAACTGTAGGTATAGGATTGCGTATATGGGATTATATGATTTTTTTTCCCCTTTTATTGGTTAAACTGGATAGATCTTTTTTCAAACAGACTAGCTATGTAACTTTGTAAATCAACATTATAGTAAAAAAAAAAAAAAACTAATATAATTTATATATTCCTAATATGTGCAATCTGTTTCCTTGTTTGCAGGTCATCTGGTGTTTGTTCCTCCAGCTCCTCATGCAGGACCTGCTCTTATAAGTGCCCTCAACATTCTAGAAGGGGCAAATCTTACCAAGCACACGTCTCGGTCTAACGCCTTACACTGGATAGCAGAGGTGAGACTCAGAGTGCTATGTACCTGACTTTCTGCCAACCTCATATATCGGGGTTGATTTACTAAAGGCAAATAACCTGTCACTTTGAAAGAGGATATTCCCCAAAGCTTAGCCAATGAGGTGAAGCTTCAATCCTCCAATCATGTGCAAGAAAAAATCTCTTTTTTTTTTTACGTTAGTGGCAGTGGTGGCTGGTGGTTTTCTTTTTTGGGGGGGCGGCAAACAAATACCACCCTCCTTGGTCAGCCGGCATCCAGCTCCACACCTCCCACGCTGTCGGTCATCCAGCCCCGCACTTACCCCATCTAGGCCGCCAGCGAGCAGCGCTCCTACGGGCAGAGGCTTTTATCGCGTCTCTCCTCCTCTGCATCACGGCGGCTTCCGATGTGCGTCTACTCCCTCCTCCTACTAGGCATCCAATAGGATCGCCTGTCCTTCCAGCCAATTGGGTGACAGATCTCAGGACCCGCTTCCTGATAGGCTGGGAGGAGGATCAGTGTGACAATAGCTAATATTCATTCACTATTGTCACACAACTGGGTGGGCTCATGGTGCGCCCCAAGCCCACCCTTTTTTGAAGACTTTTAGAGCCAGTGGCTCTAATCACGTGCTTAAAAAAAAAAAAAGAACCCTATTGGAATCCATGCGTCCAGCGCCCTGCATGTAGATTAGGGGGCTGGACGCATGGATAGGTGGGCGGCGCCCGTGCGTCCCTAATGGACGGGCCGCCATTGGTGAGTGGGTTTACTTTGCAAGGTGAAATTTTCTCCTCATTCACTAAGCTGTGGGAAAATTTCCTTTTGCAAATCAACCATATTGCATCTAAAACCAAAATGCTGTTTTCCCTAATTTCAGAAATAGAGTAGAGAAATGTTGAAACCCCTCTGTTTTTTTTTTTTTTTGCTATCTGTGTCCCCAGTGGGGAGATTCACCCCCTCCATTTGTCCTAATAACTATTGTCATGGGGCAAAAAGTGATGAGAAATGCAAAATGTTGCAGTTGTCACTGGAACAGGAATACAAGGAGAATCTTCCAATAGAGACACCCCATTTAGCTATCACACTCTAAGGGCTCTAAGGTGCTTTGTCCTCTGAAAAGTAATTGGCATTCGGATCGCTGTTCAGAGGGCATTTGACAAGCGTCATATCACCTCCTCACTGGCTGATTTAACCCTGTAATGCCACACTGCCATACAGCAATCACCTGCATTGCATGCAGTCCTAGTCCCATTGAATTCAATGGGCTAGTTTGACAGGTGGTACTACCTGTCAAACTCTGCACCCCATGTTAAAAATGTGTACAGCCTCATCCATTTAATTTTTGCCAATTCAGGTGGGCTGTTTGTTTTTGCCACCCATCTGAAAGAAACCTAAGAAGCAATCTGGCCACACTTTAGAGAGATTTTTTCTAACTTCTTGTTGAGTCTGGGGTGAAAGTTAAGGAAATTTCCTCAATGGGAAACAGACAGCAAGGGGTTTTAATGAATACATTCTCTATACAAAGCTAACAATAAAGCTGACTATACACTAGTAGATTTTCAAATGCATGTTCTTATGTACTTTTCTATGAAAATTAATGTGAAATTCTCAGTACATTCAACGTGTTGATGAATATCTTTGATTTTGGAATGAATGGACTTTACCAAACAAAAAACACATTCACTGTTTTTCCCTGTACACACGATAGGATTTTCAACAACAAAATCCATGTTTTTTTTCCTACGGATGTTGGCTCAAACTTGTCTTGCATACACACGATCACACAAATCTTGTTGGAAATTTCGAACGTCAAGAACGCGGTGACATACAACACATACGACGAGCCGAGAAAAATGAAGTTCAATAGCCAGTGGGGCTCTTCTGCTTGATTCCGAGCATGCGTGGAATTTTGTGCGTCGGAATTGTGTACACACGATCGGAATTTCCGACAACGGATTTTGTTGTCGGAAAATTTGAGATCCAGATCTCAAATTTTGTTTGTCGGAAATTCCGACGGAAAATGTCCGATGGAGCATACACACGGCAGAATTTCTGACAACAAGCTCCCATCGAACATTTGTTGTCGGAAAATCCTATCGTGTGTACAGAGCATTGGTGTTCATTCAAGAAAAATTTCCATCCTGCTCCTTCGAATTTTCTTGTCACTGTGGTCGAAAATGAATATCAATTTCACCCTACTAATGTATAAAAAAATCAAACCTTCTAAAACAACAATTTAAGAAAATAAGGAATCTAAAGTTTGATAAACTTTCCACGTGTATGACCAGTTTGACAAGGTTCTTATTTGTGTAATCTCAAATACTTTAACATGTTATAACAAAGCAGTGTGTGTGTGTGTGCAGGGCCGCCATCAGGGGGAGACAACCCATACACATGTAGGGGGCCCAGGCATTCCGAGGGGCCCGGCCACCTGAGCCCCAACCAACAAGATCAAGTTGTTTCTGCTGTAGTAACTAGAAATTGCTAAAGCAGGACAGCCGCTAAGTGACCCGATGCAGCTCACTTAGGAAGGCGGAGTGATATCATCTGCACTCCGCCTATCCCTGCAGACCAGATGCTGGTTTGGGGCGACAACTGTGTGGAAGAGTTGCGTTGTTAGACACCACAATAGTAAATTGATTTACAGTGTTGCTGGATGTGGGCTTGTGCTATGACTGTCTCTTTGTTGGACTTGGCTGTTTATGACTATCTCTTTTTTTGGATTGGGCTGTCTCTTTGCTGGATGGGGATGTCTCCTTGTTAGATTGGGTTGTCTCTTTGCTATATGGGAATGTCTCTGCTGGATTGGGCTTTCTCTTTGCTGAATATATGGAGATATCTCTGCTAGATTGGACCGTCTCTTTGCTGGATTGAGATGTTTCTTTGCTGAATTTATGAGGATGTCTCTTTGCTGGATTGGGATGTGTCTTTGCTGGGTTGGTCTTTCTCTTTGCTGAATATATGGGAATGTCTTTTTGCTGAATATATGGGTCTCTCTTTTTGTTGAATATATGGGGATGTCTGCTTGCTGGATTGGGATGTCTCTTTGATGGATTGGTCTTTCTCTTTGCTGAATATATGGGAATGTCTTTTTGCTGAATATATGGGTCTCTCTTTTTGTTGAATATATGGGGATGTCTGCTTTCTGGATTGGGATGTCTCTTTGATGAATTTGGCTCTCTCTTTGCTGAATATATGGGGATGTCTCTTTGCTGAATATATGGGCTGTCTCTTTGTTGGCTATATGAGGATGTCTCTTTGCCGGATTTGGATGTCTCTTTGCTGGATTGGGCTGTCTCTTTGCTGGATTGGGCTGTCTCTTTGATGGATTGGGTTGTCTCTTTGCTGGATTTGATTCATTTTCATATAATAAGTTGTAGGAGTGTTAAAATAGAAGTGTGTGCACTGAAGGACTCGGTGGGATGGCCAATGGGTGGATTCGGTGGGACGGCCAGTGGGCAGGCCCTGGGAAATGTTAATGCTCAGGCCCAGGGAATCCCAGGCCTAAAGCTGTATTTCTGATGGCTGCCCTGTGTGTGTAGTATGTTTATATATACAATATATTTGATTTGATTTTTTTCTAAACTACAGGCATTAAAAATTGCTCTGGGCTGTGCCAGCAAGCTGGGCGATCCTTCGTTTGACCTTACTGTCACTGGCTACGTTACAGAGTTAATAAGGTGAATACTACTATTTATGTGTTACATGCATCATTCACTTTCACTTGAACCCCAAATCCAGCGTAAAACGTTTTTTTTTTCAGTTTTGGATGGAGTTATTACTTCTGTCAAGTTTTCATTATGGTCTGTGACCCCACTTTACAGAGCTACGGTATTTGTCCCGTTAAACTGCATGTACATTTGTTCTATGCGAATGAGGACTAAAACAAATGTTATTAGGCTATTTGGACCCCAAGTCAAATGTGTTTTATTTATAAAAAAAGAGTAATTTAAGAAAATACCACATGACTACTACTACTTATACTACTGGCTGGTGCAGACAACCATATTGAATGATTATGTATTTCCTATGATCAACAGCTCCATCTAGTGGCCATAATATGGTATTTTCATCTGAATAAATAACATTCAACATGGAGAGAAATAAGCATAACATTTATTTTTGCCCCCATTCTCACAGAACAAATGTAAATGCAGTATTCAAAGAACAAATGGCTTTGCAATTTTTTTTTTTTTAATAATTGCACCCCAAGTGTTTTTATGTTCTCCTATAAATATATAAGTATAAAAAATGTATAAATATATAATTGGTTTCTTCCAGAAACAGTCCTCCATTCACCTGATTTAACCCAATTGAGCCCTCATTATCTGCATATACAGTAATAACTATGCGGCTAACTCGGCCATGTAAAATAATTGGGCTGGTGAATAGACTGAACCTTAAAGTGGTTGTAAACCCTTACATATACCCAGTGAAGGGACTATCCTCAGTTGATACACAGAGATGAAACAAATACTCCTACATAAGTTGTATCTGTCTATCTGCAGTCTTCTCTTCTCTATATCCGTTCAAAGTCTGGAATTTATAAAGCTTGTCTGAGAGTTTGGAAAAAAGGGGGCGGAGCTCTGAAGTTACACTCTGCAGAGCTCAGTGAGCAGAGTTGATTGGAGGGAAGAGACACACCCCCATCCACACAGCTCACAGGAACAGAGCTGAGGCTGTCAATCTGCTGGAGGTCCCTCCCCTGTCACCTTTTTTCTCATGGTGTCAGGAAAACTTGTCAGAAGTGATTCGTGCTGATAGCAGAGGAACAAAGTACACACTATAGAGGGATATGTTTTGTTCATATTTCATGTCTGAGGTTAACAACCACTTTAAGCTAATCCCTAATCAAGACTTTGAAGACGCCAACATTTTCCAATCACATGCTGGTATCAGGTGTGGACCAAGCTGTACTGCCTAACTGCTGTAGAGAATAGTGAAGTCATCAGCCTGGCTATGTTTTCTTTTGTACACTGGAGTCCTATTTGACAGCAGCTCATGTCTATGTATTTCAGCTTTGTGTTTAGCTATTTACATGGAGTTCAGCTTTTCAGACAGTTGCCATACAGTATTTGTGAGTAATTCCTGCTGGTCCCTGCAGGGGGTTGACCGTTGATGTTTGTTTTAGGGAGAAAAATAATTTTCAGATTTACTTTTAATAGTAATAAAAAATGATCAAGTAAATTTAGCGATATACAGTATCTAGTAGTAAAATACATACCATAGCAACAGCTACCTCTAGTGACAAGTCTCTATAACTGCATGAGCGTATGTAATTATTAAAGAGGAGTTCCACCCAGGGGGTCCATTAAAAAAAAAAAAAATTAAAAGTCAGCAGCTACAAATACTGCAGCTGCTGACTTTTAATTGGACACTTACCTGTCCCTGGGTCCAGCGATGCGGGGGATCGAAGCCCCGCTCGTCCCCTCCCCTCCGCTCGTCGGCGCCGGCATTTCAACTGTGGGCGCCGGGCTGTGGCTTCACAGCCTGGCACCCACTGTGCATGCGCGAGCGGCACCGCGCGCCGTGATTGGCCGCTCAATCACCTGGGACCCGTAATGGGTCCCAGATTATTGACAGGAGGGAGGGAGCAGAGCCGAGCCCTTCCTGTGCCGAGGGAGAAGTGATGTCACCAGCCCAGGCAAAGGAAGAGGCAGACTATGAGGGACCACCTAGCAACCGGCATTTAGAGGTAAGTAAAAAAAAAAAAAATATCCAAATTTTTTTGGGGTTTTTTTTTAGAATTTTTCAGGTATTTTTGTTTTTTGGGTGGAACCCCACTTTAAAGTGGCATTAAACATAAACGCAAACATTTATTAAATTGCAGCTTACCAGTTCTTAGATGTGATGGTTGCATTAGTTTCCTTTTTTAGGCTTACTTTCTTCTATTTCCATCTGGTGATCCAGGCAGCAAGTCTGTTGTTTTTCACAAGCTCAAGCTCTCCAGCAGAATGTATCAGTTTACATGTATGAGACAATTTCATTGCAGCTTGCAACTTCATAAAATAGAAATCTATGCAAGTCGCAATTAAATCCACAAAAAGTAGTGCAGGAACCTTTTTCAAAGTCGCTGCGATGTGAGTCGCAGCAATTTGAACGGTTCCGTTGCCAACAATGAAGTGCAACTTGTCATGGGATTTGGAACTGTCAAATCGCATGACAAATCACACTGGTGTGAATGAGGGCTTAAACATAAGTTTTGGCAGACTTGTATAGACTTTTTTTTTTTTTTGATCTTACACAAATTCTCTTCTGTCAGTAAGGCGGAATCCAGCTTCTTCCGGAAAAAGATCAATGAATCTCATGCTGCCAACCCTAAGGATTATGTGCCCTTCCACACCCTGCACGTTGGTCCATCTGCTAGCCAGGCTTTAGTGATCGGTCCTGATGACTTTATTGTGGCTGTGGTCAGGTGAGTAATCGTGGCACAGGCTGCCAGAGAGAACACAACTCTTCAACAACTTTTCTTATTTCCTCTTATGTCTCTTCTTCCTGTAGCTCATTAAACCGTCCATTTGGCAGTATGATCATGACTGAATCGGGGATCCTTCTCAACAGCCAGATCCTGGACTTTTCTTGGAGCAATAAGAGCAACAACAGCTCTTCCCCAAATCCTGTAAGTGATATTTTATGCAACACAACTACGACATTGGGTATATTTGATAATGTAGTTACTTTAAAAGTGTAACTAAAGCCAAAACATTTTCTACCTTTGGACAGAGTAAAGCCCCGTACACACGATCGGATTTTCCGACGGGAAATGTTCGATGTCAGGCTGTTGGCGGAAAATGTGTATGCTCCATCGGACTATTGTTGTCGGACTTTCCGCCAACAAATGTTGGCTAGCATGTCTTCAAATTTTCCGCCAACAAATATGTGTAGTCGAATCTTCCGTGCATGTGTAAAAAAGTCCGTCGGACAAAAGTCCAAAGTACAAACACGCATGCTCAGAAGCAAGGACGAGCCAGAAGCGGTCGGTCTTGTAAACTAACGTTCGTAATGGAGAATCAACATTCGTGACGCGGCAAATTATGAAATCTCGAAATGCAGCGCACAATTCTCTTCTTCTTTAATGGGATAATAATGAAGCTGCTGTGCTGGTGATACTGATGGAGTTATTGCAAACGAATTTTCAAAGGCTTTTTTTTTTCTAGTTATATCAAGAATAATATTATTATGCTTTTTTTTATTTGGGCAAGTTACCACAACACCATTATCCTGTAGTTTTTAAGATCAAAGATACAACTAAGTTGGTGTCCCTTGTCAATTTTACATTGTATTTTTTTAAATGTAACTGCCTACTCCTAAGCTGTCATTTGAACTAAAACACATAGCCAGGTTTTATTCTCCACAATTTTTTTTATTGTGCATTAAAAAAATAAAACAAATAAAATTAGACATGCTATCTGTCAATAGAACTTAACTAAAAAGTACATTCTATGCATCCAAAAATATAGAAAATATACCAAATCAAATCATTATTCAACCAAAAAAATAATGTCAAAGCAATAACTCCAAGGCCAATAATAAATAACACGTTATCTCCTCCGATTCCACAACATGGCTGGTTGACAAACAGCCGTTTAGAAACAAACTGAAAAGCACGAAATGAAAAGTGCAAACTGAAAAGCGCTAAATGAAAAACACGTAAAGAAAAGCGTAAATCAACACTCACCAAACCTCTACCAACACGAAATTAGCAAAAGGAGCCCAAAGAGTGGCATTAAAGAGCTGAAAAACCACGTAGTACGTCTAGTGCGTCACTACGCTCGTAACTGTGGGCCAACATTTGTGTGACCGTGTGTATGCAAGACACATTTGAGTCAACGCCCTTCAGACAAAATTCCATGGTTTTGTTGGCAGAAAGTCCGATCGTGTGTACGAGGCAAAAGAGTCCATTCACAAATGGGGGATTTGTCATGGGACTTTGGACATCAAAGTCGCATGACAATTAGCACACCATTCTTTTCGATGGCACCTGTTCAAATCAGTGTAATTTAAAGTCCCAGCGACTTTGAAAAGGTACCTGCACTGTGACTTTTGATGCGACTTTGATTCATAGAATGCAAAGTCGAATCAAAATTGCACCAAAAGTCGCATTAAAGTCACGCTCCAAAGTCGCACTGAAAATTGTGCAACTTTGGAGACACACTAATGTGAAAGCAGCCTAAGGAAAGTTTAGAAACTCCTTTACTTTTTATTGCTGTGTCTGTGTCCTAGCTGGGGAGATTCATCTTCTCTCTTTGTCCTGGTGACCATTGTCATTGGGCTGAATGTGATGTGAAATCCAAAATTTTACAGTTGTCACCAGAACAGGTATAGACGGGATATCGTCCAGTGGGGAAACCTGTATCAATGACAGCTATTGTATCTTAAGCCAGCCATACTTGGGTCAAATTCCGAAATAATTTCCTTATGAAAATCGTAACTAAGAATTTTCTTTCGAATTTCATACCATTAGTGGGCCGCAGCAACGGACGATTTACGTACGACCATCGAATTTGAGTAATCAAGCATGTTGGAAATTTTTGGAAAAACAAACTAAATTCTAATCAATGATGGGAGAATCGTGCAAAAAATATAATTGAAAAAGAAATGTGCATGAGCTGTGACCTGGAAAGAAAAGAATATTCCTGGCCACAGAAATTATTTTTTGTAGCAACATGAGGTGAAATTGAAGGCTTGGTTGGTCGAAATTTTAAATCGATGGTGGCACCATCGGATCGCAAAACACATGAAATTTCAGATTTTCAAAAGAAAATTAGTTCGGAATTCGACCCATGTATGGCTGGCTTAGGAGGGATTTCCTCTCACTTTTTGCTGTGTCTTTTGGGCAGGAAGTAAAAGGGCAATTCTCCACGATCGGACACAGACAGCAAAAAAAAATGTAACTGAAGGTATAACTAAAGGCAAAACTTTTTTTTTAGTTTTGGATATAGTGCAGAGGAATTAGAACACCTGTCAGTTTTTATTGCTGTCTGTGCCCCCATTAAGGAGGTTCACCCTCAATGCAGTGATAGCTCGGTTCAAGAACACTTCTGTTCATGAACAACTCGGTTCGAGGGCAGAAGAGTTCAGAAAAATTTGCTTCGTTATGCAAACTCCGCTTTGGTTCACGAACACAAGCCGCGGCCATCTTCCCTGCTCTGACACGTGGTTGCGACTTCCTGTAGGTGAGATTGCGGTCACAGAGAGACACTGAAGTGTTGAGAAGCTTTTTGGTGTGCTTTTTAGCACATACTGTACAGTATTGCATTGTACATCCATGTACACACTTGCTGTAAAGCTTGTTTGTGTGCTTTTTATCACATACTGTACTGTACTGTACTGGACATCCAGTATGGCTCAAAAGAAAATTCAGAGCAAGCATGGTGGTAAGAAGAAATTGCAGAGCGGTAATGAAGGTGATAAGAATGTGCAGAGCGGTAATGCAGGTGACAAATAAGTACAGGTGACAAGAAAGTGCAGAGCGGTAATGAAGGTGACAAAGTGCAGTGCAGTAATGAAGGTGACAAGAAAGTGTAGAGCGGTAATGAAGGTGACAAAGTGCAGTGCAGTAATGAAGGTGACAAGAAAGTGTAGAGCGGTAATAAGGTTGACAAGAAAGTGCAAAGCGGTAATGAAGCTGACAAAGTGCAGAGCAGTAATGCAGGTGACAAGAAAGTGTGGAGCGGTAATGAAGGTGACAAGAATGTGCAGAGCGGAAAAGCAGGTGACAAGAATGTGCAGAGCGGAAATACTGGTGACAAGAATGTGCAGAGCGGAAAAGCAGGTGACAAGCAGCGGAAATACTGGTGACAAGAATGTGCAGAGCGGTAATGCAGAGGACAAGAATGTGTAGAGCAAGCATGGTGGTAAAAAGAAAGCGCGGAGTGGTAATGAAGGTGACAAGACTGTTCAGAGAAGTAATTGTAAGAATAAGGTTGGAAGAAAATAACTATCGAGCTGAAAAAGGAAATTGTAGAAAAGCATAATCGTGGTATTCGCGTGATTGATCTGGACTCGAAGTATGAGATGGCGAAGTTGACAATCTCGACTATCTTGAAGAAGAAAGCTGCCATCAAAGGAGCTGATGTGGCAAGAGGAGTAACAATGTTATTCAAGCAGAGGACGCAAGTGCTGGAAGAGGTGCAAAAACTTTTGTTAGTGTGGTTGAATGAGAAACAGCTGGCAGGTGATAGCGTTAGTGAAGCAATGATCTGTGAAAAAGCCAAGAAATTGTACAGTGATTTACTGCAAAAACAACCCTCTACAAGTGTAGAAAGTGAAGAATTTAAAGTCAGTAGAGGGTGGTTTGAAAAATTCCCGAAGAAAAGTGGCATCCACAGTGTGACAAGACGTGGTGAGGCTTCCAGTTCTGACAAGGCCGGTGCAGAAGCCTACAAGAAAGAATTTGCGGAATTCATGAAGACGGAAGGATACATCGCTCAACAAGTGTTCAACTGTGATGAAACAGGGCTCTTCTGGAAAAAAGATGCCAAACAGAACCTATATCACACAGGAGGAAAACACACTGCCAGGGCACAAGCCCATGAAGGACCGATTGGCCCTTTTGCTGTGTGCGAATGCAAGCACCAATCTGATTAAGCCACTACTGGTGTACTATTCCCAGACCCCTTGTGCATTCAGGGAACAGAATGTGAACAAGGCCAGCTTGCCTGTTATGTGGAGGGCCAATGCGAAAGCTTGGGTCACATGGCAATTGTTCATGGAATGGCTGCACGAGGTGTTTGCACACACTGTAAGAATATATCTTTCTGACAACCAACTGCCTGAACGGTGCCTTCTTCTGTAGGACAATGCCGCGGCACACCCTCCAGCCTTGGTGGATGATATGGACGATGAGTATGACTTCATAGAGGTCAAGTCCCCCCCCCCCCCCCCCCAACACGACACCTCTTCTGCAGCCCATGGACCAGCAAGTGATCTGCAACTTCAAAAAGCTGTACACAAAGGCGCTCTTCACTAGGTGTTTTAATGTCACTGAAGAGACATCTTTGAGTCTGAAAGAATTCTGGAGGAAACATTTCAATGTTCTCCACTGCATTAACTTCACTGACAAAGCCTGGGAAGATGTCACTCACTGAACCTTAAACTCAGCCTGGAGAAAACTGTGGCCAGAATGTGTAACTGAACGTGACTTTGAAGGGTCTGATGCAGAGGTAGTGGAGGAGATTGTGTCCATGGGCAACAGTATGGGTCTGGATATCGATGGTGCAGAGAGAGGCGCTTGTTGAGGAACATAAGGAGGAGCTGACCACGGAAGAACATTATGAACTCCACAGAGAGCAGCAGAAGGCGCTTATTGAAGAGCATTCCAATGGGGAAGAAAAAGACAGGGAGGAGGTTAGCAGTGATGCCATAAAACCCATTATTGAAAAATGGAATGAGTGCCACGATTTTTTTGAGACGGACCACCCCAACATAGCTGTAATGAACAGAGTGTAAAATCTGATGAACAATAACGTGGTCTCTCATTTCCGGAGGGTTATGCAGCGCAGGAAAAGACAAGCGACATTGGACAGATTTTTCACAAAAATCGAGCCAGCGGCTAAGAAACAAAGAAGAGAGGAAACCCCTGAAGGAGATCTCCCCAATGTCCTTATGGAGGGGGACTCTCCCTCCGAACAATAACCGCCTCCCACCCGCCTTTCTCAACGCCAGAATTTTTCACAAGCAAGGTTAGTCTTCTCTCTCTCTTCATACTGTATTGTACTTTGTTTCATATTTTTGTGGTTCAAAAACAACAAAAATTTCAAAACGGATTAACCTGATTTACATTGAACCCTATGGGAAAATTTGCCTCGGTTCGCAACCAATTTGGTTTGTGACCAGAGTCGTTTCACTAATTAAGATAGTGAACCGAGGTATCACTCTATTTGTCTTGTTTACCTTTATCAGTAGAAGTGAAAATAAATGAAAATCTGAAATGTTGGGTTGCCCCCAGAAAAAAAACTAGTTCTGGTGACCTTGGGGTCCCCAAGGATGTCCCTTAATTTGCAGGGATTTCCTCTCACTTTTTGTTTGGCTATGGGACAGGAAGTGAAGGGAAATCTCTGCAATGGAACACAAATGCCGAAAAGAAATCTTACAGGGGCTTTAACCCCTTTGCACCGGCCGCACGCAAATATGCAGCCTCTCAGTGCCTTGGCCTGGGAGCCGTGAGGCCGCATATTTGCATGAATTGCAGTCAATACAGCTGTGCAGAGAGCGCACTCCCGGCACAGTTACTGGCGCCTAACCGAAAGTTCCTGATTGTTGCTTGCGATCTGGAGTTTTCGGGTCACATGACTGCCGTGACAGCCAATCCCCGCGGTCACGGGATCTTAAACCCCGCTCCGCTCCGCCTCCCAGGACCCTAAACTTCTTAAAGGGAAGCGAGGCACCAGCTTGAAGAGGTTAACCCTCCCTTGTGCTATCCAAAATAAAAAAAAAAAGTTTTGCCAATACAGGCAGTCTCCGATTTACAAACATCCAGCTTACATACGACTCGGAGACAACAGGAAGTGAGAGAAAATCTACCCCTAGGAAGGAAAATTCACTCCTGTTAGGGCTCTTTCTCACGGACAATCCATATGTCCGTTTTTCATCCTTCTGTTTTCGGATGAAAAACGGACATACATGTATCCCTATGGAATAGCGGATGTCAGCGGATGAATGTCCGCTGATATCCGACCTGCTCCGATCCGAAAAAGTGTAACGGAGGAAAAACCTACTTTTCCATCCGTTTTCGGATCGGATCGGGTGACGACGGACTCTACGGTCCGTCATCACCCGATCCCCCATAGGGGAGAGCGGCACTCTGACAGGTCCGTCGCTGCACAGTGTGCAGCGACGGACCTGTCATCTTCCTGCTCAGCGGGGATCGGCGGAGCGATCCCCGCTGAGCAAGCGGGTGTTCACGGGGCGGATCATCACTGATCCGCCCCGTGTGAAAGAGCCCTAATGCCGCGTACACACGAGCGGACTTTACGGCGGACTTTGCCCAGCGGACTGGATTTCGTCGGACAATTCGATGTGTGTGGGCTCCAGCGGACTTTGTTTTCTCAAAATTTGGACGGACTTAGATTTGAAACTTGTTTAAAATTTATCCGTTGAAATCGAGTCCGGTCGAAAAGTCCGCCGTCTGTATGCTAGTTCGACGGACAAAAAGCCACGCTAGGGCAGCTATTGGCTACTGGCTATGAACTTCCTTGTTTTAGTCCGGTCGTACGTCATCACGTACGAATTCGACGGACTTTGGTGGATTGTGTGTAGGCAAGTCCGTTCATTCAGAAAATCCGTCGGAAAGTACGTCGAAAAGTCCGCCGGGCAAAGTCCGCCGTAAAGTCCGCTCGTGTGTACGCGGCATAAGAGTTATCAAGGGAAAAAGGTGTCTCCACTGAATCTTTATCACCAATCCTTGTTTCCACAACAAATCTGAACAGAGGCACAGACAGAAAAACAAACGTTACAGGGGTGTTAACCCTTCCCTATGCTATCCAAAACACATAAAGATTATTTTTTTTGGCTGGAGTTACGCTTAAAAAATGTTCCTGTTCCAACTTACATACCAATTCAACTTAAGATCAAACCTACAGAACCTATCTTGTTTGTAACCCCTACATTGCGCTCATAACAAACAGGCCTCTTCTCCAGTCTCTTGGAAACCACATGTTCAGCTGTCAGGAAAACTAACTTGTAACCCTACTCTAGGTTTGCCTTTTTTTTTTTTTTATGTGAGTAGAGTAAATACTTCTGTCAACTTTTTTCACTGTCTATGACTGCACAGGGGTAATTTTACCCATGACAGCAGAATGAAAAATTAGGAGGACGGTTGTCATTGGGACAGAAAGACAGGCAGTAGTTTTACCCTGATGTGTCCCACTGGAAGGATTTTCCACCATTTTCTGGAATTGAGGAAGATTCTTCTCAGTGGGATGCTTCCTGACTCTGTATAGAATTAAGCTGGAATTGGGTTATACGCTGCCCTGTAGTTGGTAGGTGTACAAGCACCTTATAACAGGCAGGAAGCACGCCAGAGTATATAAAATGCAATGCAATCCACAGTCAATCATTTCAGATACTTTATTTTGCTGACCTGCTACATTTGTGAGACTTGCAAGTCTGGCTATTATTTTGCTTGTTTTATCTGCAGCAGAACATTGTTGAACCTGGGAAAAGACCCCTCTCTTTCCTGCTTCCCACTGTGGTGAGGCCTGCGCAAGGTCTTTGTGGTACCTACCTTTCCCTCGGAGGATCAAATGGAGAACGGGCACTCTCTGGCATTACTCAGGTTTGACAGTATGACTTTTTTTTTATAAGACCCATAGCCTTTTTAACATATATCACTGTTTATATTGGCATTGTTCTAAAGAAAAAATCAAGATGAAACCCAACCCCGTGCCTGCTTGAAAAATGACTCAGTCAACTGGTTTGTAAAGCAACTGAAAATGGTTCTGCTTTTAGTTCACTAACATACGACTAAAACTAAAATGGTATTTTAGTCAAAAGACTATGACTAAAACTAAATTGAAATTTGACGACAAAATTAACACTGCTCTGCTGGCCTTTTCTAAATCAGCAACACAATTCCATCTCCAGCCTATAATAATAGCACATTAAACTTTAACCATCCAACGATAGGCACTTTTGCCCCTTCCTGCCCAGGAAAATGTTCAGCTTTTAGCGCTGTCGCATTTTGAATGACAATTGTGCGGTCATGCTACACTGTACCCAAACTAAATTTTTATCATTTTCTTTCCACAAATAGAAATTTCTTTTGGTGGTGTTTTTATTTTTTTGCTAAACCAACTAAAAAAGACCAATATTTTTGAAAAAAAAAAGTTTTTCTTAGTTTCTGTCATAAAATTTTGTTTCCCCCTTCACTGACGGGCACTGATGAGGCGGAACTGATGGGCACTGATGAGGCGGCACTGATGAGCACTGATGAGTTGTCAATGATAAGGTGGCATTGATGGGCACTGAGGAGGAGGCACTGATATGTAGAATTGATGGGCACTGATAGGCAGCACGAATATGCAGCACTAATGGCTACTGATAGGAGGAACTGATGGGCACTGATAGATGACATTTATGGGCACTGATCGTTGGCACTGATGGGCAATGACAGGCGGCTGTGATGGGCACTGACAGGCAGCTGTGATGGTCACCGACAGGCGGCTGTAATGGGCACTGACAGGAAGCACTGACTGGCACTGATAGGCGGTACTGATTGGCACTGACAGTTGGCATTGACAGGTGGCACTGATGGGCAGCACTGATGATGAGGTGCTGACAGATATTACTGCTGGGTACTGATTGGCACTGTAATGGGCACTGATTGTCACTGTGGTGGGCTCTGATTGGCACTGTGGCGGGCACTGATTGGCACTGTTGTGGGCACTGGCAGACTTTATTATTGGGGCACTGATTGGCACATCTAAAGGGGCTGTGCTGATAATCAATGTGCTGGTTATCAGCACAGAACCCCCCCCCCCCCCGACAGGGAGAGCCGCCGATCGGCTCTCCCTGTCAGCGCAAACCAAGGAATGCTGTTTACTGGCACTTCCTGGTTCACGCCATGATTAGCTGTGATTGGTCACAGCTGATCACGTGGTAAGAAGCCTCTGACAGAGGCTCCTTATCACGATCGGAGATGCGGCGTGTCAGACTGACACACCACACGCGCTATCGCCGCGATGCATGCCCCTGTGGGCGCACGCCGGCATGTTATCCTGCTGGATGTCATATGACGCCCAGTCAGGATAACAGAACCACTTCCTGGCTGTCAATCTGCTATAGGCCGGGCGGGAAGTGTTTAAACATGTACAGGCATACCCCACTTTTAAGTACACAATGGGGTTTATTTACTAAAGCTGGAAAGTGCAAAATCAGGCTCACTTCTGCATAGAAACCAATAAGCTTCCAGATTTTATTACCAAAGCTTAATTGAACAAGTTGGGGTTAGAAGCTCATTGGTTTCTATGCAGCAGTGAGCCTAATTTTCCACTTTGCAGCTTTAGTAAATAAACTCCATTGTGTACTTAAAAGTGGGGTATGCCTGTATTGCACTATTGCACTTTACATAAGGATAAATAGGGGATATCTACTAAGCTGTTAAAAAGAAAAAAAAGTTTACACTTGTTTTTTTTTTATATATATATTTTTTAAAGTTGCACTTATGTTTATCAAAAAGCAATATTTTTGTTTGTTCATGAAACTTGATTTTATTTATAAAGATGTTATATATCACGGCTAAATCTGTGTCTGTAGTGCATGTTCAAACCTTAATACCATAAATAATAACATGTTATTAGATTTACAGGAGTATATAATGAGTGTGGAAATTCTAGAGAGATGCTTAAATAACGCATTACAATTTAACTAAACCCATTTAGTTAACTAAAATATGATTAAAACTAAAACAATTCAGATGACTAAAATATGACTAAAACTAAAATGACATCTTATTCAAAAGACTATGACTAAGACTAAATCGAAATTTGATGTCAAAATTAACACTGTCAGGCAACCAGAGTCAGCATCACAATGATGGTGGTGGAGTGGTGGTGGTGGGTTGTCCTCCCAAAATTAAGAGGTTTAGTATTAGCACAACTAATATGGGACACTGAATAATGAACAGAGAGATTACCAGCATAGTGTAAAATCCTCCAAAAAATGTGTTCAAATAAATGTCTTGTAGTCACAAAAGTACTCAATGTAAATACCTAAAGTATGTCATGCATATTAAAATCCATAACATCCAAAGTCTCTCAGAACAATAAGCACAAATCTCCGACTTCCGAACCTTCACAACCAACATAGCTTACGTGCTTCGAGGGTAAACCCTCATCATCAGAGCTCTACCGCTGGCAACCTGAGGTACACCAATTTCAGGCCTTCAAGATTTCCATTTCAACTATTGTCATTCTGTTCTTTGTGTCAGGCTGTTTAACCGCTTGCCGACCAGCCGCCGTCATTATACTGAGGCAGGTCGGCACGATCCCGCGAACCGTCGGAGCTATATGTCAGGTCGTGGGATCGGGATAGCAGGCGTGCGCCCGCGCCCGCTGCACAGCAGGGGTGCCGATGCTCGTGGCCGATGGTCACGATGACTGTCGGCCACGAGTGATCGCGAGCATGAAGGACAGAACACGGAAGTGTGTGTGTAAACACACAAATCCGTGTTCTGCTTTGAGAGGAGTGACAGATCGTGTGTTCCTATTAGCTAGGAACCATGATCTGTCACTTCCTCTAGTCAGTCCCCTCCCCCTTCAGTTAGAATCACCTCCCAAGGAACACAGTTAACCACTTGATCACTCCCTAGTGTTAACCCCTTCACTGCCAGTGACATTTTTACAGTAATCAGTGCATTTTTATACAGTAGCACTGATCGCTGTATAAATGGCAATGGTCCCAAAAATGTGTCAAAATTGTCCGATGTGTCCGCCATAATGTCGCAGTTGCGATAAAAATCGCAGCACACAGTCACACAGCAGGACCGTGGATCTGTGTGTTTACAGAGGAGAGGAGACCGATGGTGTGTTCCCAGTACAGAGGAACACCGATCGGTCTCCTCCCCTTGTGAGTCCCCTCCCCCTACTGTTAGAATCACTCCCTAGGAAACATAATTAACCCCTCGATCACCCCCTAGTGTTAACCCCTTCACTGTCAGTCACATTTACACAGTAATCAGTGCATTTTTTATAGCACTGATCACTGTATAAATGTGAATGGTCCCAAAATAGTGTCAAAAGTGTCCGAAGTGTCCGCCACAATATCGCAGTCACGATAAAAATCGCAGATCACCGCCATTACTAGTAAAAAATAATAATAATAATAAAAATGCTATAAATCTATCCCCTATTTTGTAGACGCTATAACTTTTGCGCAAACCAATTAATATACGCTTATTTTGATTTGTAGAACAATACATATCGACCTCAACTGATAAAAAATTTGCTTTTTTCTTTTAAAAAATGAGGATATTTATTACAGCAAAAAGTACAAAATATTGTGTTTTTTTCAAAATTGTCGCTCTTTTTTTGTTTATAGCGCAAAACATAAAAACCGCAGAGGCGATGAAATACCACCAAAAGAAAGCTCTATTTGTGGGAAAAAAAAGGACGTCAATTTTGTTTGGGAGCAGCATCGCACGACCACGTAGTTGTCAGTTAAAGCGACGCAGTGCCGAATCGCAAAAAATGGCCCGGTCATTCAGCAGCCAAATCTTCCAGGGCTGAAGTGGTTAAAGGCCAAAGTCCCTAAATGATTCAAAATGTGTGTTCTGTGTACCCAGACAGACATTGAATCACATGGTGGTTTCTTATTTTCAGGGCATTTGGCTGCATGATTTCCCCCTTGTCCTGCGGTAGCTATTACAGAGACAAATGAAGGCCTCACATTGTCCCTGTAGATTTTCTAAGATGTAGAATGAAAGAAATCATTCAATAGTTAACCTGCAGGACAGTAATTCCCTTAATAATAAGAAGTAAAAAGAAGATGCCGCTCTTTAAGTCTCCGTGCTTTGATGAATACTCCCGCCCTACTGCACACTTCTGGGTTCTGGCTATGCACAAGTCTATGGAGATAGGAAAATCCTGGACTGCCACACTCCGTGAAAAAGCATCTTTATTGAAAAATATGTGAATAAAATCCCAAAGTGCAAACAATGGACATGAAGTGAACACAACGGGAATCAAATGGCTAACACGTTTCACATCAAATGATGCATACTCATAGCTGGCTTATGCTATGAGTAAGCATCATTTGATGTGAAACGCGTTCGCAAATTGATTCCCGTTGTGTCCACATTTTGTCCATTGTCTGCACTTTGGGATTTTATTCACATATTTTTCAATAAAGATGCTTTTTCACGGGGTGTGGCAGTCCAGGATTTTCCTATCTCCATAGACAGTAATTCCCTTGTTTAATGGGACAGAGGCACAAATTACTTGATGGAGATCTCACTTAGGCCCCTTTCACACTTATACGACTTCAAAGTCGCACGATTTTACCGCGATTTCGCGGCCGCGATTTTGCCGCGATTTTACCGTGATTTGGGAGCAGTACTACTTTGCCACGTTTTTGGCATTAACAAATGAAAACATACAGTAGTTGGTATGAATCATAAGGGGGAACTCCACGCCAAGGTTTAAATAAAAAAACTGGCGTGGGTTCCCCCCAGGGACATACCAGGCCCTTAGGTCTGGTATGGATTGTAAGGGGAAACCCCTACGCCGAAAAATCGGCGTGGGGGTCCCCCCAAAATCCATACCAGACCCTTATCCGAGCACGCAGCCCGGCCGGTCAGGAATGGGGGTGGGGACGAGCTATCGGCCCCCCCCTCCATGGACCGTACCAGGCCGCATGCCCTCAACATGGGGGGTGGGTGCTTTGGGGCATGGGGGGCGCCCTGTGGCCCCCCACCCCAAAGCACCTTGTCCCCATGTTGATGAGGACAAGGGCCTCTTCCCGACAACCCTGGCCGTTGGTTGTCGGGGTCTGCGGGCGGGGGGCTTATCGGAATCTGGGAGCCCCCTTTAATAAGGGGGCCCCCAGATCCCGGCCCCCCACCCTATGTGAATAAGTATGGGGTACATGGTACCCCTACCCATTCACCTAGGGAAAAAAGCGTCAATAAAAAAAAGTACACAGGTTTTTAAAATAATTTATTAGGCAGCTCCGGGATCTTCTTCCGACTTCGGGGGTCCTCTTCCGACTTCGGGGGTCTCTCCACCGTCTTCTCCCGGTGTCCGCATCTTCTGCCGGCTCCACCGCTGTCTTCTGGCGCTCTTTTGCCAGCGGTGGTCCGGGCCTCTGGATCGTCTTCTTCCCTCTTCTCTTCCAGAGATGTTGACACGACGCTCTCTCCAGCCAGAATGATCTCTGTGCGCTCCGCAACGGACTTATATAGGCGGCGACCCCGCCCCCTTATGCCGTCACAGTCCCTGGGCATGCTGGGACTGTGACGTTTTAGGGGGCGTGGTCACCGGGTGATGACCACGCCCCCTTATGACGGCACAGTCCCAGCATGCCCCGGGACAGTGACCTCATAAGGGGGCGGGGTCACCGCCTATATAATTCCGTTGCGGAGCGTTCAGAGACCATTCCAGCTGGAGAGAGCGTCGTGTCAACATCTCTGGAAGAAAAGAAGAAGGCAGAAGGCAGAAGTCCTGACCACCGCTAGCAATTGAGCTGCAGAAGATAGCGGAGGAGCCGGCAGAAGATGCGGACACCGGGAGGAGACGGCGGAGAGACCCCCGAAGTCGGAAGAGGACCCCCGAAGTCGGAAGAAGATCCCGGAGCTGCCTAATAAATTATTTTAAATACCTGTGTACTGTGTTTTTTATTGACGCTTTTTTCCCTAGGTGAATGGGTAGGGGTACCATGTACCCCATACTCATTCACATAGGGTGGGGGGCCGGGATCTGGGGGCTCCCTTATTAAAGGGGGCTCCCGGATTCCGATAAGCCCCCCGCCCGCAGACCCCGACAACCAACGGCCAGGGTTGTCGGGAAGAGGCCCTTGTCCTCATCAACATGGGGACAAGGTGCTTTGGGGTGGGGGGGCCCGGCAGGGTGCCCCCCATGCCCTAAAGCACCCACCCCCCCATGTTGAGGGCATGCGGCCTGGTACGGTCCAGGAGGGGGGGGCGCTCGCTCGTCCCCACCCCCTTTCCTGACCGGCCGGGCTGCGTGCTCGGATAAGGGTCTGGTATGGATTTTGGGGGGGACCCCATGCCGATTTTTCGGCGTAGGGGGTTCCCCTTAGATCCATACCAGACCTAAGGGCCTGGTATGCCCCTGGGGGGGAACCCACGCCGTTTTTTTCATTTAAAACTTGGCGTGGAGTTCCCCCTCTGGAGTCATACCAGACAGCTGTCAGCACTGCCTGTCGCTCATCGGGAAAGGAAAAAAAAGTTTTCCTTTCCCGATCAGCGAGCCAGGCTTGTGCTTACAAAGTCGTACTGAAGTCGTGTCTATGTTATTCAGGCACGACTTGCATGCTACTTCAGGGTTTAACATTGAGGTCTATGGAGTACAACTCGCATAGAAGTTGGACTAAAGTAGTGCAGGGACTACTTTCAAGTCGGCACGACTTTAAGTCGTGCCAATATGAACGGTAGTCATTGAAAATCATGGAGAATGACTTGTCATACGATTTTGCAGTACAAAATCGTGGGACAAGTCGTATAAGTGTGAAAGGGGCCTAAATGGATTCTCCAAAAGATACAAGAAATCAGTGGATGATTCAGCTGATGCTCACCCAGACATTTGTGAGCTATTATGAAGCTTTAGAAGGTTTCTGATGGCCATAAATATGGGAGGGTGTTATCATCAAAAAGCCTTCTAATGCAAAAGAACATGTGTGGAAGACTATGGGTCAACCAAGCAACTAAACTAAGTAGAAAATTTGCTCCAGTCCTAATAAGTCTTTATTTATTGAATTTCTTAGTTAAATTACTATCCAGCTTAATTTTTTTTTACTTACAGGTCCTTCTAAATGTTTTATCATTTAACAAGAATTTGAGCGATAGCATATCTGAAGGACGGCTGCATCCAGACCTCGAGACTAACCTCCTGCAAATTGATAGTGAGTTGTCCATAGCACTGTATATATTCCACTGTGTTTAGATGACCTTAGAAATAAAAGGGCTGTTGACTGTGCAGGCATGATCTAACTGCCAGGTGAAAAGTATGTCCATGATGTACAGTATGCCGTGCCGGGACAAGGTCATCTGGAGCCCAGGGTGAACATTTCAAACTGCGCCCCCCCCTAAGATGTACAAACATTATGGGGCACATTTACTAAAACTGGTGCAGAATCTGGCGCAGCTGTGCATAGTAACCAATCATCTTCTAACTTCAACTTGTTCAGTTGAGCTTTGGCAATAAGCCCCCGTTCACATCGGGCCGATGATTTGACTATTGCCGACAACGGCACCGTCGGAATCGGTGCGATGTCAACTTTGTGGTGCCGCAACGATTTCCAAAAGTAGTTCCTGCACTACTTTTGGGTACTTCGGGACGATTTCAATCGACATCTGTACATGGGCCCACACAGATGTCTTTCAAATCATCACCAAACTCGCAATGAAATGCGGGTTTGAAATTGCGCGAGTTCAGCTGAACTCGCATGATTTCAAACCCGCCTCCAATGTGAACGAGGGCTAAAACTTGCAAGCTGATTGGTTTCTAAGCAGAGCTGCACCAGATTTTGTACTCTTCAATTTTAGTAAATAAATCTATGTATCAGGATGCTTACAGCCTAAGCATAAATTTCCCCACCTCCCAGGACAAATCCGCCTCCCCTGCTGAAATCCCCTCAACATAAATCCCACCCCCCTCCCACTCCAAAAAAAATCACTCCTCCTAGCACAATTCCACTCCCCCTCAAATTTCCCCTCTGGGTACACATCCTCTTCTCCCACTCCAAACCCCCCCCTCCAAGCACAAATTCCCCCACATACATTTCCCCTCCTAGCACAAATCCCCCCCCCCAAAAAAAAATCCCTCCTAGCACCAATTCCCTCCTCCCTATACCATATCATCTCTTCTAGCACAACCCCCCCCCCAAATCCCCCTTTATAGCACAAATCCTCTTCCCACATTCCCCCTCCCAACACAAATCCAATAAGTCACCTTTCCTAGTACACCAAATTTCTCCTCCTAGAACAATTCTTACCCCCTGCTGCCACCCAAGTCCCCCCCCCAGCACAAATGCCCTCCCCCCAATCTCCTCATGGTGCCCCCACCTCACATTATTCCACAGTGCCCAGGGCAGCTGCTAGAGTTGCCACCTCATCCCTTTAAACCCAAACACATATGAATTACACAGGTTCTGTGGCTGATTTTGGTGGTAATTAAACTCACGTGTTGCCTTATCCGCATTTAATTAGCCTCAGAACCTGTGTAATTCATATGTGTTTGGGTTTAAAGGGATGAGGTGGAAGAGCAGATACCCCCCCCCAAGGTAAGTATTAGGGACTTTGTATGCAACACGGAAAGGGATATAAACAAAATTGTATAAATGATATTTATTTATTTATAGAAAATATAAAATTATTCAGGTGCAAACATCACCAAAGATAGAATTTACAAAAACAACAAGTTACAATAGTAAATCGTTAGTGCGTGGTAAGTGTGGATATTCGGCCCGACGCGTTTCCTTCCATCAGGGGCGTTCAAGGCAAGATGAGACTACCATAGCACATTCTAAAAGCAAAAACAAAAAGCAGGAAAATAATAATAGAAAACAAACAGACAAAAACAAAAAACAACAAAGTATGCCCATCATGGACAAGGGCCAAGAAACGGGAGCATCGTTGAGACCGAGATTGAGAGATCACCTACCGATTGGATAGAGTTAATATTGCAGGATTCCAATTTGTTTATTCTCTTATCGGTTCAGACCTACCTGGAGTACTCTTCTCTCCAGATAGTGTGCCAACTGGTGTCGTACGGCCGTAAAATCACAGCGGATGCCGTGGAGCAGTGTGAGATGGAGATGACTTGGATTGGGATTTTATGGCCGTACGACACCAGTTGGCACACTATCTGGAGGTGTATGCAATATTAAGTCTATCCAATCGGTAGGTGATCTCTCAATCTCGGTCTCAGCGATGCTCCCGTTTCTTGGCCCTTGTCCATGATGGGCATACTTTGTTGTTTTTAGTTTTTGTCTGATTGTTTTCTATTATTATTTTCCTGCTTTTTGTTTTTGCTTTTAGAATGTGCTATGGTAGTCTCATCTTGCCTTGAACGCCCCTGATGAAAGGACCCCACAATTGTCCTGAAACGCGTCGGACCGAATATCCACAATTACCACGCACTAACGATTTACTATTGTAACTTGCTGTTTTTATCAATTCTATCTTTGGTGATGTTTGCACCGGAATAATTTTATATTTTCTATAAATAAATAAATAAATATCATGTATACAATTTTTGTTTATAACCTTTTCCTTGTTGCCTACAAAGTGCCTAATACTTACCTTGGGGGGTATCTGCTCTTTTATACTCATTTTGGGATTGGCAACCCACAGCCCCCATTGATGGATACATTTACTTAAAAGGATGAGGTGGCAACCCTAGCAGCTGCCCCTCCTGCCCACCCCTTGTCCAGGTATGCATTTTTAAAGAGCAACAAGTAAAAGCAATCATTAAAATGCTAATGTTGCCAAGAAAACACTGCAACTATGCTAAAGGTAGAAGCCATTCATTTTACTTTACTATGAATTCTCCATAATCAACTTCATTATTTGTTCTAGAAGGGTCTGCTTCCTTAAGCATGTATTGTGCAACACTTCCTCTTTTAACAATCAATGGTTCACAGTAGAACAAATTCACTTCTATATCTAAATAGCCAGTTAGATGACACCATTACTTATTATTTCAGCTTTGCAGCTTACTGTGTCGCGGGACACTTACTTGGACAATGAATTTGCAATTTGATGATGCTAATACATTGTCAAGTGAGCAAAAAGGTGAAAAAGGAAGCTGCAAAGGTGAAACATAAAACAGTGGTATGACCTACATTTTCTGATTATGCAGTGTGGGAAGGGTGTGTGAATTATAAAGGGGGGTACACACTATGAGAAAATCGGTAGAAAAATTCCGTATGAGGCACGATCGTTCGATTTTCGTATAGTGTGTACACAACTTTCCACATCCAATTTAGATTTTGTTAATGAAAATTTACAAAGGGATAAACTCCAAAATTTTTCTCAAACGTGAACAGAACGAATGATTTTCATTTAACCCCGGAAGGATTTACCCTCTTCCTAACCAGAGCACTTTTTGCGATACGGCACTGCGTCGTTTTAACTGACAATTGCGCGGCCCTGCGACGTTGCACCCAAACAAAATTGACTTCCTTCTTTTTCCCACATATAGAGCTTTTTTTGGTGGTATTTGATCACCTCTGCGGTTTTTACTTTTTTGCGCTGAAAACAAAAAAAGAGCGACAATTTTGGAAAAGGCAATATTTTAACTTTTTGCTATAATATATATCCCCAAAAAATATTTAAACAAACTATTTTTTTTCTCGGTTTAGGCCGATATGTATTCTTCTACATATTTTTGGTAAAAAAAAAAAAAAAAATCGCAATAAGCATATATTGATTGGTTTGCACAAAAGTTATAGCTTCTACAAAATAGGGGATAGATTTATAGCATTTTTCTTATTAATTCTTTTTTATTAGTAATGGCGGCGATCTGCGATTTTTATCGTGACTGCGACATTATGGACACATCGGACACTTTTGACACTATTTTGGGACCATTGTCATTTGTACAGCGATTAGTGCTATAAAAATGCACTGATTACTGTGTAAATGACAATGGCAGGTAAGGGGTTAAACACTAGGGGCGATCAAGGGGTTAAGTGTGTCCTAGGGAGTGATTCCAACTGTGGGGGGATGGGCTTCCACTGACATGACAGAGATCACTGCTCCCGATGACAGGCAGCAGTAGCTCCCTGTCATGTCACTAGGCAGAACGGGGGCATCTCCCCGTTCTACCTCTCCACACTGCAATCGCTGGCCGTTGGCGAACATCCAGTTCCTAGGACCCGCAGGCACGCTCCCGTTAGGTGGCAAATTTAAAGGGATGTACAGGTACGCCCATTTGCCTGCCTGTGCCATTCTGCCGACGTACATCTGTGTGCGGTGGTCGGCAAGCAGTTAATGTGTCCTGTTTTAAAAAAATCAGATATGAAAGACTGCGCTTGAACTGCTGGGCTGACATATTCTTTAACCGCTTCCCGACCAACTGCCGCAGTTATACTGTGGCAGGTTGGCTCCCCTGGGTGAGCCGTCGTAGCTATATGTCAGCTCGCTGGGTCGGGATAGCAGGCGCACGCTGCACAGAGGGGGTGCCGATGCTCATGGCTGACGGTTGCGATGACCGCCGGCCACGAGCAATCGTGAGCAGGAGAGACAGAACAGGGACGAGTGTGTGTAAACACAGACTTCCCTGTTCTGTTCTGACAGGAGTGACAGATCGTGTGTTCCTATTAGCTAGGAACTACGATCCGTCACTTCCCCCAGTCAGTCCCCTCCCCCTAAAGTTAGAATCACCTCCCAGGGAACACAGTTAACCCCTCGAGCGCCCTCTAGTGTTAACCCCTTCACTGCCAGTGACATTTTTACAGTAATAAATGCAATTTTATAGCATTGATCGCTGTATTAATGCTAATGGTCCCAAAAATGTGTCAAAATTGTCCGATGTGTCCGCCATAATTTCGCAGTCATGATAAAAATCGCAGATCATCGCCATTACTTGTAAAAAAAAAATAATAATAATAAAAATGCTATAAATCTATTCCCTATTTTGTAGACACTATAACTTTTGCGCAAACCAATCAATATATGCTTATTGCGATTTTTTTTTTACCAAAAATATGTAGAAGAATACATATCGGTCTAAACTGAGGAAAAATATTGTTTTTTATATATTTTTGGGGGATATTTATTATAGCAAAAAGTAAAAAATTATGCGTTTGTTTCAAAATTATGCGTTTTTTTGTTTATAGCGCAAAAAATAAAAACCGCAGAGGCGATCAAATACCACCAAAAGAAAGCTCTATTTATGGGAAAAAAAGGACGGCAATTTTGTTTGGGTACAACGTCACACGACCGTGCAGTTGTCAGTTAAAGCGACGCAGTGCCGAATCGCAAAAAGTGCTAAGGTCAGGAAGGGGGTAAATCCTTCCTGGGCTGAAGTGGTTAAATTCACTTGTCATTTAAACTGTGGCCAGATTCTGTTGGCAATCATTACAATATGACTAGACAATCTTTATTTCTGTATTTTTGAAAAATGACAATAAAAATATATTTGTCAATAGGTGCTTTTCCAGAAAATGATACCCAGGGCCTGGAACTGAAAGGACACCGGCTAGACCAGACACACATCCTGTCTTTGGTCCATGGTTCACGCAGGAGCAACGATCTGATCATCGGTATCAAAGACCCTCGAAGTAACGATGCAGAAGCTGCCACCATTTTGTAACAACGTCTGCTCAGATGTACACCAATTTGCTGTACGAAACAGAAACGATGCGGATACCCAAGCCAAAACCCTCTGAACTTTCACTATGGATTTTAACACGTCTGTCAGTGTTTCCAAGACCAAACCTGCAACCTGTATAATGTTTCTTTAATCAGAATAAACTAAAATTATTATCTGCCTTTAGAAACTATTTAGACCATTATGCTGGCCACACACTGGCAGATATTTATTCAAAGTAAAAGCTTCCATTTTGTCTCCCAAGAGATTCATCACTACCCCTAGCAAAATGTGATAATTTCATCTGAAGTCAAGAATCCTGCAAGCTCCTAAATTTGCCACCTGCATGTAGCCATTACAAGAAGGTCTTATGCCGCGTACACACGATCGGACATTCCGACAACAAAATCCTGGATTTTTTTCCAACGGATGTTGGCTCAAACTTGTCTTGCATACACACGGTCACACAAATGTCGGAAATTCCAAACGTCAAGAACGCGGTGACGTACGACGAGCCGAGAAAATTGAAGTTCAATAGCCAGTGCGGCTCTTCTGCTTGATTCCGAGCATGCGTGGAATTTTGTGCGTCGGAATTGTCTACACGCGCTCGGAATTTACGACAACGGATTTTGTTGTCGCGAAATTTGAGATCCAGCTCTCAAATTTTTGTTGTCGGAAATTCCGACAGAAAATATCCGATGGAGCATATACACGGTGGGAATTTCCGAAAACAAGCTCACATCGAACATTTGTTGTCGGAAATTCAGACTGTGTGTACGCGGCATTACTTTCTTGATGGACCATTCATTTTATTTTTATTTTATGCAGCAGGATGGAGGGAGACTCTCCCTGTTGCAGCAGGAGAAATTAAATAAAAGTGGAGGATGAAGAAAGCCTGCAGTGTTTTCTAAAGCCTAGTACACACGATCATATGAAAAATCGTATGATAATCTGATCGTTAGTACATAGCTTTTGAGAGCGGATCACGACAGTTCATCGGATATTATCCAAAGGGACCAACACATTTTTCTCGTACGATACCAGATCGTACGATTTTCGTTTGAAAACACAATACAAATAAAATACATTACATTACATCACTTCCAAAGTTGTATTTTTGTAAGTTGAGCAACCTCTTTATTTTAGATATGGAGACTAGTATGCAAATAAAAAAAAACGGACGGTCTTTTCTTTCGTCTGATATTCTCATCGTGTGTGCGAGGCTTAAAGGGGTTGTAAAGGTAAAAGTTTTTTCACCTTAATGCATTCTATGCATTAAGGTGAAAAAACATCCGTCAATACCGGCCCCCCCAGCCCCCCCCCGTTTTACTTACCTGACCCCTCGAAAGTCCCGCATTCGCCCCCGACATCCTCTTCGCCGCTCAGCCTGGCCGTTGATTGGTTACAGTGGATGGATTGAAAGCAGCGCAGCCATTGGCTCGCGCTGCTGTCAATCGCATCCAATGACGCGGTGCGCCGGGGGGCGGGGCCGAGTGATACAGTGAGCAGCTATGGCCGCCGGCTGTATCACGGGAGCGCTCCTGCAAGCACTCAACACCATGAGAGGGAGTTCGCATGAAGGCGTTGAGTCCTTGCGGGGAAGAGCCAAGACAGCCACCGAGGGACCCCAGAAGACCAGGTTCGGGGCCACTCTGTGCAAATTGAGCTGCACAATGGAGGTATGTATAACATGTTTGTTATTTAAAAAAAAAAAAAAAGTTATCTTTAGTGATCCTTTAAGTTGTTGATTCTCCATAAGAATAGACTGAGGTTCCAGTCCTAAGGGGGTAGAGGGGACAAGGAAGTTCTGTTCACAGAGATGGGGCAAAATCACCATGAAGGGTCAGGAACTGCAGCAAAGATCTGGTGTGGATCTTAACAGTGCCCACTCCACGCAGAACTAAAAAAAGTTTAGGGCCAATTCTACTGAGTCATAACTAAGAAAAGTAATATGAAAAGGAGAGGTGGGAGTGCTGGACCCCATTGTAGGTGAGTATGACAATCTGGTGTGAGAGTTCTGTACAAGGCAGCTCTCAAATGTACAAAGGGCCCTGACTTGTCCACAGAATAACATCTTGAAGTTTATAGAAAAAGAGACTGTCAATATATCGTTGACAATCTAGATGAAGTTTTTTTTTTTTTAATCGCAGTAATTGTATACAAAACAGCCAACACGTTTTATGGGTTCCAAGGGGTCCTCTTAATAAGGGCTTAATGGTGATGGACTGGAATTGTAGGTCTGGGCAAAAAAGTTTGCAAATCCTTTAGTTACAATTTAGAAGCAAACGTAAGGTCTGCCTAACAGCTAAACCAATGATCATTATTATCTTCAAGATTCTCAAACCTTTTTACTCAGACCACCACATCCAGTCCAACATCGCCAAGCCATTGAAACTCCAAATTGCATTGGATATTCTTAAATAATTGCTGTGAGGAATAAACTGTATCTGGACTGTCAGCAATATCAAAGCACTCTCTTTTTCTACAAACTTCGAGAAGTAGCATGTTAGTTTGGTAGCACCATAATGTACTTGCTCAAACCTTTCTAGTGCTCTGCCTGGAGCCCCAGGAAGAAAAAATAGCACTTTTGTGTATTGGCAAGCAGGTGGCACCAATCCTTCCACAATTCAAAGCTCAGTGTGGCCAGATGTCAGGCTCAGTTGCTGTTGCATGTGGGATGGGTGTGAATTTGTTGGAGAGTACCAAACTGAGACATTATTTTTCTTAACATTGATTTTGTGCAGAGTTGTTTTAGTGGTGCTAACCATAAACTTTATAGTCTGACTGCAGACTTATCTCCTTTGGATTAATCAGCAATTACACTATAAAGCCAAAAGCTTTTGAACCCCTGGCCATCGCACCTAGATTATATGACCAAAAGTATGTAGAGAGATCTCCAAATTATTGACTTGCACTGTTATTACTACAGCATATACAGACATGTTAGTTATTTGTGCAATTCCAACCCTGTGGCAACAGTTTGGTGAAAGTTTTTTTCTGTTCCACCACTACTGTGCCTCTGTGCACAAAGCCCACTCCATAAAGACATGGTTTGATGAGTTTGGTCTACAAGAACTCAGGTGGCCTGCACAAAGTACCAACCTCAAACCCAATAGTCACCTTTGGTAAGAATTGTAATGCCTACTGAAAGCCAGATCTTCTCATCCATCATCAGTCCCTGAACTCATATATGTAGCTTTGGTTGAATAGGTCAACATTCCAACAGACACACTTCAAGATCTTGTGGAAAGTCTTCCCAGGGGACTAGAAGCTGTTACAGCTACAAATCAACTCTATATTACTGTGTTTTTTCCCATGGGGGTCATGTAGTTGTGATGGTCAGGTGCCCATAAACATTTTACCATATAGGGGATCATTTACTAAACCTGGAGAGCGCAGCTGTGCATAGCAGCCAATCAGCTTCTAACTTCAGCTTCATCAATGAAGCTTTTACGATAAAACCTGGAAGCTGATTGGGTTCTCTGCAGAGCTGCACCAAATTTTGCACCCTCCAGTTTTAGTAAATAACCCCCATAGTGTTCTTAGTTGCGAATCAAGTGCAGAGAGTCACTTCAAAATTGCTGTAAGCAACTCCTTGGCTGTCCACAAACATTGCATTCCAACTGCACAATATCCTTTAGATTCTTTAACAACTATGTAACTCCAAGGCCTGCTTGAGTGGATGTAAAATGAACGTATTCTGTATTTAGGCCTTCACACTGCATAGTTTGGTTAAGCTAAATTTGTAAAAATCAGATGGAAGTATGTGTGGCACCCATCTTTGGATTTTCATCTGATCATCAGCCTATGTATGGCCAGCTTTTAGCTTAAGGCTGATGACACATGGGTGACTTTTCTTTTAGTGGTCCTGCCACTGACAATTTGTTGAAATCAGCAGCAGTGTCACTAAGATGCTTTGTAGGTAAAGCAGCAAGATGTCGCTCCCATTGCTAACGATTGAGATTCAGCGGCATCTCATTGCATGTGGTTACAGAGGGAGCGATTCCATTTGGACACAAAGGCAGCCTTTTTAGTGATCCTGCCACTGGCGATTGTCTCTAGTGGCAGAAACTCCCGTGAGACATCAGCCTAAAGCTACTTACAATGTTATTAATTTAGAGGAAAAGTAAAGCACTTTAATTTTTTAAGTGACCTCTCCCCTTTACCCAAAAAAATATAGTTTCTGTTAAGAGATTTCACAGAGTTCTAACCTGACTATAATGCCTTTTTCTAAATAGTCTTGTACTTTTGGATAAATTAATCTTTTTCATTTGTTTTCTACATAAAACGTATTAAACACCCAAAAAAAACCACATAGGCCAAAGCACGCAAAGCATCTATGAGAACTGTTATGCCGCGTACACATGGTCAGACTTTTCGACCGGACTTGTCCGACGGACGCCGACTGACCAAATCCGGCGGACAATCCGATCGTGTGTGGGCTTCATCGGACCTTCAGCGGACTTTTCCAGTCGCAAATCTGACGGACTTTAGATTTGGAACTTGCTTCAAATCTTTACGTCGTAACTCCGCCGGACCCAGAAATCCGCTCGTCTGTATGCTAGTCCGACGGACAAAAACCCACGCTAGGTCAGCTATTGGCTACTGGCTATCAACTTATTTTAGTCCGCTGTACGTCATCATGTACAAATCCGTCAGGCTTTAGTGTGATCGTGTGTAGGCAAGTCCGGTGGCTAGAAAGTCTGTTGAAAGTCCGCCAAAATTCAGTCGAAAGTCTGTTGAAAGTCTGTTGGACGGGCTGTCGGACTTTTGTAGCTGAAAAGTCAAACCGTGTGTACGCGGCATTAGACTGGTGACATATTTTTTACTTGCTGTTAATACACCTTTCACATTGCTGTAGTAATATGTACACCTGTTAAATCAGTGTGATGGCTTTTTGCACATGTGAGATCTATTCACAAAATTAAAGTAAAGACGTTGAATTTGCACATATTGTAAGAACAAATTATGTCTTTTTAGTCTATGCCACGTGCCATTTGTCTTTGTATGAACAATACATGCTCTGTAATTACTGGGGCTGACTATGTGTATTTTGCATCTGTTCAGTTGGAAGGATAAACAATATGACACATTTGCTTTTTGTGTGGCTTTGTTTTTAGAAGGGAAAGTATAGATCCAATGACCCATAGTACCGTCCATATGTGTCACTCTAATGCATAAGAAAATATACTTTTAGCCTGAGTGGTAGGTATAGCCTGAGGGCATGGGAAGACATACCGTTTCTGCAGACTGTGCTCTTTGGGACTTAGAGGTCCATTTTTACTACGTGTGATCAGATGGTTGATGGAACCACCTCCATTGTCACATGGTCTGAGACACTGCTCAGTTCTATATAGCTGGTATTTGATAGTGAATACACTTGCTCAGCAATCTTATCTTCTAACTGTTCCCATTTATAGGGACTTTCCCTCTTTTGAAACCAAATTCGTCTATCGCTCTTTTCTCCTCTGGTATCCCTCTTTTTGGTATGATGTAAAATCCTTAAATACTAAAAAGTTATCTTTAGCCCCCAGCAGTGGCATAAGTAGAACCTTCAGGGCCCCGGTGCAAGAAACCATGAAGGGCCCCCCCTGACCCCTGGCCAGTGCCCTTCCCACCAAGCACAGTGGCAGAACGCCAGGGCCCGGTCGCAAATGCGACTTTTGTGACTCTGGTAGTTCCGTCACTGGTGTCAGAATTTATTTATTTATTTTTATAATTTTTTTGCCTTTTTTTTTTTTTACAACAATATTTTTTAATTACTTTTTACAATTTTATTAGGAGCCCCGCTGGGGGATTTGGTGACATATCAGGGTCTAAACAGACCTCTGATGTTTTACCTTTGAGACAGAGAAAGGAGATTGAGGACACAGTCCTCATGGAGGATGGGGGATGGAGGGATGGAGAGCATACAGGGGCAGCAGAAAGAAGCTGGATAGGAGGAGCAGGGGCTACTGCATATAGAGGAACCAATCTCTTAATTTTCCTCCTGCAGCAGCTGAATGCCCGCTTCTCCTCCTCTCCCTCCCGCAGGCATTCGGTGGCTGCAAGTGGAAAATGGAGAGATCTGTTCTTCTACATGCAGCTGCCCCCGCTGCTCCTCCTATCCAAGTGTACAGGGGGTGCACAAGGGTCACCTGCAGCACGGGGCCAGCTCCCAATTGCGACCCCTGTAGGTACGCCCCTGGCCCCCAGCAATGAACTTTTCATCCTTCCTCTAAATTGTTGCATTTTTTATATAGGAAACAGTGGTGACTGGTGCTAAACTTTTTGGGGGGGCAAACAAACCCCTCCAGGTCCACACTTACCCCTCCTGAGCAGAGGCGGCTCTAGGCTTTGTGAGGCCTTAGGCAAAACTTACACATGAGGCCCCATGGACTGGGACGCTCCGTGATGAGGCCGCTATTCCTCAGGCTGCGGGCAGTATCTGATTTGTCCGTCAGCTCCTAAGCCACAGAGTCCCAGTGGGGGTAGGCGGAGCCGCCGGCGTCAACTTCAGTGATTGAGAACAGGCAAAGTAGGCTGCCGTGAGGCCCCTGTGAGTGCAAGGCCTTAGGCGACCGCCTAATTTGCCTAATTAGAGAGCCGCCCCTGCTCCTGAGTCACCGTGCTATGGCTTCCCTGGCTTCTCCTCCCGGCCAACCTGGTCTTCTTTAGATCCACCTCCTGTCCTGATTGGCCGGGAGGAGAAGCCGGAAACCAATAGCCGATTAGAGCCTCAGGCTCTAACCATGTAACCCTGCATGCAACTCTGCATGCAAACTAGGAGGGTGGCGCCCCTGCTCCCCTTATGGACTGGCCGCTCCTGATAGGAAACAATATGAAGAAAAGTAGTGAAAAACATGTAAATTTAACTAATCATTTTTGGCATATGAATTCTTCCTGATCCACCTAAGTGTGGGCATGGTAAGGATGTACGCTTTGCCTACAAACTTTGTTCAACAAGGTGTCCCTCTTTCTCATCACAGGCAGTTGGAAGGTGTCTCAGCAGTTGGAGGAGGGGGCCTAAAAATTTGTTTTGCACGGGAGCCCTTTGGTGACTCTACCACTACCTTGGGGTGTTTCCGATTGGGTCATTTTCTTAGTAAATGCGCTTTTTTTAGGACCAAAGCTATTTCTTTGGCATGCATGTTATGAAACATCTAATTGACAGAGAAAAACCCTTTCCACAAGATAACAAAACCATTGCAAAGCAGAACTTGCTAGGTTAGATATCTTCATGTCGTCAGCCTCTGCCTAATGTTTTAGTAAATCAACCCCGTTGTGATCACAGATCTAAGAAGCATTTTTTACCATCTGGTTGTTCACGGCATTATTATTCCAGGCCCCATATCCTTTACCGAATTTCTAGGCCATTCACAGGTCCCTGCCCCTGGTGGCTTTGGCATGAGGTTAAGTTGGGCACCCTTTTTCCAAGAAGTGATTAACCACTTTATTTTGTCCAAATCCCTTCTATAGAAATGGAAAAGGTGGACCGGTAAAATCTAAACAATAGAGACATCAACCTGTTAAAGCTGTTTATATGGTGATGTGTGGCACCAAATGGTGGGTGTGGTCTAATTACACAGACATGGCCACATGGATATGATTTAATATATCTATTTAAGTGCCATCCATGTTGTAGAATATTGGTTAAAGACTAAAAATATAGAACATTAAACCTACTTATGTGTTGCCAGGTGGGAATAGTTTTGTCAACTGAAGCAGATATTAGCTCTATAATAAATATATTTTTGTATCACATTGGGGGTTATTTACGAAAGGCATATCCACTTTGCACTACACGTGCACTGCAAGTGCACTGAAAGTGCACTTGGAAGTGCAGTCGCTGTAGATCTGAAGGGAAGATCTAAAATGAGTGGAAGCTCTGCTGATTTTATCATCCAATCATGTGCAAGCTAAAATGCTGTTTTTTATTTTCCTTGCATGTCCCCCTTAGATCTACAGCGACTGAACTTCCAAGTGCACTTCCAAGTGCACTTGCAGTGCACTTGTAGTGCTAAGTTGATTTGTCTTTCGTAAATAACCCCCATTGTCACTCCCTAGAATGTCTTTTTGCAGCTTAGGTGCTATACAGTATATTACCTGAACTGCATAATTGTGTTATGTTCTCCTTCACACCAGTAAATTATCTTGGCATCACACCCTATGCTCTTGCTCTACCACATCTTCTCCACTTTGCATATTGGCTGCCTGTACTGATCGCGATGGAGTTGTTAAGTTTACTAAGGACTGGATCACATCAGATACAGTCCAGTGAGTTTTTAATCTGCATCAAAAAAGCATACACAGTGTTTTCTATGTATTCCAAGGGCCCTAATTCACACTGATGCAGTGCGTTCCAGTGCAGTCAACATAACGCATGGAAAAGGCACAGGAATGCGTGTAAATGCACCAGAAATGCATCAGAATGCACATGCCCTGAACTGAGATGAAGAAAAAAAGAGAGGAATATCTTACAAGAACACATCAAAATCTTATATACAGACGCATGCATAAATGCATCCGGAATGCAGAAACTGTGGTGTGAATCGGCCCTTAGACCTAATATTCCTGATGTAGCAAGCGCCTAGTTTGGTAGTTGTTAGGTACATTTAGTCAGCTCCCCTGTAGGCAGAGAAGCATGGGGTTAATTGTGTTTAGGGGCTGTGCAGTGCTTCACAGGTTGTGGCTCTGTTACCTCCCCCTGTATTCTGGAACTTACTGGAGGTTTCCAGAACATAGTGGGTGGTGGGGACAGAGGCCGCAGCCTGGTAATGGGAGCCCCTGGGAGCCTAAATGTGGGTGCAGCATTGTGCAGTGGCAAGAACTCACACACAGTCCAAGTGCAATTGGTAGAACTTGTATTATAGTAAAGGCAAAAACAGTTCACAACAAACCCGGTAGGAGAAGGCCCAACCGGGAACACTCACAAATTTCAACAGCGTGTAGCGGAGTGGGTCTCAGCCAAACTGACAGTGTCTGTCTGGAGGGGCAGAATGCGGCCTAGCCATCCAATCCTATCTAATCAGGAAAATGTTCAAGAAGATGGCGAGCCCTAAGCTTTCCCTTCTCATCTGGTACCTTTCGCTGCCACTAATACTGTCCTTCACAGACGGGTAACCTGTACTTGCAATACCCACACACGAATGCGTGCCAAACCTGGGAGCCAGGGCCTAAAGATGGCTGCTAGAGTCACATGGGGTGGCAGCTTCCAATCGGAAAACTTCTCAATGACCTTGGAAACATAGAGGAAACATCTTCTTCTTGACTTCCTCTCCTCCTGCTTTTCCACTGTGGTTGAGCGCCACCTGCAGTGGAGAAACTAGACTGCACCTGCCCACACTCTCCCCCTCTTTGAAAGATGCTGTCCTCAGCATTGCAACACAGCAAGGAGCAACAAGAAAAATGCAATGAACATAATTAAAGCATAACAAATACAGAGACAAACAACATTATCAGAGTATCTCGCAAGGAGCGCCATTACCCTGGGGATGATAGGGGGTGGTGTGGGACTTCCGGCAGCAGAGTTCTGTCATGATTACTGACTCGAAGCTTGGGCCTTGGTTTGAAAGAATTCACTTCAGACAGCCATAAGGTTGGATGATGTGCTCCCAGAAAAGCTTGGCAGTGGTGGCAGCTGTTTGGTCCTTGGTGGGCACCACCACTGTGATTTTGGTAAAGTGATCGATGAAAACCAGAACATACTGATAACCAGAGGGCGTGCTGGAGATCGTTAGGAAGCCCACCAATTTGAAAGATTCAGAGGTGGTGATTGTCAAGGGAGTTGTCTTCTCCAGGGGAACCTTGTGTACAGTGCAACTTACGCACTCCTGGCAAGCTTTGGGCACTCAGTCTGACAAGTAGGGGCAGAAGAAGTATCTCCAGACTATTGACTTAGTCCAATCTGTCCCGAAATGGCCGTCTGCTGTGTGGACCACCTGACAGATTTGCAGGATTTGAAACTGGGGGACCACAACTTGGAGGATATCCTGCTGCTCAGTGGGGATGTATGCCTGACGGTAAAGTATCTTGTACCGTAATTCCAGCCAGTCCCATTGTCTTAGGATGGCTCTAGCAACAGGAGACAACTTCTGGCACTCTCAGGAGGTTGGTTTGTGCTTTCGATAGAGGTAGCTCTGTACCTGTATCAGGTCTGGGTCTTTTTGCTGAATCAGTGCTAATTCCTCTCAACAATAAAGTTTGGCAGTTGTGAGGGTTCTTTTTGGTGGGCCGTAGGCTCCAGCTGGTGTAAGCAATCATGCTCTCTTGGCCATCCTGCACTTGGGCTAGGATGGCCCCCAGACCACGACGGACTTCCACTGCAGAGGCTGCCCTTCATGCGCTGCAGCAAGGCCACAGAGCGGTCAAGGACTATGTTACGGACTTTAGACACTGGAGCGTGGATACTCAGTGGAATAACGCAGGCCAGTTTTGCCTTGGCCTATCTGAAAGCTTAAAGAACGAACTGGCCTGGGTAACTATACCAAACTCATTGGAGACTTTAATTACTCTGGCAATCCAGATAGACCGACGTCTTCGGGAGCGCAGGACAGAAAGAGCTACCCAGCAAGTCCGTCCAACCTGGATGTCACCCCGAGTGCCTGCTCCTGCTCATCCTGCTTCCACCAGTCCTGTCTCAGACAATCCTGTACCAGTTCAACTGACGCCTAATATCCCTGAGCCTATGCAACTTGGATTAATGAGACCCTCACTATCTGCTGAAGAACGGTTATGCTGGCGACAGAACAACCTATGCCTGTACTGTAGGGGGGCCGGCCACTATGTACAGTCTTGTCCAGCAAAGTTACGTAAATGTCTATCGCCCCTTCCAGTTATCCAGCACCCTCTGCCAACACCACGCACCTGGCTCTTACCCTCTCGTTTCAGCTTCCAGGAAGAACAGTGCGAGTTACTGCAATAATTGACTCCGGGGAATGTACTGTAGTTGTTTTATTGACTTGAACTTTGCAAACCGACAACACATCCCACTCCGACCCAAGGCCCAAGGACTCTCCATCTTTCTAGCAAACGGGTCCCGTATCAAGTCTGGTTTGGTGACCCGGGAGACCCCTCTACTACCTGTGATCACCTCCACAGACTATAAGGAACTGCTGAGTCTGGATGCAATTGCTTCCCCTCTATTTCCAGTCATCTTGGGCTTACCCTGGCTACAGGCCCACAATCTGCAAATTGGTTGGGGCTCCGGAAATATCAAGTTCCAGTCTTCCTATTGTCAAAAACACTGCCTGCCCATGCCTCCCAAGGTCTCCTGCCCTCTGCTGTGCTTAGAATCTGATTTGGAGATACACTCAATAGTACCTGAGCCATATCACAAGTTTTTTGGACGTTTTTAGCAAACCGGGGGCTGAGACTCTTCCTCCCCATCGTTTATATGATTGTCCAATTGAACTGCTTACAGGGGCTGAGATCCCCTTTGGACGAATCTCCCCATTATCTGAGTGGCAGTTGGATGTACTAAAAGAATATGTGGACGAAAATCTTAAGAGGGGATTCATCCAACCATCTACTTCTCCGGCAGTGGCAGGAATCTTTTTCGTAGAAAAGAAAGACCACTCTTTACGGCCTGTGTGGACTACCGAGAACTAAATAAAGTCACTGTTAGGAACCGGTATCCTTTGCCCCTGGTACCTGAGCTCTTTCAAAGACTGAGAACTACCTTCGTATTTACCAAATTGGACCTGCGAGGGGCCCACAAAAAGTTACAGCTGTACTGGACTGGCCTGCACCCTCAGACAAAAATTGGAATTCCAAGGCTCAACCTGCCTTTGCAACTCTAAAGGGACTTCTGCCCCCATCCTGAGTCACCCGGATCCCTCTCTGCTTTACCTACTTGAGGTAGTCGCCTCAGAAACAGCAGTAGGGGCAGTTATTTCCATACGCCAAGGCCTCAAGGATCTAATGCACCCCATAGCCTCCTTCTCCCGCAAGCTTTCTCCGGCCGAGAAAAATTATGCCGTGGGTGATCATGAACTTCTGGCCATTAGGGCTGCACTCGAAGAGTGGAGGTATTTGAGTAAATTTGGAATATGTGAGAGCCGCCAAGCTTCTGAAGCCATGTCAAGCGCGGTGGGCGTTATTCTTCTCCAGATCTTCATTTCATATCACTTACCGACTGGGTTCTAAGAACTTTAAGCCAGACTGTCATGGACGCGCCGCGCATAGCGCTGCAACTGATCGCAGGCGCACTGGTCCATTGAGACATGTTCCAGCTCACAGGCATCCATCGGTGAACAGACTTGCGCTAATGCACATGCGTGTGTGCGATCACAGTGACGCTGCTTTGGCGCCCAGTGATCTTTAAAAGGGGCCTCTTCGGAATGCATCCTTGCTGTTTGATCTGCAGCTCATCCTGTAACCTGATCCTGAACCCGCATCTGATCCAGTATTTACCCGGCTTCCTGACCTCGCTGCTGTCTCCAGTCCTGACCTTTGACATGCCTTGACCCTGCTCTGTCTGTCCGTTTGACCTCCTGTTACCGATCCTGCCTGGACTTTGACCATTCTCTGCCTGCCACTTCTGCCTGATTGATCCGCTGTTGTGACCTGGCTTGTCTGACTCTGCTCATGCCTGCTGTTCTGCGCTTGTGCGCACCTGCCTGCTGTCCTGCGCCTGTGCGCATCTGCCTGCTGCCTCTCAGCGCACCTGCATCCACAGCAATCAAGCCTGTTCCTGTCTCTGCCAGCGGACATCATCTTCAGCCAAGCGAACCCTAAAAGCCCTCATACCCCACTGCGCTCTGAGGGTCAGTGTCAGGGTCCAGTGATCCCGGAACCAGAGCCGTACGAGAGGTCTCCCTCTGCACGTCAGGCTCACCTCCAAGGTACGTGTCATAGACGCACTTTCCTGCATGTTTGATGACCCAAAAGAAATCACAGTTCCAGATAGCATTCTATCGGAAGGCAATTTTCTGCTTCTTCAGATGGATCGGATGTCTGGCCTAAAGCAAGCTTCAGCGGGAGTGTCCAGTCCTTCGGGAGTTACCCTGATACCCAGGGATGGGTTGCTTTGGAAGAACAATACAATTTTTGTGCCAGAAAGTTTCCAGACAACAGTACTGGGTCTTTGCCACGACCATCCTCTGGCTGGCCATTTTAGGGTCAACAAGACTCTTGAATTAATACAGCGTATGTTCTGGTGGCCGAATCTCGAGAATAACTGCAAGGAATATGTAAGCAAGTCCTTGGGGCCTTCTCAGACCACTACCAATCCCTGACAGACCCTGGAGCACGATTGCTATGGACTTCATAGTAGAACTACCCCCGTCTGAAGGATGTACGGCTATTTTTGCAGTGTTTGACTGCCTGTCTAAAATGGCCCACTTCAACCACTAAAGAATACACCTTCTGCCATGGAGACTGCCCAGGTCTTCGTCAGGGAAATCGTAAGGTTACATGGAGTCCCAACAAACATTGTGTCAGACAAAGGGGTCCAGTTCACCCCTCACTTTTAGAAAGCACTATGCAAGGCCCTAAAGGTTGAGCTATCTATGTCTTCTGCTTACCATCCTCAGACTAATGGACAGACTGAGAGGACAAACCAGACACTCGAACAGTATATCCGGTGCTTCACCCCGTTTGTTTAGGATGATTGGGTAGCACTATTACTCTTGGCGGAGTCGCTTTCAACAATGCCAGTCACTCAGTTACGGGTCAGTCTCCATTCTTCGCGAACTATGGATTCCATCCAGTCTTTCTGCCTAACATTTTCCCTGAGTCCCCAGTTCCAGCAGTACAGAGCACTCTTGATTTCCTGAGTCACAAGGACAAATTGTTACAGGAAACTATGGTCAAGGCACAGGCGACCAACAAGAGGATATATGACAGAAGGAGAAGAGGGGAATTGTGTCTCCAACCAGGTGATCAGGTGTTGTTGTCTACTACTAACCTCAGAATTTCTTGCCCCTCGAAAAAACTGGCACCCAAATTTATTGGCCCTTTTCCGATTAAGAAGAAACTAATGAAGTTTCATACGAACTTGCTTTACCTGATTCGCTCAAGATCCACCCAGTGTTCCATGTGTTTTTGCTGAAACACACAGTACCAGGCCCCTTCCCAGACAGGGGATCGGAGCCACCTGAACCCCTAATCTTCAAAGGGGATGAGGAATATGAGGTGGAGGCTGTCGTAGACTGCAGGAGAAGAGGTAATCAACTGCAATATCTGATCAAATGGAGGTGGTATGGGCCAGAAGAAATCTCTTGGGAACCTAAGCAGAACGCCCATGCCCAAGAGCTGATCCAGGCCTTCTTCTGCAGCCACCCTCAAAATAAAGTTATTTTGGGCACCCGGAGGTTGCCCATAAGGAGGGGGCAATGTCATGAACACACTGCTCATAGTTCTGCAGCTAGTCTAAGGCACACAGGATCATAAAGGCGCAGTCCAGCTAATAGGCATCCAGCGGTGAACAGATGTGCGCCGATGCGCATGCGCAGATTGCTGAGCATGCGTGTGCGCAGATCGCGCATGCACGCGCAGTAACTATGCCTTGGCGCCCAGTGGCCTTTAAAAGGGCTTCAGCTGCACTAGTTCTATGCTGTTTGATCTGCAGCTTTAACCTGTGACCTGATCCTGAGCCTGCATCTGATCTAATACTGACCCAGCTTCCTGACCTTTGGCTTCTTTAACCTTGCTCTGTTTACCTGTCTGCCTGATCCTCCTTTACCAACCTGGCCTGAACTCTGACCATCCCTTGCCTGCCGTCTCTGCTGTCTGATGCCCTGTGTATGACCTGGCTTGTCTGACCTTTCTCCTGCCTGCTGTCTTGCATCTCTAGTGCATCTACATCTTCTGCCCCTCAGCGCTCCTGCATCAGCTGACTTGCATACGCAGTGCACCTGCATCCTGTATCCACAGCACCCAAGCCGGTTCCTGTTCAGCTGCCATAATCTCCAGCCAAGAGAACTCTGCGGGCACCCATACCTAACTGTGCTCCTACGGTTACTGTCTCAACTCCAGTGACTCCTGAGCCAGGGCTGTACGAGAGGTCTCCCTCTGCACGTCAGGCTCACCTCCAAGATAGGTGTCAGAACTTGTATTGCAGTAAAGCTCAGACAGCCCAATCGGGAACACTTACAAATTCTAACAGCGTCTAGTGAAGCAGGTCTCAGTGCCTGTTTGGAGGGGCAAAATGTGACCTGGCTGTCTTTTAACCAAGACTTTGCTGACCCAAGATGGCCACCATGGGCCACCTGACCGCAGCGCTGCCGACAGGAACACTGCCTCCAGGAGCCGGGAAACCATAGAGAAACCGAGGTTCCCCTGACTTCCTCTCCAGACTGGGATGCTGCTCTGGTTGGGCGCCATCTACAGTGGAGGATGGAGGAAGCGGACTGCACCTGCCTACAACTGTGAACATAACACTTATACACACCTGTCAGCCCTCTGCACACCTGAGAGACTGCCGATGATTCCTAAATACTCCCCCACATGCCTGGGATCTTCATCTCCATGACTTCCATCTGCAAGTTAAGAGCATAATGTGCAAGTATGCATCGTTTACTAGCACATTATGAAAGACTTACCTTGAAACGAAGCCTTCTAGCGGCACACTGTTGCCGCTGACAGGGCTTCCGCCTTCACCCACTTCTTTACAGGTTTGCGGGCTCCGGCAGCTTGAATGGCCGAGCCGCGATGACAGGAATCATGGCCACGGCACAGCACTCTGAAGGAATGGCACGGGTATGCCGTTCCTCTAGAGCACATCCACTGGTAGCGTCACCGGGTGCCAAAAGAGTGAATATCGCCTAAATGGTGCACGTTTAGAAGATATTAATTTCACCTACAGGTAAGCTTTATTATAAGCTTACCTGTAGTAAAAATCACAAAGCAGACTTTACTACCGCTTTAAAGTGATATTAAAGGCTCGCTCATCCATGTCTTTATGGACCTTGCTTTGTGCACTGGTGCGCAGTCATGTTGGAACAGGAAGGGGACATCCCCAAATGGTCTTTTTGACCCCAGATCTCACATTAACCACTTGCTTACTGGGCACTTAAACCCCCCTCCTGCCCAGACCAATTTTCAGCTTTCAACGCTGTTACACTTTGAATGACAATTGCGCGGTCATGCAACACTGTACCCATATGAAGTTTTTTGCATTTTTTTCACACAAATAGAGCTTTCTTTTGGTGGTATTTAATCATCATTTGGGTTTTTAGTTTTGCTAAACAAACAAAAAAGACAAACAAAAAAAAATAATTTTTGAAAAAAAACCAAACATGTTTCATAGTTTGTTATAAAATTTTGGAAACGGGTAATTTTTCATCTTCATTGATATTCGCTGGTGAGGCTGCACTGATGGGCACTTATGGGCTAAGATAAGGCGACACTGATAGGCACAGATAAGATGGCACTGATGGACACTTATAAGACGGCACTGATGGGTGACACTGATGGGTGACACTGATAGGTGGCACTGATGAGTGGCACTGATGGGTGGCATTGTAAAAGGAATAAAAGTGATACATTTTTATTTTTTAAAGGGACAGTGTAAAAATAAAAAGTAAAATAATTTTTTTTTTTTTAAAAGTGCCCCATCCTGCCGAGCTCACACGCAGAAGCGAACGCATATATAAGTCGCGCCAGCATATGTAAACAGTGTTCAAACCAAATGTGAGGCATCGCCGCGATCGTTAGAGCGAGAACAATAATTCTAGCACCAAACCTCCTCTGTAACTCAAAACTGGTAACCTGTAGAAAATTTTCAAACGCTGTCTATGGAGATTTTTTAGGATCAAAGTTTGTCGCCATTCCATAAGCGAGCGCAATTTTGAAGTGTGACATGTTGGGTATCAATTTACTCAGGGTAATATTATCTTTCATAATATAAAAAAAATTGGGCTAACTTTAGTGTTTTCTTATTTTTTAATTTTAAAAAAAGTGTATTTTTTCCAAAAAAAATTGCGTTTGTAAGACCGCTGCGCAAATACGGTATGACATAAAGTGTTGAAACGACCGCCATTTTATTCTCTAGCGTATCTGGAAAAAAAAAAATATATATATATATATATATATATATATATATATATATATATATATATATATATATATATATATATATATATATATATATATATATATATATATATAATGTTTGGGGGTTCCAAGTAAATTTCTAGCAGAAAAAACAACTTGATTTTAACTTGTAAACAACAAGTTTGAAGAACAGGCCCGGTCCTTATATACTCAGTACAGGAAGTGAATTTTGCAGCCTTGCTCCGGTTCCCCCTGTACAGAAGGACCAGGCACCGAGCGCTCTGAGGTAACAGCACGTCACCGCCCCTAAGTGATGCTCCCTCTCCGCTGCTACACTTTGTATTCCAACTCCGCCCACTCACTGTAACAAGCCCCGCCCGCCCGCTCCGTAGCCCTTTGCTAGGGACGTAACGCTCCCTCTCCTGATTGGTCGAGTGGGCCGTACCATTGTTGCAGGGGTGTCGCTGCCCCGCTTCGCTTTCTGTTTGCCCTAGACGTATGCCTCTGCCGACCGAGGCGCTCCCCATTCCCGCCGCCAAGTGGTGTCATCTGGGCCTCGCTGCGTTTTCGTTGTTCCCGGGAGCGGAAGGAGCCGAGGGTCCGGTCATAGGTGAGGGCGCCGGTGTACCGGGGTGTGGGAAGAGCAGGGGAAGGCGGTGCATTATAAATTAGGCCTCATATGTGTGTATAGGATAAGGTAGAATGAATAGCAGGGTGTGAGGTATTGCCTGTATGCAGAGGACGTTGCGCAGCAGCATGATGTGGTGAGCAGCACGGTGCTGGCAGCCTGTGTGTCCCCTGCTCCCTGTAGTATGTCCCCTGCTCCCTGTAGTATGTTCCCTGCTCCCTGTAGTATGTCCCCTGCTCCCTGTAGTATGTCCCCTGCTCCCTGTAGTATGTTCCCTGCTCCCTGTAGTATGTTCCCTGCTCCCTGTAGTATGTTCCCTGCTCCCTGTAGTATGTTCCCTGCTCCCTGTAGTATGTTCCCTGCTCCCTGTAGTATGTTCCCTCCTGTGTATACATTATATTCACCCTCACAGTGTATACAGCTCATCAATAAAAAGGCTTCTGGGCCCTGGGATTGGAGGGAAGCGCCTGCGTTGCTCATAGCAACCGATCAGACACCAGCCGCTGTGTTCCTGGAGAGGATACCCAACGCTATAGGTGACCCCTCTGCCTCCATGGGCGATGGTTGGGAGAGTCTGGTGTCCCCGGGTCCGCCATGACCTGTCTCAAAAGAGGCCATTATGGTGGTAAAAATGTGTGGTTGAGCCCCCCTTATTTATTTTTTTTACCGCCCCTCTTAAAGCGGTTGTAAAGGTTCGTGTTTTTTCACCTTAACCGCTTCAGCCCCGGAAGATTTTACCCGCCCTTCCTGACCACAGCACCTTTTGCGATTCGGCACTGCGTCGCTTTAACTGACAATTGCGCGGTCGTGCGAGGTTGCACCCAAACAAAATTGACTTCCTTCTTTTTCACACAAATAGAGCTTTTTTTGGTGGTATTTGATCACCTCTGCGATTTTTATTTTTTGGGCTATAAACAAAAAAAGAGCGACAATTTTGAAAAAACACAATTTTTTACCATTTGCTATAATAAATATCCCCAAAAATATATAAAAAAAACAATTTTTTTCTTCAGTTTAGGCCGATACGTATTCTTCATATTTTTGGTAAAAAAAAAAATGGCAATAAGCGTATATTGATTTTGTGCAAAAGTTATGTCTACAAAATAGGGGATAGATTTATGGCATTTTTATTAATTTTTTCTTTTGTAATCGTGTAGAAAGATCTGGACGGCCGCACACCGGGATAGGCAGATAAAATCTTCTTCTTTATTCAAAACATGGAATAATAAAGTACATGACACCGCTGGAGTGGTACAGCTTAGCCGCTAACGCGTTTCACGCTCGTACAGAGCACTTACTCATAGCTATGATGTTTTGAATAAAGAAGATTTTATCTGCCTTTCCCGGTGTGCGGCCGTCCTACACTTGTACCAGCAATTGCCAGCACCTGGGGCTCTCTCCTTTTCTTTACTGTGGAGGAAAAGAGATTTCAGCTTGGCTTGTCCGGAGCGGTGGTAATTATTTCTATTCATTTTTTTCTTTTACTAGTAATGGCGGCGATCTGCGATTTTTATCAGGACTGCGACATTATGGCGAACACTTTTGACACATTTTTGGGATCATTGGCATTAATACAGCGATCAGTGCTGTAAAAATGCATTGATTACTGTGGAAATGTCACTGGCAATCAAGGGGTTACTTGTGTTCCCTAGTGTATGTTCTAACTGAAGGGGGGAGGGGACTGTGTAGGGGAGATGACAGATCGCTGTTCATACTCTGTATGAACAGACGATCAGTCTCTTCTCCCCTCAGAGAACCGGAAGCTGTGTGTTTACACACACAGATCCCGGGTTCTCTGTGTGTCAGCAGCGATCGCAGGAGCCCGGCGGTGATCGTGACCGCCGGGCACTCGCATCGGCTCCGGGGGGCAAGCAGCAGGCGCGCTTGCCCCTGGTGGCCACAGGGCGAAGCGACGTAACATAACGTTGTTTCGCCCAGCTGTGCCATTCTGCGGCGGCTGGTTGGCAAGTGGTTAATGCATCCTATGCGTTAAGGTGAAAAAACACCAGTCAGTGACCGGCCCCCCCTGTTTTACTTACCTGACCCCTCGAACTTGACCTACGAGGACGCGCTGTCTCTCTGCCCGGGGCTCTCGGCTCTTGATTGGATAGATTGATAGCAGCGCAGCCATTGGCTCCCGCTGCTGTCAATCAAATCCAATGACCCAGGGGCGCAGGGCCGAGTCCTGCATTGGGCCTCTATGGACGCCAAACGCTGGAATCGGGTAACCCCCTGGGAGAGCGCTTCTCCTAGGGGGTTATCTGGGAGGAGCCGCCGAGGGACCCCAGAAAAGCAGGATCGGGGGCCACTCTGTGCAAAATGAGCTGCACAGTGGAGGTAAGTATGATATGTTTGTTTTTAAAAAACAAAACAAAAAAAACGAACCTTTAGTGTCACTTTAAAGTGGAAGTAAACCCACCCATAGAACAGTTTCATTTCCGGCATGTGCCAGAAATGTAACACTCCCATTGGTTGTGCTCTCAACCAAACTGTCAAGCCATTCAATAGTTGGTGTCTAAACTGATCACATGTGCAGCATCATTGCAGTTGTAGAATAAACAGAGGCAAAGATGGCAGCTTCCTTGTCTGAAAACGATAGGGGGGTTTACTTACACTTTAAGCTGTAAAATTGGGTGTTTTGTTTACATGCTTCACATTACACCCATGTCAAAAACTATCCAACTTGTTGCATCAAATGCAGCCCAATCAAGGGAACAGGGAAGTGCTGCATGGAAAAAAAAACACCCAATTTTACAGCTTAAAGTGACACTAAGGGGGTTATTTACTAAAGGCAACTCCACTTTGCACTACAAGTGCACTTGTAAGTGCAGTCGCTGTAGATCTGAGGGGAAGTTCTAAAATGAGGGGAAGCTCTGTTGATTTTATCCTCCAGTCATGTGCAAACAAAAATGCTGTTTTTTTTAGTCTCCTTGCATGTCCCCCTCAGATCTACAGCGACTGCACTTCCAAGTGCACTTGTAGTGCAAAGTGGATTTGCCTTTCGTAAATAAACCCCTAAAGGTTCATTTTTTTTTAAAATAACAAACATATCATACTTACCTCCACTGTGCAGCTCGTTTTGCACAGAGTGGCCCCCGATCCTGCTTTTCTGGGGTCCCTCTGCGGCTCCTAGTATATGATGTATACTAGCACATTATGCCTTTATCTTGCAGGTCTGGAAAAAAAATTGGTTTAAAACCGCTTTAACGCTTCGGTTCACACTAAAACCTGGTGCAAGAAACCTGCAATGTTAAAGACACCCCAAATGTTGGTCGCTATCGCAGAGCGTTTGCCTTCACTGGACCGCTTAGTACAAAACTATCATGCGGTAGATCCGGTTGCAGTGCGTTTCCAAAAGTAGTGCATGCAGTGCAGTTTGAGCCCATCGAAAATCCATAGGCTAAAATCACACCTCGCTAAGCCCCCTTTCACACTGTCATTGTGTGCGGTGTGTTTTGAGTTCATTAATTTTGAAAGGCTCCAATCGCACCGCATCCGCATGAATAAGGTGCAGGCAGCTTTGCATTGAAACTGGATTGAATGGGTGTTCATAAGTACGAGTGTAAAATACTTGGTATTGGTGCAACCCTGTATTATCCCTATATTTTATAGTTTTGGTAAAGCTAAAAGAGATTGTACGGAGATTGCTCAATCAGATTGTATAGTGCATGGGCAGCATTATAGTTACCAAAACTGTTTAATATGATGACCTACCTGTACAATGTAATAGGACCTACCTAAACAATGTGTTCAATTTCTATAACATTAGTCAGGCCCTTGCACTAAATAGTTGATGGAAGATGTAAAGAAAATTGATTGTATAATGGGTGGTCAGCCTAAGGCCATGCTGCATACATTCAGGTGTAATTCTCTGCCCAGGAGTGACAGATACAAATCCATTTTAATGGTAGGTTTATTTTAACAGTGAGAGGCAGAATAACAACAAAAATATCCAGAAAAATGCATTTCAAAAAAGTTATAAATTGATTTGTATTTTATTGAATGATGTAAGTATTTGACCCCTTCACAAAACATGACTTGGTACTCGGTAGAGAAACTCTTGATGGCAATCACAGAGGTCAGAGATTTCTTGTAGTCGGCCGCCAGGTTTTCACACATCTCAGGAGGGATTTTGTCCCACTCCTCTTTGAAGATCCTCTCCAAGTCAGTAAGGTTTTGAGGCTGATGTTTGGTAACTCAAATCTTCAGCTCCCTCCACATATTTTCTATGGGACTTTCTATGGCTAGGCCACTCCAGGACCTTAATGTGCTTCTTCTTGAGCCACTCCTTTGTCTTGGCCGTTTGTTTTGGGTCATTGTCATGCTTGAATACCCATCCACAACCCATTTTCAATGCCCTGGCAGAGGGAAGGAGGTTCTCACCCAAGATTTGACATTACATGGCCCGTCCATCGTCTCTTTAATGAAGTTGTCCTGTCCCCATAGCAGAAACCCCCCACCCAAAGCAACATGTTTCCACCTCCATATTTGACGGTGGGGATGGTGTTCTTGGGGTCATAGGCAGCATTCCTCTTCCTCTAAACACGGAGAGTTGAGTTGATGTCAAAGAGCTTGATTTTGGTCTCATCTGACCACAACACTTTCAACCAGTTCTCTGGATCATTCAGATGTTCATTAGCAAACTTCAGATGGGCCTGTACATGCGCTTTCTTGAGCAGTGGGACCTTGCGGGCGTTGCAGGATTTCAGTCCTTCACAGCGTCGTGTGCTACCAATTGTTTTCTTGGTGACTATGGTCCCAGTTGCCTTGAGATCATTGACAAGATTCTCCCATGTGGTTCTGGGCTGATTCCTCACCATTCTCATGATCACTGAAACTCCACGAGGTGAGATCTTGCATGGAGCCCCAGATTGAGGGAGATTGACAGTTATTTTGTGTTTCTTCCATTTGAAAATAATCGCACCAACTGTTGTCACCCTCTCACCAAGCTGCTTAGCGATTGTCTTGTAGCCCATTCCAGCCTTGTGTAGGTCTACAATCTTGTCCCTCACATCTTTAGACAGCTCCTTTGTCTTGGCCATGGTGGAGAGATTGGAATCTGATTGCTTCTGTGGACAGGTGTCTTTTATACAGGTAACAAGCTGAGTTTAGGAGCACTCCCCTCAAAGGCCCATATACACGATACGAAAATCGGAAGTAAAATTTCGTCCGAACGATCTACCGATTTTCAGATCGTTAGTATGATGCTTTCGACAGCCAATTCTGTTTTTTCGTTCAACAAAAGCTGGATGTGCAGCCTATAAAAAAAAAAAAAAAAAATCGTACGTCAATGCAACATCCGATTTTCGTCACTTCTGAAGTTGTATTCTGTTGTACGAAAATTTTCGTACGATGAGCAACCTCTTCATTTTCGACATGACTCTAGCATGCAAAAAAAACTGGACGAACAGTTGTCTGAACATCTGATCGTATGTACAAGACTTTGGGCCAGTTCATACCAGATGCAGTTCTCTGTGCTATTTTTTTTGCAATAAAAATGCATTTCATGTATTCCAATGGCTCTAGTTCACACCAATGTAGTCAGTTCCAGTCAGATTCTTCACTGGAAACTGACTGGAACTGACTGCACTGGTGTGAACTAGAGCCATTGGAATACATGGAAAACACTGTGCATGCTTTTTTAGGGCCAGTTCACACCACAAAAATGCACTTATACGTTCTGGATACGTTTTTACTTACAGTTTAATTTGCTAGGTTCCAGTACAGTTCTGTGGAGAAAAAATGCAGCACGCTCTACATTTTTTTTGTGCACTGGAAACTGACTGCACTGGTGTGAACTAGAGCCATTGGAATACATGGAAAACACTGCATGCATTTTTAGTGCAGAAAAAAAATCGCACAGAACTACATCTGGTGTGAACTAGCACTTGCAGAGTACTCCTAATCTCAGGGCATTACCTGTATAGAAGACACCTGGGAGCCAGAAATCTTGCTGATTGATAGGGGATCAAATACTTATTTTACTCATAAAAAAGCAAATCTATTTATAACTTTTTTGAAATGCATTTTTCTGGACATTTTTGTTGTTATTCTGTCTTCCATTGTTAAAATAAACCTACCATTAAAATCATAGACTGATCATTTCTTTGTCAGTGGGCAAACGTACAAAATCAGCAGGGGATCAGATACTTTTTTTCCCCTCACTGTAGGTGGACTCTTGGACATTGCTCAGTTCTATCTAAGAGCCCTTGCACACTGGGGCGGTTTGTAGGCGCTATTGCGCTAATAATGGCGCCTGCAAACCGACCCGAAAGTGCCGCTCCTTGCATTCCAGTGTGAAAGCCCCGAGGGCTTGCACACTGGAGCGATGCGCTGGCAGGACGGTAAAAAAAGTCCTGCCAGCAGCATCTTCGGAGCGGTGAAGGAGCGGTGTGTGTACCGCTCCTGCCCATTGAAATCAATGGGACGGCGCGGCTATACCGCCGGCAAAGCGTCTCTGCAGAGGCGCTTTGCGGTGGTATTTAACCCTTTCTCGGCCGCTAGCGGGGGGTAAAACCGCCCCGCTAGCGGCCGCATACCCCGCCCCAGTGTGCAAGGGCTCTAACTGTTCGGCCCCTTTCACACGAATGGGTCAGCTCTGCCTGTCAATTTTGCAGGCATACCCAATGGGACCATACAGGGTCGTCTTAATGGCATCATGGGCACTCTGACCCCTCTACATCCTAGATATCTCCCCAGCTCCTACCCCGCAGCCTTCGAGTCCCGAGCATTCAAGGAAAAATAAATAGCTGGATAGCCGCACTCCAAAAAATTCACCTTTTTTATTGTATAAAAATGGATATCAAAGCATCACAAATCGGTACAGACTTTCCCTGCTTGATTGTGAAGACAGCTGAACCTAGGAGAGGTAATCAACTGTGAGCGGTGAACTTCCTCCCGAGCATTCAAGCTGCATGGGGCGGGGTTAGAGCATCACTTGCGCTCCAGCCCTGCCCCCAATTTTGGGGCAGCATGGGTTCAAGGACCAGCTGCTTTGGGGAAAGTGCAGGGGCCCCCATGCACCTGGGGCCCCTGGGCAGTGCCCACTCATTAAGAAAGCCCTGGGACCATACACTCACTGCTCTCTATGGAGCAATGGATGTCAACAGACATGTGTCCGTTGACATCCGATCCGATCCTGTCTGCTAAAAAGAGACGGATGGGGATCCATTGACAGATGGTCCGTTTCCATCCGACAGTCCGTAGAGTAGAGCGGCTGTGTCCGTGTCCGCTCTGCATCAGCGGAGCGGACATGGATCTGTCATCCGCCTGCTCAGCGGGGATCAACAGAGAGATCCCCTGCTGAGCGGACGGACTCTGCCAATGTGAAGGGGGCCTTATTCATTACATAGTGAACAAGGCAGCCTGTGCACGGGTGTTTTGCCACGTTGCGAATCCCAGCAGCACACAAAGTGCATCCAGCTGCTCTTACCGCAGGTGATCGCTGGCTATGTGATCAGGCACGGATAGCTCTGGCTGCCAACAGCCTGTCATTGCAGTGTACAGGTTAAACGACCACTGATATTTGTGCGCATCTGTAAATCCCGGTAGCAGGGATCGGTATATTTGCAGTGTGACAAGTTGGCAAATTACTGCAGATCAAACAGACGTTAAGTTGCCAGCCTCCTTGGCTGTAAAGATTAGGTGTGTTTAGTACCGCTTTAAGACTGAACTTCCAACTGACCCCTGGAGTCATGAAGGCCCCTAATAAAACATATTAAAGGATAAGTTCACCTTTAGTAACATTTATTCAGGTGTAACATGTTACTAAAGAGCCCCGGCCCACACTCTGTTGATCACAGTTGCAATGCTCTGCAGGCTCCTAAAAAAATAAAATAAATGCAATTTTTTTGTACCTGCAAAAATATGTGCAATTATTCATTTTTTTTTTTTTTTTTTTACCACTACAATACCGGGCACTTTCACTCGCTTCCTTCCCAGACCAATTTTCAGCTTTCAGCGCTCTTGCACTTTCAATAAGAATTGCGCGGTCATGCAACACTGGACCCAAATTAAATTTTTATCATTTTGTTCACACAAATAGAGCTTTTTTTTTGGTGGTATTTATTCACAAATCTATTTTTTATTTTTTGCGATATAAGCGAAAAAAGGTGGAAATTTTGAAAAAAAATTAATATTTTCTACTTTGTTTAAAAACAAATCCAATAAAATCTAATTTTGTCATAAATTTAAGCCAAAATGTATTCTGCTACATGTCTTTGGTAAAACAAATCCCGTTAAGTGTATAATAATTGGTTTGTGTGATCACGGACATATGTACGCAATGATCACTGACATGTGTGCAGATGATCAGTGGGACATATGATTTTAGTGTTGCATATGTGGGGACAGTGTTTTGGGGACACTGTGTGTGTTTACATTGTGTGCCGGTGATCAGTGTGCAAAAACAGCTCATACTCACTGATCACCGGCTGGCTGCAGCAATCTGCTCTCCTCTCCTCACTGACCATTTCCGTGTGAGGAGAGCCGATCGCCTAGCAACCAGCTCTCTGTTTACATCACATGACGGCTCTGATTGGATACAGCCGTCATGTGATCAGGAGGGCCAGTCACAGAGCCCTCCTGCCGATCGAAGATGTGCCGTGCCAGGGTGACATGAGCGCATCAGGATTGCGCCTCTGCGAGGGCACGCGCGTGATCCCCCTCCTTCTGAGGGATGTTCCTGAGTGTCCACTCAGAAGGAGGAAGCACCCACCCGGCCGTATATATGCAGTGGCCGGGTGGGAAGTGGTTAAAGGTGAATTTGGCCTATAAGAAAACATAGAACTTTTGAATTCTAGTATTGTCATCCATCTGAGAGTTTGGACATTCCAGGATTTTCTTTCCATGCTAGAACCTTCGTTACCATGACAACCCTGTTACCCATATGAACTAATGGTAATCATGTTTTTAATAGGTTGTAGATACAGTTTTAATGCATGCGATATTTGCTATAATGATAATTATTTTTAGCCACATGGCTGTTATTTTTCAGCTTTCCTTTACTGCCGGTTCACACAAGGGCAACACGACTTGCAGGCCGACTCACCGAGGTGACCTGCACACGACTTCAGCGGCGACTTGCAAAACGACTTCTGTATAGAAGTCAACGCAAGCCGCTCTGAAGTCACCCCAAAGTAGTACAGGAACCTTTTTCTAAGTCGGAGCGACGCGCGTCGCTCCTATTAGAACGGTTCCATTGTACAGAACGGGACGCGACTTGTCAGGCAACTAAGTCGCCTGACAAGTCGCCCCTGTGTGAACCGGGACTTAAATGAAAATAAGTGGTTGTGGCAGATAATAACCGGTAAATTGTAACTATGGGCAAAAATAAGAAATTCCATACCCTCACCGGCCACTTTATTAGGTACGTCTTGCTAGTACTGGATTGGATCCCCTTTTGCCTTCAGAACTGCATTAATTCTTTGTGGCATAGGTTCAACAAGGTGTTGGAAACATTCCTCAGTGATTTTGGTCCATAGTGACATGATAGCATCACGCAGTTGTTGCAGATTTGTCGGCTGCACATCCATGATGCGAATCTCCTGTTCCACCACATCCCAGAGGTGCTCTATTGGATTGAGATCTGGTGACTGTGGAGGCCATTGGAGTACAGTGACCTCATTGTAATGTTCAAGAAACCAGTGGTGAGATGATTTGAGCTTTGTGACATGGTGCATTATCCTGCTGGAAGGAGCCATCAGAAGATGTGTACACTGTAGTCATAAATGGATGGACATGTCAGCAACAATACTCAGGAAGGCCCTGGCATAAACGATTCTCAATTGGTACTAAGGGGTCCAGCACTTTGCCGGTGTTATAGCCGCATTGCCCCATTGATTTCAATGGGGAGCAGCGGTATACACACCGCTCCTTCATCGATCCAAAGATGCTGCTAGCAGGACTTTTTTTGGTCTTGCCAGCGCACCGCTCCAGTGTGAAAGCCCTCAAGGCTTTCACACTGAAGAGACAGGAGCGGCTCTCTCAGGGCACTTTGCAGGCACTATTTTTAGCGCTGCAGCGCCTGCAACGCACCCCAGTGTGAAAGGGGTCTAAATGAGGAACTCTGGAGTAAGCCCACCCAAGACATGTCCATGATTTTGCCTGTAATGAATATGTAAATACGATTTTAGAGAATTATTCGGATAACAATGTGCTATCCATGGTGTCCAAATTTTAAAAAAAATAAGTCGTGGAAGATAGTGGCCACCTTTATTTGTCAAGAACCAGACTATATTTGAGCAATAGTAGGTAGTTTGGATCGCCAAGCTCTTGCTACTATAATAAGAATACATCCATTATCAGCATTTGGAAAAGCACTGCTTGGATGGCACTGGGTACTTTATAAAAAACAGTGGGTATGAGCTCTAAAGAATAAAAAACCCTGTTGCCAGACCATCATTTTAACAAAAATCTTCCCACAGGATTATGATGTCACATATTTATTGCATATTATTTACCTGTAAAATGTACCTGGTGTAGACATGCAAAAGCCCTGAGACTTCTGCTGGATGCACCAACTTGGTTGTGATGTCAGCAACTCCAACTGGTTCAAAGTTGTCAATCGTGACCCATTATAACATTCCCCTTCACTACAGCTACATAAAATATTATGTAGGGAGGTGAAGAGTGGACTGAAGGAGCTGGGCCAGCACAGAGAGTAATTGGACACTACCAGAGGAGGAAATCTATGACATGCAAGGAGGGGAGGGGGCTGTGCTAGGGAAATTACTTTTTTTTTAATAGGTATTTATTTATTTTTGTCACATAAACAAAAAGAAAATGTAGCTATTTACTTTACATCATGTCCAAATGTAGCAAAAGGCTACGTAGGGACCAAAATATTAAAAACAATGTACACAAGATAATGTCCATCCATACAAACACACACATGAATGAGCTTCTATTTAGGCAAAAGCAGAATTCCCCAGGCGATAGGCCTGTTGTATCATAGATGGAATTGGCTCTATGGAGTAATAACATGTTCTAGCAAGTTCAGAGGCACATTGCAAATTTAAAGAACACATACAGGTGCATCTCAAAAAGTTAATTTATTTCAGTAATTTAATTTTAAAAGTGAAAGTCATATATTATATAGATTCATTACACACAGAGTGATATATTTCAAGCATTTCTTTCTTTTAATTTTGATGATTATGGCTTACAGCTAGTGAAAACCCCAAATTCAGTATTCTAGGAAATTGGAATATTGTTAAAAAAGTTAAATATTGTAGACCAGGGATATGCAATTAGCGGACCTCCAGCTGTTGCAGAACTACAAGTCCCATGAGGCATAGCAAGACTCTGATAGCCACAAGCATGACACCCAGAGGCAGAGACTTGTAGTTTTGCAACAGCTGGAGGTCCATTAATTGCATATCCCTGTTGTAGACTCACACTCTAATCAGCTAATTAACTCAAAACGCCTGTAAAGGTTTCCTGAGCCTTTAAATCAGGGGTCTCAAACTGGTGGCCCTCCAGCTGTTGCGAAACTACAAGTCCCATGAGGCATTGCAAGGCTGACAGTTATAAGCATGACTCCCACAGGCAAAGGCATGATGGGACTTGTAGTTCCGCAACAGCTGGAGGGCCACCAGTTTGAGACCCCTGCTTTAAATGGTCTCTCAGTCTGGTTCAGTAGGTTACACAATCATGGGGAAGACTGCTGACTTGACAGTTGTCCATTAGACAGTCATTGACATCCTCCACAAGGAGGGTAAGTCACAAAAACGGAAAATTGTATACTCACCTTTCCGTAATTTTCCTTTCCTGTCGCATCTTCATGGCAGCATACACGTTGGGTTGTGACTCCGCCTCCACAACCTGATAGGACCACATAGCTATAAATTAGAGAGCAGGCACCTGCCCCAGTATTCTCCGTAAATATATACACATGTCACCTCAGAGGGTGGGTGATTGTATGCTGCCATGAAGATGCGACAGGAAAGGAAAATTACGGAAAGGTGAGTATACAATTTTCCGTTTTCCTGTCGCATCATGGCAGCATACACGTTGGGGAGTAACTCGCCAAACTGGGTGGGAGTGCAAAAAAAATCAAATTTATTGACAAGGAACAGAAGAATTGGCCTGTATGACGGCCCTCCCAAATTCCACTGTTGCTAAGCGTGCAGCGTCTATTTTGTAATGGGAAATGAAGGTGTTCCTTGAAGACCAAGTGGCCGCTCTACAAATGGTTTCCGCCGAAACTTTACAGTAAGCTGCCCATGAAGTAGCCATTGCCCTGGTGGAATGCGCTCTAAGGTCTTCCGGGATTTGCAAGGTGCTTAAGGAGTAGGTCTTTTTGATAGTTTTCACGAGCCATGAGGCGATGGTACGGGCAGAGGCTGCCTGGCCCTTCCTGAACCCATGTGGGATGACTAAAAGGTTCTCGCATCTCCTGAACGACTTGGTCACCGAGAGGTAATGCAGAACGTTGCCCCTAACATCCAGGGGATGAGGAACGCCCTGATCTGTGTTCAAAGCCGGGAGGTCAATCTCCTGGTTAAAGTGAAATGCAGAAGAGACCTTTGGGATAAACTTGTCTGAAGGTTTTAGGGTTAACCTGTCTGGGTAAATCATCAGGTATGGTTCCTTGATAAGTAAGGCTTGCATTTCCGAGACCCTCTTCGCTGAAGTGATGGCAATTAGGAATGAGACTTTTAGAGTCAGGTCCCAGAGGGAGGTATCTTCAAGAGGGGAGAATGGTTCTCCGGATAGAATTTGCAGGACAGTTGATAGGTCCCATGTTGGAAATGAAGGCTTTCTGGGAGGCCTTAGCTTCAGGCATGCTTTCTGGAACTGAACTACAAGAGGGTTGAGTGCCCATCTAACCCCTGTCAGAGCAGAGATGGCAGAGACTTGGACCTTCAGGGTGCTAGATCTAAGGCCTTTGTCTAGGCCTGACTGTAGAAACTCAAGCACTTGTATTGCTGATGGGGAAGACGGATCCCAACCTTGTTCCTGAGCAAAGGAAGAGAACTTCCCCCAGACTCTCTCATAGGTGTAATTCGTGGAAGATTTCCTGGCTAAAAGCAGGGTTTCGACTACCTTCTGTGAACAGCCCTGATCTAGGAACCTAGACCTTTCAGTCTCCAGGCCGCTAGGTGCAATCTCTCTGGATTCGGATGCAACAGCTGGCCCTGGGTTAGTAAATCCGTTGTCACCGGAAGAGGAATTGGATCCGCTGTGCTCAGTTACAGGAGGGTGGTGAACCAAGGCCTCCGTGGTCAGAAGGGAATCACAGCCAGTACTAGAGCTGCTGAGTGTTTGAGCCTCAGAAGGAACTTGGCAATCAGTGGCGTTGGTGGAAAAATATAACCTAGGCGAAAGTTCCAGGGATGCTGGAGACAGTCCGTTCCCTCCGCTGAGGGGAAGGGGTTCCTCGACAGAAACCTTTGACATTTCCTGTTTTCTGGTGTTGCTGCGAGATCTATGTCTGGATGACCCCATGTCTGGCATATGAGGGCGAAGGCCTGCGGGCTTAGACACCACTCGTTGTTGGAAACGAATGTTCTGCTGAGAGAGTCCGCCAGTTCGTTCTGAATTCCCGGAATATACGTCGCCTTCAGGTCCTGCAGATTCAGTTGAGCCCACTGTATCACCGGACCAACTTCCCGCATCATGGAGATGCTCTTGGTACCCCCCTGCCTGTTGATGTAGGCCACAGCCACTCGGTTGTCCATTTGGATCAGGACCTGTTTCCCTCTCAGAAGAGAGCTGAATGCCAAGAGGGCTTGGAAGGCTGCCTTCATCTCTAGGACGTTTGACACAACATCTCTGGTTCTGAAGTGCCAGCGGCCCTGAGCTGCATAATGTAGGTAGTGTGCCCCCCATCCCTCCAGACTGGCGTCTGAAGTCACTACCTCCTGATGGAGAGTGACTATCTGTTTGCATCTGCTGAGGTTGCCGGGGTGGATCCACCACCGTAGAGATAGTCTGGCTTCTTCCGGGATGCGAATCGGTTGGGACATGGACCATCCGTCCCACTGGCACAGGAAGGAGGCTTGCAGAGGTCTGGTATTCCATTGCGCCCACCTGACCATTGGAATGGTTGCTGATAAGGACCCCAGCAGGCTGAGGTATGCTCTGGCCGGTAAGTATGATGCTGGAACCACATCTTTCACCTTCTGAACTAGTAGGGACAACTTCTCCGTCGGTAGTTCTACCGTGTTGGCCCGGGTGTCCAGCTCGGCTCCCAGGAAGACCATCCTTTGGGTAGGCTGAATGTTGCTCTTCTGCCAGTTGATTATCCAGCCCAGACTCGTTAGGGTGGAAACTAAGATCTCGCGATGTTGCACGAGTGATTCCTGGCTGTTTGAGAGGAGAAGAATGTCGTCCAGGTAATGGTGGACCCTTAGACCCTTCTCCCTCAAAAAGGCTATTACTGGCAGCAGAACCTTTGTAAATGTTCTGGGTGCCGTAGAGATCCCGAAAAGGAGGCTTCGAAATTGAAAGTGTTCCTGGCCCACCGAGAACCGTAGGAACTTCTGGAATGCCATGTGAATTGGAATGTGTAGGTAGGCATCCTGGAGATCTATGGAGAGCATTCAGTCTCCCAAGTTTATGGCCTGGAGGATAGACTGCAGGCTTTCCATCCTGAACGACTCCACTTTGATGGACCTGTTGAGTTTCTTCAGGTCTAGAACCGGCCGAAAGTCCCCTGACTTCTTCTTGACGAGGAATAGTGGAGAATAGAATCCTCTGCCTCGTTGTGTTGGCGGAACCTCTGTTATCGCTTGCTTTTGAAGCAGCTCTAGGATATAGGTTAGAAGGGATAACCTCTTCTCTCCGGGAGGAGGAATACGGGTTGGGTAGAAATGATCTCTTGGGGGTCGATTTTTGAAGGCCCATCTGTGGCCGAAACTGACGGTGGCCAGGGTCCAGGTATCGTGTATGGTTTCCGTCCAAACCAGCCTGAAACTGAAAAGCCTTGCTCCCACTACTGCTGGCCGGACGGGCGCACCTTCAAAAAGGCTTCTGGTCACTGGGAGCGGAGGTCTTAGGTTTTTGGAATTTCATAAAGGAAGTTTGAGGGTTCTTCCAGTTCCTTCTATACTCCTTCCCTGGTCTGTACGCTTTCGCGTCTCTATACCTTTCTGGGAGATTCCGCTTAAAGGGAGGAGGTCTTTGTTTGGGCCTCCTATCTGAGGGAATGAGCCCGGATTTTCCGCCAGTTACCTTGGAGATGGCCGTATCTAATTTTGTCCCGAAAAGGTGCTCACCGTCAAACGGAATACGGCACCAGTTGGACTTGGATGCCGGATCCGCCGTCCAGGGCTTCAGCCACAAAGCTCTTCTGGCCATCACTGAGGCCAACATAGACTTTGAAGCAGACCTGATAGTGTCAACTGAGGCCTCAGCCACGAAATCACCAGCCAGGCTTAACTCTTGTAATGCCTTCACAATTTTCTCTTGGTCTGCCCCCTCTAATACCAGCTTCTCCGTGTTTGAAGACCAACTCGAGATGGCCCTTCCTACTGCCGCGAGTGCTATCGCAGGCCTGCATGCACCTCCGGCCGAAAGGTAAGCCCGCTTGAGATCCGTGTCGATCTTCCGGTCAAGAACGTCTCTAAACGTAACCGCATCCTCTAGCGGGAGGGTAACATGCCTGGCAAGGCGCATTAAGGATGCGTCCACTACCGGAGGGGATACCAGAGGGTTCACTTTAGGCTCCTTGAGTGGGTACAGTTTCTGGAGTCTGTTGTTCAGACTAGATTTTTTCTCTGGCCTCTGCCACTCTTCTTTGATTAAATCCTCCAGCTCATCAATGAACGGAAAGGTTTCAGGCTCCTTTTTAAGCTGCGGAAAATATTTTCTCTGCTTTGGCTGGACATCCTGGGGTTCCTCCCATCCTATTGCCTCCTTGACCGATTTAACAAACGGTTCTATGAGGCCAAAGTCGAATCCTGCCGACACCTCCAGGCCTTCATTATCAGATAGGGAGTCTTGCTCCTTTGATGTGCTGGCCCGGGCTGGAGAGGTAATAGTGGAAAGATCCACATCCGGTATTGAGGCCTGAGGGGCTGAGTCCCCGACTTCTGAGGCTCTCTCTCTCGTGGCCTCTTCTAGGCATCTCTGACAGACCAATTTATCCGGAAGAGCCGCCGCACCACAGATCCAGCATGCGTTTCCAGCAGGACGGGCATGGCGTGCAGGGGAGCGGTGCCTACGTGAGGACGACCTTCTGTGGCGGGATCGACCATGCCGAGAACGTGATCTGGAGCGGCTTCTTCTGCGACTTCCTCTTGAGCGACTCCTCCTATGGTAGGAGCGGCTTCGTCTGTGTCTAGAGCGACTTCTCCTGCGTGAGGATTCTCTATGTCTTGACGCAGACGTTCCTGAGGACCTGGTAGGGCTGACCAATTTAGGTAGCGTTAGAAGTGCTCTCTTTTTCAATCTTCTTACTTACCCACTTCTTCCCCCCCTTACCTAGTCGGCTGGCGGTGATCTGCTGGGGCAGCGGTCTCCATGGTGAATAGGTTGGAAACCTGCAAGGAAAAGATAAGCAGCAATGTAGAAGCTGACCCAGCTGGACGGTGGGGGGGGGGGGTTAAGACCCACCTTTTGTAGAGCGTTTTCTCTTGCTGTGGATCGCGGGGCAGGCTTTCTGTAGCGTGCAGCAACCATCAGCAGTTTCCACAGCAATGCTGTGGTTTTTAAATCTGCCGCCATTAGCGTCGGACGCCCGCGCATGCGCAGTAGCACCGCGAGGCGCCCGGCGCCATCTTGGAGACTGGAAAACAGCTCAGCAGCGCCCAGAGAGCCGTACTGCGCATGCGCGAGGACGCCGAGAACGCTCGGCGGTCCCTCACAGCACTGCAGGACCACAGAGCCCAGCAGGACACCCCAGGTATGCCGGAAAGGGAGAGGGGGAGAGGGGGGGGGGGGGGAACATGGAGACCGCTGCACACAATGAAGCCTGTTTAAGGCTTACTTTCTTGAGGCCATATAGATGGTTCCCTGGCCAATCCTCCAGCAAGCCTGTTTAAGGCTTTTGCGGGCTGTTTGCACTTGAAGCCTGTTTAAGGCTTGTCTTCTGGCAACAGTTTAAGATGAGATGAGTGCCCCTGAGACCACCAGAGTGGGGCTCCTTCCATTTAGCTCATTTAGAGGCTGTACAAGAAGGACTTCCACCCAGGAGAGGCTAGAACCTGGCTGGGGCGAAGCGGTAAGGGGGTGCTGATCCGTGCGTCCTGACAGGTGAGGAAAAATAAGAGAATACTGGGGCAGGTGCCTGCTCTCTAATTTATAGCTATGTGGTCCTATCAGGTTGTGGAGGCGGAGTCACAACCCAACGTGTATGCTGCCATGATGCGACAGGAAAAGCCATTGCTAAAGAAGCTGGCTGTTCACAAAGTGCTGTATCCAAGCATATTAATGGAAAGTTGAGTGGAAGGAAAAAGTATGGTAGAAAAAGGTGCACAAGCAACAGGTATAACTGCATTCTTGAGAGTATGGTGAAGCAAAGGCCATTCAAGAATTTGGGGGAGATTCACAAGGAGTGGACTACGGCTGGTGTCAGTGCTTCAAGAGCCACCATACACAGATCTAGGACATGGGCTGCAATGGTCGCAAACCCTGTGTCAAGCCACTCCTGAACCAGAGACAACGTCAGAAGCGTCTTACCTCAGGGGTCCAAAGTCCTCTTTTCGGATGAAAGTAATTGTTGCATTTTATTTGGAAATTGTGGTCCTAGAGTTTGGAGGAAGAGTGAAGAGGCACAGAATCCAAGTTGCATGAGGTCCAGTGTGAAGTTTTCACTGTCAGTGATGATTTGGGGAGCCATGTCATCTGCTGATGTTGGTCCACTGTGTTTTATCAAGTCCAAAGTCAGTGCAGCCCTCTACCAGGAAATTCTAGCACACTTCATGCTTCCCTCTGCTGACCAGCTTTATGGAGATGCTGATTTCATTTTTCAGCAGGACTTGGCACCTGCCCACACTGCCAAAAGTACCAATACCAAGTTTAATGATCATGGTATCACTCTGATTTGGCCAGCAAACTTGTCTGATCTAAACCTGTTAGAGAATCTGTGGGGTATTGTCAAGAGGAAGATGAGAGACACCAGGCCCAACAATGCTGAAGGTCGCTATTAAAGAGGTTGTAAACCCAAGAAAAAAAAAAACCCCGTAAGACAACGGCATAAAAGTATGAATGGATAAAGGACAATCCGCAACTCCGTACATGCTCTTTAAATCAGTCCAAATTTATTATATCTCCATAAAGATAAAAGTACAGCAGAGGTAGATGAGTTTCAGCAGCAACGGCCTTGTTCACAACTGCATCGCATACTAACTCATTATGAAATACTTACTTTAGAGCGAAGCACTGCAGAGGTGTCCGCACACCACTAAGACGGCTGACCTCTTCCCCGGTGTTTTTTTCTGGATTTGCGGTCTCCGGTGCTGTGAGTGGCCGGAATCGTGATGACGTCACTCCCACGCATGCACTTAGGAGTCGCCGGTCATGGCACATACGGTCGTTCCTTCAGAGCGCATGTGCCAATGATGTAATCAGCGGCGTATGTAGTAAATACTTCCTAAACGGTGCGAGTTTAGGAGATATTTACAGTACCTACAGGTAAGCCTTATTATAGGAATATTGGAATTTCCAATCGTGTGTAAGCAAGTCCGACGCACAAAAGTTCACGCATGCTCAGAATCAAGATGAAGGAGCCGCACTGGCTATTGAACTTCCCTATTCTCGGCTCGTCGTACGTCACAACGTTCCCACGTTCGTAATTGTTGCCCAACATTTGTGTGGCCGTGTGTATGCAAGACAAGTTGGAGCCAACAACCTTCAAACAAAATTCCATGGTTTTGTTGTCGGAAAGTCTGATCGTGTGTACGGGGCATAAATCATAATCATCAAAATTAAAAGGCAGAAATGCTTGAAGTATATCACTCTGTGTGTAATTCATCTATATAAAATGAGTTTCACTTTTTGAATTGAATTACTGAAATAAATTGAAGTGATTGTAAAGTCTCGTTTTAAAAAACAAACAAACTTACCTGCTCTGTGTAGTGGATTTGCACAGGGAAGCCTGGAACCTCCTCTTCTCAGGTCCCTCTTCGCTGCTACTGGCCCCTCCCTTCTGTTGAGTGCCCCCACAGCAAGCAGCTTGCCATGGGGGCACCTGAGCCAAGCTGTAGCTCCTTGTGTCCATTCAGAGATAGATCTGCTGTTCAGCCCTGCCCCATCTTTCTCCCGATTGGCTAACTGACTTTGACATCCGGGGGAGCCAATGGCGCCGCTGCTGTGTCTCAGCCAATCGGGAGGCAGAGTCTTGTATGGCTGAGGGACTTGTAGACACTGCTGGACAGAGAGGGAGCTCAGGTAAGTATTAGGGGGTGCTGGGGAGGCTGCTACACACAGGTTTTTTATCTTAACCACTTACTGACCAGCCACTGTATATATACGTCATTACTTTAAAGATGGATATCTCGGTAACGGCAGCAGCTGCTGCCACAACCGAGGTATCCATCTTTAGGGCCGGCGGTTCTGTACACGATAATGGTGGTCTCTGCGGCGGGTTCACCGCGAGATCACTGTTATCGGCGGCAGGAGAGGTGCCACCCCCCTCCCGCCGCTTACCGGAGCCGTTGGTAGTGGCGGAGGCGATCGGGTCCTTTCCCTTCCTCAGTATGGAGACGAGTAAGGCTAAGATGGCGCCCACCCGTCTCCATACCATAGGACGGCCGGAGCGACGTCATTACATCAGCTCCGCCCACTTCTCTTAAAGGCACATATTTTTTTTGTATCATTTTTTTAAACAACTTTTTTTTTGTATTAAAGTCTAAATATGAGATCTGATGACTTTTTGACCCCAGATCTCATATTTAAGAGGACCTGTCATGCTTTTTTCTATTACAAGGAATAACAATAGGAATAAAAGTGATCCAAAATTTTTTATTTTTTTTAAACAGTGAAAAAATAAATAAAATAAAGTAAAATAAATAATAATTTTTTTTTTTTTTTTTAAAGCGCCCTGTCCCGACACGCTCGCGCGCAGAAGCGAACACATACGTGAGTAGTGCCCGTATATGAAAACGGTGGTCAAACCATACATGTGAGGTGTCGCTGCGACCGGTAGAGCGGGAGCAATAATTCTAGCCCTAGACCTCCTCTGTAACGCAAAACATGCAACCTGTCGAATTTTTTTAAACGTCGCCTATGGAGATTTTTAAGGGTAAAAGTTTGACACCATTCCACGAGCGGGCGCAATTTTGAAGCGTGACATGTTGGGTATCAATTTACTTGGCGTAACATTATATTTCACAATATAAAAAAAAATTGGGCTAACTTTACTGTTGTCTTATTTTTTTATTCAAAAAAGTGAATCTTTTCCAAAAAAAAAAGTGCGCTTATAAGACCGCTGTGCAAATACGGTGCGTAATTTTCTAGCAAAAAAAACTGTTTCAAACATGTAAACACCTAAAATCCAAAATGAGGCTGGTCCTTAAGTGGTTAACCACTTCAGCCCCGGAAGGATTTACCCCCTTCCTGACCAGAGCACTTTTTACAATTCGGCACTGCGTCGGTTTAACTGCTAATTGCGCGGTCATGCAATGCTCTACCCAAACGAAATTTGCGTCCTTTTCTTCCCACAAATAGAGCTTTCTTTTGATGGTATTTGATCACCTCTGCCGTTTTTATTTTTTGCGCTATAAACGGAAAAAGACTGAAAATTTTGAAAAAAAATGATATTTTCTACTTTTTGTTATAAAAAAAATCCAATAAACGAAATTTTAGTCATACATTTAGGCCAAAATGTATTCGGCCACATGTCTTTGGTAAAAAAAATGTCAATAAGCGTATATTTATTGGTTTGCGCAAAAGTTATAGCGTCTACAAACTAGGGTACATTTTCTGGAATTTACACAGCTTTTAGTTTATGACTGCCTATGTCATTTCTTGAGGTGCTAAAATGGCAGGGCAGTACAAAACCCCCCCAAATGACCCCATTTTGGAAAGTAGACACCCCAAGGAAATTGCTGAGAGGCATGTTGAACCCATTGAATATTTTTTTTTTTGTCCCAAGTGATTGAATAATGACAAAAAAAAAAAAAAAAAAAAAAATTTACAAAAAGTTGTCACTAAATGATATATTGCTCACACAGGCCATGGGCATATGTGGAATTGCACCCCAAAATACATTCAGCTGCTTCTCCTGAGTACGGGGATACCACATGTGTGGCACTTTTTGGGAGCCTAGCCGCGTACGGGGCCCCGAAAACCCAGCACCACCTTCAGGATTTCTAAGGGCATACATTTTTGATTTTACTCCTCACTACCTATCACAGTTTTGAAGGCCATAAAATGCCAAGATGGCACAAACCCCCCCCAAATTACCCCATTTTGGAAAGTAGACACCCCAAGCTATTTGCTGAGAGGCATGGTGAGTATTTTGCAGCTCTCATTTGTTTTTGAAAATGAAGAAAGACCAGAAAAAAAAATTTTTTTTTTCTTTTTTCAATTTTCAAAACTTTGTGACAAACAGTGAGGTCTGCAAAATACTCACTATACCTCTCAGCAAATAGCTTGGGGTGTCTACTTTCCAAAATGGGGTAATTTGGGGGGGGTTTGTGCCACCTGGGCATTCCATGGCCTCCGAAACTGTGATAGGCAGTGAAGAGTGAAATCAAAAATTTACGGCCTTAGAAAGCCTGAAGGCGGTGCTTGGTTTTCGGGGTCCCGTGCGCGGCTAGGCTCCCAAAAAGTCCCACACATGTGGTATCCCCGTACTCAGGAGAAGCAACAGAATTTATTTTGGGGTGTAATTTCACATATTCCCATGGCACGTTTGAGCAATATAACATTTAGTGACAACTTTGTGCAAAAAAAAAAAAAAAAAAAAAAAAATTTGTCTCTTTCCCGCTACTTGTGTCACAATATAAAATATTCCATGGACTCGACATGCCTCTCAGAAAATAGCTTGGGGTGTCTACTTTCCAAAATGGGGTCATTTGGGGGGGGTTTGAACTGTCCTGGCATTTTATGCACAACATTTAGAAGCTTATGTCACACATCACCCACTCTTCTAACCACTTGAAGACAAAGCCCTTTCTGACACTTTTTGATTACATGAAAAAATTATTTTTTTTTGCAAGAAAATTACTTTGAACCCCCAAACATTATATATTATTTTAAAGCAAATGCCCTACAGATTAAAATGGTGGGTGTTTCATTTTTTTTTTTTTCACACAGTATTTGCGCAGCGATTTTCAAACGCATTTTTTGGGGAAAAAACACACTTTTTTAAATTTTAATGCACTAAAACACACTATATTGCCCAAATGTTTGATGAAATAAAAAAGATGATCTTAGGCCGAGTACATGGATACCAAACATGACATGCTTTAAAATTGCGCACAAACGTGCAGTGGCAACAAAATTAATACATTTTTAAAAGCCTTTAAAAGCCTTTACAGGTTACCACTTTAGATTTACAGAGGAGGTCTACTGCTAAAATTACTGCCCTCGATCTGACCTTCGCGGTGATACCTCACATGCATGGTGCAATTGCTGTTTACATTTGACGCCAGACCGCCGCTTGCGTTCGCCTTAGCGCGAGAGCAGGGGGGACAGGGGTGCTTTTTATTTATTTATTTTTTTTCTTTATTATTTTTTTGCTTTTTTATCTTATTTTTAAACTGTTCCTTTCATTTTTTTTTTTTTAAATCATTTTTATTGTTATCTCAGGGAATGTAAATATCCCCTATGATAGCAATAGGTAGTGACAGGTACTCTTTTTTGAAAAAATTGGGGTCTATTAGACCCTAGATCTCTCCTCTGCTCTCAAAGCATCTGACCACACCAAGATCGGTGTGATAAAATGCTCCCCCAATTTCCCAATGGCGCTATTTACATCCGGCGAAATCTAAGTCATAAAATGCTCGTAGCTTCCGGTTTCTTAGGCCATAGAGATGTTTGGAGCCACTCTGGTCTCTGATCAGCTCTATGGTCAGCTGGCTGAATCACCGGCTGCATTCTCAGGTTCCCTGTTGAGACAGGAGAGCCAGAGAAAAACACGGAAGACGGTGGGGGGGGGGGGGGCATTCCCTCCCACGGCTTGTAAAAGCAGTCTAGAGGCTAATTAGCCGCTAGGATTGCTTTTACATGAAAGCCGACCGCTGGCTAAAAAGAATGATACCAAGATGATACCTAAACCTGCAGGCATCATTCTGGTATAACCACTCAAAGTCGTGAATGGCGTACCTGAAGACAAAAAAATGGTTAACAATAAAGCACAGTAAACGGTAAAGTATAAAAAATTGCATACCTGAAAAGCAAACATGATAAAACATAATAACAATAAAACATTGCAGAATAGAATACAGTAAAAAAGAGCAGAACAATAGAGAGAGAGAATAGAGAGAGAGAACAATAAAACGACAACTATTTTTTTTTATTTTTGTGTTTTTTTTTTTTTTTTTTTACACTTTTTTTTTGTAACTGTAACTTTTATAACTGTAACCGCTTCCAGGTTCGGGTCTCTCAAAATGCGATGGCATCTTGGGAGACCCTGTGAAAGTGTGCCTAGTCTGTGCAATGCTGTACCCTTCGCTAATACTCAACTAGTGAATGGTAGCGTTCAAAACATTCACCAATGCAAAGACCAGGATTGTCAGGACAGGAGGGACAATAATAGTGAGTGTCACGCCTATATCCGCGCTTGCTGCAGACACAACATCTTTTTTTGGGGGGGTTCGTTGGGTAGGGGTACTCGGGAGGACATAAAGAAAATGCCTCTCATGCAGCCGACTGCATTTGGTTGGGGATGTGAATGGGGGAAGTACGGGCGCTGCAGAAGCGGTGGGTTCCCAATTAGGATTGGCGAATGCAGCAGGAAGGGCACTATGGGCACGACGGGCCTGTGTTTGTCTTTTTGGTGGCAGCGGGACACTACTTGTGCTTGCCACCTCACCAGCTTGAACTGCACTTATGGGACTCGCCACGTCACCAAGTGTTACTGCAGTGCTGGTTTGACTACGACCGGGGTGTACTAGGCCGCTGGTGCTTGCCAGTTCACCAAAACGCTACAAAAAAAAGTGACAGTGATCGATCGATACTGCACTTGGGTGGGCTGGACTGGGCTGGGCCGGGCGGAGGGGCAAAACGCAGGTGCTAGCAGGTATCTGGGCTGATCCCGCTAACACTGCGTTTTTGGGAACCCTAAACTGCTGGGGACGCCAGTATAGATCTGATCGGATCAGATATTGATGCGTTCAGATACTATACCACTAAGGGAGGTGTACGGTGCGTGTACGGTGCGTGCATGGGTGTTCGCGGTACTGGTGCTAATCTGACGCTGCCTAGGGCGACGCATATCACCGCCGGGCGATCAGGGGGCTAAACCTTTTTTCGGTAATAAACGGCGGGTGCCCTGACACTATAAAAAATAAACAAACTAACCAGCGTCACCCGTAACGGTTATACGGTGATCAGTGGTAAAAGGGTTAACTAGGGGGCCATCAAGGGGTTAAAACATTTATTAGGTAGTATATGGGGGTCCCTGACGCTATAAAACACTGACGGCGAACCTAAATATTTACGTCCCTAACTAGCGTCACCAGCGACACTAATACAGCGATCAGAAAAATGATCGCTTAGCGACACTGGCGACAGGGGGTGATCAAGGGGTTAAAACTTTATTAGGGGGGGTAAGGGGGGTACCCTAGACCTACAGGGGGGTAACAGTCACTACCCTAACACTGCTAACTGTCACAAACTGACACTATGCAGTAATCAGGAAAAAAAAAACAAAAAAACAAAAAAACCTGCTTGGTGTCAGTTTGTGACAGGGGGGGGGGTGATTGGGGGGGGATCGGGGGGCGATCGGGGGTGTAAGGTATGCCTGGCATGTTCTACTGTGTGTGTGTGTGTGTGTGTGTTGGTGCACTTACATGTCATCTCCCCTCGGCGCTGGAACGGAAACTCCCGAGCCGAGGAGAGATGACATCACATCCTCTGCCTCTGTGTACTATACAGAGGCAGGGGATGTTTGTCATTGGCTGGGAGCGATCGCGAGGGGGGGGCCACGATCGGATGGCCTCCCCCTCGTCTCCCATCGCTTCCAACCAAATGCCGACCGCAGCTGGCACCGGGGGGGGGTCCGATCGGACCCCCCACCCGCGGGAAGGCAATCACGTTTCAGGTACGTGATTTTGCCTGCCCGTGCCGCTCTGCTCACGTATATAGGCGTGAGGCGGTCGGCAAGTGGTTAATGCATAGAATGCATTAAGATAAAAAACTTTCTGATTTTACAAATCCTTTAACTTTTTGATGATATTCTATTTTTTTTTGAGATGCACCTGTAGATAGCTGTGAACAATTCCAACTGTCAGCACAGGCAGAAAGCACAATAGGTTGTTGGTTTACAAGATTTCTAGCAGAATCAAAAGGCGCTTATACAACAGGTATAACAAAGCATCTTCAATGGTATATTTACCAGACCAAAGGGATGCGACCAATAAAAATGTATTATTAGGGTTTCTTATATTTTAAAGTGGAACTTGAGCCATTGGGGGCTGCAAGAGCACTTGGCATAATGTGCAAGTTCAGGATTCTTCAAACCTCTATGCTAAGTTTAGCTGTGTGGCAGACCTTGTCGCCCCTCTAAAAAATGATCCAGTGTGGATTGCTTTTAAGAGGCGGCAAATTGGCGATAGGTCGCCCCCTCACCGCCTGTAAGTGCTGCATCACAGTGCAGATTGCAAAACTGTTGCATTGCAGCCCCATTCACTTGAATGTCATGTTTGGTGGCAGTATTGCCCGCTCGACACAACAGAGTGTATCATTTTTGCTGCGAAGCAAAGCTTGAGCAGTGATACTTACACACAACCCTGTTCAGCTACCTTTGCAGCTTGGGAGGAGGGTGTTTAAACGCAGCTAAACCGAATCACAAGTATAAAGAGCCCTTGTACTTAACACGCACCCGCATTGTACTGCGGACAGGTGGCGGCTGTAGACAAAGCAACATACTGGTATGTGGCTGCCTACTTCTGGGTTAGGGTGTGCGCCCCAGGATTGTGATTGTACACAGCGGGAGCCTGTCTTCAAGACCCGGCCAGTGATTCACAGTTGGGACATGCTGATCAGCTGTGTACAATGACAGCCCAGAGCTCTTTGTTAAAAGTCAACACAGAGCTCTGTACACAGGGAGAGATCTGTTGGTTTCTCATCGCTGCAAAGTGGGGATGAGAAATTTTAGAGATCGTTAGTAAAAAGCAGCACACATTACACCTAGTTAGGCACCTATTTAACCCCTTGATCTCCAACCCCTTCCCAGCCAGTGTCCTTAGTACAGTGACAGTGTATATTTTTAGCACTGATCACTGTAATAATGTCACTGGTGATCTCAATGGCAGTTAGTCCATCCCCCCCCCCAGCGCCAGTTAATGTCAGATTGACCGCCGCAAAATAAGTCCCATCATAAGTCATTGATCGCCACCATTAGTAGTATGAAAAAAAGAAACATTCCAGTATACATACCATAGTTTGTAGGCACTATAACTTTTACGCAAACCAATTAATGTACACTTTTTTTTTTTTTTTAATCAAAAACATGTAACAGAATAAATTTTAGCCAAAATTTATTAAGAAATTAGTTTTATAGCAAAAAGTATTGTTTTTTTTCCCAAAATGTTCTGTCTTTTTTTAAAATGATATCCTTTATATCGCAAAAAATAAAAAAAAACACAGAGGTGATCAAATACCACCAAAAAAAAAAAGCTCTATTTGTGTGAAAAAAATTATGTAAATTTCATATAGGCACAGCGTTGCATGACCGTGCAATCTGCAGTTAACCACTTCCCGCCCAAGGTACGTCACATGACATCATGGACTTTGAGTGAGGATATCTGAATGATGACTGCAGCTACAGGCATCATTCAGATGATATCTTTTTCAGCTGGTGATTCTGTGCACCGTAAGAACGATCATCGGCAGTTCAGCCGCTTGATCGTTCTTACAGGCGGCGGGAGGGGACGTTCCCCTTCCCGCTGCTCTCTGGTGCTTTTTCCGGCTCACCTGTGCGATCGGTGAGCCGGAGAACGAATCGGTCAACGCCGGACGTTTACCATAGAGATTTCTGGTGACCAGATGGTCCCCAGTCATCTCTATGTCCCTCTGAGGCCCAGGCGCCACGTTATGATGTGATGTCACGTCTGGGCCGGTGGAAGTAAACAAAGCCAAGGACATGGGTGGAAAGGCCGAGAGAGTTTATCTATTTTTTTTATCTCAGCCTTTCCAGCCTGCATGCTCGCGCACAGAAGCAAACGTATACGTAAGTCACGCCCACATATGTAAACGACGTTCAAATTACACATGTGAGGTATCGCTATGTGCATTAGAGCAAAAGCAACAATTCTAGCCCAAGACCTGTAACGTTAAACTTGTAACCTGTAAAAAATTTTAAAGCGTCGCCTATGGAAATACCATGTGACATAAACATTTGCAGCGACCCCCATTTTATTACCTAGGGTCTCTGCTAAAAAAAACATATAATGTTTGGGGGTTCTGAGTAATTTTCTAGAAATAAAATGATGATTTTTACATGTAGGAGCGAAGTGCCTGAATTGTCCCGGATGGGAAGTGGTTAAAGTAGCGCAGTGCAGAATAGCAAAAAATGGCCTGGTCATGAAGGGCATAAAATCTGCTGAACTGGTTAAAGCAGGGTTCCAGTTGTTTTTGTGTTTAATAAAAGTCAGCAGCTACAATAAGACCCCTTGCACACTGGGGGCACGTTAGCGCTAAAGTGCAGCTTGTTTTAACTGCACTTAAGCGCTGTTTAAGTGGTGCTTTTCAGCCGCTAGTAGGGAGCTTTTGACCCCAAAGAAGGGGTAAAAAGCGAAAAGCGCTTCGAAAGCGATGCCCATTCCTTTCAATGGGCAGGGTGTTTTTGGGAGCACTAAATACATCGCTCCCAAACCGCCCTTAAGATGCTGCTTGCTGGACCTTTCCTAACGTCCCACAAGTGCACCGCCCCGGTGTGAAGAGTCACACTGCAATGAATGGGAGGCGCTTTTCAGGTGCTTTTAAAATGCCTGAAAACAGCCTCAGTGTGAAAGGGGTCTAAGGCTCGATTCACACCTATGCATGTTGCTTTTGAGCGTTTTTGGAGTTTTTTTTTTCACGCTTGCCACGTTTTTGAGCAGCGTTTTTGCTGCGTTTTTGACGCGTTTTGCGTTTTTTTTTTTTTTTTTTTTGAAAAAAAATTGAAAAAAAAAAAAGGCAAAAACGCTGCAAAAACGGTGCACTTGCGTTTTTGATGCTTGTTCATCGAATTCTATTACATGCAAAACGCTGCATTTTGCATGAAAAAAAGTCCCTGACCCTTTCCAAAAATGCAGAGATACAAAAAGGCATTGATGTGCACATGTTCCATAGGAACCCATGTTAAAAAATTCCCATGCATTTCTGCAAAATGCATCAAAAAACGCGCTAGTGTGAATGGAGCCTAACTGTAGCTGCTGACTTTTAATAAACAGACCCCCAGCATGTTTTTGTTTACCTAGTTAGAGTGATTGTAAACCCTTACCTTGTAAAACAGGCAAAACATTTGTGTATAGATACAAAAAACATCATAAATATCCCCCCCCTTTTTTATTCATTTTTTCATAAATGATCACCTGTCCTCTGTTCTCAGGTGCATAAAAGCACACTGAGCTTCCCAGTGAATGGCTGTGTGTGCGTGTGTGTGTGTTCTGATCATTGGAGGAGAGCAGACTGAGAGCGACAGCTAGAGAACTGACCATGGCGTGTTCTGCTGCTTAGTGTGGTCAGTTTTTATTAGGAAAGCAGAGGGACCGACAGGAACACCAGGGACTTCACATAAAGCAATACAAAGAGAACAGGATATTTTCTCAAATTCATTCATAACAGCTGTGTTGACTAATCTGATTGACCCAGAGCTATCACATGGTATTTGGGGGCCAATCACAACACCCTGTACCATGTGCTTAGCTGTAACCAATCACAGATCATTAGTGATCACAGCTGTCACGTATGGTTAACCCATTCATGACAGTTAAAACTTTGCTGTTACAATGATATTCATTGCAGCAACAAACAAAATGTGAAAAAAATAATCCCTGATCACCCACCGTACAGTGTTACTATGGTGACACTGAACTACTATGATGACAGGGTGTGGGAAAAAAAAACAAAAAAACTGAATAAAAGATGACTTAATTATTTTTAACATACTGTCACCAGTCCCTGATGACCACTACATCAATCATATGATGACGCTGTACTGCACTGGTGACGTATGTAAAAAAAATTGTGGGGAAAAAAAAAAAGAATTGTATTCAATTCCTTAATTTAAAAAAAAAATTGTGTCACAAAATGACAACTTCCACAATCTCACCATGCTTCTTACTAAATGCTTCAGACTGACTTTCCAAAAAGGGGTTATTTTGGGGGGGGGGGGGGATTTGAACTGGCCTAGTATTTTAGGGCCTCTAGCAATGAGATCGGCCATTAGTACATCAGAATTGATCAATTTTTAAATATATATCATATATATTTGTAGACGCTATAACTTTCGCTCCAACTAATTAATATACACTTATTGGGATTTTTTTTAAGCAAAGACCTGTAGCAGAATACATTTTGGCCTAAATTTATCCTAAAATTTGATTTTATTGGATGTTTTTATGACACAAAATAGAAAATAACATTTTTATTTTTTTTTTCAAATTTTTTTGTCTTTTTCGCTTATCTTTCGCAAATAATAAAAAAAACCCAGGGGTCAATTCACTAAGAGTTAAATAACGCTGAAAAATTGCGGTACAATAGCGCATGCAGAAATAATTGTGCAAATGTTCAATTCACTAAGAATTGTGCGGTAAATAACTACGGCGGTAAAATTTGGATAATGAGGTAATAACCGCATATTTTCATGCGTTAATTTATCGCATTGAGCTGGTTGCTAAGAAGCGGGCTAGAAAGCCGGCTGCCACGTCCTTAACAACAGATGACTCATCAGCTGTCAGCGGGTTCCATCTGCCCTTAGCTCAAGCATGCAGGCAGGACGGTGTGCTTAGCTGAGAAAAGCCCTCCTCCTTTCCTCCCCCTCCTGAAGATTCCTGGGATGTATGACATCATTTGCCTAGGCAAAAAAACAGGAAGTAACCGAAGAAATGTAAAAAAAAAAAAAGTTTTAAACAAGTAAATAGATTATAACTTCCTATCTATTTACTAATGTTAGCAACATGAGGATTTAATCCTTATTTAAAATTAATCAAGCTTGATTGAGGGAGTGAAGTTCCATTTTAAGTAAAACATTTTATTAAGTACAAAAAGAACATAAAGACCTAGTAGCCTCCACCACACACCATTAAGAAGGGATTTCTTCTCACTTTGGTAAGATTCCCTTCCACTTCTTGTATATCTAGGACAGGAAGTGAAAGAAAATCCCCCCCCCCCCCCCACACACACACACACACACACAAAGAAAACCTGAAAAGGTTTAATTCTTATTTACTCTTTCCAGAACTAAAAAAAGGCTTTAGAAATTCTATACAGTACATATATGGTGGCAAGGTGTACGCCGCTGGCAACCCGCTCCCGCTGTGATTCGACTCGCCGATCGTTCCAGAGAGAGGCAGAACGGCGGTCTGCCTATGTAAACAAGGCAGATTGCCATTCTGTGACATGGGAAGATAGATATCTGGGTTTCTGCTAAGCAGGAACACGCATCTCTGTCTTCTCACAGTTAGCAAGCACTCCCTAGGAACACATTTAACCCTTTGAACGCCCTTGATGGTTAACCCCTTCCCAGACAGTGTCATTAGTACAGTGACAGTGCATATTTTTTAGCTGTATTAGTGTTACTGGTTCCCAAAAAATGTCACTTGGTGTCTGATTTGTCCGTTGTAATGTTACAGTCCTGCTATAAGTCGCTAATCGCACATCATTACTAGTAAAAATAAATAAAAATTCCATAACAATATCCCATAGTTTGTAGACGCTGTCGCTTTTGCGCAAACCAATCAATATATGCTTATTGGGATTTTTTTTTACCAAACATATGTAGCAGAATACATATTGGCTTAAATTTTTGAAGAAATTTGATATTTAAAAAAAATAATATTTTGGATATGTTTTATAGCACAAAGTAGAAAATGTTTTTTTTTTTTTTTTCAAAATTGTCAGGATTTTTTTTTGTTTATAGCGCTAAAAATAAATACCGCAGAGGCGATCAAATACCACCAAAAGAAAGCGCTATTTGTGGGAAAAAAATGAAATCAATTTAATTTAGGTACAGTGTCGCATGACTGCGCAATTGTCAGTTAACCACTTCAGCCCCGGAAGATTTGGCTGCTGAATGACCGGGCCATTTTTTTGCGATTCGGCACTGCGTTGATTCAACTGACAATTGCGCGGTCGTGCGATGTTGCACCCAAACAAAATTGACGTCCTTTTTCCCCCACAAATAGAGCTTTCTTTTGGTGGTATTTGATCACCTCTGCAGTTTTTATTTTTTGCGCTATAAACAAAAAAGGAGTGAAAATTTTGAAAAAAAACGCAATATTTTGTAATTTTTACTATAATAAATATTCCCATTAAAAAAAAAAAAAAAACAAAACAAATTTTTTCTCAGTTTAGGCCGATATGTATTCTTCTACATATTTTTGGTAAAAAAATTTTTATTATAATTTTTTTTTTTTTTACTAGTAATGACGGCGATCTGCGATTTTTATCAGGACTGCGACATTATGGCGGACACATCGGACACTTTTGACACATTTTTGGGACCATTGGCATTTATACAGCGATCAGTGCTATAAAAATGCACTGATTACTGTAAAATGTAATTGGCAGGGAAGGGGGTAACACTAGGGGGCAATCAAGGGGTTAACTGTGTTCCCTAGGTGTGTTTCTAACTGTAGGGGGAGGGGACTGACCTAGAGGAAGAGCTAATAAGAACTCACGGTCTGTCACGCCTCACAGAACAGGGATTTGTGTGTTTACACACACACTTCCCTGTTCTGCCTCTCGTGGCCGGCAGTCATCGCAACCGTCGGTCACGAGCATCGGCACCTCCGCTGTGCAGCGTGCGCGTGCCTACTATCCCGATCCTGCGAGCCAACGTAAAGCTACGCCAACACACCATGGAGCATCAGGTATCGCCAAAAACTTTTATTGCAGAAAGATCACATCACAAAGAACCAAGTGGTTTCTGCAATACAAGTTTTGGATGATATCTGATGATCCACGGTGTGCTGGTGAATATGTGCGTTTCATGACAAGCCTAGTTTCCAGCTGGTACATGCTACATTACCCACTACTGAAAAGTCTATGCCCAGGAAATTGTGCGGTGGGGCTATGGACAGTACCTTGTTTTGGACTTGAACTCAATGCAACCTCCCACAAGTGTACATTGGTGTAGGTTGCACATTCAAGGTAACGTAATATGCATATTTATGTTACTTCTTTTTTTTTTTTTCGTAGGGTACGTCCAGGAACTCCAGCTGCAAATTGGTTTAAAGATGCCTGCAGTTGCCTTTCTGTTGAAGAGAGCAAGCTGTTTAGAAACGTAGGAGGAAGAACTTGATACAAATCGGTAACAGAATCATCAACACATTTCTGCAGTTAATACGGTTTATAAATGTATTATTTTGATCCAATTGTAAGATCCAATTTTTTTTTTTTCTAACCCCCAAATAGAGACGGACAACTGCAGGACACCCCGCTATGGACCCAAGAGAGAGTCAGGTCCGAGCTCTGTCCCAGCCTGACCTAGAAATTGATGGGGACGAAGACTCTGGTATTGAAGATGAACCAAGAGCAGAAGACAGAAACTCTACTATCTTTGTTGCCTTTAAAGGGGATATAAAAGACCAAGACTTGCAGCAGAAACTGGAAAAGATAATATATGGAGTGCCTGAGCTGATTAACATGGGTAAGCCTCCATATGTTGCGAGTAAGCCATTTTCTTTGAAGGTTTAGTTCACCCGAAGGTGATATTATGGTTATAGGCGGTGCCTGGTGGATGAGTCAAACCCTGTCTGGGATACTCCAACAGCAAGATCTCCCATAATTCCTGACTCTGACCCTGTTTACTGGGGGTTTTGGTTTTTCCCACCCACTTTTCCTTGTTCCAGCTACTCCTGTTACATTTTTCATATGAAAAAACGAGACAAAGTAAATTTGTCAAACAAGGAAATCTCACCAATAGGAACCAGAGAGATACAAAACTCCCCAACATTGAAATAAAACGGTCATATAATAGGGCGGACTGATCCTTTAATCATTGCCTTATAGCTTTTTTAGAGGTAAAGCAGAGCTCCAGTTCCCATAATCATTTTTTTTCAAATGCTCCCCTATCATTGTTAGCACTTAAGATTGGCACTATATTACTAATGTTTTCCTTCTTCTTGCTTTAAAATCTAACCTGATCTCGGAAGCAGGCAGGGGCCATTGAGGTTGTGGGCATCTGAAGCCCGCTTGTCTTTATTTCTGGGATTCGGTGCAGCTTGCTACCCAGCATGCACCTCCCGATCTCGTACCTGCGCAGTATCTTCATGACCATTTTCCATATCAATGGTGGCGTCTGCTGAAGCTCCTACCCTGTTGTTATGGCAACCTGTCAGTCAGAGGAGCTTTAGGCGATTGCCATGAACTCCTGGGATAGATGACGCCGATATCCCAGGAGTCCAAGGGAATCGGCTTATGACGATATCGCCTAGGCGGCCGGACCGGAAGTGCCGCATAAACATATCAAAATGAGATATTTAGACATAAAAATATTAGCCAGTGAGGATGGGTGGATGCAAGTAAATTGTAAAAATGGATGGAACTCCGCTTTAAAATAGCACTAAAGGCAAAACGTTTTTTTTTTTTCATTTTGGATATAGTAAGGGAGGGTTATAATCCCTGTCAGTTTTTTTTTTTTTTGCTGTGTCTCATTGGGGAGATTTCCTTTCACTACCTTTCAATGTCAAAACAGGAAGTGAGAGCAAATCCCTCGAAAGTGACCACTAGTTTCCCCATTGAAAGATTTCCTCTCTATTCCTGTTCTGGGTACAACCCAAAATTTGTGATTTTCTTTTACTTTCACTTTTGGTTATGAAGGTAAACAGGACAAATAGAGAGGGTGAATCTCCCTAACAGGGACACAGACAGCATTACAAGCCTGACAGGGGTTCTAATCTCTTTCCATGCTATCCAAAACTAAAAAAAAGTTTTGGCTTCAGTTATACTTTAAATAAAAACACGTCTTGACTAAAATTGCAAATAAAGTAAAACATAATTACACACAGTGGGTATAGAAAAGAATCACCCCCTTTAAAATAAACACATTTTGTTACTTTGCAACCTGGAATGAAGACAGACACAGCTTTTGTTTTATCCAGCTGTATTTACTCAGTTCAACTTATAACATCCATGTGAAAGAAATAACACCATGTCAGAAAAAAAACTGGAAAAAGGATCACCCCCTTCCTAAAATGATTTGTAAACTCAATCAGGTGTAGCTAATCACCTTCTCAATGGTACACGAAGCCATTTGACTTTCAGCTGTGATCACCTGTAGTCATTTTGATTAGCGCAGCATGGTCCCTGGTAGTGTAACTGAAGCAAACAATCAACTATGGGTGGCAAGGCACTGTCAAAAGATCTCCGGGATAAAGTTGTGGACGGGCACAAGTCAGGAGATGGATACAACATTTTTTTTAAGGGTTTAGCAATGCCTAAAAGAACAGTGAAGTCTATTATTAGGAAGTGGAAGATATTTGGTACAACACAGACCCTCCCTGGATCAGGACGTCACCCCAAACTGGATGAAAGAGCCAGGAGGAAACTGGTCAGAGAGACTACCAAGAGGCCATCAGCAACTCTGAAAATGACCACACAGTGGTTTCAGGAGTAAAAGGTGAATGTCCTTGCATGGGCTAGTCAGCCCAGACTTAAACCCCATTGAAAATCTGTGGAATGATTTGAAGACTGCAGTCCACAAATGGTCACCATCAAATGTATCTGAACTTGAGCAGTTCTGCAAAGAAGAGAGGGCAAATATTGCATAGTCTAGATGTGCAAAGTTAGTAGAGATATATCCCAACAGACTGAAGTCTGTAATTAAAGCAAAAGGTGGTTCAACAAAATACTGACACAAGGGGGTGCTCCTTTTTCCAACTCAGTGATTCTGTTTTTGATTTTTTTTTTCTTTTTTGTGACATGTTGGTGTTTTATATCTTTCACTTGGATATTATAAGTTGCACTTAAATAGTAAATAGAGTTGGATAAAACAAAAAACTGGGTCAGTCTTAATATCAGGCTGCAAAGCAACAACATGTGATTATTTTAAAGAGGGGTGATTCTTTTCTCCACCCACCGTAGCTGTGCCCATTTGTTCTGCTGAATATGTATACCTGCTAAAGGTTACTTCTGTCTCTGTTTTTGTGTCTTGCTGATGTTGGATGGTATAGAAGTGTTTTTCTTCATTGCTTTAAATAAAAATGTAAAGAATTTCCTTCGCGCTGGTAGATGTGAAAAAGAAATACGATTTTATCTAAATAGTGTAAAATACTATATGTGAATATTGCAGCAAAATTAAAAGTGCTCACACAACCACTTAATGGATAAATAATTAAATGAATTTCGCGCAATATTAGCAAGGGTGATGTGTATGGTGGGGACAAAAATAACTATTAAGGTGTCTGTATAAATAAGTAGGATCAACGATCTCTATGTTGGACCATATACTTATTACCACTAATTGACATTCGAGTGAAGGTGCTGTATTAAAGTGAAAACGTGCCAGTGTCTAAATGCCAAAAAAGGGGGGCAATTACAGTGCCAGCAAGGTTAAAATACCATAAATAAATTAACGTGAATGGATACTGGTGAATAAAAATCCTTGTGTAAAGTCCTTATAAAATTGAATAAATTAATATAAAGTGCAACCCATCAAAGAAGAGTTCACATGTGTACACAGACAGGGTGTGTGAACCTGCTTGTCAGGAAGAGTTAGGAGGAGTTAGGGAGAGTGTTCCGGCCTGTGAGGGATAGCTCAGGGTTCCTCCGGAGTCCTGTATCAACAATCCTGGTCGGATGAAAGACTCCCCATTTCGGATAATAAATCCGGTGTCCTCGGTGTGAGGGAGGGACAAGTGTATCAGATGCCTATATCCATCTGCTGAAGGAATACCGCTGTTACCGGGTAACGTATGTGAATATCAGCCTCTACAGAGCCGAGGGAGCCGAGGGAGCACAGGAGAAGATTCAGAAAGTTAAGCACTAAGAGGGAGAAGTGTTCAGACAGCGCTTCCACACTGCATGGATTTTACTACCACAGCTCGATTTGTACTAACCTAAGGTGAGAGTCCAGAGAGACTGTACTAGAGGACACCACTGTAGGAACCATTTATCCACTACACAGAACATACACAGATCTGAATAGAAGGACTGTTTTACCTCTTCAACAGCGCCATCTATCCTAGAATTTATGAATTGTGCATTTTGAATCCTGCAATGCTGCTACTTTAATATTTATTTTTAAAGGCACAGTTAGATGAATTGTGATTGCACTGCATTTAGTTTACTGTTGATATCAATCTGCTGTTAACTATTCACCTTCTTTGATGGGTTGCACTTTATATTAATTTATTCAATTTTATAAGGACTTTACACAAGGATTTTTATTCACCAGTATCCATTCACGTTAATTTATTTATGGTATTTTAACCTTGCTGGCACTGTAATTGCCCCCCTTTTTTGGCATTTAGACACTGGCACGTTTTCACTTTAATACAGCACCTTCACTCGAATGTCAATTAGTGGTAATAAGTATATGGTCCAACATAGAGATCGTTGATCCTACTTATTTATACAGACGCCTTAATAGTTATTTTTGTCCCCACCATACACATCACCCTTGCTAATATTGCGCGAAATTCATTTAATTATTTAAATAAAAATGACTGCTAGAATCTGGTTACTGCAAGAAGGTTCTTCACATCACACTATTAAAGTGGATGTAAACCTGAACTTTTTTTTTTTTTTTTCTATATATATCATACTGTAGAGTATAAGATTTCCTATCATTTGAGCCCAGTCTTGCCACACAGAGTTAATCCATCTCTGAGCAATCCTCTTTTATTGTTCAGTGAGATAAATCTTGACAAACTGAGAAAAACTTTGTCAAATCCTCCCCCTTGCTGTGATGACAGGTGATTTACATATCTTGTGCACTAGCCTAATAGACATGCATTATTTTTTAATTCCCACCCCCACTCCTTTCTTCAGCAGCTCTGCAAGGATTGGCTGTTCCACACCTCAGCATGATTTGGCATGCTCTAGTCATGTGGTTACTTTCCTGTCTTTTCACTGGATGTTAGAGATCATAGCAGAAGTTCAGTTAGGCCCCTTTCACAATTACACAACTTGTCCCACGATTTTGTACTGCAAAATCGTATGACAAGTCATTCTCCATGATTTTCAATGACTACCATTCATATTGGCACGACTTTAAGTCGTGCCGACTTGAAAGTAGTCCCTGCACTACTTTGGTCCAACTTCTATGCGAGTTGTACTCCATAGACCTCAATGTTAAACCCTGAAGTAGCATGCAAGTCGTGCCTGAATAATATAGACACGACTTCAGTACGACTTTGTAAGCACAAGCCTGGCTCGCTGATCGGGAAAGGAAAACTTTTTTTTCCTTTCCCGATGAGCGACAGGCAGTGCTGACAGCTGTCTGGTATGAATCCAGAGGGGGAACTCCACGCCAAGTTTTAAATGAAAAAAACGGCCTGGGTTCCCCCCCAGGGGCATACCAGGCCCTTAGGTCTGGTATGGATCTAAGGGGAACCCCCTACGCCGAAAAATCGGCGTGGGGTCCCCCCCAAAATCCATGCCAGACCCTTATCCGAGCACGCAGCCCGGCCGGTCAGGAATGGGGGTGGGGACGAGCGAGCGCCCCCCCCCCCCCCTCCTGGACCGTACCAGGCCGCATGCCCTCAACATGGGGGGTGGGTGCTTTAGGGCATGGGGGGCACCCTGCCGGCCCCCCCACCCCAAAGCACCTTGTCCCCATGTTGATGAGGACAAGGGCCTCTTCCCGACAACCCTGGCCGTTGGTTGTCGGGGTCTACGGGCAGGGGGCTTATCGGAATCCGGGAGCCCCCTTTAATAAGGGAGCCCCCAGATCCCGGCCCCCCACCCTATGTGAATGAGTATGGGGTACATGGTACCCCTACCCATTCACCTAGGGAAAAAAGCGTCAATAAAAAACACAGTACACAGGTATTTAAAATAATTTATTAGGCAGCTCCGGGATCTTCTTCCGACTTCGGGGGTCCTCTTCCGACTTCGGGGGTCTCTCCGGCGTCTCCTCCCGGTGTCCTGATCTTCTGCCGGCTCCTCCGCTTTCTTCTGCAGCTCAATTGCTAGCGGTGGTCCGGACTTCTGTCTTCTGCCTTCTTCTTTTCTTCCAGAGATGTTGACACGACGCTCTCTCCAGCTGGAATGGTCTCTGAACGCTCCGCAACGGACTTATATAGGCGGTGACCCCGCCCCCTTATGAGGTCACTGTCCCGGGGCATGCTGGGACTGTGCCGTCATAAGGGGGCGTGGTCATCACCCGGTGACCACGCCTCCTAAAACGTCACAGTCCCAGCATGCCCAGGGACTGTGACGGCATAAGGGGGCGGGGTCACCGCCTATATAAGTCCGTTGCGGAGCGCACAGAGACCATTCTGGCTGGAGAGAGCATCGTGTCAACATCTCTGGAAGAGAAGAGGGAAGAAGACGATCCAGAGGTCCGGACCACCGCTGGCAAAAGAGCGCCAGAAGATAGCGGTGGAGCCGGCAGAAGATGCGGACACCGGGAGAAGACGCCGGAGAGACCCCCGAAGTTGGAAGAGGACCCCCGAAGTCGGAAGAAGATCCCGGAGCTGCCTAATAAATTATTTTAAATACCTGTGTACTGTGTTTTTTATTGACGCTTTTTTCCCTAGGTGAATGGGTAGGGGTACCATGTACCCCATACTTATTCACATAGGGTGGGAGGCCGGGATCTGGGGGCCCCCTTATTAAAGGGGGCTCCCAGATTCCGATAAGCCCCCCCGCCCGCAGACCCCGACAACCAACGGCCAGGGTTGTCGGGAAGAGGCCCTTGTCCTCATCAACATGGGAACAAGGTGCTTTGGGGTGGGGGGGGCCGCAGGGCGCCCCCCCATGCCCCAAAGCACCCACCCCCCATGTTGAGGGTATGCGGCCTGGTACGGTCCAGGAGGGGGGGGGGCGCTAGCTCGTCCCCACCCCCATTCCTGACCGGCCGGGCTGCGTGCTCGGATAAGGGTCTGGTATGGATTTTGGGGGGCCCCCCACGCCGATTTTTCGGCGTAGGGGGTTCCCCTTACAATCCATACCAGACCTAAGGGCCTGGTATGCCCCTGGGGGGGGAACCCACGCCAGTTTTTTTTTATTTAAAACTTGGCGTGGAGTTCCCCCTTATGATTCATACCAACTACTGTATGTTTTCATTTGTTAATGCCAAAAACGTGGCAAAGTAGTACTGCTCCCAAATCGCGGTAAAATCGTGCGACTTTGAAGTCGTATAAGTGTGAAAGGAGCCTTAGAAATACACAGGAGAAAATGCATATTGACAAGGGGAGTGTAGAGGTGGGCGGGGAGTCTACTGGCATCACGACTCCACCCACTGAGCTCCAGACAACAGACCCGCCCACAGAATCTGCAGTTTTTCGGGTCTCATAACAGGCAGAGGGGAGACATTTGACAGGTAAAGATACATGCAGGAGGCGTGTATATCCTTATAGATAACCCCTATGGCAGTAGTTTAGAAAGGATGACATTGGGTTTACATCCACTTTAACCTACAAGGCCCAATTTTCATGATTTGTGTACTTCCTAATTTCATAATTTTCTATGTTGCCTCTTAGAGTGTGGCCAGCTGAAGTTAAAAAAGGTGGAACCATGGAACAGCGTTCGGGTCACATTCAACATCCCCAGGGAAGCTGCAGAGCGCTTGCGTCTTCTGGCTCAGGGCAACAACCAGCAGCTGCGGGATCTGGGAATTCTGTCTGTTCAGATAGAAGGTAGGAATATTATGAATGGTCACATACAGCTGTGTTTTATTATAATGCTTTCATTGCATTTAAAGCTGACCACTAGGCAAACAGCCAAATACACAGATAAAGTACAAATATTGGAGCTGTTTTACCTGCCAAATTAATTGTATTTGTGTTCATCCAGTTCTGACATTTAAACAGCTCTGCCAAACAGCACAATCCTGCCTGGCAGGGCAGGAGGCCTGATTTGTCTCTGCTGCAGTAAAGTCACACTTACAGGTTTTGTTCTTTACCAGCCTGTGACTGGACAGTGAAAGGATGTTTCATCTGTCTAAAACTCTACCTTCAAACTTTTTTGGATTTTAGAAGTTTAGTTTTACTTTAACCACTTGAGCCCCGGACCATTATGCTGCCTAAGGACCAGAGGTCTTTTTCCAATTTGGCACTGCGTCGCTTTAACTGCTAATTGCGCGGTCATGCAATGCTGTACCCAAACGAAATTTGCGTCCTTTTCTTCCCACAAATAGAGCTTTCTTTTGATGGTATTTGATCACCTCTGCGGTTTTTATTTTTTGCGCTATAAATGGAAAAAGACCGAAAATTTTGAAAAAAAAATGATATTTTCTACTTTTTGTTATAAAAAAAAATCCAATAAACTCAATTTTAGTCATACATTTAGGCCAAAATGTATTCGGCCACATGTCTTTGGTAAAAAAAATGTCAATAAGCGTATATTTATTGGTTTGCGCAAAAGTTATAGCGTCTACAAACTAGGGTACGTTTTCTGTAATTTACACAGCTTTTAGTTTATGACTGCCTATGTCATTTCTTGAGGTGCTAAAATGGCAGGGCAGTACAAAACCCCCCCAAATGACCCCATTTTGGAAAGTAGACACCCCAAGGAAATTGCTGAGAGGCATGTTGAACCCATTGAATATTTATTTTTTTTGTCCCAAGTGATTGAATAATGACAAAAAAAAAAAAATATTTACAAAAAGTTGTCACTAAATGATATATTGCTCACACAGGCCATGGGCCTATGTGGAATTGCACCCCAAAATACATTCTGCTGCTTCTCCTGAGTATGGGGATACCACATGTGTGGGACTTTTTGGGAGCCTAGCCGCGTACGGGGCCCCGAAAACCAATCACCGCCTTCAGGATTTCTAAGGGTGTAAATTTATGATTTCACTCTTTACTGCCTATCACAGTTTCGGAGGCCATGGAATGCCCAGGTGGCACAAAACCCCCCCAAATGACCCCATTTTGGAAAGTAGACACCCCAAGCTATTTCCAGAGAGGCATATTGAGTCCATGGAATATTTTATATTTTGACACAAGTTGCGGGAAAGTGACACATTTTTTTTTTTAAATTTTTTTTTTGCACAAAGTTGTCACTAAATGATATATTGCTCACACAGGCCATGGGCATATGTGGAATTGCACCCCAAAATACATTTAGCTACTTCTCCTGAGTACGGGGATACCACATGTGTGGGACTTTTTGGGAGCCTAGCCGTGTACGGGACCCCGAAAACCAATCACCGCCTTCAGGATTTCTAAGGGTGAAAATTTTTTATTTCACTCTTCACTGCCTATCACAGTTTCGGAAGCCATGGAATGCCCAGGTGGCACAAAACCACCCTAAATGACCCCATTTTGGAAAGTAGACACCCCAAGCTATTTGCTGAGAGGCATGGTGAGTATTTTGCAGCTCTCATTTGTTTTTGAAAATGAAGAAAGACAAGAAAAAACTTTTTTTTTTTTTCTTTTTTCAATTTTCAAAACTTTGTGACAAAAAGTGAGGTCTGCAAAATACTCACTATACCTCTCAGCAAATAGCTTTGGGTGTCTACTTTCCAAAATGGGGTAATTTGGGGGGGGTTTTGTGCCACCTGGGCATTCCATGGCCTCCGAAACTGTGATAAGCAGTCAAGAGAGAAATCAAAAATTCACGCCCTTAGAAAGCCTGAAGGCGGTGCTTGGTTTTCGGGCTTCCGTGCGCGGCTAGGCTCCCAAAAAGTCTCACACATGTGGTATCCCCGTACTCAGGAGAAGCAGCAGAATGTATTTTGGGGTGTAATTTCACATATCCCCATGGCATGTTTGAGCAATGTATCATTTAGTGACAATTTTGTGCAAAAAAAAAAAAATTTGTCTCTTTCCCGCAACTTGTGTCGCAATATAAAATATTCCATGGACCCGACATGCCTCTCAGCAAATAGCTTGGGGTGTCTACTTTCCAAAATGGGGTCATTTGGGGGGGGTTTTGAACTGTCCTGGCATTTTATGCACAACATTTAGAAGCTTCTGTCACACATCACCCACTCTTCTAACCACTTGAAGACAAAGCCCTTTCTGACACTTATTGTTTACATGAAATAGTTTTTTTTTTTTGCAAGAAAATTACTTTGAACCCCCAAACATTATATATTTTTTAAAGCAAATGCCCTACAGATTAAAATGGTGGGTGTTTCATTTTTTTTTTTTACACAGTATTTGCGCAGCGATTTTTCAAACGCATTTTTTGGGGAAAAAACACACTTTTTTAAATTTTAATGCACTAAAACACACTATATTGCCCAAATGTTAGATGGAATAAAAAAGATGATCTTAGGCCGAGTACATGGATACCAAACATGACATGCTTTACAATTGCGCACAAACGTGCAGTGGCAACAAAATAAATACATTTTTAAAAGCCTTTAAAAGCCTTTACAGGTTACCACTTTAGATTTACAGAGGAGGTCTACTGCAAAAATTACTGCCCTCGATCTAACCTTCGCGGTGATACCTCACATGCATGGTGCAATTGCTGTTTACGTTTGACGACAGACCGCCGCTTGCGTTCTCCTTAGCCCGAGAGCAGGGGGCGACAGGGGTGCTGTTTTTTTTTTTTTTTTTTTTTTTTTTTTTCTTTATTTTTTTTTGCTTTTTTATCTTATTTTTAAACTGTTCCATCATTTTTTTTTTTTTTTTTTTTTAAATCATTTTTATTGTTATCTCGGGGAATGTAAATATCCCCTATGATAGCAATAGGTAGTGACAGGTACTCTTTTTTTGAAAAAATTGGGGTCTATTAGACCCTAGATCTCTCCTCTGCCCTCAAAGCATCTGACCACACCAAGATCGGTGTGATAAAATGCTTCCCCAATTTCCCAATGGCGCTATTTACATCCGGCGAAATCTAAGTCATAAAATGCTCGTAGCTTCCGGTTTCTTAGGCCATAGAGATGTTTGGAGCCACTCTGGTCACTGATCAGCTCTATGGTCAGCTGGCTGAATCACCGGCTGCATTTTCAGGTTCCCTGTTGAGACAGGAGAGCCAGAGAAAAACACGGAAGACGGTGGGGGGGGGGGGGGCATTCCCTCCCACGGCTTGTAAAAGCAGTCTAGAGGCTAATTAGCCGCTAGGATTGCTTTTACATGAAAGCCGACCGCTGGCTGAAAAGAATGATACCAAGATGATACCTAAACCTGCAGGCATCATTCTGGTATAACCACTCAAAGTTGTGAATGGCGTACCTGAAGACAAAAAAATGGTTAACAATAAAGCACAGTAAACGGTAAAGTACAAAAAATTGCATACCTGAAAAGCAAACATGATAAAACATAATAACAATAAAACATTGCAGAATAGAATACTGTAAAAAAGAGCAGAACAATAGAGAGAATAGAGAGAGAGAGAGAGAACAATAAAACGACAACTATTTTTTTTTATTTTTATTTTTTTTACACTTTTTTTGTAACTAACTTTTATAACTGTAACCGGTTCCAGGTTCGGGTCTCTCAAAATGCGATGGCATCTTGGGAGACCCTGTGAAAGTGTGCCTAGTCTGTGGAATGCTGTATCCTACGCTAATACTCAACTAGTGCATAGTAGCGTTCAAAACATTCACCAATGCAAAGACCAGGATTGTCAGGACAGGAGGGACAATAATAGTGGGTATCACGCCTATATCCGCGCTTGCTGCAGACACAACATCTTTTTTGGGGGGGTTCGCTGGGTAGGGGTACTCGGGAGGACATAAAGAAAATGCCTCTCATGCAGCCGACTGCATTTGGTTGGGGATGTGAATGGGGGGTAAGTACGGGCGCTGTAGAAGTGGTGGGTTCCCAATTAGGATTGGCGAATGCAGCAGGAAGGGCATTATGGGCACGACGGGCCTGTGTTTGTCTTTTTGGTGGCAGCGGGACACTATTTGTGCTTGCCACCTCACCAGCTTGAACTGCACTTATGGGACTCGCCACGTCACCAAGTGTTACTGCAGTGCTGGTTTGACAACGACCGGGGTGTACTAGGCCGCTGGCGCTTGCCAGTTCACCAAAACGCTACCAAAAAATCTGTTGGCGATCGCAGGGATCAGGCCTGACTCTGCGAACGCTGCAGTTATGCGTTTTAGTCTTTTGTAAGTGACAGTGATCGATCGATACTGCACTTGGGTGGGCTGGGCTGGGCCGGGCCGGGCGGAGGGGCAAAATGCAGGTGCTAGCAGGTATCTGGGCTGATCCCGCTAACACTGCGTTTTTGGGAACCCTAAACTGCTGGGGACGCTAGTATAGATCTGATCGGATCAGATATTGATCCGTACAGATACTATACCACTAAGGGTGGTGTACGGTGCATGCGTGGGTGTTAGCGGTACTGGCGCTAACCTGATGCTGCCTGGGGCTGGTGCTTGCCAGTTCACCAAAATACTACCAAAAAAACTGTTAGCGATCGCAGGGATCAGGCCTGACTCTGCGAATGCTGTAGTTATGCGTTTAGTGTTTTGTAAGTGTCAGTGATTGATCGATACTGCACTTGGGTGGGCTGGGCTGGGCTGGGCGGAGGGGCAAAACGCAGGTGCTAGCAGGTATCTGGGCTGATTCCGCTAACACTGCGTTTTTGGGAACCCTAAACTGCTGGGGACGCTAGTATAGATCTGATCAGATATTGATCCATACAGATACTATACCACTAAGGGAGGTGTATGCTGCGTGCGTGGGTGTTAGCGGTACTGGCGCTAATCTGACGCTGCCTGGGGCGACGCATATCACCGCCGGGCGATCAGGGGGCTAAACCTTTATTCGGTAATAAACGGCGGGTGCCCTGACGCTATAAAAAATAAACGAACTAACCAGCGTCACCCGTAACACTTATACGGTGATCAGTGGTGAAAGGGTTAACTAGGGGGCAATCAAGGGGTTAAAACATTTATTCGGTAGTATATGGGGGTCCCTGTCACTATAAAACGCTGACGGCGAACCTAAATATTTACCTCCCTAACTAGCGTCACCAGCGACACTAATACAGCGATCAGAAAAATGATCGCTTAGTGACACTGGTGACGGGGTGATCAAGGGGTTAAAACTTTATTAGGGGGGATTACGGGGGTACCCTAGACTTAAAGGGGGGTAACAGTAACTGTCCCAACACTGTAACTGTCACAAACTGACACTATGCAGTAATCAGAAAAAAAAACAAAAAAAAAAACTGCTGGTGTCAGTTTGTGACTCGGGGGGCGATCGGGGGGGGGGATCGGGGTGTTTAGTGTGCCTGGCATGTTCTACTGTGTGTGTGTGTGTGTGTGTGTTGGTGCACTCACATACCTGTCTTCTCTCCTCGGGCCGGAACGGAAATTACCGAGCCGAGGAGAGATGACATCATTTCCTTTGCTGCTGTTTAGCATACAGCAGCAAAGGAATGATTCGATTGGCCGGCGGCGATCACGAGGGGGGGGCCACGAACGGATGGTCTCCCCCTCACCTCTGATCGCCGCTGGACAAAAGACGACCGCCTTGGGCACCGGGGGGGGGGGTCCGATCGGACCCCCCACCCGCGGAAGGCAAATCACGTACATGTACGTGATTTTGCCTGTCCGTGCCACCTTGCCGACGTACATCGGCGTGAGGCGGTCGTCAAGTGGTTAATGAATGCAGAGCTGCAATAATTTGTACCTTATTATACCTGGCTGAGGTTCTACTTTAAAGCTGAAGTCAATGAATTCAGCCTCTTTCTAAAATATGCCAGATTACTATGGGTTAAAGTGATTGTAAGGGTAATTTTTTTTTTTTTTTTAAATAACAAACACATCATACTTACCTCTACTGTGCAGCTCGTTTTGCACAGAGTAGCCCCGAACATCCTCTTCTGGGGTCCCCCGGTGGCTCTCGCGGCTCCTCCCCACATCTGATAACCCCCTCGGAGAAGCGATTCCCCGAGGGGGTTACCTTGCGGGCGCGCTCCTGAGTCCAGCATTTGCGTCTATGGACACAGAATGCCGGACTCGGCCCCGGCGCCTGTGTCATTGAATTTGATTGACAGCAGCGGGAGCCAATGGCTACACTGCTATCAATCTATCCAATCAAGATCCGGGAGCCTGGGGAGAAGGAACCAGCGTGTCCCCGCCGACTGAATGAAGGGGTTCAGGTAAGTAAAACGGGGGGGCGCTAGGGGGCCGGTGACTGCCAGGTGTTTTTTCACCTTAATGCATAGGATGCATTAAGGCGAAAAAACGCGTACCTTTACAACCCCTTTAAGTCCATCTAGGTGCACATCACCTCATTGCCTTTGTCTTTTTAATACTCTCTGATAGCTGTAGTCCCGGGGCTTAATAAAACTGTCAGTTGTAAATAAGAGGTAAGTCCATGAGGTGGCATGCACCTTGATGGACTTAACCCATATAGTAAAAGTATAGCAAGGCCTAAAAGCTTACGCAATCCATTTTCTCTTTTGTTGTTTGACCCCAATGGGGAGATTTTTCCTCACTTCTGTCTCTGTGAGACCAGGACAAGAAATAGCGGAGCAGTTGTCACTAGAACAGGAAGGCACAGACAGCAATAAAAAAAAAAAAAAAAAGTTCTAACCCTTCATCACACTACTAAAAATGTATGTTAGTCTGTGTACCCATTGGAGAGAGATCTCATCACTTCTGCCCTAGAAGAAAGTGAGGAGGAATCTCCCCAAAAAAGTAACAGACAACAATAATAACCTGACAGAGGATATAACCCTTCCCTATTCTATCAGAAACCGTTTAAGGTGTTTTTCTGTTGTTTTATTAAAATAAATGATAATGATATTAAACCCAAAAACAAACATTTTATTATATTGCAGGTTACCAATTCTTAGATTTGGTGGCTGCATTCGTTTTTTTGTTTTTAGACTTTCTTTCCTTTTATTTTCCCCTTGTTAGCTGGCCGCTAAGTCTGTTGGTATTTTAGCAGAAAAAGCTGTACTGCAGATACTGTTTAGCAATTAGAGGGATGAGACAAACGATTTACCACTACCAGAGGTGCTTACAATGATCAGCTTTTATTTTTTTCTGTAAAATCTTTATCCCAAAAGGAACCAAAATTGTTACTGTAACCCAGAGCTTAACAGATTAGCTTGGAATCTTGGAGCCAGCTAAAAAAGTTAGGAGACTTTTAGGAGTGAAGAGTTTTTTTTAACTAACATATCTTACGGGTGGAACTTGTAACATGTTCCAGGAGGTGAACTTATCCTTTAGGGCCAGTTCACACCGGATGCAGTTCCGTGCACTTTTTTTCTGCACTAAAAATGCATGCACAGTGTTTTTCATGCATAAATTGACCGGAAACTGACTGCATGGTGTGAACTAGAGCCATTGCAATACATGGAAAACACTGTGCATGCATTTTGTGCAGAAAAAAAGCACACGGAACTGCATCTGGTTTGAACTGGCCCTTAACCCAGGGCTTGACAAATTTGCTTGGAATCTAGGAGCCAACTAAAAAAGTTAGGAGCCAGGTTTTTTTTTTTTAAACGACCGACAAAGCTTTATTTTAAATATAAAAATTAACCAATCTTAAAGCGGAGTTCCACCCAAAAGTGGAACTTCCGCTCATCGGATTCCTCCCCCTCTCTGGTGTCACAATTGGCACCTTTCAGGGGGGTGCAGATACCTGTATAATACAGGTATCTGCACCCACTTCCAGGAATAGACTCCCGCGGGAGTCATGCCCCCTCCCGCACTCCCCCGCTGTCTCCTGGGAAAGACACAGGTCCCAGGAGATAGCGGGGACCATTGAGAACGCGCAGCGCGACTCGCGCATGCACAGTAGGGAACCGCTGTGCCGCAACGCTTCACTTCCTGATTCCCTCACTGAGAATGGCGGCGGCAGCACCCGAGGATCAAGGGACGGTTCGGTCTCGGGTGCCGACATCGCTGGACCCCGGGACAGGTGAGTGACCTTATTTTAAAAGTCAGCAGCTGCAGTATTTGCAGCTGCTGACATCTAAAAAAAAAAATTTTTCGCCGTAATCCCCCTTTAACTTTACACAGAAAGACGACTAGAACGAATGTGATTGCTTTTATTTCCTGCTATGCAGGGACACAAGACCGCCATATCCCCGCTAAGGGTCCGATCAGGTCCGCCTGAAAAACTGACAGGCGAACCGGATCAGACAGCCCATGTGAAAGGGACCAGGCAGGGAGATGACAAAAATGCATTTTAATTAACCGCTTCCTTCCAGCAGAACGACTATATACGTCCTGTCTTTGAAGAGAAATACCGTTGTTATGGTAGCAGCTAGCTACCATAACCCCGGTATCCTCTTCAAGAGCCGGCGGTTCTCTTTCAGATAAAAGTGGTCTCTGCAGCGGATTCGCCACAAGATCACTTTTATCGGCGTCGGGAAAGGGCCCCCCTTACCACCTCGCTCCGGTGCCCTTCACCGCTTACCGTGGCCGTCGGTAACGGCGGAGGCGATCCGGACCTGTCCCTGGCTTGACATGGAGGCGAGTGAGGGGAAGATGGCCCCTCCCGCCCGTCTCCAAGTCATTGCATGGCGGAAGCGACGTCAAATTGTCACTTCCGCCCATAGCTCTTAAAGGGACATTTTATTGATTTTTTTTTTTTTTCTCTCTTTTTTTTTTTTTTAATGCATTTTAGTTTAAATATGAGATGTGAGGTCTTTTTGACCCCAGATCTCATATTTAAGAGGTCCTGTCATGCTTTTTTTCTATTACAAGGGATGTTTACATTCCTTGTAATAGGAATAAAAGTGACTTTTTTCTTTTTTTAAGAACAGTGAAAAAATAAAAAATAAAAGTTAAAATAAATAAAAGAATAATTTTAAACGCACCCCGTCCCGCCGAGCTCGCGTGCAGAAGCGAACGCATATGTGAGTAGCGCCCACATATGAAAGCGGTGTTCAAACCAGACATGTGAGATATCGCCGCAATTGGTAGAGCGAGAACAATAATTCTAGCCCTGGACCTCCTCTGTAACTCAAAACATGCAACCTGTAGAATTTTTTTAAACGTCGCCTATGGAGATTTGAAAGGGTAAAAGTTTGTCGCCATTCCACGAGCGGACGAAATTTTGAAGCGTGACATGTTGGGTACCAATTTACTCGGTGTAACATTATCTTTCACAATATAAAAAAAATTGGGCTAACTTTACTGTTGTCTTATTTTTTTAATTAAAAAAAGTATTTTTTCACAAAAAAGTGCGCTTGTAAGTCTGCTGCGCAAATACGGTGTGACAAAGTATTGCAATGACTGCCATTTTATTCTCTAGGGTGTTAGAATAAAAAAATGTATATAATGTTTGGGGGTTCTAAGTAAAGGGAAGGAGATGGACGGGCAGTGAAAACAGGCAGGGGAAGCTCCATTAGCATTGGTGGTTGTCTTGTCATACCAACGGCCACCATAAGAGGGCACCCGATTCCAGAAGGAACCATAGGACTGCAGAAGGCAGCAAAGCCGTGGCCTCAAGTACCGGCGCGCCCCAACGCGATTGTGCTGGGAGGGGGGGTGTCGTACGGAGACAGGATACCCCAGCTGTGCCGCCCCAGGCGCTAGGTCGCTAATTCTAGTCGCAAATGCAACCTGGCGCCCGGGGTTTGTCGAGCCCTGCCTTAATCCTTTCACAGCCAGAGCTGTATTTGCGTATTTTGCACACGTTTAAAAAATTATTTTAGGCCTAAAGATTATATAATCCCCCAAACATTATATATTTTCTGAAAGCAAGCACCCTAGATAATAAAATAGTGGTAGTTCCAATTTTTTATGTCACACGATATTACCACAAAGTTAATTTTAGGGGGCACAAAAACACAAATTACCCAATTTTTGGTAAAATATAAAAGCATTGAGTAAATAGATACCTACATGTCAAACCTTAAATATGTCAGTACAAGAAATTTAAAACAGCAGTTTAGTGTTACAGAGGAGGTCTTGCGCTAGATTTATTGCTCTCATTCAGGTGTGCACGGCAATATATAAAATATATATAAAAAACAAAGCGCTGTGATGCTAAATAGCTGATAATTACACATAAAACCAAGTGAGGCTGCTATCAAAAGAGAGTGTTTTCAGAGTCACTTTAAAAGAATAAATAATGATATTTGAAGCACTTCACAATGTGCATGAAAATGAATATATAAGAATAAATATAAATAGTCAAATAAATCCAGCGGTGAGTAAAAATTCCTAAAAAATCCAGCAATCAAAATAGTGTAAAATTATAAAAAATTAGTGACACCAAATGTGTAAAAAATTCACATAAAAAATCCACATAAAAATAAATATATAGGGATGTATTCAGAAGGTTCAATTATACAGGTGTAGAATCCTGATTGGTATAGAGCTTTTGATCACCAGCAAAGCTGTTTAAAAACACTTGCTTAATTAAGGTGCTCATTGATAGTACCAATGTGTTTTTTGCTTCTATTCACAACCAATGTGAGAATCATACACAGGCAGATAAGAGAAAAAAACAATCATTGTGCAATAGTTAGGATACCAAGATACACAGCAAACTTCAATCCACTCACGTGTGCCTTATAATGATAAGGCATATGCAGGTTTTACTATAGCAGTCAGCCGCCTTAGACAGGAGCAGATTCAGTGCAGTACACTGTGTGAAACTGCTGATCTGCACAGAGCATCCTTGGCTCCTCCCACGCGTTACATCACAGTCACGTGACTTTTTCAAGGAAAAGTCACGTGATAGCAATCAATGTTTTCAGGTGTAGGTGCCCCACCGCATGCGTATATGTTTGGGGGGGGGGCTCAAATTTGGGGGGAGTAGGGGATTTTATGTGCTTGGGTGTAACTTTTTTATTCTTTTACAATAAAAAAAAAAACACTTTTTTTTTCCATCACATAGGGGTCAAAAATACGCTTATTTGATGTTTTTCTTTTTTGGTGACAAGTTCTCTTTAATGAGACATCCACCCTGCATATCTCCCCTGTGCTCCACGTCACTTCTTGGTCAACAACTAGAAGGGGAGGAGAGCGGAAAAAAATGGTGTCCTCTGGCTGTTAATCCAGCCATCTCCTAATTGTATCTTCGGAGCCACAAAAAAAGAGCTGGGGGTTATCACACCCGTGGATTTCAAGAACAACCTCCTGCGCTATATTGTGGTGCTTACAGCCTGATAAGTTGTCCATTCCTCCAGCTTATAGGTATAGCGCTGACATGCCTTGCTGCCCTCTTAGGACTGTGGGTATCCCTTCATACATAACGCATGACATAGACGGGTGTATCAAAGTATACAAGTGAGACTGCCACCAGATCTACATTACTTAGCTTGTAACACAGGAAGACTCTTCAGTGTCCAATATGGCTTACACGTTTCAAGGGGGAACCCCTCGTCTAAGTGATTTCTTGATTCAACAAGTGAAGTGGCAAGTGAAAGTTAACTCCGCTTTCCAAAAAATGTGGTTAATCACAGTTTATTTATGATTTAGCAAGGTGTGTGTGTGGGGGGGGGGATTACAGCCTTGGACAGCTTTTTTCCCTTAATAAATAAAATCATTTAAAAACTGCATTTTGTATTTACTAAGGTTATCTGATGGGCTGAATCATTTAAGTGTGACAAATAAGCAAAAAATAAATCAGGAAGGGGGCAAATACTTTTTTACAGCACTGTATGGTAGGAGGTCCCAAGCTTTTTCATACATTTTTACGTTTTCTACATGGTTTTTTCCTGCCGTGACGCATCATGGATTTGAATTTGTTTTCTGCTGATAATTTTCAGGAGAAGGGGCGATAAATCTTGCATTAGCTCAAAACCCTGCACAGGAGGTTAGAATGAATGGACCAATGGCAGCAAGTAACACAATGAGAATTGACCCAGGTTTTGCGGTTCAGGGCAGAGCAGGTATGTTACAGCAGCTAATTCAGAACGTCAAAGCCTTTTTGTTTTAATTACTACTATAACTAAAAATATTTTTTGACTATTCTGTTACCATCCAGGCCTCATCAGGATGAATAACCCTGCTGCCGCAGGCACCATGATGTCCCAAGGTCCCCATGTTTCATCTTCTATGATGGCTGTAGGTGGCAATGCCGAACTCCAACCAAGGACTCCAAGACCTTCTTCACAGCAAGGTGTTGTAAAGAAACAATTTTCAGTCGGCCTAACCACTTCCCGCCCGCATGACATCATATGACGTCGTGTACTTTCAGTAGAGATATCTGAATGATGCCTGCAGCTACAGGCATCATCCAGATATCTTTTTTTTCAGCCATCGGTTCCCTGCAATGTAAAAGCCATCCTAGCTGCTCAATCTGCTGGATTGCTTTTACAGGCAGCGGAAGGGGACGTCTCCCACCACCTTCCGGTGCCTCTATGAAATAAATACTGGTCACTGCTGCTCTCTCTTTGTGGGCAGGGTGACTGGTCTTGCATCTGCCCTCCTGTAGCTGTCTGTAGGCAGCCTTTAAGTGGTGGGTCTTCTGGATCCCTCCTACAGCTTACAGGCTATATACAGCCCAGTGTTATCATAGCACAGGGATCTGATGCACAGTAAGTAGATTTGTTTATCCTTTGTGGCTGTTGAAAAATAGATATAAATGAATGTTGTGCCCAGAGCTCCGCTTTCAAGAGAACCTGTCGGCATTAAAAAAAAAAAATGGGGTCTGCTATTGCTAAATTTCCTACCCTGACATGTTGCTATAAACATTTAGGCCCCTTTCACACTTGTGCGACCTGAAAGGCGCGCTATTTTTGCTGCAATTTTGGTGCAACTTTAACCACTTTCCGCCCGGCCTATAGCAAAATGACGGCCGGGCGGTGGTTCAGTTATCCTGACTGGGTGTCATATGACGTTCAGCAGGATAAGCCGCCATGCGGTGTGCCAGTCTGACACACTGCAACACTGATCTCGGTAAAGAGCCTCTGAAGGATCACAGTGTAAACAGGAAGAGCTGTTTATCGGCTTATCCTCATTCGCGTCTTACAAACGCGAGTAGAGAGCCAATCGGCGGCTCTCGTGACAGGGGGGTCTGTGCTGATTGTTTATCAGCGCAGCCCCCCCCCACGGATGCTCGCCTAGGGCCACCAGGGATGATGCCAGAACCACCAGAGATGCCCACCAGGTATGCCACCCTGGGCCACCAGGGATATACCAATCAGTGCCCAGGCAGATGCCAATCAGTTCCCAGGCAGATGCCAATCAGTGCCCATTAGCAATGCCTGCCAGTGCCGCCTATCCGTGCCTATCAGTGCCACCCATAAGTACCTATCAGTGCCCACCAGTGCCACCTGTGAGTGCCCATCAGTGCCGCCAATCAATGCCCATCAGTGCTGCATATCAGTGGCGCCTATCAGTGCCCATCGTTGGTGCCGCCTTTCAGTGCCTCCTTATCAGTGCCTGTCAGTGTCCATCAGTGAAGGAGAAAACTTAGTTATTTACAAAAAATTTTATTTGTTTAGCAAAAAATAAAAACTATAGAGGTGATCAAATACCACCAAAAGAAAGCTCTATTTGTGGGAACAAAATTCTAAAAATTTTGTTTGGGTACAGTGTAGCATGCCTGCGCAATTTTTATTTAAAAAGTGATAGCGCTGAAAGCTGAAAATTGACTTGGGCAGGAAGGGGGGAAAGTCCCGGTATTGAAGTGGTTAAGCAATGCCTGTGTAAACATGAGGTCTATGGACCTCAAATCGCATCAAAGTCGGACCAAAGTAGTACAGGGCCTACTTTGAATTTGCTCAGATATGAATGGTACTTATTGGAATACATGGGGAACGACTTCTCATGCGACTTTGCAATTCCAAGTCGCAGGACAAGTCTCACAGGTGTGAAAGGGTCCATAGTAGAAAAAAACGTAGGTTTGCAGTATGTAGGCTCGGATGTTTTACATTTAGAAAAAAAAGTAAAAGTGTCAATGCCTCATGAAGTGTTTTTCCCCTTAGATGCCATGGATCCCCTTGCGTCTGGTTTGACAGTTCAGCAGCAGAGCCATCCGTCTGGTTTCCTGGCTCCTCAGCTCCACCAAATGCAGGCAGTTGTAGGCAACCGACCAGCCAACCCAGCCAACTTTCAGCAGTTTCAGCAACAGGCTCGCCTGCCGCAGCATCAGCAAGTTTCTCAAGGCATTCGTCCTCCTTTTGCAACTCCTGCACAGGTCCCTGTTCCTCCAGGCTGGAATCAGCTTGCGTCAGGAGCCCTGCAGCCTCCCCCGGCTCAGGCAAATATGGGGGCTGTTGTTCCCAATCAACAGTGGAAGAAATCTGCATTGGGTGCAGGAGGGCCATTACAGCAACAGCAGCAATTTACACAGAGACCGTCTCTGTCAGCAGTGCAGACACCGTCCCACCCTCCCCCTCCTTACCCATTTGGCAGCCAGCAGGCATCCCAAGTTCACTCTAATTTCACTTCTATGGCTAATTCAAATCAGTTCAGCACACCTCCAATGAAACCAATGCAGGGGGGACCTCCGAGGGTGATGACTCCATTGCAGCAACCCCATCTCTCCAAATCTCCGGCCTCATCTCCTTCTTCCTTCCAGCAGAGCTCACCTGCATCGTCCCCCACAGTGATCCAAACCCAGCAACAGGCCATGGGACCACGACCAGGACAAGGCAGTTCATTGCCTCAGGGTTTCCAACAACAGGCTGTCAGCTCTCCGGGGCGCAGTAGTGTGATACCACAGGGGAGCACAGCAGGAAACTTTATGATGCAGCAGAATCAGGGTCCACAGGGTATTCATGCAGGTATGTCATACAAAGCTGTTTGATTTAAACAGCGTGTTGACCTGATGACTGTAAATCTAGCAATAATAACACTGTCTTTGAGTATTAAAGTGGTTAGATATTAGTAGTAACGCTGAAAGGCTCAGGCTGGCTATAGACTGATGGATATATGGTAAGGTTCAATGAATGCTCATTAGCAAAATGATTTCATTCAAACACACATAAGCCAACACATATTAGGAACATTTGAAAGCTGAACTTCAGAGATAATATTTTTTTGCATACTTACAGTGGGTCAGCTTGGTCCACTGCACACTGACCACAGGGGGTTGCTTGCTGGGCACAGCTGCCATTCATGTCCTTTGATTGGATGAGGAGGGGCAGTGATGTCACAATCTCCCCCCAAGAATGTTGTCATTCATGTCCATTCTGTATTTGTTGAATCTTCTCAGATTTGTCACAATAATGGTGAATTTTGCTGTTTAAAGGGGAATTTCTACTTTATGCCCCCCTCCCCTTCTTTTGGAACTTTTTGTGGGGTGTAGCAGGTACCCCGGTGGCGATTCCACCAGAAGTTCTCCCACCCCCTTCTCCTGCCTGCAACCTTCTGAGACAAGTCATAGGTCCCAGAAGGCTGTGGGACCACGCACAAAGCACAGCGTGGCGCACACATGCGCAGTGGGCAGCCGACTGTGAAGTCGCAAGGTGTCACAGCTGGCTTCCCACAGTAAACATTCTGGTGCCAGGGACCTGAAGACCTGCAAACCTGGTCCAGGTGAGGTTGGTGCTGGTTTCCTGAACAGGTAAGTGTCCTTTTACTAAAAGTCAACAGCTACAGTATTTATAACTGCTGACTTTTTCAAATAGGTTGGAGAACCTTTTTAAGCTCACCAAAAAGAGAATGCCTTTCCGCTGGATAAGACTAGGGTGTCCTTTTATGAAAGTGAGGTAAAATACCGCTCTTCAGTTCGCAGGCATTCTCAGAGGAGATCGCTCTCCTCTGAGTGCCTATTTATGAAAGTGTGTAGATGGCTTCTCATGTTGAGTTGAGAAGCGATCTACAAATGCCAGGAACTCCTGAGAAACGGCTCCTCTCACTATAATCTCGCGTGATATAGCGGGATTACAGTATGAGGAACCATAAAATACAAAGTGTAACACAAATCAGCACACATTCCCCAACATATTAATAAAATAACAACGTTAAATTCCCCCTACACAATATACATTAACCTAATTATAAAAAAACATTGTTTTTATCAATATTTAAAGATCATACATGTCCTTATTTAAATGTGAATGGTGTATAGTAAATGAATGTAATGCACATATGTAATGCAGCTATACACCATTCATATAAATGCAAAATACATTTATAATCATTAAAAAAATAATTTTAATAAAGTATACAAGTATAAATATTTATTAATAAATTAAAATAAAATATATTTCATAATTGATAAGCATAAAAATTGATAAACTGGTGCAATGCGAGAACACTGCGAATCCACTGCGGGTTACCGCATCGCACCGACTCGCATGTCAGTTCACACTGCCATATGCGAATCGCTGGGGAGTGTCAATACATTGTTAACGACACCCCCAGTTCAGCTTGCATATCGCACTGCGAACTGACAGTCCGGACATGAATCGGATCGCATATGTGTGAACACACATGCGATCCGATTCTGGTCCGAACAGAAAAAAGGGTCCTGTGCGTGTTTGCACCAAATGCGGTGCAATATCAGCCATACTATCTGTACAGCTGATATCGCACCGCACAGACATCGCATGTAATGTGAATGGCAGTGTGCTGCGAATTAAATGCGATGCCTGTGCGATGTCCGGCATCGCACAAGTGTGAACTGGGCCTAAAAGTTAACAACACCCCCAAATCAGTTCGCATATCGCAGTGCGATCTGCAAACTCAGACAGTAATTGAATCGCATGGGTGTGAACACCCATGCGATCCGATTCTGCTGTGGACCAAAAAAAGGGTCCTGTAAGAGTTTGGTCCGAGGGCAATGCAAATTTAGCAATACTATCTGTATGGCTGAAATCGCATCGCACAGAGATCGGATGTGATTTTGCACTGCAGTGCGGTGCGAATCACATCCGATCTTGGACACCGCAGCAGTCGGAACTGGCCCTAAACCATATTGCATTTGCACCAAAATGGTACAGGACCCTTTATTTGGTCCGCACTGGAATCTGATCGCATGGGTGTGAACACGCATGCGATCCGATTCCTGCACCATTACATAGTTCGCACTGCGATCTGTGAAATGATCTGGGGGTGTCATTAACTTTACATTGACACCCGCAGTGGTGCGCAGATGTCAATGTAGGTGCGATGTGAAAACCCACACAGCAATCACGCTGGTTCACGCATCGCACAAGTGTGAACCCAGCCAGAGACGTGAACATCTAAAAAAAAAAAATATATATATCTATAGCTATATCTATATATAGCTATAGATATATATAGATACAGATATATATATCTAGATATATATATAGATAGATAGATAGATAGATAGATAGATAGATAGATAGATAGATAGATAGATATGTATGTGTGTGTATATATATATGTATGTATGTGTGTGTGTGTGTATATATATATATATATATATATATACACACATATATACATATATATGTATGTATGTGTGTATATATATATATGTATGTGTGTATATATATATGTATGTGTATATATATATATGTATGTGTATATATATATATATGTATATGTGTGTATATATATATATATATATATATATATGTATATGTATATGTATATGTATATGTATATATGTATATGTATATATATATATATATATTCACTTGTGGAGGAGAACCGCACTCTGCTTACGATTTAGTGCCAGCAATCAGGTCTTCCCACCGACCTTGTATATAGAAAAAGAGTCCAAGAGGTTGCTGCACTTAAAAATTTCTTTGCTTTATTTCTCAAATTGTTCAGTAGGGATTTACAAAGCAAGTATAATCCAAAAACACAGGCACGAAATGCCTACACAGTTTCAGACACAGGTAGATTCAGATATGGATGGATGGATGGATTACGTCTCGGGCTAGTCAGCTTACGCCCTTCCTAAGATCCATTGAAGCACATCTGAGGGTTTCAATCCAATCATTCATTTAAATACAGGTTAAGTGAAGTACTTCACATATGGAATCAATATGGCTAATTAATTCAAATCGCATACCATTTAACATCTATATATGCATATATTTATCTATAACATGCCATTAAAACAAGGATAAGCAACAGGTGTCGAATCTCTCATTCTCTTCACTCTCATTATAGAATATTTGAAATACCTATAAAAACGCAGGGAAATGTTGCATTCATGAGTAAATACAAAAACAAAAAGAAAAAACGAAAAAGATATCCCCATCATGAAGTTATTTTATCTGGCTACTTTCATATACTTATTCCAACAATTAAACAAATAAATAGAGATCCAAATCAACATTTAAGCCATATGGAGCAATTGTATTCAAAAAATGTATCCAGTATACTTCTCTTTTTCTTAGAATCAATTCACGGTTGCCCCCTCTCCTATTTTTCTCAATACCTTCTAGGACCATATACTTTAGTTGTGATACATTGTGGCCAAATTCCAAAAAGTGTCTCGCCAGCGGTAATTGGGTTAATTTATCTCGTATTGAGTATTTGTGTCTCGCTATCCTATCTTTGATTTTTTGTGTAGTCTCCCCTACATAGACTAAACCGCATGGGCACTTTATGGCGTAAATTACATATGAAGATTGGCATGTGTAGTAACCCCGTATGGGGATGTTGAAACCCCTATGTGGATGTGTAAAGTATTTACCTTTAATCATAGAGTTACATTGTATGCATGACAAGCAGGGATACGATCCCAGATTTTTAGGTCCCAGGAAGGTTAGTTTGGCTGCTGCAGCCACAGGTTGATCAGATTTAATCAATCGATCTCGTATCGTTCTGCCTTTTCTATAGGAGGACATGGGTGGATTCCAAAATTCCTGTACCATGGGGTAACTGGATCTTAAAAGATTCCAATGTCTTTTGATAATTTGATTAATTTTGTTGGAGAAGGGATGGTACTGCATAATAAAGGGGATTCTCTTCCTTTCTTTTCGGGGTGATCGATTACTATCCGTATTAGGATGATCGATATTAACTAAAGCTTGCGGATATCTTCTACTAATAAGTTTGTTTTTTATTTCATCAAGTCTCTGATCACGGCACAGCGGGTCACTCACGATCCGCTGCACCCTCATCATCTGACTTTTTGGGATGGATGAAAAAACGTTTGGGGGGTGAAAGCTATTAAAATGTAGCAATTGATTGCGATCTGTGGGTTTCACATATAAGTCAGTAGTGATCTGCCCATTGTTCAATTTAAGAAGAGTATCAAGAAAGGAGATCTCATTTTTACCAATTTCAATGTTGAACTTTAATCCAGGTACTAAATAGTTAATGTATTTATCAAATAAGTATAGGCTTTCCATGTTGCCATCCCATATAGCGAAAATATCGTCCACAAATCTGTACCAACATTGGCAATGTTTTAAAAATAAATCATTGACATAAATAAAGGACGTCTCTATCATATTCATAAATGCATTCGCATATGGGGGTGCAACATTTGAACCCATCGCTGCTCCATTCAATTGCAAGAAATGAGTATCCCTGAAAAGAAAATAGTTCTCTTCAAGAGTAATTTTCAAAAGGTCAAGCAGAAATGAAATCTGTTCGGTTTTATAGATGCCTGATTGAATTAACAATCGCTGACATGCCTCTATTCCTAAATCATGTGGAATGATAGTAAATAAGCTAGAGACGTCCCATGATATCAGGATGGAATCTGATGACAAGTTTATATCTTGAATTTTTGACAAAAAGTCAGTAGTATCTCTTATAAATGATTTAGTGTTTAATAGCAATGGTGTCAAACACTTATCCAGGTATTGTGCTAGATGTGTTGTCACAGATTCCATCCCTGATACAATGGGACGTCCGGGGGGATTTTTAGGGTCTTTATGAATTTTTGGTAACATATACAGTACCGGTGTAACTGGATATTCACATATCAAAAACTCCATAGTTTCATCATCAATGATTTTTTGTTTAACTGCCTTAGTAAGAGTTGTTTTTATCCTTTTTTGCACTTTAAAAACAGGACAGCAATCAAGTCTTTTATAAGTAAGGGTATCACTCAGATGTTTCATTATTTCATTTTCATACATGGATGTATCCATGACCACAATAGCTCCCCCCTTGTCAGCCGGCTTGATAGTGATATCATGCCGGGCTGACAAGGAGTTTAACGCTGCAATCTCATCTCTATTTAGATTGTGGGGTATATGGTCTCTTATCTCTGTCACACAGAAAACGTTTTATATCATTTTCCACTTTGTCTATATATACCTCTACAGCAGCACATGAAGTGGGTGGTACTTTAGTGCTTTTTGGTTTTAAACCCATGTTTTTGATCGATAATATTGATAATTCTTTAGTTGTGGCAGTGGGTACACCAGAATAGTATGCTTTAAATCTTAATTGTCTAAAAAATCTATATAAATCCTGTTTAAGTACAAAATCATTCATTTTCTCTTTAGGGCAAAAGCCCAAACCCTTATTCAAAACACTTAGTTCCGTTTTAGACAAAACAATAGAAGAAATGTTATGTACCAGGTTTTCATCTAATGTCTCTGGCGGTTCTGGCGTCTGGTGGTTACACCCCCTGCTGTGTCTTTTCTTTGTTCGCCGGCCGCCCCTCCTGGTCCGGATTCGGTCAGGTTCCCTGGTAAAAAAGGAGTAGTTGATACACTGGTGGATGATCCAGTAGATGTCATAGAGGAGTTTGAGCTAGCCAGATTTTTTCGTTGTATTTTTCTGTAGCCCTTTGAATGGTAATATGTAGGATCAGTCCAATTGTAGACACGATCGTTTTTATAATCTTCCCGATCTCGTTCAAGTTTTGTACGTTTACGGAATTGAATATTGGTGCGAAATCTTTCTAATTTATCATTATTCGTTTTCTTGAATTGCTGTAGTTCCTCTTGATTAGAACATTGTTGTAGCTGTCTTTCAAGTTCAGAAATCTCCTGCTGTATGAGAGTCCTCTCTTGTTGCAAGAATTGCACAGTTAATGTCATGACATCAAAGGAACATTTATTGAGAATCTGGGCAAATTTGGTTTTAAAGTCCTTGTTCTGTGAAAAGAGGGTTGGAGTCAGGCGAACCCTCAGCCCTCTAGGTATCATTTGTAACTTATAGTATTCGGCTAATGTTACCTCATGAAGTTCCATAGTGGTGGCTCTTTGCATTAGTTTCTCCATTTTTCTGGTAAGTTGTATAGAGGAGGATTGGATCAGAAAATCTCTGGATCCCATGGTGTCAGTGAAAATCCTTGAAGCCTCTGTTTCAGAGAATGAGTATGAGCCACCTGTTGCCATCCTTGTAATGATTCCTTGATAGTAGCTGGTGCTTGTTCCCAGGGGAAAATATATTCACTTGTGGAGGAGAACCGCACTCTGCTTACGATTTAGTGCCAGCAATCAGGTCTTCCCACCGACCTTGTATATAGAAAAAGAGTCCAAGAGGTTGCTGCACTTAAAAATTTCTTTGCTTTATTTCTCAAATTGTTCAGTAGGGATTTACAAAGCAAGTATAATCCAAAAACACAGGCACGAAATGCCTACACAGTTTCAGACACAGGTAGATTCAGATATGGATGGATGGATGGATTACGTCTCAGGCTAGTCAGCTTACGCCCTTCCTAAGATCCATTGAAGCACCACCCACTTCATGTGCTGCTGTAGAGGTATATATAGACAAAGTGGAAAATGATATAAAACGTTTTTTGTGTGACAGAGATAAGAGACCATATACCCCACAATCTAAATAGAGATGAGATTGCAGCGTTAAACTCCTTGTCAGCCCGGCATGATATCACTATCAAGCCGGCTGACAAGGGGGGAGCTATTGTGGTCATGGATACATCCATGTATGAAAATGAAATAATGAAACATCTGAGTGATACCCTTACTTATAAAAGACTTGATTGCTGTCCTGTTTTTAAAGTGCAAAAAAGGATAAAAACAACTCTTACTAAGGCAGTTAAACAAAAAATCATTGATGATGAAACTATGGAGTTTTTGATATGTGAATATCCAGTTACACCGGTACTGTATATGTTACCAAAAATTCATAAAGACCCTAAAAATCCCCCCGGACGTCCCATTGTATCAGGGATGGAATCTGTGACAACACATCTAGCACAATACCTGGATAAGTGTTTGACACCATTGCTATTAAACACTAAATCATTTATAAGAGATACTACTGACTTTTTGTCAAAAATTCAAGATATAAACTTGTCATCAGATTCCATCCTGATATCATGGGACGTCTCTAGCTTATTTACTATCATTCCACATGATTTAGGAATAGAGGCATGTCAGCGATTGTTAATTCAATCAGGCATCTATAAAACCGAACAGATTTCATTTCTGCTTGACCTTTTGAAAATTACTCTTGAAGAGAACTATTTTCTTTTCAGGGATACTCATTTCTTGCAATTGAATGGAGCAGCGATGGGTTCAAATGTTGCACCCCCATATGCGAATGCATTTATGAATATGATAGAGACGTCCTTTATTTATGTCAATGATTTATTTTTAAAACATTGCCAATGTTGGTACAGATTTGTGGACGATATTTTCGCTATATGGGATGGCAACATGGAAAGCCTATACTTATTTGATAAATACATTAACTATTTAGTACCTGGATTAAAGTTCAACATTGAAATTGGTAAAAATGAGATCTCCTTTCTTGATACTCTTCTTAAATTGAACAATGGGCAGATCACTACTGACTTATATGTGAAACCCACAGATCGCAATCAATTGCTACATTTTAATAGCTTTCACCCCCCAAACGTTTTTTCATCCATCCCAAAAAGTCAGATGATGAGGGTGCAGCGGATCGTGAGTGACCCGCTGTGCCGTGATCAGAGACTTGATGAAATAAAAAACAAACTTATTAGTAGAAGATATCCGCAAGCTTTAGTTAATATCGATCATCCTAATACGGATAGTAATCGATCACCCCGAAAAGAAAGGAAGAGAATCCCCTTTATTATGCAGTACCATCCCTTCTCCAACAAAATTAATCAAATTATCAAAAGACATTGGAATCTTTTAAGATCCAGTTACCCCATGGTACAGGAATTTTGGAATCCACCCATGTCCTCCTATAGAAAAGGCAGAACGATACGAGATCGATTGATTAAATCTGATCAACCTGTGGCTGCAGCAGCCAAACTAACCTTCCTGGGACCTAAAAATCTGGGATCGTATCCCTGCTTGTCATGCATACAATGTAACTCTATGATTAAAGGTAAATACTTTACACATCCACATAGGGGTTTCAACATCCCCATACGGGGTTACTACACATGCCAATCTTCATATGTAATTTACGCCATAAAGTGCCCATGCGGTTTAGTCTATGTAGGGGAGACTACACAAAAAATCAAAGATAGGATAGCGAGACACAAATACTCAATACGAGATAAATTAACCCAATTACCGCTGGCGAGACACTTTTTGGAATTTGGCCACAATGTATCACAACTAAAGTATATGGTCCTAGAAGGTATTGAGAAAAATAGGAGAGGGGGCAACCGTGAATTGATTCTAAGAAAAAGAGAAGTATACTGGATACATTTTTTGAATACAATTGCTCCATATGGCTTAAATGTTGATTTGGATCTCTATTTATTTGTTTAATTGTTGGAATAAGTATATGAAAGTAGCCAGATAAAATAACTTCATGATGGGGATATCTTTTTCGTTTTTTCTTTTTGTTTTTGTATTTACTCATGAATGCAACATTTCCCTGCGTTTTTATAGGTATTTCAAATATTCTATAATGAGAGTGAAGAGAATGAGAGATTCGACACCTGTTGCTTATCCTTGTTTTAATGGCATGTTATAGATAAATATATGCATATATAGATGTTAAATGGTATGCGATTTGAATTAATTAGCCATATTGATTCCATATGTGAAGTACTTCACTTAACCTGTATTTAAATGAATGATTGGATTGAAACCCTCAGATGTGCTTCAATGGATCTTAGGAAGGGCGTAAGCTGACTAGCCCGAGACGTAATCCATCCATCCATCCATATCTGAATCTACCTGTGTCTGAAACTGTGTAGGCATTTCGTGCCTGTGTTTTTGGATTATACTTGCTTTGTAAATCCCTACTGAACAATTTGAGAAATAAAGCAAAGAAATTTTTAAGTGCAGCAACCTCTTGGACTCTTTTTCTATATATATATATATATATATATATATATATATATATATATATATATATATATATATATATATATATATATATATATATATATATATATATATATATATATATATATATATATATATATATATATATATATATATATATATATATATATATATATATATATATATATATATATATATATACATATATACATATACATATATATATATATATATATATATATATATATATATATACATATATATATATATATATATACATACATACATACATACATACATATATATATATATATATATATACACACATATACATATATATATATATATGTGTGTGTATATATATATATATATATATATATATATATATATATGTACACACTATAAATTCCTATCCTGCTGGTTTTGGGGTGTGTAATGGTGGGGAAGATGTGCTCTGACTGTTTGGTGAAAGAAAGAAGTCAAAAGACTTCTTGCTTTCTCCAGAATATCAGCCAGTTTCAGGCTTCTCACTCTGATTCTCCACTTCTGAAATGGTGAATCAGAAAGTGAGAATTCTGTCACAGATCGCCAGTGAGGTGCCGAGATCGCACCTTCATAAACTGTCCGTTTCTGTGAATTCTCACTGTGCTGAGAGAATCAGCGGAGAACATGTTCTCCGCTGATTATCTCAGTTTCATAAACTGGTAATGAGCTGAGATCAGCGGTGAGACTCGGGATCGCCGCTGATCTCAGTTTCATAAAAGGACACCAAAGATTTTTCTGGAGTGTTTCATTTAGAAAACCAATTGCAAAATTGACAATAAATTGGTAGATGTTAGATAAACTGTTTCAGGTCAGGTCAGTTGATAACGAGAGATTTTTGATCGTCTGATTCAGACATAAATTCATTCCATCTATAGCCAGCCTAACCCTTTGATTTGTTTTCTGTTGCTTTTGTTCCATTACCGAGTTTCACTGTTTTTCACTTACAGTTGGCAATTTTTTTGGTGCTGTTTCTGGATTAATATGAAAGCACTTTGGACTTTTTGCTAAAAATTACCTTCAGCTGGATTGCCTCAGTGGTTATTCTTAAACCAAATGAATCAAATTTGAAATAGCAGATGTCATATGACAGCTTTCTTCTGTCCTTGGAGAGGAATTATTAAAACATATAGGCTGACTTTCTACAAAAAATATCAGTAGTTTGGCTTCTGTAATGTTTGAATCAGTGACCTAGAAGAAGTATGCAACATGTGAAGACCCTACTCCTGGTGTGCATAATTATTCCAGGTCACCAGGTGCTTTAAAGCAGACCTACACTTTTCCGTAAAATGCTTCTACTTCCTTCTTTATTCATTTTTTTTTTTTCCTTTTTTGTAAATACCTTTTTTTCCCCCCAAGATTACTTTACTTCCATTATTTTCACCTAGGCTTCAATGGCATACCCCAGTTTCCTGAAGCCTCCTGAGATAATTGCGGCATGCATTCTAAAAGGATTTGGCCATCCTCATTCACCCACAGCCATCCGGGACATGTCACAGGTCCCAGAAGGCTGCAGGACCATTTACAAAGTGTAGTATGAAGCTGGCTGTGAAGCTACAAGCATTCGTAGCCGGCTTCCGAAACTAAACATGCCGGCCCCTGGACCCGAAGACCAGCGAAAAGCCTGCCTCGGGCGAGGATGGCGCCGGATCCCTGGACAGGAAAGTATGCTATTATTAAAAGTCAGCAGCTACAGTATTTGTAGCTGCTGACTTTTTTCTTTTTTTTTTTTTGTTTCTAGTGTGAAGAACCGCTTTAGTCACTTAATCTGTGGAGGATTTACCCCCCTTCGTGACCAGGCCACTTTTTGCGATGCAGCACTCCGTTACTTTAACTGACAATTGCGCGGTCATGCAACACTATACCCAAATAAAATGTAGGTAATTTTTTTCCCCTACAAATAGAGCTTTCTTTTGGGGGTAATTGATCACCACTGTGTTTTTTATTTTTTGCGCTATAAACAAAAAAAGCCACCGACTTAAAAAAAAAAAATATATATATATTTTACTTTCTGCTGTAAAACGTATTCAGTAGAAATATGTAAAAAATCTAATTTCATCATAAATTTAGGCCAATATGTATTCTGCTTTTGGTAAGAGAATCCCAGTAAGCGTATATTGATTGGTTTACGCGAACGATAAGAAACAAAGAAGAAAACTAGTGCGCAAAACCAAGGCGAGCCAAAGCAGCTAAAGAGAACTAATAAGGCAGTGTTCCCACACAGAAAAACAATAAGGTAAATAGAGATATGTGGCGCTAACTCAAAGTGTATAAATGTGATGAAATAAATATAATCCAATTCTTCAAGTAAAGTGCATATGCGTAAAGAGCAAAATCACATAAATAAAGTGACTAAACATCCATTAAATTCATAAGAAGTGACATCGAATAAAATGAAGTGACAGTGAAAATTCATGAAATATGACATCACATAAATAAACAAATCCAAATGAAGGTGAATAAATCCAAAGATGGTCTAAAAGTGCATCAAGATAAAAAAAATCACAAATTTAGAAAATTTTTTAAAAAAAATCGTATGAGATAAAAAAAAGTTGCATGCAATAACAAAAATCGCATAGAGTGCAAAAAAGTGCACTTGCACTTTTTTCATCTATTTTTTTGCACAAACTGTTTTTTGAAGACTCACTTTGTTCACGTTGGAACTGTATTACATTAATTGGATCAACTTGTGGCTATTTTTATAGCGTTTCTGCATTTTTTTGCACTTTATGCGATTTTTGTTATTGCATGTGACTTTTTTTTATCTCATGCGATTTTTTTTTTTTTTTTTTTTTTTTTTTTTATCTTGATGCACCTTTAGACTATCTTTGGATTTGTTTATTTATTTGATGTCATATTTCATGAATTTTCACTGTTATTTATCCGATGTCACTTCTTATGAATTTAATGGATGTTTGATCACTTTATTTATGTTATTTTGCTCTTTACGCATATGCACTTTACTTGAAGAATTGGATTATATTTATTTCATCACATTTATGCACTTTGAGTTAGCGCCAAATATCTCTATTTACTTTACGCGAACATTTTAGTGTCTACAATCTATGGTATATTTATGGGTTTTGGATTAATTTTTTTATGCTAGTAATGGCGGCAATCAGTAATTTATAGCAGGACTGCGATATTGCGGCAGAAAGTCGGACTCTAACTGACACTTTGCACAAACCTGGGACACTAATACTAAAAATATGCACTGTCACTGTACTAATGACTTGCTGGGAAGGGGTTAAATATCTAGAGCAAGCAAAGGGTTAACTGTGTGCCTAGCCAGTGTTTTTGTGTACACAGTGTGCTGCTTTTACTAGGGGAAGAGATGGATTCCAGTCCTTGCTTTGCAGAAACACAGAATCCATCCCTTCCCCCTGTCAAAACGGCGATCTGCCTTGTTTACATATGCAGATCCCCCTTCTGTGTTGTTTACCCCCTACATGCAAAAGTGCAGGATCATGTGTATATAGTAAAACTGCTATAGGGCAGTCAGCAAGTGGTTAAGCAAAGAGCATATTTCACCCACTAGAGGTTTTCTATACAAACTAGTTGTGTAAATTGCAAAATACTAATCTAATTTTTACAAAGAGCTCTTCCTTTACTCTACTCTCCCAGGAATTCCTAAGCGACTGCTGCCTGGCTTTTCAGCAGGGCAAGCAAATGCCAGTTTTCTGCAGGGACAGACCCCACCCAGCAATGCAGGGTCACCAACTAATGGTGGCACAGCTCAGCAGCAAGCTACTGCCGCTGGTCAAGGAGCAGGTAAGACCCAATTCTATCAACCACAGCAAGTTTCACGAAACTGATGATTGTCTTCATATCTAAACAGGTTATGCTTTGCGGTTTAATTCCTTATTTGCTTTTTCTTTTTTCTTTTTTTAGACTGATAGTTGAAAAGATGACCTCTAGGGAAAAATTACCACCACAGCTAGAGTTTTTATAGTTAAATACATCAAATATATGTCAAAGAAAAAAATTCTGAAACATTAGCAGTGCTAGTGCACAAATAGCAAGGATTTAAATAAATAAATAACAATAGATTTGCTTAAGAGTCCACTTAAACAAGGAGCGAAATGGTGATCCACTCAGTGAAAGTCCATTAAGAGAAAACAGGTGAGTGTAACATAAACCATCGTGGAGGAAAGCATTAACAACGATCCCAATATGGTAAGATCTCCTTCACCACACCACTTGTGTCACAGCCCTGTAGGTATTCCACTTACCAGATCATGCTGGTTTACACACTTATTGATCAAATAATCACTGTTCACTGGACACTTTTCATCTGTGTTTTGCTCATCGCAAGAAGGTTTGCATAATATAAGGGCATGTAACAACAATACTGTATTAGTCATGCATTCCCATCTAACCTTTCACTGCTCCCGTGGGGTTCCCGGGAAGGAAAGACAAGGAGAAGCCGACACTGTAGACTGCTGCGTAGCGACACGCTGACGCGTTTCTGTCATCAATTTCGTCAGAGGGCGCCCTCTGACGAAAGTGATGACAGAAACGCGTCAAGAGTGTCGCTACACAGCAGTCTACAGTGTCGGCTTCTCCTTGACTTTCCTTCCCAGGAACACCGCGGGAGCGGTGAGAGGTTAGAAGGGAATGCGCGACTAGTGCCGCGTACACGCGGTCGGACTTTTCGACCGGACTTGTCTGACGGACGCCGACGGACTAGATCCGGCGGACAATCCGATCGTGTGTGGGCTTCAGCGGACTTTTCCAGTCGCAAATCTGCCGCACTTTAGATTTGGAACATGCTTCAAATCTTTACGTCGTAACTCCGCCGGACCCAGAAATCCACTCGTCTGTATGCTAGTCCGACAGACAAAAACCCACGCTAGGGCAGCTATTGGCTACTGGCTATCAACTTCCTCATTTTAGTCCTGTGTACGTCATCACGTACGAATCCGTCGGACATTTGTGTGATCGTATGTAGTTAAGTCCGTTCGTTAGAAAGTCCGCCAAAAGTCTGTCGAAAGTCTGTCGGACGGGCTGTCAGACTTTTGTAGCCGAAAAGTCCGACCGTGTGTATGCGGCATTATACAGTATTGTTGTTACATGCCCTTATATTATGCAAACCTTCTTGTGATGAGCAAAACACAGATGGAGAGTGTCCAGTGAACAGTGATTATTTGATCAATAAGCGTGTAAACCAGCATGATCTGGTAAGTGGAATATCTACAGGGCTGTGACACAAGTGGTGTGGTGAAGGAGATCGTACCATATTGGGATCATTGTTAATGCTTTCCTCCACGATGGTTTATGTTAAACTCACCTGTTTTCTCTTAATGGACTTTCACTGAGTTGATCACCATTTCGCTCCTTGTTTAAGTGGACTCTTAAGCAAATCTATTGTTATTTTTAATGATTTGCTTACCAGGCACTTAAACCCCCCTCCTATCCAGACCAATTTTCAGCTTTCAGCGCTGACGCACTTTGAATGACAATTGCGCGGTCATGCAACACTGTACTCAAATGAAATTTTATCATTTTTTTCCCCACAAATAGAGCTTTCTTTCGGTGGCATTTGATCACCTCTGCGGTTTTTATTTTTTGTTAAAAAAAATTAAAAAGACCGAATTTTTTAAAAAAAAAATTATTTTTTTTTTATATTTTGTTATAAAATTTTTTAAAAGGGTAATTTTTCTCCTTCATTGGTGTACGCTGATGAGGCGGCACCAATGGGCACTGATGGGTGGCAGTGATGGGCACTGATGGGTGGCAGTGATGGGCACTGATGGGTGGCAGTGATGGGCACTGATTGGTGGCAATAATGGGCACTGATCTTGTACACTGCTAGGTGGCACTGATTGGCACCACTGGTGGGCATTGATAGGTGGCACTTGTAGGCATTGATAGATGGCACTTGTAGGCATTGATAGGTGGCACTTGTAGGCATTGATAGGTGGCACTTGTAGGCATTGATAGGTGGCACTTGTAGGCATTGATAGGTGGCACTTGTAGGCATTGATAGGTGGCACTTGTAGGCATTGATAGGTGGCACTTGTAGGCATTGATAGGTGGCACTTGTAGGCATTGATAGGTGGCACTTGTAGGCATTGATAGGTGGCACTTGTAGGCATTGATAGGTGGCACTTATGGGCATTGATACGTGGCACTGGTGGGCACTGTGATGTGGCAATGTCAGGTTGCACTGTCAGTGGGTACTGTTGGCACAATTGAGGCACATATGAGGCATTATTGCCTCCTCCTCTTCGGGACCGATGTCCCTTGCTGCTGAGCCGGTGATCGGCTTTTTTTTCTCCTCGCACTGTCAGCGCGAGGAGAAAAGAAAAAAAGATCAAAGAGCTTTTGTTTTGATCATGTGATCAGCTGTCATTGGCTGACAGCTGATCACATGGTAAGGGGCCGGGACCGGCCCCTTACACAGATCGGTGATCACCCGAGTCTCAGTGACTCGGTGATCACAGCGCGCTCCACGCGCGCCCTGCAGTGCGCGCGCAGGGCACGTGCACAGGGAGGCCGTCATATGACGGCCTCCCGGGAATTCCGGTCCGCGCTGTAGCCGTCATTCGGCTATAGCGCGGATGCCAAGCGGTTAAATGCTTGCTATTTGTGCACTAGCGCTGCTAATGTTTTAGAAATTCTTCTTTGACATATATTTGATGTATTTTTATTCTAGTATAGCAGCTGCTTATTATTGTTTTATTAACATCCTGTCTGTGTGCGCTGAGGGAGGGATACTGAAAATGGTTTTATTATTCCTCAATTTTTGATATTAGTTTTTATAGTGAATAGTGACTTTAGCATGTAACTTTATATAGTATAGACAACAGTAATGTCCTACTCTAATTTTACAATTTCTGCTTATGAAATCAATACTGACATACACCTCTTGCCATTCCATAGCTCTCTTACCTTTATGTCCAGTGCTACAAAGATTAGTTTGTTAGTGTGGTATGTTGGGGAGAGCAAAGGGTCAGTTGGTGCGAAGTAAGCCCTACTTAAAATGAATTTGAACTAAAAAAAGTGAAGATTTTCTATGTTATCCACTTGCCCTCTGGAAGATTCTCTCCCCCCCCCCCCCCATGACCAGGCCATTTTTTGCTATACGGCACTGCGTTATTTTAACTGACAAGTTCTTTTTTTCTCCCACAAATAGAGCTTTCTTTTGGTGGTATTTGATCACCACAGTTTTTTTTATATTTTGCGCTATAAACAAAAAAAGACTTTCTGCAATAAAACACATGCAATAAAAAAATTTAAAAAATCTAATTTCTTCATCAATTTAAGCCAATATGTATTCTGCTACATATTTTTGGTAAAAAAAATCCCAATAAATGTATACTGATTGGTTTGCGTAAAAGTTATAGCGTCTACAAACTATGGGATATATATAATGGATTTTTTTTTAATACTAGTAATGGTGGCAATCAGTGACTTATAGCAGGACTGCGATATTGCGGTGGACAATCTGACACTGGCACTTTTGACAATTTTTGGGAACCAGTGACACTTAAACAGTGATCAGTGCTAAAAATATGCGCTGTCACTGTACTAATGACACTGACCGGAAAGGATTAAACATCTACGGCAATCAAAGGGTTCAATGTCTACCTAATAAGTGTTTGTGTACACAGTGTGGTGTGTTTACTAAGGGATTTGCTGGACTTTATTCCCTGCTTTTCAGGGAAACAAAATCCACCACATACCTGCTGACAGGACGGAGCTCTGAATTGTTTACATAGGCAGAGCTCCATCCTGTGTCTCACCTCGATCAGCGAGTGCTGGTGGACATCCATTGACTAACAATGTCCGGAGTGTACACGCTTGCCACTGTTGTGTCAAAACAGCAACTCCTCTAAATCTCCAATTATTGATGCTTTACAGTAACCGGAAGTAACGTGATTAGAGATCTCCATGAATTGGCTATTTTGACAGGACACCAGCACCCACTGATCAGCTTCTGTTGTGACTAATCACAGCAGAAACGGCGTGCGTACCGAAACCCAGACGTGCCAAATCACGTACTAAGTGCGTGATCCGGCACAGAAGATCTATTCTGCCGCCGTATAACTACGGTCGGCAAGTGGTTAAAAGGAACATCTAGAAATGTTAATGGTGCCTAAAGCAGTACCCTGAAACATCTACATTTTGTCTGGAATTTCTCCTAAAAAATAGTAGTGTACTTCCTGGTATGTGAGCATGCAATTCAGACTGAGCATAAAATGAAAAATGCATAAATGTGTTACGTTTAATGCAATCTGATTTTCATAATAGTCAGTTGATCTGGAAATACAGGCAGATGAAGTTTAAATAGAATGATTTACATTTCCAGTAGGTGTCAAGCTTGGTCCTGCTCATGTGCACATGAGGCTCCTCCCTGTTGGTTGTTCGTGATAACTGCCTCACTGACTTATGAAAAAAAAAATGTCAAGATTTGCGTATAATTTGAGGATTAAGGAATTACTTTGACATTCAGCTAATGTTAACCTCTGCTTTTACTTGTGTTCATTGTGTGGGACAGTTTTTGTGGAATACAGATGGGGAAGTGTCTAAAACTCTTATTTTTTGAGAAGCGACCAGAAAAAAAAAATAATGGTTTAGGAAGGAACACTTTTTCCTATTTATAACAATGTAGGACACGTACTGTATTGTGTAGTTGTGTTTATTGTGCATAAAGTGTGATGAGTAACACTAATAATTTGCTTAACTCTTAGGTGGCCAGGCTAATGGACCATCCCATGGTCAGCTGCAAGGGTCTCATAGTGGTGCCAACATGATGCAGACCAATCTGATTGGACTTCATAACAACCTAAATAACCAGCAAACCAGTGGTAGTGGTGTGAGTCAAGTTAGTATTGGTGGACTGCACGGTCAGGCCCAGCAAGGACAACAGTCCCAGATACTTAGCATGCATCAACAAATCATTAACTCCCAAGGACAAATGGTTAACCTTCAAGGACAGACTCCTCTGAATGCCCAAGGTCAACTGGTACTTTCAAGAGCACAGCTCATGTCGCAGGGACAGATGCTGGCAGGACCTCAAAATCTGGGTCAGACACCCCAAAGGATGACACCCCCGAAGCAAATGATTCCTTCTCACAGTCAGATGATGACAGCCCAGAATCAGGCTGTAATGGAGCAGATAATGCAGGGAAATAAACAAGGATTTAACAACCAAAACCCAGGGAGTGTTATGGTAGGAACTAGTCAGATAATAAGGGGACCAGCCTCTGGTCTAGCCAACAGCATGGTTCAGTTCTCAGGGCAGAACATTTCCCAGCAGGGAACAGTGGGTGGTAATCCTTCACAGGGTGTCAACATACAGACTCAGGTCCTCCGACAAGCTGGACCAGGACAGCATCTTCAGCAGCCCCATGCAGAAACTTCTCAAGCTACTGGTGACTTAGGGAATATGTTGTCTGATTTACCCATGCAGCAAACAGGCAATATGGCTCCACAACATCCTCAACACTTGCAGAACATGCCTGGGAATAACGGACCTGGACAACACTTTCCTGGACACGGCCTCTCCTTCAGCTCTCCATTTGGTCAGGGTGGCAATGGAAATCAGCTGTCCTGTGGACAAAATTCAAGCTTCCCTGTCAACAAAGATGTCACATTGACCAGCCCTCTCCTGGTAAATCTTCTTCAGAGTGACATATCTGCTGGTCACTTTGGTGTAAACAGCAAACAGAACACGACTGCTGCCAAGCCAAAGAAGAAGAAGCCACCAAGGAAGAAAAAGAACCAACAGGGGGAGGAACATATGAAGTAAGTGATTAATGGTACCAGCAGAAGAATATGTTGTGGTTGATGTATTAAGTATGCTGAGTATTCTGTGTTCTCCAGGCCCGCCCGGCCTGGAGAACACAATGGCTCCGCTGGATTGCTACCAGGAAAACAGAAAACTTTCCTCGTTGGGTTCGTTCAGATGGGTGCTGACACCCATCCTGCGTGCACACTCAGCATTTGGATCTGTGCACCTCACATCAAATATTGACATGCAGCTGTGTCCGTGAAGCCACTGCATCTGCATTCACCCGGGTGGATGCAGTCGCAAAATCAAAGGGAGTCTGTATGCAGGATGGGTGTCAGCGCCCATCTGAACAATGTTTTTCGAAGGCTTTGGTTAAAGAGGTATCTACCTCTTGTTTTCTTTGCTAAGGTTATGCCAGTGCTTGTTTAGATGACTGAATTTTTCAGCAGTCGTCCACAGCAGGGAATTGGTAGCAGATATACCTGAAACTGAGAAATATGTAGGCTGCCATTGCTGACCTTCTCTTGAAAAAGCTACCTACCTGTCTGATTTTTATTTCAGTCTTTTCAGAATTATGAACTGGAACAAATATGAAAATGAGGAAAGTCGAAATTTCTAATTTGCAAACTTGCTCCAGGTCTAGTACTAATTGGATCATCGGGACAGCCAGGGAAGTAGAGTTTTCTAAAGAAGAAGCTAGAAGTTATAGCCTCCCATGCCTCATTAGTATGGGATTGTTTTATGTGAAACTGTTAGCTGCTTTTACCTTGTGCAGTGGCTCCAAGTCTATTGAATCTGTTGGCCTTTAAATTGATTGTAAAGGCTCTTTTTTTTTTTTTTTTTTTTTTTTAAATAACAAACATGTCATACTTGCCTCCACTGTTCAGCTCGTTTTGCACAGAGTGGCCCTGATCCTCGACTTCTGGGGTCCCCTGTCGGTTTTCGCAGCTCCTCCTCACTTCAGATACCCCCTAGGAGAATCGCTCTCCCGGGGGTTACCTTGCAGGCGCGCTCCCGAATCCAGCATTTGTGCCCTTAGCCATGAATGCCGGCCCCGGCGCCTGCATCATCGGATGTGATTGAGAGCAGCGGGAGCCAATGGCTGCGCTGCTATCAATCTATCCAAGGTACCGTTTTTTTTTCTTGCATCAAAAGTTGTTTCCTCTGCCTGCTGTGTAATGGGCTCTGCCCCTCCCCCCCCTCGTGTTGGGTCTGCGGACTCGAAAGCCGTGGGAATATTTTTCAAAAGAAAAGGAGGGAGCGGGTTTACGAGGGGGGCGGGGCCTAGGCGCGGCGCCTTGCAACGCCCACGAGGATGCACGGAGGATTGTAGGATCAGCTGGAGGAAGTCTCTCCTCGGCAGTGAGGAGGAAGCATGCAGCCTACACTGGGACACAGGAGAGGTGGGGCACGTAAGGGTGGCAAGTGGCGTTCCTGATACAGGAAGGACATTTTTCCCAGCACTAGGCTGTACTTAATAGCGGCATTACTGTCATGACTATGTCCAACGATTAAGTGCAATTTAATAGTGCCTATGCTTTTGTGCTTAGGACTATGCATACCAAAAAAGACACCACAAAGACCAAAAGATACCAAAGGTTTCACCCCCAGGCACTAGGAACTCCAGTCGTGTCTCCACACTGTCATCCTCGCCTGAAATACCAATTATGGCAAGCCAGGGTGAGCCATCAGAACAATTTGATGGTGCAACTGCTTCTCACATCTCGGCCCCTGTATACGTGACTGAAGATGTCTTTTCCTCCACCCTGCAGGACCTGGAAGGAAGATTAGCAGCTTTAATTGCACCCTCAATTCAAATGGATAGGAAGCGTGCTAGATCCCCCTCCCCCACTTTAGACCTTTTGCAAGGGAAACAGTGGGCACAGGATGAGGTGTTACCCTCAGGCAATCAGGAGGAAAGACAAACCAATGATTCCTCTGTGGAGGAAACAACGGTAGATCAACCTTTTTGCAGCCTCGCAATCTGAGAAATTGCTAATACACTCTCTTACGGAGATGGCTCGTTCTACTTTCATGCTACCCCTAACGGAGTCTGCTGAAACCTCGGTTTCTTCCTTGGGTTCCTTAAAACCTTCACAGCCTTTGCATGTGTTTCCTGTGCATGCATTACTAGAACAGATTATTTATGCTGAATGGGATCACCTAGATTAACATTGTCTCCCGCCAAAGAGATTTTCAGTTCTCTATCCCATGGAGGAGAAATTCACCAAAAATGGAAGGTACCAGCAGTTGACGCTGCGATTTCCAGTGTGAATAAAAGCCTAACTTGTCCAGTAGACAATGCACAAATGCTTAAGGATCCTACAGATAAAATGTTGGAATTCCTGTTAAAATCCTCTTTTCCCTTGGCACGTGCCGTTACTCAGCCTGTCATCGCTGCAATAGGTGTCTGTCAATCCCTAAATGACCAATTTAGATAGGCCCTTAAAGAGGTTCCTGTACAACAAGCCCGGGAATTGTCCAAACTACAAAAAGCATTATGCTTTGCCATAGATGCCATTAAAGATTCTATTCACCAGGCGTCCCGCTTTACGCTTATGCTAGTTCATATGCGTAGAATCCTGTGGTTAAAAAGTTGGTCAGCCGAAGCACCATATAAAAAGCTCCTGACTGGGTTCTCTTTTCACGGGGATCGGCTATTTGGGGATGATTTGGACAAATGCATCCAAACAATTTCTAGTGGGAAAAGTACTCTTTTGCCAGTCAAAAAAAAGTATAAACGCCCTTCATTTAAACGGGCTCTTTCTCCTGCGCCAGGGGCTTCCACATCTAGGCAGTGGCGACGGCCTCCGCCGTCAGACTCTAGAGGAAAACCTCAGGGTCAGGCCCAGACTAAAAAGAAGTCCTGGGGCCGGAAACCTGCAAAGCAGAATCCTAAAGCTTCATCATGGAGAGGCAGCCCCCCTTTGCCAGGGTGGAGGGAAGACTTCTGCAGTTTTCAGAAGTCTGGCAAGAGAAAATTCAGGACAGATGGGTCATCTCCACGGTAACTCTGGGGTACAAGCAGGAATTTCGGGACTTTCCACCGTCTCGTTTCCTGAGGTCAAACGTTCCCAAAGATCCAGAGAAAAGGCAATCTCTGTTTTGGGCACTAGACCGATTAATGGCTCGGGGTGATCATGCAGATCCCCACAGAAGAGCAAGGTTTGGGGTTCAGACCCATTCTAGATCTAAAGAATCTAAATCAGTTCCTGAAGATCTGCTCCTTTCTCATGGAGACAATCAGGTCAGTAGTTTCTATCCTACTAGGAGAAGAACTTCTGGCATCTATCGATATCAGGGATGCATATCTGCATGTTCCTATATTTCCCGCTCGCCAAAGGTTTCTGTGGTTCAAGGTAGAACAGCAGCATTTCCAGATCGTAGCTTTGCCCTTCGGGCTAGCTACAGCACCCTGGTGTTTACAAAAGTCCTGGCTCCACCTTTAGCCAGGTTAAGGGCACAGGGCATAACAGTCTTGGCGTACTTAGATGATCTATTGCTAATAGACCAGTCGGGGGCTCGTTTAGACCAAAACGCGTGCATTATACAACCAGTTACCTGGAAAGTTTGGGTTGGATTCTCAACCTAGAGAAGTCTTCCTTAAAACCGATAAAAAGGCTGGAGTACTTGGGTCTAATCATAGACACAGCCCAGAAAAAGGTGTTCTTGCCTCAGGCAAAGATCAACTCCATAAGAGAGCTGGTGCGGATGGTCAGGTCAAAAGGCGATCCCTCCATTCGCCTTTGCATGAGGTTGCTAGGAAACATGGTGGCTTCATTAGAAGTGGTTCCCTATGCCCAGTGCCATTCAAGGCTGTTGCAAAACAGTATCCTGTCTACTTGGAAAAAAACAATTCAAGCTTTAGACTTCCAATGGGGCCGTCCCCAAGGGTGTCCCAAAGCATAGTTACTAACCCAGAATCTGCTGAAAGGAAAATCCTTCAGACCTGTTATCTGGAAAGTGGTATCGACAGATGCCAGCCTTTAAGGCTGGGGAGCAGTACTAGAAAAGATTACTGTCCAGGGACAGTGGTCAAGAGCCGAAAGACCCTTGCCCATCAATATCCTAGAGATTCGGGCAGTGCGTCTGGCTCTAAAGGCCTGGACATCCAGGTTATGGAATTGTCCTGTCAGGATCCAATCCGACAATGCCACAGCTGTGGCCTATATCAATCACCAAGGGGGGCACCAAGAGTCTCGCGGCGCAGACGGAGGTGAACCATATTCTAACTTTGGCAGAAAAGAATCTTCCATGCCTATCGGCAGTCTTCATTCCGGGAGTAGAAAATTTTCAGGCGGACTATCTGAGTCGCCAGCAGTTATTCCCAGGGGAATGTTTTTTTCACAACATTTTTCGGGCTATTTGCCAAAGATAGGGGACTCCGGATGTAGATCTTCTAGCGTCCAGATTCCACATGAAGTTAATTAGAAATTTCGTATCTCCACAGAGTGGTGCTATGGATACAACACTAAGTTAAAATTAATTGGTCACGTCCCGATATTTTAAGTATAGAAGATATAAGGTTTTTGGATGATGGACTTTTTAGGCATAAGACATTCTTATAAAAAATTAATATTTATTTAAAATCAAAACAATTACACAGATTTCTCATATAATTCATTCACAGAAAATAGCCTATGAGCATGAATAGCACACCGCCTATATACAATATAGTCAAACCCCGGAGGACCAGACTGATCACTCTTGAAGTTTTTATAGAGCTTGACGAGGTAGCGTGTCATAAAGTGCTCAACTCTGCTCTACATGTTGCGCGTAACAAAATGCTTCTTCAGGAGCTATGGCGAATTATTCAATCCTAGGTAAAAAAGAAAGAAAAGGGATGAGGCAGAGAGTAGTATCCTCAATGATGGTAGAGATGAAATGAAAATACTGGCTTGTTCAGTGTAAGGAATCCTCCCATTGTGTCCATGCCTATTATCCCATAAATATTGGTCCCTTAAACACTAAGTTCCTGGCAGAATCTCCTCTTTGCGACCGCCCCACACAAATAGCAAAGGCAACACAATAGCAGTCCTGGGCACCATCTTTTTACCTTAAAGACCCCTTTCTAATTGTTGACAGCAGCATAGAATTACCTTTTTAGTTTAAACCTATATGGTTCCTGAAGTGTTACCCTCCTAAGTTCCTCCGAATCATTGTGAATCTCTACCATCATTGAGGATACTACTCTCTGCCTCATCCCTTTTCTTTCTTTTTTTATCTATGATTGAATAATTCGCCATAGCTCCTGAAGAAGCGTTTCGTTACGCTCAACATGTAGAGCAGAGTTGGGCACTTTATGACACGCTACCTCGCCAAGCTCTATACATTTCAAGACTGATCAGTCTGGTCCTCCAGGGTTTGACTATATTGTATATAGGTGGTGTGCTATTCATGCTCATAGGTAGGGATGAGCCGAACACCCCCCTGTTTGGTTCGCACCAGAACATGCGAACAGGAAAAAAGTTTGTTCGAACACGCAAACACCGTTAAAGTCTATGGGACACGAACATGAATAACCAAAAGTGCTAATTTTAAAGGCTTATATGCAAGTTATTGTCATAAAAAGTGTTTGGGGACCTGGCTCCTGCCCCAGGGGACATGGATCAATGCAAAAAAATTTTTTAAAAACGGAAGTTTTTTCAGGAGCAGTGATTTTAATAATGCTTAAAGTCAAACAATAAAAGTGTAATATCCCTTTAAATTTCGTAGCTGGGGGGTGTCTATAGTATGCCTGTAAAGGGGCGCATGTTTCCCGTGTTTAGAACAGTCTGATAGCAAAATTACATTTCAAAGGAAAAAACCCATTTAAAACTACTCGCGGCTATTGTATTGCCGACAATACACATAGAAGTTCATTGATAAAAACGGCATGGGAATTCCCCACAGGGGAACCCCGAACCAAAATGTAAAAAAAAATGACGTGGGAGTCCCCCTAAATTTCATACCAGGCCCTTTAGGTCTGGTATGGATATTAAGGGGAACCCCGGCCAAAATTTAAAAAAATTACGTGGGGTTCCCCCTAAATTCCATACCAGACCCAGAAGATGAAGAAGAAGAAGATGAAGAGAAGAGCGGGAGCCTCCCCCCATGCCATGGGTGTGGAGCGGCCCGAGGAGAAGAAGATAGAAGACGCCGCGGAGGAGATGCTGGACGAGAACGCCGGAGGAAGAACCAGAAGAGCCAGAAGAACCAGAAGAAGAAGATGAAGGAAGATAGAAGAAAGAAGAAGCATTTAAATAAAGGAATTGTCAAAAACTGTCTCTTGTCATTTTTAACATTTTTGACAGTTTTTTAGTGAAATGGTAGGGGTAAGTACCCCCTTACCATTTCACACAGGGGGGGGGCGGGATCTGGGGGTCCCCTTGTTAAAGGGGGCTTCCAGATTCCGATAAGCCCCCCGCCCGCAGACCCCCACAACCACCGGCCAGGGTTGTGGGGATGAGGCCCTTGTCCTCATCAACATGGGGACAAGGTGTTTTGGGGGGCTACCCCAAAGCACCCTCCCAATGTTGAGGGCATGTGGCCTGGTACGGTTCAGGGGGGGGGCGCACTCTCGTCCCCCCCTCTTTTCCTGCAGCCTGCCAGGTTGCGTGCTCGGATAAGGGTCTGGTATGGAATTTAGGGGGAACCCCACGTCATTTTTTAAAATTTTGGCCGGGGTTCCCCTTAATATCCGTACCAGACCTGAAGGGCCTTGTATGGAATTTAGGGGGACTCCCACGTCATTTTTTTTTTTTTTTAATTTTGGTTCGGGGTTCCCCTGTGGGGAATTCCCATGCCGTTTTTATCAATGAACTTCTATGTGTATTGTCGGCAATGCAATTGCCGCGGGTAGTTTTAAATGGGTTTTTTCCTTCGAAATGTCATTTTGCTGTCAGACTGTTCTAAACACGGGAAACATGCGCCCCTTTACAGGCATACTACAGACACCCCCCAGCTACGAAATTTAAAGGGATATTACACTTTTATTGTTTGACTTTAAGCATTATTAAAATCACTGCTCCTGAAAAAACGGCCGTTTTTAAAACTTTTTTTTGCATTGATCCATGTCCCCTGGGGCAGGACCCGGGTCCCCAAACACTTTTTATGACAATAACTTGCATATAAGCCTTTAAAATTAGCACTTTTGATTTCTCCCATAGACTTTTTAAAGGGTGTTCCGCGGCATTCGAATTTGCCGCGAACACCCCAAATTGTTCGCTGTTCGGCGAACTTGCGAACAGCCAATGTTCAAGTCGAACATGAGTTCGACTCGAACTCGAAGCTCATCCCTACTTATAGGCTATATTCTGTGAATATGAGAAATCTGTGTAATGGTTTTGATTTTAAAATTTGTAATAAATATTTTTTATAAGAATGTGTTATGCCTAAAAAGTCCATCATACAAAAACCTTATATTTTCAACATGAAGTTAGTCAACTTTGTGTCCAGGACACTGGATCCACTCGCATGCGGTTCAGATGCGTTGGTGACCCCATGGGATCAGTTCTCACTGACCTATGCATTTCCCCCTATTTAGTTGCTGCCACGACTTCTTTTCAGGATCCAGATGGAAAGAAAGCGGTAATTCTGGTAGCACCAGCATGGCCCAGAAGGTCATGTTATGCAGAAATTGTAAAGATGGCAGTGGAGGGTCCATGGTCCTTACCACTACGGCCAGACCTGCTCTCACAGGGGCCTATATTCCATCCTACCTTACGGCCTCTAAATTTAACGGCTTGGCTATTGAAACCCATATTCTGAAGAAACGTGGGCTTTCTGGGTCAGTTATCTCTACCCTGATTAATGCAAGGAAGCCAGCTTCCAGAACTATATATTATAGAGTCTGGAGGGCTTATGTTTCCTGGTGTGAATGTAAGGGTTGGCACCCTCGGAGGTATATCATAAGCAGAATTCTTGCCTTTCTACAATTAGGGTTAGAGATGAAGTTGGCCTTGAGTACAGGGCCAAGTCTCAACTTTATCTGTCTTATTTCAAAGACCGCTTGCTACACATTCTTTAGTCCGGGGTTTTATGCAAGGGTTGATGCGGCTTAATCTGCAAGTCAAACCTCCTTTGAACCCTTGGGACTTGAACTTAGTTTTGTCAGTGTTACAAAAACAGCCATTTGAACTGATACAGTATATTCCCTTAGTGCTTCTGACAAGGAAGCTGGTGTTCTTGGTTATCCTCGGCAAGAAGGGTTTCGGAATTGGCTGCTCTTTCATGTAAAGAGCCATACTTGATTATTCATGGGGACACAGTGGTGTTACGCCCTCATCCAGACTTTTTGCCGAAAGTGGTCTCAGGTTTTCACCTGAACCAAGATATTGTCCTGCCATCGTTTTTTCCAAAACCATGTTCCAGGGAAGAGAAGTTACTACATTGTCTTGATGTGGTGAGAGCAGTGAAATTCTATTTAAAGACAACTGCTCAGGTCGCTAAGTGGATTCGGCAGGTTATAATTCAGACTTATAATTTAAGGGGTAAGATTCCCCCTTTTCAAGTCAAAGCGCACTCTACCAGGGCAGTTAGTGCTTCTTGGGCAGTGCGTCACCAGGCCTCCATGGCTCAGATCTGTAAGGCCGCAACTTGGTCTTCAGTACATACAATTCACCAAGTTTTATCAAGTGGATGTAAGGAGGTATGAGGATATCGCCTTTGGGCGCAGTGTGCTGCAAGCAGCAATATAGGTCCTCAAGTCTGGGGGTACCCTGCGGGTTGTGTCTCCCTCCCCTCAAATAGCATTGCTATGGGACTTCCCATTAGGTTATTAACTTAGGCTCTGTGTCCCATGATGTACGATAAAGAAAATAGGGTTTTTATAACAGCTTACATGTAAAATCCTTTTCTTGGAGTACATCATGGGACACAGAGGTCTCTCCCCTCTAGGGGTTTAAGCATATTGCTTTGCTACAAAAACTGAGGTACTCCTGATAGGAGAAGGGGTTATATAGGGAGTGAACTTCCTGGATTGGGTATACCAGTGTCCATCACCTGAAGGCGCCTATACACCCATTAAGTTATTAACTTAGGCTTTGTGTCCCATGATGTACTCCAAGAAAAGGATTTTACAAAAAAGAACATTACAATATATGCCCAACAAGGACCAGCGACGTACTGTTATGTTGCTGGACTTTGAGTGGTTATACCAGAATGATGCCTGCAGGTTTAGGTATCATCTTGGTATCGTTCTTTTCAGCTGGTGGTTGGCTTTCACGTAAAAGCAATCCAAGCAGCTAATTTGGCGTTAGACTGCTTTTACAAGCAGTGGGAGGGAATGTCTCCCTCCCTCCTGGCATCTTCCATGATTTTCTCGGGCTCTCTTGTCCCACTGGGGAACCCGAGAATGCAGCTGGTGGTTCCGCCAGCTGACCATAGAGCTGATCAGAGCCCAGAACGGCTCCAATCATCTCTATGGCCTAAGAAACCGGAAGCTATGAGCATTTCATGACTTCAGTTTCGCCGTATAGAAACAGCCCCATTGGAAAATTGGGAAAGCATCTTATCACATTGATCTTGGTGTGGTCAGATGCTTTGAGGGCAGAGGAGACATCTAGAGTCTAATAGACCCCAATTTTTAAAAAAAATAGAGTACCTGTCAGTACATATTGCTATCAGGGGATATTTCCATTCCCTGTGATAGCAATAAAAATGATAATGAAAGGAACAGTTTAAAAATAAACTAAAAAAGCAAAAAAATAAAGCACCCCTGTTCCCCTGTGCTCGCGTGCAAAGGCGAGCAAGCGTCAATATCGTGTCATAAGTAAACAGCAATTGCACAAGGTATCGCCGCGAACGTCAGATCGAGGGCAGTAATTTTAGCAGTAGACCTCCTCTGTAAATCTAAAGTGGTAACCTCAAAGGGCTTTTAAAAATGTATGTAGTTTGTTGCCGCTGCACGGTTGTGTGAAATTTTAAAGCATGTCGTGTTTGGTATCTATGTACTCTGCATAAGATCATCTTTTATATTTTACCAAACATTTGGGCAATATAGTGTGTTTTAGTGCATTCAAATTCAAAAGTGTTTTTTTTTTTTTTTCCAAAACAGTTGCGTTTGAAAAAATGTATAATTTTGGGGCTTCAAAGTATTTTTCTAGCAAAAAAAAAAAATATTTTTTCATGTAAATAAAAAGTGTCAGAAAGGGCTTTGTCTTCAAGTGGTTAGAAGAGTGGGTGATGTGTGACATAAGCTTCTACTGTTGTGCATAAAATGCCAGGACAGTTCAACCCCGCCCCCAAATGACCCCATTTTGGAAAGTAGACACCCCAAGCTATTTGCCGATAGTCATGTTGAGTCCATGGAATATTTTATTTTTTGCCACAAGTTTTGGGAAAATGTAATTTTTTATTTATTTATTTTTTTCACACAAAGTTGTCACTAAATGATATATTGCTCACATATGACATGGGCATTTGTGAAATTACACCCCAAAACACATTCTGCTGCTTCTCCTGAGTACGGGGATACCACATGTGTGAGACTTTTTGGGAGCCTCAAACAAACTTTTCCGTGGATTTTTGTCCAAAGGGCGTTGGCCGTGAACTTGGTATGCATACACACGGCAGGACTTTTTCAGCCAACTTTCACCAAATCACGTGGTTTTTCAGCTCTTTACCGCCACCCTTTGGTCAACTTCTGTATGGTTGCTGATCTTTTGCATTGGTTCTGAGCATGCGTGTTTGTACTTTGGACTAAAGTCCTATGGACTTGTGTACACACGATAGGATTTTGCACCATAGGACTTTTGTTGCTGGAAAGTTTGTTTGCACAGCCAACATTTGTCCGGTGAAAACTGAAAAAGTTTGTCCGATGGAGCGTACACACGGTCGGATGTTGCCTTAAAACAAAACTTTGTGACAAAAAACGAGATCTGCAAAATACTAAACATGCCTCTCAGCAAATAGCTTGGGGTGTCTACTTTCCAAAATGGGGTCATTTGGGGGAGTTTGTGCTATCTTGTCATTTCATGGGCTCCGAAACCGTGATAGGTAGTGAAGAGTGAAATTTAAATTTACGCCCTTAGAAATCCTGAAGGCGGTGATTGGTTTTCGGGGTCCTATATGTGGCTAGACTGCCAAAAAGTTCCACACATGTGGTATCCCCATACTCAGGAGAAGCAGTAGAATGTATTTTGGGGGTGTAATTTTAATAAATTAATTTAATATATATATTGTCATTTTTTCCCGAAATTGTGACAAAATATATAATATCCCATAGACTCAACATGCCTCTCAGCAAATAGCTTGGGGTGTCTACTTTTCTTAAAATGGTGTCATTTCATGGCCTCAAACTGTTATAGGTAGTGAGGAGTGAAAATCAAAAGTTTACGCCTTTAGAAATCCTGAAGGCGGTGATTGGTTTTCGGGGTCCTTTATGCGGCTAGGCTCCCAAAAAGTCTCACATATATACCCGTACTCGGGAGAAGCAGCAGAATGTATTTTGTTGTGTGATACCACATATAACCATGGCATGTGTGAAATATATATTATATCAGTGACAACTTTTCTGTTTTTTTTTATTTTTTTTATTTTATTTTGTCATTTTTCAATCACTTGTGACAAAAAAGTAAAATATTCAATGTGCTCAGCATGCCTCTCAGCAAATTCCTTGGGGTGTCTACTTTTTAAAATGCGGTCATTGAGGAGGGGGGGGGGGGTTGTACTGCCCCTCCATTATAGCACCTCAAGAAATGAGATAGGCAGTCATAAACTAAAAGCTGCGTAAATTCCAGAAAATGTACCCTAGTTTGTAGACGCTGTAACTTTTGCGAAAACCAATAAATATACGCTTATTGAAATTTTCTTTTTTTTTTACCCAAGACATGTGGCTGAATGCATTTTGACCTAAATGTATGACTAAAATTGAGTTTATTGTAATTTTTTTAATAACAAAGTAGAAAATATAATTTTTTCAAAATTTTCTGTCTTTTTTTCGTTTATCACAAAAAATAAAAACCACAGAGGTGATCAAATACCACCAAAAGAAAGTTCTATTTGTAGGAAAAAAAGGACACAAGTTCCGTTTGTGTACAGCATTGCATGACCACGCAATTTACCAGTTAAAGCAGCACAGTGCCAAATTGTAAAAAAATGCTCTGGTCATTAAGGGGGCAAATCCTTCCGGGGCTGAGTGGTTAATGTCAACAAAACATCTGCACCAAAAACAACTGCAGCAATTTACAAAGGCCATAAATATCTACAAATAACCAGCAAGATTTGGAACCATTATTGTGTAAATGTATTAAAAAAAAATGTATTTATACACAACAATTGCAAAGCTTTTATCACACTCCTTTTCACAATTAAAGCATATATATATATATATATATATATATATATATATATATATATATATATATATATATATATATATATCCTAAAAAAAAAAAAAAAAAAAGAAGATAACCATAAAAATGTGTATAGATTCTTGCTAACCCATTTTAAACCTATAAAGGGTACTACGGTGTGTTTGTTCAGGTAATATGCATAAATCTGTAACCAATTTGTTATTTCTTTAGTGCTGCTGAACCTCGTATGGAAGACTCTGATCAATCTGGAATGGTTGGAGATCAATTAGGAGCCTTGGATGCTGGTCAGAAACTCTCAGAATTCCAAAACCGGCCACCAGGTGAGAACCAACAAAATTACAACTGTAAATGTGTGCCTTTTACCCATTTAGATTTTTTTAAATATCAGGTAATACTAAATGTAACTGGAATAATATAGTTTAGGATAAGAGCTGCTGCAGACATGCACAATGCTGATCGAGATCAGGCTCAGGTGAGTATGGGGAGAATGCATTACACTAAACAACCTCTTACCAACCATTTTTAGTGGACCCTGTTAAATTTTCAGTAAAGTCATTTTTTTAAAAACTCGCTGACAGGCAGGGTTCTTATAACAGAAAAAACCCTAGAGGTCTCTTCTGTCATATATTCCACCCCTGCCTGTCAGCAAGTAATTTGATGTGAGCCGCACAAGCGCAGCTCAGACCACATTTATGGCCCGCTCTGTGTGCAGCTGAGATGTGACTCCCGTGTGCATGCACGGGAGTGTCATTGCCCTGGCAGAGCCAATCAAGCAGCCGAAGATTGCAAACCCTGAAGAAAGACTGGGTGAAGATGGGAGCGGCAGGGACAAGGGAGAGCGATGAGAGCACAGCGCTGGAGGGCTGCGTTTGTAGGCAAGTCTGTCATAATGTCCTAGTATGCAGTGCATACTAGGACATTATGATTTAGAGCTGCCGGGGGACCCATTTGTTAAAAAAAAACATCATAGACTTTACTACCACTTTAATGAGCTCTTCGGAAATGCTTGTTATTAAGAGATTGATATACAGTATTTGAAAATATCCCTCCAGTTCCTTTTTCTGTCAAAAAATTATCTTAGCCTGCCTTTGGCTGCCATTCTGTTTGGCTGCCTAGAATAAAGAAAATACCCAGTATTTAAGGTATGAAGACCAACTGTTCTATGTGACAGCACAGGGTCAATATCCAATATAATAGTCTTATGCCGCGTACACACGGTCGGACTTTTCGTCTACAAAAGTCCAACGGACGCTGACGGACTAAAGCTGGCTGGTAATCCGATCGTGTGTGGGCTTCTCCGGACTTTCAACATACTTTTTTAGCGTCAAATCCGACGTACTTTAGATTTGAAACATGCTTCAAATCTTTACTTCGTAACTACGACGGACCCCGAAATCCGCTCGTCTGTGTGCTAGTCCGACGGACAAAAAGCCACGCTAGGGCACCTATTGGCTACTGGCTATGAACTTCCTTATTTTAGTCCGGTGTACGTCATCACGTAAGAATTCGACGGACTTTTGTGTGATCGTGTGTAGGCAAGTCTGTTCGTTAGAAAGTCCGCCGCAAGTCCGTCGAAAGTCTGTCGGACAGGCTGTCTGACTTTTGTAGACGAAAAGTCCGACCGTGTGTACGCGGCATTACTCCCAGAAGCTGAATAGAACTGCGGGAAATTAAGGTGAATGTGCTGGTTGGGGGTTAAATTGAACCAGTTGCTCTGTCCTCCATGGGCACTGATTGGTGAGAAAAATGTGTTTACAGTCTGTGGGTGTCCAGATTAATGTTACACTGTAATATTAAATTCAAATTCACTGTTGGTGTGTTTTTTTTTTTAAAGGAGACCTGTCAGGAAAGAAATTAGGGAGTTGCCATTACTGACCTATTTTGTAGGTGCATGCTCCAGGGCAGTTCTGTTTATTTTTGCTTCACTGATACGTAATAACCTGTGTTCCTAGGTTTCTTGCATTTGCTTGTTCTAGAAATACATGAATGCGGTAGCACCGGATCTTTTTTGGAATTGTAGAAAAATTATGTTTAAAATCTAATTTCAGGCTACCCAACACAAGGACTTGAGCAGAGACAGCTTCAGCAGATTCCTCCTCAGTTAATGCAGCTTGGACAGCAACAGGGTCAAAGCGGGCAGAATCAGCAGCCCACCCCTTCTCAGCAGATGATGATGATGCTGATGATGCAGCAGCAGCAACAACAACAACAACAGCAGCAGCAGCAGGAACAGAAAACAGTGCGGCTTCCTTTGCAACAGAACATCTTTAACCCCCGAGCTGCTATGAACACAGATGCTCAGAGAATGCCCATGCAGCAAGGAGGCAGCATGCAAGCTATGGTGAATTTGCAAAGTACTGGTTCCATACCACCTTCACCTGACAAGCAGAGAATGGCAATGATATCCAGTGCATCATTAGGAGGCAGTGGTAGAAAAATGGGCTTTCCAGAGAGTGGGCAAAATCTAACAGGGTCACCTCTGGGAGATGGATCCTCAGCTGCTCCACTTGGTGACATTCCTGAGCTTCCCCCAGGTCCTGGATCTCAAAACAATATGGCCCCACATATGCTTATGCCTCAAAATCCAATGATGATGGCTGGATCTAAACCAGGGACTGCCTCCTCTCTTTCTCTTACACAAGGCACAAGCCCTCAACAGCAGCACTCCAATACTATGGGTGGATCCCATGGGCACCATTACCAAAATGTTCAGACTCCATCTCAGTCTTCAAGGCCGAAGACGCCCAACAGAGCAAGTCCGAGACCTTACTACCCTCAGACACCCAATAATCGCCCTCCTAGTACTGAGCCTTCAGAAATTAGCCTTTCTCCAGAAAGACTCAATGCCTCCATTGCTGGCCTTTTTCCTCCTCAGATCAATATTCCATTACCTCCTCGGCCCACCCTCAATCGAGGTTTTGATCAGCAAGGACTGAATCCAACTACTCTAAAAGCAATTGGACAAGCTCCTCCAGGGTTGACTGTGAACAGCCAGTCTAATTTTGCTTCACACATGAATAAGATGGATAATGGAGCAGGAAAGCCGCCATCTGGTGGTGCTAGCAAACGAGCAAGTCCAAGCAATAGTAGGCGCTCAAGTCCCGCATCAAGTCGCAAAACAACACCAAGTCCTGGTAGGCAGAATTCTAAGACTCCTAAGATGGTACTTGGAGGACAGACCCCTGGAATATTACATAATATGGAGATGCAGAGAAACATGTTGGCAGGCCAACCATCTGTACCACCACCTCAAACAGCACCCTTAATAGGACAATACTCAACACAATCTATACCAAGTGCAGCTGTTACCTCTGAGGAGATCAAAGAAAGTTCAAGCTTGATTCAAGAAAATGAGAACCAAACCATGCAGATGATCCCCAGGGAGCACTCAGTAGCAGAACATAAAACGGATGTTCACCAAGAAATGAAAATGGTGTCCCCAGAAGAGCTAGCTAAGAAGGAAGCACTGTTCCTAGAAGCATCAAAAATCCCACGTCCCGAAGATCTGTCTGCCATTTCACCAGCCATGAGAGATGCCCCAACATCCCTGAGTCAACTACTGGACCACTCTGGTGCTCCCAATTTTAATATCAAGCCACCGGGTCCACTTCCTGAAACATCTATAATGTTGCCACTAACAGAAGACTCAAAAACAATGGATGTTACTTCATTGTCAGGGGACACTCTAAAAGATACAGCTTGTATGCCTAATACTCATCCTTATGCAGAGGCATCCAATGTCCAGTCAAGGACTGACACAGTGGAGAATAACACTGTGTCGTTGAACCTACCAGGTAACAGTTTGAAGAGGCCTGGTGGTCCACCTTCTGCTTCCAGTTCGATGACACCAAATCAAATAACTGTTTTTGTAACATCAAATCCTATAACACCTTCATCCAGCGTGTCAGCCACGATGGCTTCTCAGTTGCAGCCCACTTTGGTACCAACTGTAGTCACTATGGCCAATGTTGGAAACAAAGTGATAGTGTCTGAAGGACAGCCTCCTGTACAGTCTAGTACACGCCCACAGTTTATCACTCCAGTCTTTTTCAATTCCTCTTCTATTATCCAAGTAATGAAAGGATCACAGCAAAATAACATGCCATCTCCCAACACTAACTTAATGCCTCAGTCTGTTGCAGTTGTTGGACCTTTGCATATCCCCCAAAATATTCAGTTCCCTGGACCCTCAACATCTACTGTCCCTTCCAGTAGCACCAACAGTTTACCTACAACCCGACCAGCCCTCACAAGCCCGGTACAAATGACTGCCCAACGTACACCATCTCAGTCTCCTTCCCCACTCCCACAACCATCAGCCAAAATGCAGTACGGTTCAGATGACCTTAGCACTCAACTTGGCTCTGCTTCTGACTTATCTTCACCTGTTAATATGAAGCCCACTTTGTCACCAACAGTTGGCAGCAATATGGACCCATCTGGCAGCAAGTTACTAACCACGCCTTCCATGGGTCAAGGCAAAGTTGCCAATCAAGATCATATGGAAAGCTCTGAAGCCGGCTGCTCTGGTGTGGGTGGACCAGGAAGGTCACCATCCCTAACCAGTCAGACCAGTACAGAGAGTAACAGCACTTCTACACTGTCCTTGGAACCAATTGTCCATGCATCCAGCAATCCCAATGACCTTTTGCCGTTTCCGTCTCCAAATCCACCAATGATGCTATTGGCTGAAAAAAGTAGCACAGGCACATTAGCTGAGCAAATTGGCACCACCTTCGATGACACTGTTCCAGAACAAATTTTAGAAACAGGTATGCTATCTATTTTATATATTAGAGTAACAAAATGCATTCACATTTTGGTATATTCTGTAAAGTTAAAGAATATCTAAACCCAAAAACAAAAAATTACATTTATTGCAGATTACTGGTCAGGTGTGGTGGCTACATTGGTTTTCTTTAGCTTAAATTTGTTTTCCTTATTTATGGTGATCTGTCAATAACTTCTTGTTTTAGGGTGACAATGCTAACTCAACATACTGTATCTATGGAGAAGCAGCATTGCCACCCGGGCAAAGGACCACAGAACCCCCCCCCCCCCCCCATAACATAATGGGGAAGGGTTCTTTAATCTGCAAAGATAGTTGAGAATAGTGTAACTGGTAGAAGTGCAGCACAAATCGGGAACAAAGAAAGTTTTTAGCTGACAAGATTTCTGGCAGGATCAACAGGTATATTTTGCATATAACACTTTCAGTGGTTTTTAAAGGATAGGTTCACTTTAAAAAAATAAATGCACAATTTTTTGCAGGTAAAAAAATGTGCATTTACTAGTTTTTTTCTTTTAAGGAGCCTGTAAAGCGTTGCACCAGCCATCAGCGAATCCCTGAAGCCATGCAGGTCACCTGCAGACTTTGAATGTGAGCTGGCTGTCCGTAAATTGTACCGCCAGGCAGTTTTACACTGTCAGGAAAACTCAATGAACTACCACAGCACTCAATAGCGCTGTGGTAGTTCATTCAGAACTACAAGCTGACAGCCGAAAAGGATGTCGGGACTTGTAGTTCATCCATTCACAAACTCTGTGAATGAATGATGTGGCTGCGTGGGCGGAGCCCAGCACGGCCGTTCTCGTTTCAAAAAGTGACAGCTAATACTGGGAACATCTCACTGTACTGCTATCACTGAGAGCAGCTGCAGGATCGGGAACATGTTCCATGTTCCACCCTAAAAACGGGTGGAACATGTAACATGTTCCCGAAGGTGAACTTATCCCTTAACAAACTAAAAGGCACCAAATAAGTGAAATTCATTGTTAGGATTTATATACCCTTTAGGGGTATATAAATCACTTTTGTTTGAAATAAAATCTGCTCAGTTACTTACATTGTAAGGAATTAAAGTATATTTCCACTTTTGCAGTCAAATTTGAGAAGTTGACACTATGGGGAGGATTTACTAAAACTGGAGCAATCTGGGGCAGCTGTGCATGGTAGCCAATCAGCTTCTAACTTTAGATTCATTGTTCAATTAAGCTTTGACAATAAAACCTGGAAGCTGATTGGTTTGTATGCAGAGATGCACCAGATTTTTCACTCTCCAGTTTTAGAAGTCAACTCCTAAATGTTTTTTTATGTGTTCACTTTCACAAAGCATACCTAAAATAATTATACATAGAATTCTATAGGCAGCTGCTATTGTGCTTTAGAAAACTAAATGTGCAATTATGGGACAGACTAAGCCCTGGTTCACATTGGAGCGATTTGGCATGCGATTTGACATGTCAAATCGCATGCCAAACTGGCTGCAATTGCCAGTAATGGCACCGTCCAAATCCGTGCGACGCCGCACCGACTCCCAAAAGTAGTTTCTGTACTACTTTTGGCGACTTCAGGGTGCGATTTCCATTGACATCTGTGCAGCAACCCGCACAGATGTCTCTGAAATCGCCCCTGAAAGTCGGGACTGACATGCAGGAATGAAATGAACTCGCACGATTTCATTCTTGCTGTCGGTGTGAACCTGGGCTCAAGCTTCGGCCTGTTTGTACAGCTCCTCATCCGGAAGAACGAGCTAGCTGGAAAATCGGCATCCGCTCAGCGCTCACAGCCAATTGCTGCGAACGCTGATCAGTGTGTTCTGACGGGGCAGTCCCCCTGTCAGAACGCAATAGCTCAGCGAGGAGATCGCCACACTAACATTGGATGTGTTAGTACGGCAAACTGTATTTTATTTTTATTTTTTTAGCCCGCTGGATTGAGCGGAGAAAAACAAATTCCCGTGTGTACCCAGCATAGGGGAAAGTTGTTTCTTTTACAGCAGTAACATACAAGCATTGAGATCTTTTAACCCTTTGTCAGAACAGTGTGCACAACTAGTTTACAAATGATGATGAGATCTGTCAGCACAGTATGACGGGGTTAATTATGGTAAAGATAACTCCTCAGCCTCAGCTTGAAGCGGAAAACCAGGCAGTGTTTATAAACAAATAGGAAAGGTAAGCAGTGATTTTAAAGAGATTTTTAGATGTTACTATATTTAAATGGAACATGTAATAAATATAAAATAGCTATTACCCAAATTTGGCTGCAAAAGTTTAAAAACACTTTAAGACCCCTTTCACACTGGGGCGGTTTGCAGGCATTATTGCGCTAAAAATAGCGCCTGCAAACTGCCCCTAAACAGCCTCCGCTGTTTGTTCAGTGTGAAAGCCCGAGGGCTTTCACACTGAAGCGGTGCGCTGGCAGGAGAAGAAAAAATCTCCTGCTAGCCGCATCTTTGGAGCGGGGAAGGAGCGGTGTATTCACCGCTCCTTCACCGCTCCTGCCCATTGAAATCAATGGGACAGCGCGGCTATACCGCGGTAATACCGCGGCTATAGCCGCGCTATACGAGGGGTTTTAACCCTTTTTCGGCCGCCAGCGGGGTGTTAAAACCGCACCGCTAGCGGCCGAATACCGCGGTAAAACAGCGCTAAAAATAGCGCTGTTTTACCGCCGACGCCCCCTACCGCCCCAGTGTGAAAGGGGCCTTAGTACATATTTTATTAGCTAATGTAGCGTGGTCATATATGACGAAGTTCGGCTTAAAGAGGAAGTAAATAAACCCTGATGGGTTTTACTTCCTTTTTTGCTCGCTGCAAAGCCTGCAAATGAAAAACATAATGGGCTAGTATGCATTGCATACTAGCCCATTATGTGCCACTTATCTGCAAAAGAATCCAGCGATGTCCCCTGTGTAGGCAGCGTCCATCTTCTGGTCCCTCTTCCTTCTGGGCCGCGGACTCCGGCTCTGTGATTCTCCGGAGCCGCATGACGTCACTCCCGCGCATGCGCACGGGAGAAACGATTAACGCCACATGCTAGGGAAGAGACGGCACTTAGTTTTGTTTCTGCCCCGCGCATGTGCTGTTGGAATTTTCGGCGGACTACAAGTGAAATATCTCCTAAACGGCGCACGTTTAGGAGATATTTCCACTACCTATAGGTAAGCCTTATTCTAGGTAGAAGTCCAAAAAGTGGGTTTACAACCACTTTAAAGTAAACTTACCACAAGCCTGAGCAATTCAAACTGAACACACAAATACCCAGACAGATGGTATCCTTACTGAAAGCTGCACATCAAAAAAAAAAAAGTTGTGATATAGGCAGCTGGAGTTAATATCTAACTTTTCCTTACAAAAGTCATTTTTGAAAATGTTGTGTCTTATATTTATCTCTGTTGGTTCAGTGATCTCCCATCATGTAAAGGGCCACTAGAAAAGATCAGGAGGCAGGTCCAAGCTTTATTTTTTAATATTCTAATATGTCATCTGTTTACTTTTCAATATCTAAAGGTCATTGCAAATTAGTTTATGTAAAGTAAAGCGGTAGCAAACTCCGCTAACAAAATTTGGTTACATGGCCCCCCTGCAGTGCTGTGCCATGCTGTGCTAGTATGCAATGTCAAGCGGCGCCCTCCAGCGGCGCACTGTCTCCGCACCAGGCGCTTTTTATTTTCACCCGGTCTTTCTTCCTTGTTCTTGTTGTTCAGACGTTTGAATGGCCAGGCCGCAATTATGTCACTCCTACGCATGCATGCGGAAGTCAGTCGCGGCACAGCACTCTTTGCATTGACGGCACACTCAGGGTGCCCTGAATGCAGAGCGCACTGCGCATGCACAGCGATGTGCCAAATGTGTAGTTCTCCATTATCCATTGAATACAGTCAGGTAATGCTGCATTCTTCAGGATGGTTGGACACTGGCAAACAAGTTTGTAAGCCAGCCCCAGTATAACCCCTTCTCTACCCAGCATGTTTTTCTGTTAGTTTCCAGAAGGACAAATGTTATTTCTCTGCTCTGCTGAGAAAAGTCTAACCTCATTTGCTCGCCATTTTGCTCTTGCAATCAAGGTGACCCCTTGATTTGAGCTGCTTTAGCTGGTCTCTATATGCAAATATTCAGGTCTGTGTTTCCTCAGCAATAGCTTTGGAGGCAATACCCACCTTGCTGGACTGGATGATTGCACGGCTAACCTGGAATGCAACCTTCAGGCACTTGGTTCTGCATTGTGACACTTTTCAGACCTGACTGTAATGGTTAAGTTAGCCGCTTTCTGGGTCCAGAGCCATGGCACAGACTCGGTATGACCCTTTCTCCAAAGATTTGCTCTGTGAGTAGGCCTCTGGACACTGCAAGCCTTTTCTGACTTGTGACCTTCAGACAGTGGGCTCTGCATTGTGGCACTTTCCAAACCTTTGTGATTTGTGGTAGCCATGGAGTACTTTATGGGTCCAGAGCCATGGAACAGCCTCTGGTGTGACGTGCCTCTTCTCTAACGTCTCACTCGGCGAGTAAGGCTGGTCGGGCTGAAACACCAGGAGCTACCTTACTGTGCCACTAGGTACATTTTTAAATTCCCCTCACTGCTGGTTTTACCATGGTAAGGCATACGGCTAAGGGATCAAGTGCTGACATTACTTGATAAAGTGCTTGCCATTCAGCTGTTCAGCCTGGGGGAGGCACTATGCCGCTACTGTTCCTGCTCCAGAAACACCACTGGGATCTCCAGTCTCTGGACTTCACTGCCACCGACATTGAGTTGGTCACCTCAGGCAACATGAAGCCCTCATCAGCACCAGCTGCCTGGATTTGTGAGGCTTTGTCTAACATTGGGCCTAGTTACTTACTATCACGTGGCAGAACATATCTTCCTGAAGACAAACAGTGGACAGTTGTGCTGTCATGGGTGACCTTAGCCCACACTCCCCTAGTGGTTCTGAGTGGCATTTTCCCATTATCTCCAAATTTGACCGACACTAATAATCTGCAACCCCTATTATTATAGTGTTGCCATCTGTCAGAAGGGGCCTGGCCTTCCTCATGCCCACTGGTATTTCTTAACTGTTTGTACATGGTTACTGGAGCATTCTGCTGACACAGGATCTAAGTGTGCATCGGCACCATTCCCTGCAGAGCCTGTCCCTGACCCTCTTGAGCTCATAAATAATTCTGGGCTTGCAGTTCCTGTTATTGTCTCTGATTCGGAGTCCCAACAGTCTATATTGGGAGAGACTGTTTTTAGGTCACTGTAGTCTCTTGATATACAATGGGTTGTTTGAAACCTTAGTGAAGCAGTGCATATCCCTTTGCATCTGGAGGATCAGCCTGCTGTTTCAGGCCTTTGTTATATCAAAGTAAGTGTGTGCTTTAAATTTCCTCCAGCATTGCTCCTGTTTCTTCTTGCTGGAGGCTGACATTTTGCCGAAGCCCAGAGCCCCTGAACAGCAGTAAATCATAAAGTGAAACTAAATGCTTCATTTTAAAGTAGTAGAAAACCACACTTTTTTTAACGCTGCAAGACAATTGCATCGCATACCAGCACATTATGAAATACTTACCTTAGAACGAAGTCCTCCAGCGACAGGGCTTCCATCTCCACCCGGTCTTCTTTCCGGGGTCGCATCCTCCGGCCATCTGATTGGGCGTGGTGCGATGACGTCACTCCCGGGCATGCGCGCGGGAGTCATGGACCGCGGCACGGGGCTCTGAAGGAACGGCACCGATATGCCTTACCTTCAGACTGCATGCGCCGGTGACATCACTGGCTGCATGCAGTGTGAATATCTCCTAAACCGTGCAGGTTTAGGAGATATTCACTGTACCTACAGGTAAGCCTTATTATTATTTTACAGGATTTATATAGTGCCAACACTTTGCGCAGCTCTTTAAAACATGAGGGCAGACAGTACAGTTACAATACAATTCGATACAGCAGGAATTAGGCTTACCTGTAGGTACATGTGCCAAAAAAAGACTTTACTACCACTTTAAATTGGAGCTCCACCCAAAAGGGGAAGCTCCGCTTAAACGCACCCTCCTCCCCTCCACTGCCACATTTGGCACTTTTTGGGGGGGGGGGGGCCTGTCAAAACCAGGTACCCACTCCCACTTTCAGGAAAGATCGCTGCACACTGATCGTGGCAGTCTTTGAAATTTCCAGCAACCCCCCTCCACTGCCCGCTGCTTCTGGGACACACAGAAGACAGCGAGACCATTCAGAAAGCACAGCGCAACTCCTCGCACATGCACAGTAGGAAGCAGGCTGTGAAGCAGCAAGGTTTCACTTCCTGTTTCCCTTAGTGAAGATGCCGGTGCCTGCACCCAAAGCCGATTGACGAATCAGCTAGGCATGCTGACATCGCTGGACATGTGTCCTTATATTAAATGTCAGCAGCTACAGTATTTATTTTTACAGGCTGGAACTCTGATTTAACAGTTTCAAAAAAGTTACGTGTCGGGAATGCTAACTGTCACATTTGCTTGTGTCCTTAGCCAAACTGTCAAACCATCAAATGGCTGGTGTCATAACTGATCACATGTGTAGCACCATGGCAGTTGCAGATCAAACAGAAGCAGTTTCCGTGGCTGTAAATGATAGGAGGGTTTAATTTTCTTTGAGTGTCAGCAAATCGGCCTCTACAAATTTGGCACTGCCTAAAAATGGAGAACAACTGAATATGTGCAGAGCAGGGTAAGATAGAGTATTACTGGATTTTAAACAGTATAGGCACTTATTTTTAATGTTTTACATAGCTATACCTGCAAAAGAGTTCAGCATGAAGTAATCTAGCAGGACTTCATTTTCTGACTAAAGCTCCACTTTAAAAAGTCACAGCTACATGTGTAGATTTTTATATTATTATTTATCCTCGCTATTGGTATCTATGAGCCTGGTCTTGAGATGAGACATTCAGATGGTCCCTATGAACTAACATGTTCCTGGCATGAACCTTCAGTCACTTATGTATAATGGAGTGCCCCCCAACCCTGGGAGGATGCCTTTGGTAGGGTTGTCTTCATTCTGGGAATTGAGTTTAATTCCTCCAAACAGTTTGTCCCAATTTCTTCAAGGGATCTGATTGTGAGTAGGTCCCTTGACTTGGACTCTGTTGGATATCCCTTTAATGCTTTAATACCTGGCTCTATGCTGGATGATATTGAGGGGTGCTTTTCTCAACCACGCGGTCTCCCAAAAGACACTGCATTGCCTTTTACTTCTCTTTTAACCTATACTGCCCATTTTGGAGAACCCATTCCTGCATGGCAGGAAGAAACCGGATTGGAAGGAACCTGTGTTCCTATAGATTGTCAGCAGAAAGCCATCGTTGGAATCCTGCTGCACATACTCCCTGTTGGGAATAGTGTATGCCCACTTATTCAGTCTAGCTGACCTCAGGGTTACATATAGTTAGCAGAAAACAAATACTCCTGTGCACTAGTGAGCCAACCAGGTGGGCTAGAGTTCGTAATGGACAATGTCTCAGGCCTTGCTGCCCTCAAGGATAGAGATGTCCTAGTAGTCAAAGGAGAAATAAAAAAAAGAGGGCGCCCCGACCTTGTGCATTATCCTTTTAATGTATTTTATTAAAGAAGTAAATTTAAAAACTACTCACAAACATGGACGAAAACCGCAATATAAAAACCCTTTAGATGATGGCCATCGGTCTCACGATAACAGACTCCAGATGGTAATAGAGAAGATTATAAGGGCCACTGCCGGCTGACGCGCTTCGAAGGAATACCTTCTTCCTCAGAGCCCAGCAGTTCTATCTCCTTCAGTTTCCTATATATACACACACACATGAGAGAATGTGCACCAATGAGGCACCTCCCAGAGGGGCTCAGGGATCACGCCCATAAATTGTGGGGGTACTTAACAAAAGGGTGACGCCCAAATAAACTGAATGGACGACCACACCTCCATCCATTACTCAGGTACCCATCGGACAGATGCAGATAGTGTAACCTACATCTGTATTCGCAGAGAGCCATCAAAAAAACTCTCTCTGCCAGTGCATAGACCAGACAAATACAATAAAAGGGCCAAACACAATTAAACCCAATCGAAAGACTACAAACAATCCAAACCAGTAAGAAGGTGGACACACATCGCTAGCAAACGTGGCGATCTGGGATTGGCATCTCATAGCAACATATTGAATACTGGTTAATGACAGCAAGAGTACAAAGCTCACCCATTTAGATCATCACTTCACAGCGCCATGCACCATTACCCTGGAGGTCCAAAGCTTGTCTCCTCGATGCACTATTTAGCAGCGCGATGTGCCACCAGTGAATATAATAATAATAGCTGCCACCACAGTGGCGTTTGTGGCTTCCCCTCATGACCGGATCTGTACCTGGAACGCACGCCATGTTGTTTGCGTTCCATAGGACTAGAAGTACCGACCAGGCGTCACTTCCCGTGCGTCCGCCATCGCGCAGGGATGACGTCAACTGTGATAGTCAGCCGCCGCCATTTTACCTCAGACTATCATATAGAGAGCATACCGGACATTTCTGCTGCTCCCTATGGGGGCCAATACAACCCCGTGGATGAAAAACATATAGTTACGTAGCAGATGAGGTTGAAAAAAAGACACAAGTCCAAGTCCAACCTATGTTGGTACCCTTGGGGATATCTCCAGTTCCTATGGTCCATTGGTTATCCCTTTGGGATATGTTCCTGAAAGTTCTTTCCATCTTAAATATTTCCTAGCAGGATTGGGGTGTCTTGTCAGGCAGCCTTATTCTTTCTGGGATCCTTCCCTGGTTACAGGGGCCAAAGGTATAAAGCTTAGGCTTTTTTTCACCTGTTTGTCCAATGTTCCCTCTAAGGATCTGTTTTTTTATCTTGGGAAAAATCTCAGTGTTCTTATTGTGACCCTATCTTGTTTCTCTCCTATTGGATAATTTTGTTGCTCCACCTATTGGTTGTTTTGGCTCACAGCTGTTGCTAGGGTAGGTTTAGTGTCCCGTCTAGTGTAGGCATTCCCCTTGGCAGTGGTTCTTCTGTCCTAGTTTGAGCATCCATTTGATCCTCTGTGACCTCACCTTGGTCATTGACAGATTCCCCTGTCCTGTAGGGCAGCGCCCCCCCCCCCCCCCCCGGTACCAGGGACCATAACGGACTGGGAGAAGGGGGGGGGGTTGTTGCTGCCTGTTACCTCTGGGGGGTGGTGTGATGCCTGTTACCTCTGAGGGGGGGGCTTTGGGTGTGCAGCCTGTTACCTCCCTTGTATAAGCAACACCTGTCACCTCCATGGGGAGGTGTGTGTGCAGCCTGTCACTGGGAGGGAGGGTGTGTGTTGGCGCAACCTGTCTCCTCCAGAGGGTTTGGGCATGTGCAGCCGTCACCTCTGGGCCAGCTTGGCTCTCCTCCCTTCTCTTCTTCTCACCCTTCCTCTCCATAGATAAGGTCACAGAGAGGGAAGGAAGTAGTGGTGCCATGAGAAGGGGCGCAGGGACCCTCTGGTGGTGGGAGGGTGACAGTGCAGGTTGTGCTGCCTGGGCCCCAACAGGCCACAGACTGGCATCGGTCTGCAGCCTGGGGGTTGAGGACCCCTGCTGTTAGGGGGCTTCACCTCCTCTGATTTAGATTTGGGCGTTGGTCCATCTGTAGCAGATGGTTCCTTAATCTGTCATAGTTCCGGCAATGGCTGTTGCTCATCTCTCAGTTGGACTTCTTTTGAACATCCTGACTGTTTCTAAATTTCTGAGTCCCTTTAATGTATTATGGAGAAAATAAGATTTTTGCACTTACAGTGAAATCTTTTTCTTTGAGTCCATTAAGGGACACAGCTCCCATCCCTCTGTTTTATGCCCGGGGTTATACTCCGGCTGGCTTACAACTTTTCTGATTGCCAGTGTCCATTTCTCCTTAAGGTGAAGCATGATCCAAGTACAAAAATTTTATCAGCGAATGTTCTACGAACAATTGCCTTCCATGTTCCCCTTACCCGTCTTCTCTTGATTAGTTTTTCCTCAGAATCACGGGCCAGAGGAAGGGACCAGCAGTGACAATCAGAATGCATCAGAGAAAAAAGGTAAAATGTTATGGCAATCGGTTTATTTCCTGAAGAAGAAATAAATATGGTCTTCCTGCAACATTGCCATGCATCATCTTATGAAAAAAAATACTTTTTTCTTTTCAGATGCTGATATGCCAGAGAATATGGAGTGGTGAGTTTATGTTTTTGTGTGCTTTGTTGAATTTAAATGGGAGTTTTCAAAAAAGAATCCTAGAACAATGGAATAGTAATATAGTAGGGTACTTCCCATCCCACAGGACCCCTAATAAGAAGTTGCATGAACACTGTCTAGATATTTGTTAAATTGACCATACACTGATTTTTGCAGGCTGAATGAAAAAAAAATCTTACAGATTCCTCCATGCATGCTTTACAGCTCAGATTGACAAATCTGCAGTGCCAGCTACTGCAGAATACCCGAACAACAGCTTCACCTTATTGGAAGCAGCTACTGTTCGGCTGTCGGTTTTTTAAATGACCGCTTTTTTGAAAGAAGTCTGAAGGGAGGGTGCCAACAGAGGGGTATGTTTAAACAACCTTCTTATACAGGGGATTGCTGGAGTTCTTCACTTGGCAACTGGGTCAGTTTACATAGACCTGCAACCTCCCATACAAAAGGGAGCTGCAGCACTCCGTTGTAAGTTTGTTTTTTGTTTTTTTGATTCCCTGCAGAGTTCCATAAATACATGTAGAACCTGCCAGTGAAATCCAGCTATTGCGCATCCTATGATGGTGTGGCAACAATACTGCACTGCTCCTAAATTCAGAGCAGAGTTGCCACTCTCATGTAGGGTGTGCCTGACTGCAATACAGTGGGATTAGTGTAATCTGCATGGTCACATTTAATTCACAAGACTATAGCCACACCTAGTCCTGCCCACTGCTTTCTGGATTGACAGCACTGCCTTTGTTGCTGCAATCCTCTCACTGTGATTTGCAGTGTCTGGGAGGAGAGTGTAAGACACACAGGGAGAATTTTACTCAGGAACTCAACTTCGGGGAACAATTAAAGTGGTTGTAAAGCCTCAAGGTTTTTCACCTTAATGCATTCTATGCATTAAGGTGAAAATCCTTCTGTGCTACAGCTCCCCCCCCCTTTTTTTTTCTTAACTGAGCCCGATTCGATTCAGCGATGTGCACAAGCACACTGGCTCCAGCCGCTGTTTTTCTCCTCATTGGACAGATTGACAGCAGCGGGAGCCATTGGCTCCTGCTGCTGTCAATCATATCCAGTGGCACGGCAGCGAGGGAAGGCTGAGTCCCGCTGTCTGTGTCAATTGACGCAGCAGCGGGACTCGGGAGCAAGCTCGAACGAGTGCCCCCAGGGAAGGCTGATTTCCATGTGGGCACCCGATGAAGAGGAGGGGCCTGGAGCGCGAGCGGGGCACCCCAGAAGAAGATGATCAGGACTACTCTGTGCAAAACGATTGCACAGAGCAGGTAAGTACAGGCCTGTTTGTTATTTTTATTTTTAAAAAACAACCCCTTGGATGCTCCCTTTGCAACGGGGCCCCTCCCACATTGCAGGAGTGAATGCAATGGTATTGCACAGAGCAGAGGCTTACCTCCCTGTTTTGTGGTCCCCCGCAGCACTGTCCCCTACCTCTGTTCTGTGAGTGCCCCATAACACACACAACATGGCTCGGCCATGCCCCCCACTCTCTTTGTATGATTTGATTAACAGCAGCGGGAGCCAATGGCTCCCGCTGCTGATTCTGTGTCCTGTGAATACAGGAAGATGAGAGAGAAAAACTGCAGATGGGTACAGTGCTGGATCGATACATGACTCAAGTAAGTGTTGAAGGGGGGGAGTGGGTATTGGATTTTTTTTTTTTTACCTTATTGCATTTAGAACCACTTTAGTCTTCACTCTAGCAGGCTTTCCTCCCTCTGTGCTATTTCTGTTTAGCATTCCAACAGGTGGTTGCACTCTGATGCCATCATGTACAATGCAAGATCAACAGTCCTGCATTTATAAGTGAGGATGTTGAGGGCCTGCCCACAACCCAGAGGGAGGAGATGAGCTCTGTCTGCCAGGGGAGCAAGGGATATGGTCAGTAAAAACTTCATTTAAAGCTACCCTAAGCAAAAACAAGCATTTAACATGAGGCATTTCTTTAAAGCTGAACTATGGGGAAAATTTAAACTACCTTTGCCATGGCGCTCCCAGAGTTCAGCTCTAAAGAAAAGCTGCTTTGCAAGTATAAACTGCCCTCCAATGTGGGGTGTCCTATGTGTGTAGATGCTTCTGCGATGTGTAAAAGTGTGGGTTCACTTCTTTACATTTTTGAATGGGGTGCTTCAAGATTGTGCAGAGTTTTAAAAGGTGATTTTACTGAAAAAAGGTTGAGAATCACTGATATAAAACACATATTAAGAACACAGTAAAACAGACATGTTGCATAGAGGTGTCCTTAGCTCACTGATATTATCTTATTCCATTTAGTGAGCCAGAAGAAAGGTCCAGGCCCCCAAGTCGTAGAAATTCCAGAATGGAAGAATTTTCCATCTCACAAGACATCTTGGAGAGTGGACAACGAAAACGTACGGCCCGTCCCAGCGCTACATCCATTTCCGCGAAAGGTGAAGGAAACCAGCCAACTGATATGCAGTAGATATACAAGATGTGTTTTAGCAGGTTGTTGCAAGGTCAACATGTTTAGGATGATGGATGGTTGTGGAGAAACTGCTGGAGATCTACCAGAGACTGTGAGAAAGGAGAACTTTAAAGTGGTCTCGTCACATTCTGTGGCTTACAAGCGACACGTTTCCACAAATAATAATTCAAAGGGCCTGTTTAAAGAGAATATTTGAGGCCAGTGTTAAGTTGCCACACCTGGCTAATATGTGTCTCTGACAGGCGCTCGCTGGTGACTTCTCTTTTGGCTGATTTTCACATTACAATACCTGGCCGACCCAGTAGCTTCCCGTGACGTCACCGCCACCATGACCTTACCAGGATGACTTTGGAGCAGCTCAGCTTCCTGATTGGGGTTTAGTTCCTCTACTTAAAAGGTCCGACAGTGGATGGAGTGCCTGGTTCAGCCCCCCACTCATGTCTAGGCCACCAATACTTCGCCCCTTTACCTTCCCATTGATTGCCCATGTTGAAACTTTTCTACTTTGTGGGCTAGTATGAAGAAGCTGCACAGGCAGTATATGCACCTCCTCTGGCTTTGACTGCATAGATACACTGGTGACTAATCCACTTTAAAAGTTGTGTGTTGAAAATGATGGCACCGATGCAATGCTTGGTTTTAATAGGGGTATTGGAGAGCCAGCATGGGGCCAAATCTGACTGATGAGGACACAGCCTGAATGTTTTTCTATTTTAATAATGGGAACTGGGATAGCACTGTCGTAGAAAGTCATGTGTGTTACCTGTAGCAAACAACTGGACTTGATGTGATGTCTTAAGCCTATTGGTTTGTATGGCCCCTTTCAGATGAACCGGATCCGTCCAAGCGGAATCCGCCTGCTCAACGGGGATCTCTCCACTGATACTCGCTGAGTAGGCAGATGTCAGGTCTGTGTCCGCTCCGCTATGCAAAGCGGACACAGCCCGCTCTACTCTATGGGGCGGTCGGATGGAAACAGACTGCACATCCATTATCGATTGTCATCCGATCCGCTGGACGGATGGGGAACGTATCGTTATACGTCTATTTTCCGTGAATTTTATCGGTTCAGATGCCCGGTGGGTGCTGACATCCGCCGCCCCTTAGAGAACAGTGGGTGGTCCGATCGGGTCACCTAAAAGACTGACAGGTGGACTCGATTGGTCCACTGGTGTGAAAGGGGACTACAGCAGACTTGCACTTTGAGTTTATTTCTGCTTTGGAAAATTACAGGGAAACTAGAAAGGCAGAATCGGGGTTCCTCAATTGTAAGCACTCAACTGTCAGCACTTCTGGATCATGTGACTTGAAGCACATATGATGGGTCACTTGACCCACAGCAGCTCTGGATTGTAGACACTGGCAGCAAAGTCTTCAATAACACTGAGGACTCTATTGGTCTCACCTCCCCAGGACGCCACGACTGGATCAGTATTTTTAAGCGGTCCAAAAAATAAATACAAGGGACATAATTTACAGTCAGTAGGATGTGTCCCTTGTGCCGATTCCTCTTTGGTTAGTAAAAATCTTCTTTCGTCCTGCCTCCCCACCTCCTCAGTCTTCTGGCGCGACGGGGGTTAATGCAGCTAATGGGGCTGACATTAAAGCAGCCTGACTATGCCTGCCCTTTGTGCCCAGCTGTTCCATTCATAGAAGCCGTATTACTGCTTCTGTGAATGGAACACAATCTATGATTGGAGGACGGGTGGATGATTGCTGGTTCCACCCCCTCGATTCATAGATCTGTTTTCATTCATAGAAATGGTAGTACGGCTTCAATGAATGAAGCAGCTGGGCAGACAGGACAGGCATAGTTAGGCTCTCTTGATGAGAACCTGGGAAAGCCAGTTAGTTGTATTACCCCCACCTTTCCAGAAGATTGCAGGAGCATGTGGGTGAGGGTTGACAGGACAGAGGGAGATTTTCACTAACAAGAGAAATCAGCACAAGGGACATCCTACTTGATTGTAAGCTATGTTCCTTGTGCTGATTTTTTCTGTTTGTGATTTTTGGCTGCATGTTGGCTTTATTGAAGTTTTTATGATTCAGTAAAACATTAAGGCCTCATGCACACTGGGTGTTATTGAAGCTTCTTCTAGGGGCGTCAGGCGTTTTTTTTTTCCTTACCTCTAAATTCTCCTGCATGTTATCCTGTGTTCATGCACACGTAGGCTTCTAACAGCCTTTCCAGGCAGGAGAGTTTAGTGGCAGAAAAAAAAAAACAGTGCGTCCTGGAGCAGCGGCGTTTTGGCAGAAAAAATGACTGAAGCTGCTAAACGTGCCTAAACGCTATGAGCGTTAATTTATTTCAGTGGACAGAATAAATGATTTATTCTGGCCAATGAAATTTAATTAACTCCCAAACGCTAGACATTGGTAAATGCAGTACACGCTTTTACAAGCGTCAGTTTTTTTTTTTGTTTTTTTTTGCTCAAAACACTGCTGCCAGCAGGAGGCTTCTAGGGGAGTTTAAAAAAAATGCCAGTTTGCACGAGGCGTAAAATGTGTAATTTCAGTGGATAGCGCTTTTAATTTCATTCTGGCCTCTGTCCTTTGCTCAAAAACACACATATACACACATACTGTATACACTATATAGGCAAAAGTTTGTGGACCTGACCATCACTACCTATATGAGCTTGTTGCACATTTTCCAAAATTATGGGCATTTGTTTGGATTGGCCTCCTCCCCTTTTGTGGCCATCCAATTCCAAAATTTAGCATGCATTTATATCTGCTCTCTACCCCCCACCCCCAATCTCCTTTGTAGCTATCACAAACAGCCTCCATTCTTGTGGGAAGATTTCCACAAGATTTTGAGTTTGCATGTGGAAATTTACAGCTGTGCTTAAAAGTTTGCATATCCTGGCAGAAATCAAGATATATTTTGGCATTAATATTGAAAATATGACTGATCGTGCCAAAAAACTCTTTTATTTAAGGATGGTGATCATATGAAACCATTTAGTTGTTTGACTCCTTTTTAAATCATATTGATAATAGAAATCCACCAAATGGCCCTGATCAAAAGCTGACATACCCTAAAATGGTTGCCCTTGGTACAGACACAGATGGTGGCACACACAGGTTAAAATGGCAAATAAAGGTTAATTTCCCACATCTGTGGCTTTTTAAATTGCAATTGGTGTCTGTATAAATAATCAATCAGTTTGTTAGCTCTCACATGGATGCACTGAGCAGGCTGGATACTAAGCCATGGAGAGCAGAAAAGAACTGTAAAAAGACCTGCGTAACAAGGTAATGGAACTTTATAAAGATATAAAAGGATATAAAAAGATATCTAAAGCCTTGAAATTTGCCAGTAAGAACTCTTCAACCACTTATTAAGAAGTGGAAAACTTGAGGATCTCTTATATCAAACCGAGGTCAGGTAGACCAAGACAGAGTGCAGTATAATCTGCCAGAGGAACTGTTCAGGATACAAAGAAAAACCCACAGGTAACCTCAGGGAAAAATACAGGCTGTTCTGGAAAAAGATGGTATGTTTGTTTTTAAAGAGCGCAATACCACAATACTTTAACAGAAATGAGCTGCATGGTCTAGTTGCCACTAAGAAGCCTTTACTGCGCCAATGCCGCAAAAAAACCTGGTGAGGCATGGCAAGGTGGTGGTGGGCATATTGTAACCAGGCTTTTTTGTGGAATTGGCACAGTAAAGGCTTCTCTTTGGCAACTAGAGCATGCCAGTAATTTTTGTTCAAGTATCGTATTGTGCTCCTTTAAAACAACCACACCATTTTTTTTGCAGAGCAGCCTGTATTTCTCCTGAGGTTACCTGTGGGTTTTTCTTTGTATCCCGAACAATTCTTCGGGCAGTTGTGGCTGCAATCTTTCTTGGTCTAAAGAAAAAATGAAAAAAGGAGAGGGCGCACCGACCTAGTGCATTACCAAAACAAAGATTTATTAAGAGTATAAAAACAAAGATACTACTCACAAGCGAGCATTAAAAACGGGCTTTTCTTAACGGCAGCAGCTGTATCCTTCGCTGCCTGATGACGAGAGGTAGACGATAGAAAGAGAAAGAAAAGGATCTTTCTTGGTGTACCTGACCTTGGTTGGTTTGGTATCAAGAGATCCCTGAATTTTCCACTTCTTAATAAGTGATCGAACAGTACTGACTGGCAAATTTAATGCTTTGGATATCTTTTTATATCTGTATACAGCTTTATAAAGTTATTTTCTGCTCCAAATGGCTCAGCATCTGGTCTGCTCCGTGCATTTGCATGAGAGCTAACAAACTAATTGATAATTTATACACAGACACAAATTGCAATTTAAAAAGCCACAGATGTGGGAAATTAACCTTTTATTTGCCATTTTAACCTGTATGTGTCACCTTGTGTGTTTTGTACCAAGGCCAAACATTCCAGGGTATATAAACTTTTGATCAGGGCCATTTGGGTGATTTCTGTTATCATCATGATTTAAAAAGGAGTCAAACAACTATGTGATAATAAATGGCTTCATATGATCACTATCCTTAAGGCGGAGCTCCACCCAAAAGGGAAAGTTACGCTTTAAGCACCCCCCCCCCCCCCCTCCTCTGCCACATTTGGCATGACATTTTTTGGGGGAAGGAGCGGGTACCTAGTTTTGACAGGTACCCACTCCCTCTTCTGCTCCGATCGCTTAGGGCAGTGGTTCTTAACTCCTGCCCTCAGGACCCACTAATAGGCCAAGTTTGCAAGATAACTGAAATACATCACAGGTGATATCATTTGCTGCTCAGTGATTGCAGTATTCTTGTCTGCATCTCCCCAAGGTAATACTTAAATGTGGCCTGTTAGTGGGTCCTGGGGACAGAAGTTGAGAACCGCTGGTTTAGGCGATCTGAGTGGAAGTTCTCCTCTTCTCTTCCCTCCCTGCAGTCTTCTGCGACATGTCACAGTTACCAGAAGACTGCCTGACCACGCAAGAGGCACAGCGAGCCTCGGCATTTGCAGTGCGCATCCGGCTGTGAAGCCGCAAGCTGTCACAGCCGGATACCCACAGTTATAATTCTGGCGCCTGGGAGAGGGAGAGAATTGAGGGTTTGGGCGGCTGCATCGCTGGATCCTGGGACAGGTGAGTGTGTTTATTAGGTCAGCAGCTACACTTTTTGTAACTGCGGATTTTTAATAAACACAAAAATGACCGGAGCTCCGCTTTAAATAAAAGAGAGTTTTTTACCATGATCAGTCATATTTTCAATATTAATGCCAAAATTTCACAACTTCTGCCAAGGTATGCAAACTTTTGAGCACAGCTGTATGGCCATTCCGCATAAAGAGTATTGTGATCAGATACCAATGTTGGATGGGAAAACAAAGTTCAAATCAGTGTTCCAAATAATCCAAAAGGTGTTCATTTTCAGGACTCTGTGCAAACCATGCAAGTTCTTCCAAACCAAACTCATCATAGCATGTTTTTATAAAGCTGGCTTTGTAGACAGGGGCACAGTCCTGCTGAAACTGAAAAGGGTTACACCATGTTGGAGGTGCATGTTTGATACATTTACAGCCTCTGGTGTGCAGTGTAATGCAGTGGTGCCAATGACCAATCCCTGAACTGTCTTTACCTTTTTTTGCAAACTTTATTGAAATGTTGCAAAGTTCTGTTGGCTGCAGTGTGGTGCAATGCAGTGGATTGTGTTGCACTGTGCATAGTACCACAGCATGGTGCTGTGAACTAGCCTCATAGGAAACAAACCTTTTTGCCTGGTCTTGCTTTAGGAATGAATTGGGCAAGGTAGCGCAGCGCAGTCCCAACACACTTCATGTGAACAGGCCCTGAAATGTCTTTGCATGCTGTAGCATTACCTTTTTCTGGAAACCCCTAAACTCTAGGGTCTTCCACATACTTTTGGCCATGTAGTGGGTTTATGGTTACGTATACACAAACTTCTGGCCGCATATATTGTACATTGGCATATATACTACAATATTCTTATTTTGTTTGTGCATAAATAGAAGGGGCTGCTCCCAAGTACACTACTGCTCCCCCTTCCCCCCCTCTTACAAGCCCTGTGTGTTGGTAGGTATAGTATAGAGAGGGCACCATTCAACACACTGACTGATGAAGTCTGATTGGTTGCTATGGGTCACAGCTATCTGCTTCAATATGCGTAATGCATTCATGTGTGTTTCATAGAATTCATAATTATACCAAATTGCTTTGCTTATGTTGCTGATGGCTTGCAGGTAGCTTATATTGCAGTATAATGTGACCGTGGTGCAGTATTATGCTGTTGGGGTCTATAGATGATGCATTACATTCCCTCTGCAGAGCAGACCCTATAGAGTACATACTATCTGGTTCTTATTTGCAAGGATACAGTAAGTTGTCACTGGGACGCTAAAACGGTCTCTGCACCCTCAGAAAACACCCCCAACAGTCAAAAGGGCCCCCAATGTGAGCTACAAAGCTACTAATGATTACAACGTCAACCCCTTGACTGCCGGAGGGGCAGCCAGTGCCAGTGCTCTGTTCCCTGTTGGCAGTGAAGAGGTTAATCAACCACTGTTTTTTCCTTGCAGAACCTGGAGCCAGTTCCAACCAGTCCAAACGGAGGAAGTCCAAGTAGACTTTTATTTTTTATTTTTTTCTTCTTTTTTTTATTGGCACATCTGCTGACAGATCTGTAAATGTTCGTGAGCTGTGATATATCTCTATTTTTTTATCAACTGGAGGTGAATATGTTTGTACAGTTCTCATAGTTTTTATTGTCTGTTGTTTTCCTGTGTCTTTTGGGGAAACGTAGTACTTCTTTCTTATTTTAATGAACTGAGATTTTAAACTACCTACCCGCCCCCAATTTTACCTAAAGTCTTTTCCCCTTGCGGCCCGTTTAATACTGGGAAAAGACTTAATAAGAAAGTTAGGGAATATAAAATTGTCTTTGCTTTTTTTTTTAATTTAAATTCACAGTAGCATATATTTAAAAAACGGTCACAGTTTACTTACTAGTTCAGCTAATGGCTTCCTATTAGACAGGAAATTAGGTAGTTTTGACTTCGGCACCTTGAAGCAAAGGTCATTAACTCAGAGCAACACAGGTCAGAAGAATCTATTAAAATGTGGTTGCTATAGTTATGCAGTTTTAATTGCTCCTTTTGCTGCCCTACTAAATAATTTCCAGTTTTAATTGCTTGCAAAGAGATTAAAAATGAAAGCCAACGTTTAACCGGTTAATGTGTTTGAACAATTTGGGTTCATTGACTACAGCTGTGCAAGGTGCAATGCAGTAACCACAAAGTGCTGTGCCCAGGGCAACCAGCCAGAATCTATTTAGTATGAATGAAAACTTCAGTAAGCTGAACTCTGATTACTAACTCTGGTTATTGTGGGTTTTGGCACATTACTCCTTGCACTGTTTTTGGAATAAGCCTTTAGCCTTCAGATACGTTATTAGAATACCCTTGTTAGAGCACAAACACACATTTGAAACCTATTGTGCAATTTAAACTCAACTATATGAGGATATTAAGTGGAACTAAACCCTCTTAATGTTTTCAGCCAAGGAAGCTGCCATCCTGGCCTCTGTTTGATCTTCAGCTGCCATTGTGCTGCACATGTGATCAGTTATGGCACCAGACATTTGATGGTTTGACAGTTTGGTTGAGAGCACAAGCAAATGTGACAGTTACATTCCTGGCACGTGTTGGGAATGCAACTGTTTTTTTAAACTGTTAATCAATGATTTTAGTTCCACTTTAAGATGGAAAAAAATTATTGGTTTTGTCAGTATGTATCCTATGGCTAGATTGCAAGGAGGAAAAATAAGTCTTATTTCAGTCCTGAGGCTGGCCAGTAGAAATTCTCAGATTGAAGCTGTTAGATCCCAAGTCTAATTTTCTCTTAGATGTTGAAAATTGGCTGCTATGGGATGCCTTCTTTCAAACAACTGTAAAACATACTAGCCACTTATACCCCTTTGGCATTAATCAAAAGATCTGATTGGAAGACTAGTTTGTTTTTTCAGTTTGTATCATTTTAGCAAACATACCACAATAGCAACAGACAGGTGCCATCTTTAGTTTTTCACCCTCCACTGGGAGAACACAACAAGGTATTTGGTTACAACATCACTCGTCATTGTTCAGTGGTCATCGGTCAGAACTTGTTGGCCTTATTAATCAAGATGTCTGGGGGGATGAATTTCTTCACATGGTCTGCATTACCCCAATAGTGGTCAGGTTTGAAATCTGAACTCCAGGCACAAACATTTTTATTTAACTATATTCCTCTATAGCGGGGGGTCTCCAAACTTTCTAAACAAAGGGGCAGTTTATGGTCCTTCAAACTTTAGGGGGGCGGCTGGACTGTGGCTATTGGGAGAAGAAATTGTCCTGGTTTCAGTGGGAGTAAACCATGCCTCTTTGGTATTGGGTGGAGTAATAGTGCCCCATCCTTGGCGTCTATAGGAGATCTAGTGCACCATTGCTGATGTCAGTAGCAGAAATTACGACCATTGTTGGTGTCAGTTGGAGGAATAGTGTGCTTTATCAGTGGGAAGAAAAGTTCCCCCGAGAGGCACAGTTTGGAGACCACTGCTCTATAGCCACAAGGATATGAAAAACCAATGTGTGTGTACCAAATGCATTTAGAAACCCAGAGAGCAGTGCTGTGGAGGGAACCCCAGCAGAAAACTATGGCAGATGGGGAGGGGATGCATGACCAGTCACCCGACACAGTGAGAGCGCAATAGTGACTGGTCTTCATTACAGGAAACTCCTGTACAAAGGCAAAGTGCAGATGTTGTTTCATGCTGGAATACTGCACAGTAATGCACAAAGGAAACCAGGACTGACACAGAACAAGTATGCCTATAAGGACTTTTAGCTCTTCCTGAAGCTACAAGCATTCTTAGAAAAGGCGATCATCAATGACAGCCCCCTATGTTTCTCCTAGATTTACTTTAAAGCAAACTAGATATGAAGAGAGAATATAATTATGTTGTACAATACTCAGGCATGTCCTGGTATGGTGGCCGTTCCCCCATCTGCCAGCCTAGTGTATCTCTTGGACAAAGATCAGGACACAAAAGGGCCAACCTAATTCTACGAGTGGAAGCACAAAGAAAACTGTTGCGTGACAGGACTGTTGCTTGACATAGAGATGTATTAACCTTGCATGCACCCCTGCTGTCAATCAGGTAAATTTCAAGACACGTAGCAGTGGGCGTGGGCACTATCAAAGACTACCAGATGTCTTCCTTATTTGTTGTTCACAATAGATATAGTAGGTTAGCTTTTGGCCAAAATGTTCATTCTATATATATTTGATGCAAGATCCAGTATCCGTACTTAGTCATGTAAATGCCTTGGTTCTATAAAGGGAATATTACAGCAAAAGCTATAGTAAGCCCTCAAAGAACTTTCATCAAGCGATGATAAAGATCACATAGTTGCCTTATTACACCAACATTTCACTGAGGCACAGCCCACCATTCTGAAGGTAATATGCATGTAAACCTAGACTATACTATCATCATCCTCTCTGGGAAGTCTGAGTGCTGAGTGCCTACTGTACCTTTACAGTGTTTTTATATATATATATATATATATATATATATATATATAATATATATACACACACACACTATATTACCAAAAGTATTAGGACGCCTGCCTTTACACACACATGAACTTTAATGGCATCCCAGTCTTAGTCCGGAGGGTTCAATATTAAGTTGGCCCACCCTTTACAGCTTCACTTCTTCTGGGAAGGCTGTCCACAAGGTTTAGGAGTGTGTATGGGAATGTTTGACCATTCTTCCAGAAGCACATTTGTGAGGTCAGGCACTGATGTGGACGAGAAGGCCTGGCTTGCATTCTCCTCTCAAATTCATCACAAGGGTGTTCTATCAGGTTGAGGTCAGGACTCTGTGCTGGCCGGTCAAGTTCCTCCACCCCAAACTCGCTCATCCATGTCTTTATGGACCTTGCTTTGGACACTGGTGCACAGTCATGTTGGAACAGGAAGGGGGCCATCCCCAAACTGTTCTCACAAAGTTGGGAGCATGAAATTGTCCAAAATGACTTGTTATGCTGATGCCTTAAGAGTTCCCTTCACTGGAACTAAGGGGCCAAGCCCAACCCCTGAAAAACAACCCCACACCATAATCCCCCCTCCACCAAATGATTTGGACCAGTGCACAAAGCAAGGTCCATAAAGACATGGATGAGCGAGTTTGGAGTGGAGGAACTTGACTGGCCTGCACAGTCCTGACCTCAACCTGATAGAACACCTTTGGGATGAATTAGAGCGCAGACTGTGATCCAGGCCTTCTTGTCCAACATCAGTGCCTGACCTCACAAATGCGCTTCTGGAAGAATGGTCAAACATTCCCGTAGACACACTCCTAAACCTTGTGGACAGCCTTTCCAGAAGAGTTGAAGCTGTTATAGCTGCAAAGGGTGGGCCAACTCAATATGGAACGCTATGGACTAAGACTGGGATGCCATTAAAGTTCATGTGCATGTAAAGGCAGGTGTCCCAATACTTTTGACAACATAGTGTATATTTGATGTGAGATCCAGTATCAGTACTTAGTCTCATATAAATGCCTTGGTTCTACAAAGGGAATATTACAGCAAAAGGTATAGTAAGCACTCAAAGGACTTCCATCAACCGGTGATGAAGACCATATAGTTGCCTTATTACACCAACGTTTCACTGAGGCACAGCCCATCCTTGTCAAGGCAACATGCATGTAATCGTAAACGTGACTATACTATCATCATTCTCTCTGGGAAGTCTGTTGAGTGTCTACTGCACCTTTTGCAGCTTTATACTGATATATATATAAAAAAATGTGTAATATGTATAAAACGGATGTTGTGGCCAAAAGCTCACCACACCCTTGAAGCAAAAGACAAAACAGGGATGTACTTATATACCTTACCAACACATTTGCCAATCACATTCTACATTGCTGCAAAGTGAGGTCTGGTTGGTTGCTGTGGTGCAATGCAGACCATCTGATGAAACCTTCTTTCTTCACACACTTACTGTAATTGTGTTGTGAAAGTGTACATATGGTGTCGAGGTTGCACTGTTCCTCCCTTGATCTTCAGCTCAGATTGGCCAGGCACATAGGGATGCAGAGAGCCTTAGTATCTGGACGCATAGGTTAGCGGTACAAAGCATTCTGGGACAGAATGGACTCTTTTTTTTTTTTTTTTTTTTTAATTCACATATTGGGTAACTGGATACACTGCACACCTTAGCTGAAGGGCAGTCATTCAGGAAAGAGTCAGACTGGATCGCCTGCAGGGTCAGGGCTCATGTGTATTCATTGTTGCATATATTAGTTATATATAGTAGCTTCTGACTTCAGTAAATTTATTATAAATCATCTGCTTTAGTTTTCTCATTGCCAAAAGACAATGCAGGTCGCCATTTTTTTTAGACTTAACCAGTATGAGAATCCATCCTAGGCTATTTTCTAACTAAAAAGTCAAGTAGTTTAAGTCAAAAAATAGCATCCTTGTACTGCATAGGGCAATGGGGACACTTTAACAGAACATGTACATATTGTAGTATATTTTCAGCAGTATAAAGACTTCCGGTGATTTCCTTTAAACGAGACCACAGAATAGCAGAACATTGTGTCCCCTGTACTTTCTTTGGTTTTTGTAATAGATTTATTATTGAATAATGCGAACACCCCTTATTTCGTCTTGTCAAAGTACTGTATTTATATAGCAGAGTTTATTAAAGCATCAGCTAGGAGTCTGAAATGTTGTAAATAATTTTAACAATCTTGGTTAATTTGTTGTAGAATTGGACCAGTTGAAACATTGTTTGTAACAAATATGTTGATGTTTTAAAATTAAATGTTTTTTTTTCTTACTGAAACAGCTCAGTTTTTGTTTTCTTGTGTGTGTGTGTGTGTGTGTATACCGTATTTATCGGCGTATAACACGCACTTTTTTCCCCTTAAAATCAGGGGAAAATCGTGGGTGCGTGTTATACGCTGATCCCCCGCCGATTGTGAGCCTTTTGGCGGCTCTCGGCCATTCTCGGCGGCTCTCGCAGTCCCGTATGAGCCGCCGAAATCCGCCGAGAGCGGCTGAGAATGCCCGAGACACGACGAGAATGGCCGCGCCATTTTTAAACGGCAGTAGTCTGCAAATGACACAGGGGCAAGGCTGCAATGATGGACAAGGCTACACTAACACTGACAAGGCTGCAATGATGGACAAGGCTACAGATGGACACTGACAAGGCTGCTTTGATGAGCATTTAAATGTAAGTTTTTTTCCTTAACATTCCCTCCTAAACTTGGGGTGCGTGTTATACGCCGATAAATATGGTATATATTTATCTTCATCTGCAGGTTTGCTGTAGCTGAATCAAATAGCGAATCTAATGCATATTGTTCTATTGTGTTTATTATTGAAGAAAGGAACTTCTGTCAGTGGCTGCCAAATTGGCAGTGGGTCCCATTGGGAGCTTCCACAATAATTGGGTGTCAGTAGAATGTTCTGGAGCAGCCATTTTTTTTTTAACACAGACGAACCCTTGAAATAACTTTTTGGTCTCAGTGAACCCCTTATAACAATAGCTCAGGTGTAAACAGTAATCCAAACGATAAGAATAAATAAAAGAATAAGGATTGTGGCCAACTTAAGCTGACCATAGATGGAGTGATTTTTGTTGCAGGAAAGAAAATCTCTTGATTCTCCCATCAATACAAGTGTTGATGGAGGAATCCCTCCTGTGGAGCCATTGTGAAAGCTATCCCCGCTGGTTGTACCCAAGTTGATTGATCGAACGAGCAACTTGGGTACATGTATCCTGCCCATACATGGTTTGAATCTCTGCTGGTTCCTGCTGAACTGGCCAAGATTTGAACTGTCTATGGCCAGCTTTACGCCCCTTGCACATGTAGCTATTCAGCTGCAGTGCATCCCTCCCAGCATTATAGCATGCCCAGGAGGGACAGGTGCAAGGTCTATGGCCGCTGTCAAATTCCTGTGTGTTCCTGACCTTTGTCCCTGGGCAGACAGGGTGCCCATGCCTCTGGGTACAGCATTCAGACCTATTCACTACTACAAGTAGTGTCATGTCACAACTGAGTATAAAAGAGAAGACAAGCGCCTCTAAGTATAGCAATATGGTTACATTTAATGAAGGTAAAACATTTAGCAACATATTGCTACTCTTAGAGGCGCCTCTCTTCTCTTTAATACTCTGTAGCTCCTGCTGGATTTTGCTTCTAATCCCCTTGTGGAGGCATTTTATGGTTACACAACCTATCACATTGCTATAATCTTTTTGTATGGACTATAAACTGAAGTAAATGGTTGTGGAACGAATCATTTGAGTTTCCATTATTTCTTATGGGGAAATTTGCTTTGATATACAAGCAAGTTTCTGGAACGAATTATGCTCGCAATGCATGGTTTTACTGTATATTGCTGTATATTGCTTCTACTTTTACGGATATGTAAGTGTATATCAGTGACCATGGTTGTAAACCCCGCTTGGTGATTTTTACCTACAGGTAAGCCTACAATAAGGCTTACCTGTAGGTAAAAAGAATATCTCATAAACCTGCACGGTTTAGGAGATATTGACCCTGTGTGCAGCTGCCTACTGTCAGCAGGGCATGCGCTCTGCAGGTCCGGCGTATCCTGTCGGAACGGAGGGCTCCCGCGCGCATGCGCCGGAGTGACATTGTCGCGGCTCCAGACACAGCGCCGGAGTCAGGGATCCTGGAAGAACATGTCGGCACCCTCAGCGGTAACCGGGTGCTGCTGCAGGGCTTCGTTCTAAGGTAAGTATTTCCTAATGTGCTAGTATGCGATGTTGGTCTTTAGTCTTGCATGTTTTGTTTTTGTTTTATTTTCTCTCAGCGGTTTACTACTGCTTTAAGTGTATGGTGTGATTCTAACAGCTGTATTTTTGCACTGCTTTTATACAAATATGTAAACACCTTTACTTGTTCAAGTAAATCTTTAGTCTTTAAGCTGAATTCCAGGTATGTTTTGTTTTTTTGCAGTTTCATTGGTTCAGCTTGGACCGATGTATGTATGCATATGCCATACCTGGTAGATTCTGTACTAGTGGAGAATCTAGAATGCTACTTCAGTGATCCTCGCTGTCTTCTGAGTCCTGGGCAGCTTCCCTGCTGCATGGTAACTACAGGGGTTTGCTCACTCAGCACGAGTGCCATTCAGAGAATGCCTTGTATTGTTTTTTAACTAAAGCAAGACGTTCATCCCCATCTTCTAAACTAAGGTTTTTAGGAAATGGCAACAGGATATCCCCTCCCTCACTGATGAGGACTGGGAAAGCTGTGCTTCCTCCTATGTCACCAATCTGATTTCTACTAGAGATCGCTTCATAAAACTTAAATTTTTACACAGGGCTTACTTTACACCACACAGACTGGCAGCTATCTACCCGGATAGATCCTCGTCCTGCCCACGATGTGGAAACCTGGAGGCTTCCTTTATACATATGATATGGTCCCGACCCCTTTTGCAGAGCTTCTGGGAACAGGTTCGCAGGGGATGTTAACCAGGTTGCGGGGGCTCGGTCCGAGTAAGTGACAAAATCTGGTTCTTCTGGATAGATTCCTGGGGTCCTTTACAGCTGGAGGAAGCTGACCCTTAGTTTTATCTATAATAGTTGGCTGGGTGGACCCTAGGCTGGTTGTAATCTGTCTACCCCCATCCTCTCCCTTCCCTTCTACATATCCTCCCTGCCCCCCCCCCCCCCCCCCCCCCGGCGATCCTCCAGTGTTTGTCCAAGACTCACTGGTCCGGGTAAGAGTGTTCTAGTAAATGTAGGATAACCTCCTTTTTCTAGTAGTCCTCCTGTTGAATACGGTTGACTGGTATTCCCTTATACAGACATATGTAAACAATGCATACTATGTATATTTTTGTACCATCTTTTTTTTACCCTGCAATGTTTTGTGATACCGACATGAATATTGCTTTTCAATAACATTTACTCAGTTAAAAAAAAAAAAGCAAGACTTTCTCTTATTAGATGAGGTGGACAGGTGGGCGGTAACGTCACAATCTCCACCTAATCCAATAAGAGAAAGCTTTAAATGCTTTGAGAAAAACACAAGGTGTTCTCTGAATGGTGCCCATGCAGAGCAGGCTACCCCTGTGGTTACCATGCAGCAGGGCAGCTGCCTGGCACAGGACCCAGAAGACATGGAGGATCACTGTAGTAGGGGTGGCCAACTACATTTTCTTCTTTCAAAGGAATCAGACAGGTATGGAATATGCATACTTAGCGGCAGTTCACCCTATATGCGGTGACAGACGTTTTACTGCTTGGTATAATGTCTGTCACCCCAGGGACACGCCGGAAACTGTTGTTTCCCATTCACACTGCAATGCAACCTGGTGCTGCACTAAAATGCAGACATGCTGCATTTTATCACAGCGTATTAAGGCAAATTGCACTGCAGTGTCAGGCAGCGCCATGCACCGTGCTGCTCAACATTGCAGTGAATGAAGTGTACGTTTTGTACACTTCAAATAAAGCTTGTACGAAAAAAAAAGGGTGAGCCTTTATGTTTTATAAGCTTGTTTCTATCTTCCAGTAGAATAGTCCCTGTCCTTACTGTAAGTCATTTAGCAAGGATGCAGGTTTGATTGTGGATGTTTGGCGTTGAGGAACTTGACAGGCCTGCACAAAGTCCTGACCTCAACCTGATAGAACACCTTTGGGATGAATTAGAGCAGAGACTGCGAGCCAGGCCTTGTCATCTTCATCAGTGCCTGACCTCACAAATGTGCTTCAGGAAGAATGGTCAAACATTCCTATAGAAACACTCCTAAACCTTGTGGACAGTCTTCCCAGAAGAATTGAAGCTGTAAAGGGTGGGCCAACTCTGTATTGAACCCTACGGACTAAAGGCCCGTACACACACTTTGATTTTCGGACGTCAATTGTGTTGTGACGACCGATCGTCCGCAAATCTTACCGTTAGTACGGTGCTTTCGACAGCCGATTTCACTTTTTCGTCAGGCAAAAACTGGATGTGCAGACTAACATTTTTGTTGGATGTGAACTCAACGTTTGATTTGTATTCCATTAGTACGGTTTTCGTACGAAAAAAATCGTAAGAGCAAGACTACGCATGCTCAGAAACGAAAGAATACATACAAAACAATTCAACACGTTACGTCACTTCTGACGTTGTATTCTGTCATACGAAAATTCTCGTATTGTGAGTAACCTCTTCACTTTCGACATGAGACTAGCACGGAACAAAAACCAAACGTTCTGTCGTCCGAAAATCAAAGCGTGTGTACAAGGCTTAAGACTGGGATACCATTAAAGTTCATGTGCGTGTAAAGCAGGGGTCTCAAACTGGAGGCCCTCGGGCTGTTGCGAAACTACAAGTCCCATCATGCCTCTGCCTGTGGGAGTCATGCTTGTAACTGTCAGCTTTGCAATGCCTCATGGGACTTGGAGTTTTGCATCAGCTGAAGGGCCACCAGTTTGAGACCCCTGGTGTAAAGGCAGGTGTCCCAATACTTTTGACAATATAGTGTTTGTGCGAAGCTGGAGGAATGTAAGTATGCAATAATGCAAACAATTCCTGGAATTCAGCTTTAAACAAATGCTCAAACTATTCATTACGGATTCATAGTGTGCTGGTAACATGCAGTTTATTCTTATCTTTCTGGTGTAGACACAATAAAAGCAAACGGGGGTTACAACCCTTCTCCACTCTATCCAAACCCAGAAAAAGCATTGGCTGGAGTTCTCATGTTGCTGCTGCATCTACTAGTAAAAAAAAAATGCAAAGAGCCAAGAAAATAGAATAAATTAATATTTTATTTATTTCTTTATATTTTATCCTTTTATACTTTTTTTTTTGTCAGTGACATGTTACAGTAGAACAGACTCACTTCAAAAAACAAAAAGGGGAAAAAAAAAAATATACAGTTATAAATTGCATACAGCCATACCAGAATAAATGAATTACACTCCGCTGTACTCAGCCATCTTACCCACTAGTGATTAATGCATTATCTTACATCTGCGCACACCAATAGCAAACACACTATATATATATATATATAGAATCACATTTGCTTCCCTTTAAGAGGGAGACAAAAACACACTCACTGTAAACCGTTAACATCCAGGGAACACATACTTGTTACTCAGTGCCAGCGGATGGGTTGTTTTAACTACTACAGGGAGAAAAAAAAAAAAGTGAACCTCAGAAATGAGAGGTCACTTAACAGGCAAGGAGACAATTGTATACAGCAACTAAAACACGCTGTAGGAAGCTGCTAGTATGAGAGATTTACATTTCTCGTTTAACAGTGCCTGCCAAACCCTTAATGTCCATCCTCCGAAATGATGTTCTGTTGTAAGGCATACAATGGGTTAAAAGGCTTCACCGCCTGCCACGGCAGGGATGAATGTTGTATATTCTATTAATTGCATTACGCTTCTTATTACCAGAGCATTAACTACACACACACACACATACAGACAGTACAGAGGGCAGAGAGCTCTACCGGGTTACGGGTTACATAGTTGTATTGCTTCCACACTGAAGAGATCTTACTTTCCACCTATACACAGCAGAGCATTTTGTTCATATTGTGTTGCGTCTCTAGAAACATCAGTAGTGTCTTCTATTTGTAAGGCTGGTCTTGTGAATATTACTTAAACCAACAAAATGCCCACTGCTATGTATAGGTGAATGACTCCCCAATGAGGCAATCTTATACTTGATCCAAGAGTTGATGAAAATGTCCTTTCAACCCAAACTAGTATCAAAACGTTAAAAGGAGAAGTAGGGCAAAGTTCTTTTGGCCCGACGTCTCCTGTAGGTCACAAGAGTGCACTTAGTTCTGCATTTCTGTAACCCAGATTCAGCTGACAAGTGGGCTGACGTCACTCGGCCGGTCCAGATGCTGGTGGGATCCCAACTTTAATTTCAGGATCCACCCAGATGCCTGACCAGCAGCTGGCTCAGCCTCTTAGCATGTTGCTGAGTGCCTGAGCCAGCCGCTTCTGCCCCCTCCACAGCCTGGCGCTCCAGTGTGTGCTGGAGGGGCAAAATGGAGAGTGGTAACTGAGAGTCACCGCTCTCTGCTCTGTGAAGACCAAGAAATTGGTGATCAGTGGTCTTTGATCGCTGAGTTCTCGGGCTAAGAGGTGGTGGAGGACCGATGCTGCAGTCACCTAGGCGAGTATGAATAATTCGTTTTTTTTTTTAAGCCCACACTTCTGTTTAAGCTGATCTCCAGCTTTTAGGGAAGTTTAAATAGTTTGGACCAAGCTGGTCCAAACAAACATATGACTTCACTAAGACATGCAGCAGCTCTCAGTGCCACATGGACTGTAGGTAGCCTCAGCTACCTACAGTACAGGCACTCCCTGGGTTACAAATAAGAGGTACTGTAGGTTTGTTCTTGAGATGAATTTGTATGTAGGTTGGAACAGGTACAATTTTTTAAGTGTAACTTCAGCCAAAAATTTTTCTTTTCAAGTTTTGGATAACATAGGGAAGGATTAACACCCCTGTAACATTTGTTTTGCTGTCTGTGCCCCTGTTCAGAAGATTTCACCTCACTTTCTGTCCCAATGACAATTGGATTTGGAAAGTTTTGGGTTGTTGTGGAAATAAGGATTGCTGATAAAGCTTCAGTGGAGACCCCCTTTTTCCCCATAATAACTCTTACAGGAGTAAATTTACCCTCACTTCCTATTGTCTCACTCCGTTTGTAAGTATGAGTTACCACTATATTACCAAAAGTATTGTGACGCCTGCCTTCATGTTGGAAGGATCCATCCCCAAACTGTTCCTACAAAGTTGGGAGCGTGAAATTGTCCAAAATGTCTTGGTATGCTGATGCCTTAAGAGTTCCCTTCACTGGAAATAAGGGGCCAAGCCCAACCCCTGAAAAACAACCCCACACCATAATCCCCCCTCCACCAAATGTTTTGGACCAGTGCATAAAGCAAGGTCCATAAAGACATGGATGAGTGAGTTTGGGGTGGAGGAACTTGACTGGCCTGCACAGAGTTCTGACCTCAACCCGATAGAACACCTTTGGAATAAATTAGAGTGGAGACTGCGAGCCAGGCCTTCTTGTCCAAAACATCAGTGCCTGACCTCATAATTGAGCTTCTGGAAGAATGGTCAAACATTCCCATAGACACACTCCTAAACCTTATGGACAGCCTTCCCAGAAGAGTTGAAGCTCTTATAGCTGCAAAGGGTGGGCCAACTCAATATTGAACCCTACGGACTAAGACTGGGATGCTATTAAAGTTTATTTGCATGTAAATGCAGGTGTCCCAATACTTTTGGTAATATAGTGCATGTAACTCCTCGGGATTGCCTGTATACAGGGCTGTGTTCCAGCAGTAGGATGGAGACTTCCCTTCCCACTCCCGAACAAAACGGAGTGCCGCTCAGCCATTAACAGGGAGCTTTGCATTTTATGAATAACTTCAACGCTTCCTCTAATTGGATGAGATTGTAACGTTATCCACCCGCCTTGGCCAATCAGAGGAAGGTTTGTATCTAGCAACCCTTATTTTGTAGCAACTCTTGAATTTAATAAAGGTCAAGAAGTCTAGAATTTACATTGAAAAAAAAGTGAACTGAAATAATTGCTTACATTAATTCCCATTGACTTCCATCTCTAACACACACACACACTCAAGCTCTCGCTCTGCCTGTTGCTGGTTTTAACCCTATAAAAAAGGGATATTGTAGGTTTTTTGTTTTATTTTTAAATTATAAAACTCATTTGCTCACAAAGCAGTAGGACGCATACAGTGTTCTTGCTAGAGAACATCAACCAGTCCAATACTTCACCATAATCTGTGACTTAAAATTCCATGCAAAAATGACTAGAAAGGCACATGCATTGTATATACTGCAGAGATGTACAACTACTACATAGTGCATCTATTTTAGATTTTTTTTTTTTTTTTTCTTTTTCATATTGCTGCAATTGATTTCACTGCACACAAAATTATTGTTTGGACTTGGAGACTCCTATTATAGTTTTATGATCTGTTACTGAACCCACAAACACTGGAATAGCATAGCCACTAAAAACTGCAAAATATCAAAACTAGCACCTAAAACATGACACCAGATCCACGCCATGAAGGATTTTATTCCTTACAGAATCTGGTGCAACTTTAAGAAAAAAACAAAAACTTTGATATAGCTTTGACCTGAAACAGCACCATAAAGCTTTGTGATATTGGGTTGCATCTAATGACATACATACAGCAATATACAACTAAAATAGAAGTAGAAATAAAACGCACAGCTACGAGGTTAGATGGCATATCAATGGTCATTTGACAGATCTAAAAGGCTGGATATTCTAAGGTGAAATAAATCAGCTATTTTACATGTGATCCTGTTGCAGCATTTTAGAGAAACATTAAGATGGGCCTATATTGTTCACGCAAGTAAGCAATCATAAAAAACATAACACATGGATCTGTGAATGGGTGGCACGGCTGTGCGAACGGAGCCATGCCGAATTCAGATGCAGATAGAAGACTGCTAGGAGGAAGCACCTTGCAATTCAGGTAAATGGGAAAAGGTGGGGAAGTCTTAGGCCTCTTTCACACGAGTGGTCCTATCCGGTCCGCCTGTCTGTTTTCCAGACAGGCGGACCCTCCATTCTCTTTAATGGAGCGGCGGAGGTAAACTGACTTGTGTCCTGCCTCCAATCTGGCAAAAACAAAACGGAAGGGGATCCATTCCGCTCTGTCTGATCAGAGGGCAGTCGGGTGTAAACAGTCAGCTGGTTCATTTAAATCCAACTGTACATAGAGCAGAGAGGGTTGTGTCCGTGTCTGTTCTGCATGAGCAGACACAGACCTGTCATCCGCCCCTTCCACTCAGCATGGGATCAGCAGACAGATCCACTGCTGAGAATGGATCCAGCCTGTGTGAAAGGGGCCTTAAGATGGGGGGGTTTAGGGAATGCGACCATGTTTCATGTTGCCCCCTAAATATGGGTATTATACAAAACATGGTCAGAAAGGTAAACTAAGGCTCCGTACACATATGCCGCGGCTCACAGCATGGGGTCCGGTGCGTCCCTTTTCACCGATTCAGGTGCAATTTAGGTCAGAATTTTTACCTGAATCAGAACCAAAGATGCACAGGACCCTGTTTAAGTGCAGACAGGGGCCGCCCTGGAGCTGTGTGAACAGGCTTCATTGAGAGCCGGTCAAAGTCTCCTGTCATGCGAATTGGATGCGGTGGAAAATCCACATCCAATTCGCATGTGTATGAACCTGGCCTAAACCTTTAAATTAATTTGCTGCTGCAATGCAATGTTGTGAATGTTGCTCATTAATGTTTAATTTATAAAACTTTAATAGCATAATAATAACTGCAAACTGATAGCTATGAAAACTCTTCATATGCACCTAGATGGTGTTTAATATTAAATTATAAAAGTTACAACTTAAATCTTTATTTCACCAACTACATGAGCCCCTAGGTCATGCATTGATAGAATGATCTCTCGAAAAAATGGTTATGTGCCTGTGTAGCAACATGAACAGCACAACTTCATTAGATGTGTTCAAAACAGAGCCTGCCTGTTGCATTTTACCTTTCAAGTCAACTGAATAGGCCAATACATTTTAATGCAATACATATCCAGCATTTATCATAAATCGCAGTTACAGTGGTTCCAAGACTTGCCACCTGATGGTAGAATTTGGTTTTGCAGAGCATTTATAAAAAGACAGAGGTCCTTCAAAAGAAATGATGTGTTTTCATCAGCTGGACCAAGCCATGCCAAGCAATAAAATGGGGTCATATTCTTGTAATATATATTTTTTATATCTATATAATATAATGTATATATTTTTAGGGGGATCCTCGTTGTTAGTAAGTAATAATGGATGGCAGGCATAGTTTGTAAGGATTCACCACAGAATACAGTGAATGTATGCCGAATGTGGGTGACCAATAGGTTGAAATTAGGCTGATCACCCGGTGAATTTCAAATACTTCTCAGCAAAGTGTCAGTAAGCACTGACAACTGCATTCATGTTGCATTAGTGTTTCTCTGCAGTGGAATAAGCCTCTCACTGCTCTGGGGAGACAGTAAACATCCACACTGGCAGAGCTGATAACACTATAGTACACAGTGGGGTTGATTTACTAAAACTGGAAAAATCTGGTGCAGCTCTGCATACAAACGATTCAGCTTCCAGTTTTTTGTTTTTTTGTCAAAGCTTAATTGAAGAAGCTGATTGGCTACCATGCATAGCTGCACCAGATTTTTCACTCTCCAGTTTTAGTAAATCAACCCCATAGTCTACAATAGGTAAAACGGTTTCAGATTAAATGTGAATGTTCTGCACTACGATAATATATACACACACAGCATAGCCATGGAACTAGCCATGGCACTATTCTAGAATATCATATGTATGTAATCAAGATGGCAGCTATTTTGTAGCTACAATCTACAGATTAAGTATTAAAATAACTGAACAGATGCATGGTTGCTTAGGATTAAAATGCTAAAATAAAATAGACAGAAAAGTCTAAACAGATACTAAAGCTCATGATTAAACAGAGTGAGAGAAGCACCATTGTCTCAGCTTCTTGAGGAAATGACCAAATTCTGAAACAGGCTGGCCAAGTCCCCCTCCGCCTGGTTACATATGATGCTGGAAGTCTTGACAGCTGTCAATACACAAGGAACTAGGGACATCTCTAAGTCCGGAGGCACAAAGCTTGTTTGCGCCTTAAGGAAATCTGCAGTTGGAGGCTGACCATTGCTGACCTGAAAATGATACAGAATTGTAGAAAGTAGGTCCACATAGTTGTGCGCCAAACATCAGTAGGTTTTATTATAAACTCTGATGATCCAAATAAGTGATTATGACATGCTGCTTTAAGGAGTCTGCCAAGTCTTTAAAGAACTGAAAAGGGCAGCTTTCTACAATTACTTGTTTCTCCAGTAGCCTGTGTCTTCCACCTTCTCTCGGTTTCAGTGCTGCAGCCTCCGTGTATTCGGAATTCAACATTTCTGGGAGTATCTGATGCCTTTGTCCCCCACCATGACCCTTTACTCTAATGCCCCGTACACACGGTCGGATTTTCCGATGGAAAATGTCCGATCGGAGCGTGTTGTCGGAAATTCCGACCGTGTGTGAGCTCCATCGGACATTTTCCATCGGATTTTCCGACACACAAAGTTGGAGAGCAGGATATAAAATTTTCCGACAACAAAATCCGTTGTCGGAAATTCCGATCGTGTGTACACAAATCCGACGGACAAAGTGCCACGCATGCTCAAAATAAATAAAGAGATGAAAGCTATTGGCCACTGCCCCGTTTATAGTCCCGACGTACGTGTTTTACATCACCGCGTTTAGAACGATCGGATTTTCCGACAACTTTGTGCGACCGTGTGTAGACAAAACAAGTTTGAGCCAACATCCGTCGGAAAAAATCCTAGGATTTTGTTGTTGGAATGTCCGAACAAAGTCCGACCCTGTGTACGCCCTATTACTCCTATTTCACTACTAAGTTCTGTAGTGGCACTGATTCGACGTATTGGGAACCATGGTGCGTGGTGGAGGAGCACAGGCATCTGTAGAAGTGTTGACTGCTGAAGACAATGATGGAGGCTGCAGCACTGGACCAGAGGAAAGATGGGAAACATGGGCCGCCAGAGAGATGAGTATAATACGTCTTTTATGGCAGGAAACTGCCACTTTCCATTCTTTAAAGATCTTGACTTAAAGCCTTCTGATTAGGCACTTGTGTGAAATGCAGATGTGAGCCATCCAACTTTATAATAAATCTTCTGATGTATAGCATGTATCTACATGTCCCTTCCTTCTTTATCTGAATTTTTTTCTACTGGACCAAGCTAGGCTGAGGAACTACTATGCATGCCACAGAGTAGACAACCTGCCAGAATTCCTCAGTGCTAGCAATGTTTTAGCTTGCACTTTCCTAAAAAATCCCTGTGGATGCAATCCCCTGAGCACTGGCCTGGAAGATGTCATAGCCAGGAGCTGCTAATGTATAAATCTGTTATACATAAGCAACTTAGGTGCCCCATACATTTATCGTTTTTGTTTTTTCATTCAACCAGGGTGCCCATACATGGATCGAAATTCAGCCAGTTCAGCAGGGACCAGCGGAATTTCGATCTATGTATGGCTGGCTTTGGAAAGCATGAAGTCCTAATACTAAAATTTTCAGGAGAGATCAGCTAAGGAGGAGGCCAGCATATTTGCTCACTGCAGTTTTCCCTTCAAAAGTGACCCTAAAATGAGATACAAATGTGCTTAAAAGTCTCTCCCTGCACTATCAACACAGAACGTACACCATAATAAAACATGCACATCAAATTGTCTTTTATCACTAGCTGTTAGGGTCCCTGAGTCCACACAGATTTGCTCTAAATCACATATGCTTCCAAAAAGAGCCTGAACGGCTCTATAAAAGTCAATCTGTTACAAAACATAATGGAGCAAAACAATAATCTTATAGCCGTGAGGTGTCTCTGTGTCTGAATAGAATGGATGACACCAACCATGCACGTTCCCAGTTGTAAAAACACTGTCACCAAATACTCATACATGCTTCGATAGTGTTCTAAGATATATTTACACGTTGTTAAAGAAAATTATTAAGCACCTTTTTTTTTTGTTTGTTTTTAGGATTTATGTACAAGTTGGATTACAAAGTGGTGGGTTACTAAACATTGGTGACAGGATAAATGCTGTCTCAGTTATTTTGTTCTATAACCCGTCTCTTAGCCGTAATCTGAAAATGTTAACAGTTAATACAAAGCTCTACATAAAGTCATTGATCAAGTTCTGGAGGGTGATGAGGGCACTTGAAGCGAAGGTTTATACCTAACCGCCAAAGCTTCACTGTGAAGATAAGTTGTTCGGTTTTGAACGCCCAAATCCAAGTTTTAGATGTAGGAAGGGTTTTGAAAGCCAAAATCCTAATTTTAAATAGAGGAAGGGTTTTTGATTGCCCAAATCTTAGTTTTAGATAGAGGAAGGGTTTTGAACACCAAAATCTTAGTTTTAGATAGAGGAAGGGTTTTGAACACCAAAATCTTAGTTTTAGATGGAGGAAGGGTTTTGAAAGCCCAAATCCTAGTTTTAGATGGATGAAGGGTTTTGAAAGCCTAAATCCTAGTTTTGGATAGAGGAAGGATTTTGAAAGCCCAAATCCGAGTTTTAGATAGAGGAAAGGTAAGAATTTCTATCAAGTTTGGCTGCTGTCTGTGGCTCCCTTGGGGGGATATTTGCCCTCACTTTCTGTCTGGACGAACGGCTGGAATACTTGTTGGGTTTTTTGTTGATTTTTGGGTCTTCCTGTGTCAGCAACACATGCACCTAAATTTCTTGTCCTGGTATTACCGAGACAGAAAGTGGTGGGAAATCTTCCCAATAAAGACACGGGCAGCAATAAAACTTGAGAGGTTCTGACTCTTACCCACTCTGTCTTAAATTAAAAGGGGAAGTTATGAACTAGCTTAACTGACTCCAAGAAAGAATCTTCTATATCCCGATATAGTTACCAAGCACAAAGGGAATAAGACAGAGAAAATTAAAGGCAACCAATGCTCATGCTGCAGATCCATACAGAAAGTATAACCTTTTAACAGCAAGCATCCTAATCACCCTCCATTTAAAGGAAAATTATACTAAAAGAAAAATAGAAGCTGCCAGATTCTTAAACCACTAGTTGTGTGGATGTCTCTGGCTTTGGTAGTTTTAGACACGGATCTGGAACAAGCACGCAAATCAGTAAAGTTTGGAGTGAGGTTCCTGATGACTTCAAAAAAGGTACTGAAGCGTGACAGCCAGGAAACCCAATTGCTTTCCTTTAGAATTGTTTGTTGGCATTTTAATTTATTCCCACCAAACCTCTTTGAAAAGCACAATACATAAAAAGGAGCAGTAGTATTCTTTTAAACATCATGACAACCTTACACAATCTGAATCTGTGCTGACCGTCTGCATTCAGGAAATCTCAGTGTTCTGTAATATATATGGATTATGTGCAAATGCTCAGAAACCGATCCGTGTACCAAAACACGTTAGGCAATCAACAGTCAGCATTTTACTGAAAGGAACTGGAGGCTAGGAGTTTGTGAGTACCTGAAACCTAGCAAGCAGGCTTACTTAATAAGGCAGTACATAGAGCAGTTCACTAGATTGGATTCCACCTTGAGCAGTGAAACAGTGAGAGAAGACTGCTGGTTGATTGACATGGGTAACTGCACCTTGCACATAGCCCATATTTAATAGTGACCAGTAAAGGGACTTGCAATGCTTCAGCTCAGTTCTAATCTATCAGAGTAGGGTTGCTGTCCTGAAATAGCGGCTTATATAATTTTTATTGTTTTAAGGCTAACCTAACTTCAGGAGTTTAGGTCCACCTCTGAAAACTACTGAGGCTGTAGGCAGATAAGTAGGGTTGGGCCTATCAAACTGTAAAAACTAACCAGTTAAAAACAGCAGGTCCTGCTGTTCCTCAGACCCAGGTCACAGGTTGTGAAGTTGCAGCAGCAGTGCCCTCAAGAAATGAGGTTTGCAAAGTCTTTATTGATAAAGTGCTTGAAGACTACCGAAATATAAAGCTGCTGCGGGTCATCTGACCTAACAGGGTGCCATGGGACTTAGCGTTTCCTACTGAAGTTTTAACAGTTTGAGAATGCCAACCTACCTTCCTAATGCCTCTGTATTTTCCTAAAGCATATCCAAACTGAGTTTAAATCTGCTTCGTGGTTGTTGTTTTTTTTTTTTTTTTTTTTTTTTTTTATAACAGCAATGCAAATTCAGAATCCCCCACACAGAAAACAGAAATGCATTTAAAATGTAATCTTTAGTAAGTATCTTATCTCTTCAATTGAATTCATCTTAGAAAATCCTAATGTACATAATCAACTAAAAGAGGTAATTGATAACCAATATAATCAAAGGTAAGAAAGGCAGGACCTTTTTTTGTAGTCACCACCAGTCTTGTGTTGCCCTTATGGCTGAGCTGTGGTGCCTTCAGATGCTATAAGGCCTTGTACAGACAGACCGCAGTATGCATAAGAGAAGTGCATATAGCAAGCTTTCAGAAAGATTTCAGCAGCTTTCCTAAAGTCTCTTAATGTATCTTTCAGCTCTTGCAGGCTTTCTGTAAAGAATATAGAGATACAACCATTCCGAATTGGGATTATTGCAGGTTTAAAGTCTCATTGGAGGAAAAGGGGTGTCTACCGACCAAAAAAAGAATATAGAGACGCAACCATAAATTCTATATGTTTATACAATTTGAGCACTTGTTTCCTTATTGGGATTATCAGTGGCAACCTTTAAAGTCCCTTTTTGTTTGCTTCTTTTATGTATCTTGCAGGCATTCTATTTGTTTTACGTAGTGCTGAAGCTTTCAATTCTACCGAATGGTAGCAGGAGCCACAGCACAGCTACATAGAAAACCCAAATAAATAAAAAGAATATTATATACACATGTACTCAGAATTGTTCCTCTATTAAATTGGCCATTCAGCAACCCTACTTTTTAACCATTTAACACTCTCAATATTTCCATGCTACTTTAAAAACTCTATTACCAATTGCCTTTTCTAAACAGAAGTCCACTCTCTTCATACCCGTTCATCTACATCCACTTGCCATCGTAAACCTGCTCCTACTTTCTACTAATGTGAAGCATTGCAGGTCCCTTTGGCAAGAGATGTGATTGCTACAGACCTGTGTATGGTCTTCATACCAACCTTATGTGTACAGTGCAAAGCAAAGCCTTGTACAAGACTTAGATCTTTATTTAATAGGACAAACTACTGCACTACATTTAGCCTAGGTTCACATATATGCGATGCAGGAACCAGCGTGATTCCAGCGCCGTTTCCTGCATCGCATCTCTCCCGCAGGCAGTTCACACTGCCCTCTGCGAACCGCTGCGGGTGTCAATACAAAGTTAATGACACCCCCAGATCCGTTCACAGATCGCAGTGCGAAGGACCGACAGGAATCAGATTGCATAGGTGAGAACACCCATGTGATCCGATTTCCAGTGCAGGGAAAAAAAAACTGTATGGCTGAACTCGCATCGCACAGACATCGCATGTGATTGGCACCTGTGGTGTGGTTGCGAATCACAGGCGATGTCTGACATCACTATAGTGTGAACCTGGGCTAAAAGAGAAGTAGAGCCACCGATTCCCCTGTGGATCACAGGAGTGCAGTTCATTCTGCACTCCTGTGACCTGTTTTCAGCAGACAGCGGGCTAAGCATGCTGTCGGCTGATGTCACCGAGCCGGTCTAGGCTCTGAAAGGATTGTGACCATATGGTCGGGATCCGCCCACATGCCTGGACCGGCACCTGGCTCAACCTATCAGCAAGCCGCTGAGAGCCTGAGCCGGCCTCTCCTACCCCTACACAGCCCAGTGTTTCAGAAGAGGGGCTGGGCAGAGCAGAGACAGTGACTGACGGTCACCAGCTCTCTACTCGGGAACCCTGGGAACTGAGCAATCGGTGGTGGTTGATCGCTCGCTTCTCAGTGTTAGAGCTGGCGGGGACCAGATGCAGCATTGGACCGATGCTGCATCCACCTAGGTAAGTATGATTCAGAAAACCCAAACTCCATACTTCTTTTAAATAATGCACTGTACACATCCTTTCAGTTTTGTCTGGTCTAATTCCCTGATAATGAGTTTCAAAGAGGTTTCTGAAAGATGCTCACTTGTAGTAGTGAGGGTGTGGATTTAAAGTTATCAATTTCAATATTCCAACCCATTCTTTAGTACCTGGAAAATAAAGCCTGATTATTGACAAAGACCAATACCCTCAAATGCAGAGCTTCAACAGAAACTTGGCCATAATAAAACGTGTGTTAAAAAGCAGCTAAAATCTAAACAAGTACATTAAAAAAAAAGCCTTTTGAGGGTTTGGTGAGCTTTTTACCTAAAGGAAGCTTCCAACACCCTTCCTCACTTTACCATTATTAGCTACTTAAAACACTCCATTACAATGGAGTACATTCAGCACCAAAACAGCAAGAGAGAAGGGTGATGGTGATCTTGTGCTTAGGGTAGGGGACAGTAGAGGCAAGAGACGGTACTGACAAACCATGAGGCAGGATGGACGGACGGGGGTTCTGAGGATAGATAATGCCCTTGTTCATGTAAACAGCTAAAAAGAGTAGTTCAGTGGTTGAGCTGGCGCTGCCTAGGCTGGCACACAAAGTTGCGTTGTCGCATTGCATTGCGGCCCTGGAACGCCTGTGCCAGATTTTGCCGTTGCAGATTTTTACGTCCCAGCTTGCGCTTGTCCACCTGAGCTTTGGCGCGTTGGATCCGTGAGACTTGACCCACTTTTCCTAATATGGCGGCTTTGGCAGAGACAGAGGTGGCGTGATGAGGTGTGCGTCGTTCCACTCTGGTTTTGCTCGGTGACCTGGAAAGAAGGCAATGATGCATTATGAACAACTCATCTCAGTGTAGTTATTTAAAAATATTTTCAATCCTTACAACATTAGATTTGCTTTCTTTGACATTGCAACTTTTGCAACTTATAGTCTCAAAGTAGAGTTTCCATAAAATTACATTTAATCACCTAATTTGATAAAGTAAAATGCTACCTTTGTTGCATTTTTTTTTATAAAAGCTTGAGACCTCTCATTCCATGCTGTTGATTTAGTTTTGCATTCATGGAATGCCAAATTGCTGAGCCAGTTGAGACCCTCGTACGATGGTCATGTAATGACAATTACTTCTCCTGCCCACATATTCTGCAGTTTTAACATCTGTACCTTGGTGATGTAACAATTCACACCTTTAAGCTTCATTCAAACTTGTGCCACTCACTTCATTCATTAAGCTTCATTCACACTTGCAATTTGATGCAACTTTGGATTGGTGCGACTTGGATTCAACTTTGGCTTTAACCAATAATAATTTACAACTGTTGCACAATGGTCAAATGTATAACATTCAGGTTTGACTTTCATGCAACTTTTGAGGTCTTACATTGCAGTCTATGGCACCTAATCTCCCTGGCGGTATTACCGAGTGTGGCTCGGGGTGAATTTTCAGTACCAAAAGCGGTAACCCAGAGCCACACTCGGGGTTGCATTGCAGGATCCAGTTACTTACCTTGTCCCCAGGATCCTACGATATCTCCCCGCTGTGTGTGCGGGCCGTGTCCTCCACTCGATCTATCACAGTGCCGAGCTCCGTTCCCTGCGAGCGTTGCGACGTGCGGGGACGGAGCACGGTGCCAAATTCAAAAAGTGAAAAACACACAATACATACAGTACACTGTAATCTTACAGATTACATTACTGTATCAAATTATTTCACATCCCTTTTGTCCCTATTGCTTTGTCCAGTGTCCTGCATGCAGTTTTATATTAAATATACAGTTTTTTCTGCCTGAAAACTTGAGATTGTCCATAGCAACCAAAAAGTGTCCCTTTAGGTCAAAAGCCATTTTAGACCAGCTAGAAAACCGCGATAGTAAATTAGAATCTTGCAGAATTGAGTGATAGTGATTCGTTGGGAAATTTGTCATCAAACACTGAAAGTAACGACAGCGACTATTCTGCAACTGAGCAAATTTCAGTATTTTTGATTTGATTACATTATTGAATACATTTTATTATTATATTATTATTTGTTATAATTATTTATAGTCATTTATTATTAATTATGATTTTGTGTTTTAAACTTTATCATACTTGGGAGGTCTAATAGACTCTTGTTTGGACAGGTTTAAGGGAGTTATTCCTAAGAATTACAGGCCTACAATATAAAACGCCAAATTTCCATGCAAAACAACGTACCACTTTGAGCATCAAAAATCTGACATAATCATACCACCAGGGAGGTTAAGGAACCTTTTTAAAGTCACACATATTTGAACTATTGCCATTGAAAAACATGGGGGTGTGACTTGTCATGCCACTTTAGTGTCCAAAGTCGCACAAGTGTGAATGGAGCCTTAGCCATTTAGAGTGAGGAACTATGAATGTTTCCTGACTAACAATAGGATTATGTAACTAGAACAGGGTGGTCACACAACTTTAACATCTCCCACCCTGTTCTTGGGCAATCAACATCTACCCATTCCATAGTGATTGGATTAAGCTGTGGATTTAAATACTGGGGTAACTTCCTGGAACTCATTGGAACGAAAGAAGTGGCTTGGGTAAGCTGCAAAATGTCATCACCAATATAGAACAAGTCCAGTTGAATGTGACTAAAGGCGGCCATAGATTATTAGAATCCCGGCCGATCCCTGCTGAACCGGCCGAGATTCAAACTATCTATGGGCAGGCTGATTGTACCCAATTGTTGAATTGGGTACAGCTGCTTCAATTTTTGAATTGGGTATAGCCGCTAGCAATATTTACTGTTTTCTCCCGACAAGAATGACTCCCCCTTGTGCTCCAACCCCACCCCCTGCAATCGCATCAGCTATGGTTGGTTTAACTACTACTATCAACTCTTTCCTCTTTTCTTAGTTTGGTACTTCAGCTGAGATCTTTCTAGGTAGATAGGAAGAGTATAACATGAAGAAATACTTTCTGGACATTTAAAGTGGTTCTAAAGGCAGAAGGGTTTTTTTTTTTTTACTTCAATGCATTCTACGCATTGAAGCGGTTGTAACCCAAAAAAAAATAAAAAATTTAACAGCATAGTGCTTGTGCTGTCTAATCTGCCCCTTTCTAAGGTGTAAAAAACTGGTTGATCCTGCCAGTTCCTGTGCCCCCCCTCTGTGTACTGACCACGGTAATCATGGCTGCCGAGCCCCGATTACCGGGGTCAGTTCATGTGCTTCCGTCATCTGCTGCTCTCCCCACCTCCTGCCGCTATTAGTAGCTGGCAGTAAAAGTAAAGAACAATTACAGCCAGCTCCTCTGTTACACTAATCTCTCCTACAATATGTAATTGTTTTGGTAAAACGAAGCCTGCAAATACCTTATCTTAGATCTCTTCTGGCTGGTCACAGCAGTGAAGTGACCTTCCCGGCTGATGTTGGAGGGGGAACTCGGCCCCTCCCTCTGCATCCGTAGATCGGAGGAATACAGCAGCCGGAGGTCACGTGACCGGCCATAAAAGAGCAAAGATAAGGTATTTACAGGCATCATTTTAAAAAAGCAATTACACATTGTAGGAAAGAATAAAAGAACACAGGAGCTGGCTGTAACTTGTTCTTTACCTTTACAAACACGAGTTAAAAAAAATTCTCAGTGCAGCTCCTCCCCCCCCAGCCCCCTATATACATACCTGAGCCCTATCTTGATCCAGTGATGTACAAGAGAGCAGGGGCTCTCCCGGGTCTCTGTCACCTCATTGGCTCACACAGCAGCAGGAGCCACTGGCTCCTGCTGCCGTCAATCAGCCAGTGAGCCAATGAGGAGAGAGTGGAGGACGGGGCCAAGCCACACATTGGGTGTGAATGAACAATGCACACTGAGCCTACGCAGTTGTGTGACATTAGCGAATTAGGCTGGGTACACACTAGTGCAAATTGGATGAGGGTTTCCCAGCATCCAATCTGCATAACAGGAGATAATGACCGGCTCAGTTTCAGGGCCGAATTCGAGCCTGATTCGTCCCTGAAATGGAGAACAGACACACTGCTGTGAGCCACATCTGGCATCACTGTAAACCCAACCTTAATATTCGCTAATGTCTTCCTACTTCTCCTCCAGGCCAATCAGGAAGCAGGTCCTGAGACCCGATTGGCCAGGGAGTCTTAGGACTCCTGGCCAATCAGGTCTTAGGACCCACTTCCTGCTCGGCCAGGAGGAGAAGCAATGGCCCCAGCTCTTCCCCCGGCAAGCTGAAGGGGCAAGCCTCTTTAAGCTTCCAGGAGCCCTCCCTTGATCCAGCACCACCTCGTCATCGGCCTCCCAAGGTAAGACCACTAATCGCCGGGAGGCCCAAAATATTGAGCACATGCCACCACTGGTATCCACACTGCCACTTTTTAGTGGTAGCTTACTCCCCATCCTTATTTTACAGGTTGAGGAACTGCTGCAATCTGGTGTCATTAAAGGGCACCAAACATGACAATTAGCACATCTTATAGCTCAAGCCACTGCTTGGACACAGTACCAGGGTTAAACCCAAAGCCAAAAATGTATTATATTGCAGCTTACCAAACATTAGTTTAATTTAATCTAGTTATAGTGGTGGCTGCAATAGGCTGCTTTCTTTTTAGGCTTTTTCCCCTCTATTCTCACATGGTGATCTGGCCAGTAACACACCTCCTGAATTAGAGCGCCCCCACTCTGAATGAATGAGCACAGGGGGCACCTTTGGACAGCAGACTTGTCAGTCTGGGAGTAGGGGAGTGTTAGACGGGCTAGCAGATTTAGATATACTAACAAACTGAAATCTTACTCCAGTTTACACCTAATAAGCAGCTACAGCAACCGTTTTTTTCCTTTTGGTATAAAAGTTTTATATTTTTATTTATTTGAAATAAAAGCTGATAATTGTAAGCACCGCTGTCAGTGGTAAACAGTTTGTATTATCCCTGTAACTGCTACATCTGCAAGAGAGCTTGTTCTTTTGAAATACAACAGACGTACTGACTGGATCACCAGGTTAAAATAAGGGAAATAAAGCCTAAAAAAAATAATGCAGCCACCACACACAAGAATTGGCAAGCTGCAATATAATAAATGTTTGCTTTTGGGTTTAATACTGCTTTATGCATTACTAAACTCTTTCATTATCGATAGTATATACTGGATGTACAACAATTACCTGTCTCTGATAACTGTGATTTCACTGGCGTCTCGCCCCACCACGATGCTTCCGCTTGTGATGTAGACCGACATGCTGGGATGTTCTATCAGGAGGTCTTCCAGTGGACTGCTTCCCACCGCAGTTTGGCCAGGACCCTCTGCAGTAAAACAGGGGGGAGGGGTAACAAACCAGCTCTCGTCCATCGAGTGGGGTGGGCGGGGGGGAATAGACCAACCGATCCTATCACCCAAGGAGTGTGGCAGTGGGCTGGAAGCATCACTGTCCTCCTGGCCTTCTGCCACATCGTCCCTGCTTGAGGTTAATGTGTAGCTTTCTGATATGGTGAGGGAGTCATGTTAGGAGAAAGGCAGTACACAACCCATGGGACAAAGACAGATGGAGTACCATACACACAGTGTTCAAAAAAAAAAAAAAAAAGAAGGGGGATGGGAGAAATGATGGAGAAGTTATTAGTTACAAATATAACTATACAAATCATTTTGATATTTAATATTTGCTCTTACATTTTCTGGGTACAATCTGAGGACATACACTATATGGCTAAACCTTTATGGACACCTGACCATCACACCTACCATATGGCCCAAAGTACTGTATCTGGCCACCCCTCCAAAATAATTAAGTTCAAGTGTACTGTTGCATACAGAGACATATTAGACAATTGTGCTCTTCCAATCTTTTACAATTGTGTGCTTGTAGGAACAGTTTCGGAAGGCTCTTCTCTGTTCCAGCACGACTGTGCACAAAGCCAACTCCATAAAGACATTGTTGGACCATTCCTTTTTTTTTTCCTATTGGCTAAACTAGATGGTTTTGTGTTTTTTTTCAACCCAACTACCCTGTTTCCCCGAAAATAAGACCTAGCATGATTGTTGGTGATGGCTGCAATATAAGACCTACCCCCCAAATAAGCCCTAGTTAAAGTCCTTGTAGGGTAGGGCTTATATTGCAGCCATCACTGACAATCACGCTAGGTCTTATTTTCAGGGAAGCAGGGTATGACCACTTTGGTGTGGAGAAACTCAGTGGCCTGCACAGACCCCTGGCTTCAACCCTACTGAACATCTTTGGGATATGCTGGGACAGTGACTGTGAGCCAGTCTTCTCATCCAACATCAACCTCACAAACACTCTTTTGGCTGAATAAGCACAAATTCCACAGTCTGGCAGACAGCCTTGCCAGAATAGTGGAGGCTGTTATACCTGCAACGGAGGGGGCAGGGGTTAACTTCATATTTATGCTCACCGTTTTAGAATGGGATGTCCAGCAAGCTCATATAAGATGATGGTCAGTTGTCCACAAACCTTTGGCCATCTAGTGTAAAACTATAGCAAAAGCTGACCCTACAACATACAGTACATGGGCTACAACAGCCCAGTGATATATATATATATATATATATATATATATATATATATATATATATATATATATATATATATATATATATATATATATATATATATATATATATATATATATATATATATATATACACACACACACATAAAAAAGTCAAACTTCCAATTTCTCCAACTACTCCATCAAAACCATGATATGATATTGAAGATAATTAGGCTCAGTCCTCTTAAAAATCATATCATCATCAATGTCTCCTCCAAATCCCCCCCCCCCCCCCTCCAAAAAAAAAAAAAAAAAAAACCTATATGTGGCCATACACATACTAATTTGATCAATTGAACGCTCAATTTGGTCAAAAAAAATCGCAAAGCAATGCAAGGCATTAAATGGTGATTTTAATTGACAAGGAGATAAAATCAAAAATGCCAGCTCCACAATTGATCGAGTTCTGGTGATTGACTGAACTCATGGTGGTGCATGTTTTCCTTTATGGCAATTACTTGCGACTGTACTTCCAATTCCTATTGGATTGCCATCTGCATGGCCAGCTTATGCCTTCATGTCTTTACCTTTTCCTTGACAGATGCACTTAAAGCGCAACTAAGGGCAAAACTGTTTTTTTCATTTTGGATAGAGTAAGGCTCGATTCCCACTAATGCGTTTTTTGATGCATTTTGCAGAAATGCAGGGAAATTTTTTAACATGGGTTCCTATGGAACACATCAATGCATTTTTGTGCCTCTGCGTTTTTGGAAAGGGTCGGGACTTTTTTTTCCGCAAAATGCAACGTTTTGCATGTAATAGAATTTGATGGATCCGCATCCAAAACGCAAGTACCGAGTTTTTACCGCGATTTTACAGCAATTTTGCTGCGATTTGCGTTTAGCGTTTTTTTATTTCTTTTTTTACACTGTATATAGCTGGTTGCTAAGGGAGGGGCCAGGAAGCCGGCTGCTGCGTCCGTAACAACCGATGAGTCATCAGTTGTCAGCTGGCTTCCCGCTCAATGTAAAAAAAAAAATGCCGGCTAAAAAAAAAAAAAAAAAGAAAAACAGCATGGGGTCCCCCCCAGGTCCTTGGGTCTAGTATGGATTCGGAGGGGACCCCCATGCCAAAATTTTAAAAAGTGCCGTGGGGGGTCCCCCCAAAATCCATACCAGACCCTTATCCGAGCATGCAGCCTGGCAGGTCAGGAAAGGGACGATCGAGCGCCCCCCCCTCCTGAGCCATACCAGGCTGCATGCCCTCAACATGGGGGATGGGTGCTTTGGGGCAGGGGGGGCTCTGCACTCCCCCCCACCCCAAAGCACCTTGCCCCCATGTTGATGGGGACAAGGGCCTCTTCCCGACAACCCTTGCCCGGTGGTTGTCTGGGTTTGTGGGCAGGGGGCTTATTGGAATCTGGAAGCCCCCTTTAATAAGGGGGCCCCCAGATCCCGCCCCCCCCCTTATGTGAATGAGTATGGGGTACATTGTACTCCTACCCAATTACCTGGAAAAAAAGTAGTGTAGTGTTAAAAAATACAGTAGACAGTTTTTGACAAGTCTTTTATCAAAAATCTTCTTCTTCTCTGCTTCTTCTTCCAGTCTTCCTCCATCTTCCTCCGGTCTTCCTCCATCTTCTCCCGCATCTTCATCCTCCGGTCTTCTCCTCCCCCTGCTTCTTCTTTCGCTGTTCTTCTGTCTTCTTTGTCCGGTCTTCTTCCACTGTCGCCGCTCCCACCGACGACCTTCCTCCCATGTCGAGTCCCGCTGATCTGTCGGCGCCCATGTCCTTCATTTCTTAAATAACGATGGGGGCGTGGCAATTGGATGACCTCATCCGAAGGCCATGCCCCCTTGTGACGTCCCGGACCCATCATGCCCCGGGCTGTGACATCATAAGGGGGCGGGGTCACCAGATGACATCACCCGGTGACCCCGCCCCATGCCTATATAAGTCGTTGCGCACCGCACACACGACATTACAGTGGGAGAGAGCGTTGAGTCAACATCGGAAGAAGAGAAGAGGGAAGAAGACGACGGAAAAGAGCAGAAGAACCCGGCAGAAGGCACTGGACAGCGGGAGAAGAACCGGAGAGCGCGGAGGAGAGTGGAGAAGTCGGAAGAGACCCCGGAGCTGCCTAATAAAAGACTTGTCAATAACTGTCTACTGTATTTAACACTACACTACTTTTTTTCCAGGTGAATGGGTAGGGGTACAATGTACCCCATACTCATTCATATGGGGGGGGCCAGGATCTGGGGACCCCCTTATTAAAGGGGGCTTCCAGATTCCGATAAGCCCCCCGCCCGCAAACCCCGACAACCTCCGGGCAAGGGTTGTTGAGAAGAGGCCCTTGTCCCCATCAACATGGGGGCAAGGTGCTTTGGGGGGGGGCGCAGAGCCCCCCCTGCCCCAAAGCACCCATCCCCCATGTTGAGGGCATGCGGCCTGGTATGGTTCAGGAGGGGGGGGGCGCTCGCTCGTCCCCTCCCTTTCCTGACCTGCCGGGCTGCATGCTCGGATAAGGGTCTGGTATGGATTTTTGGGGGACCCCCACGCCTTTTTTTTTTTAAATTTTGGCATGGGGGTCCCCTCCGAATCCATACTAGACCCAAGGACCTGGGGGGGGGACCCCACGCCGTCTTTTATCTCGATTTTTTTTAGCCAGCAATTCTTTTTTTTTATACATTGAGCGGGAAGCCCGCTGACAACTGATGACTCATCGGTTGTTAAGGACGCGGCAGCCAGCTTCGTGGCCCCCTCCTTAGCAACCGGCTATATACAGTGTAAAAAAAATGCAAACCACGGCAAAATCGCGGTAAAAACACCTGTCAACAAACGTGGCAAGCACCGCAAAAAGCACTGCAGAAACGCTCAAAAGCAACATGCATAGATGTGAATCGAGCCTAAGGCTCCATTCACACTAGCGCGTTTTTTGATGCATTTTGCATTTTGCAGGAATGCACGGGAATTTTTTAACATGGGTTCCTATGGAACATGTTTACATCAATGCCTTTTTGTTTCTCTGCATTTTTGGAAAGGGTCAGGGACTTTTTTTCATGCAAAATGCAGCGTTTTGCATGTAATAGAATTCAATGGACAAGCATCAAAAACGCAAGTGCACCGTTTTTGCAGCGGTTTTGATGCGTTTTTGCCGTTTTTTGTATTTTTTTGTTTTTTTTTTAATTTTTTTAAGACTGTAAAAAAAAAAAAAAAAAAAAAAAAAAAAAAAACGCAAAACGCAAATCACGGCAAAAACGCCGCAAAAACGCTGCTCAAAAATGTGGCAAGCATGAAAAAAAAAACCTCCAAAAACGCTCAAAAGCAACATGCATAGGTGTGAATCGAGCCTAAGGGAGGGTTATAACGCCTATCAGTTTTTTTTTGCCATCTGTGTCCCATTGGGGAGATTTCCCCTTACTTCCCATCCCTGGGCAAAACAGGAAGTGAGAGAAATCTCTCCAAAGTGAGGAAATCCCAGTGTGTCACCAGAACGAGTGTCCCCATTGGAAGATTTCCCCTTTATTATTGTTCCGATGTCAACCCAAAATTTGGGAATTGCTTTCACTTTCGATGATGATGGTAAACAGCACAAATAGAAAAGGTGAATCTACCTAGCAGTGTTCTATTCCCTTTCCTCTCTATCCAAAAGTTAAAGAAAAAAAAAATTTGCCTTTAGATACACAGTAAGTCATCCTACCCTGTTTCCCCAAAAATAAGACCTAGCGTGATTGTCGGTGATGGCTGCAATATAAGCCCTACCCCCCAAATAAGCCCTAGTTAAAGTCCTTGTAGGTCTTTTTTTCAGGGTAGGGGTTATTTTCGGGGAAACAGGGTAGGGCTTATTTGTGGGGTAGGGCTTATATTGCAGCCATCACTGACAATCACACTAGGTCTTATTTTCGGGGAAACAGGGTAACATTATTCACCAAGCAGAGCTTCCTCTACTGGTAGGCTGCAGGAGTACAAACATGTAACCCCTCAATTTTTGCTACCAGTAAGATGTCTTATGTACATTACAGGAGGCTAAGGGTGCACACAGACTATACTGCCATATACATGTCTTCTATTGCTAAACAGAAAAGGTACACTCTTCTAACCTCACAGTTGGGGTTCCCAGAAAGATATGAGAAGGACACAATTTAACTTTAAAACATCTATGAAAGTCAACCATCTGTTCTGGTGGCCTGACCTGTTAAGGAAAAACTGCTTACGACCTCTTTAAAATCAGTGTGTGGGTTCCTATAACTCGACTATGAATTCTGGAATATGCCCATTTCTCAATATTTGTCCAATTGAGTACATTGTATGATCTTATTTGCATATTCTTGGTTATTTATGCTCTTGTGCCCTGGCTTACCTTCTTGGTCGATATAAAGATTTAATCTTAAATAGAACCCATCACTACCGGGATTAAGGAATCACATGAAATTGCAGTTCTAAGTTATTATAGCTGTCCAGGATTACTTAGTAAAACACAGAGTCCCGGGTTAGAGATTGCCATAACACTGTTAAGCAGTTGGCAGTTGACAAGGTAGACACTGTCCAGGGGTGGGGTCAGGGCAGTGGTCATCAACCCTGTCCTCAGGGCCCACTAACAGGCCAGGTTTTATGTATTACCTTGGGGAGATGCAGACTAGAATACTGCAATCACTGAGCAGCAAATGATATCACCTGTGATGTATTTCAGTTATCTTGCAAACCTTGCCTGTTAGTGGGCCCTGAGGACAGGAGTTGATGACCACTGGATTAGGGGATCCAAACCCTCCTAGAGCATCCATGGTGCAACAGATAGTGCTGACAGCCATTGTGCATGCAAAGCACTGCAGCCACCACTCCTGCTGCCTGTCAGGTCTAGGACACGGGGAGGCTCGCCTCATCTTCTCCGCTCTGGTCGCATGCCACAGCAAAGGGAGAATGTCCTCTCAATCTAAACTGTCTGGTTTGACTGGTAAATGTGTTTGACCTAGGAGAACTGTACTAAGGGTGAGAGAGTATCTTTTTTGAGGAAGAGTCTGTACTTGAGGGATCTGTACCTGGGGGGGTTAAGAGATCTTTGGCTGTACTTCTCCTGTGGACTTCTCCAGTTTGTTCTGCACTCCTGTGACCCGTTTTCAGCAGACAGCAGGCTGAAGTCCGCTCCCGGCTGAAGTCACAGAGCCGGTCCATGCTTGGGCAAGATCGTGACAATGAAGTCAGGATCTGCCCGCTTGCCTGGACTGGCACCCAGCTCAGGCTTTCAGCAAGCTGCTGAGAGCCTGAGCCAACCGCTCCCTCCACAGCCCAGCGTACCAGTGAGTGCAAGAGGGGGGGGGGGGGGGGGGTCAGAGCAGAGACCCGGTGACTAATAGTAACCGGCTCTCTGCTCAGGGAGCCCTGAGAACTCGTGGTGTTTTAAGCTGGGCTGTATGCAGAAAAGCATATGAAATGGAAGCGTTTCATTTATTTTTGCAAATGATTGCACTGAGCTTTATTTGGGTCTGTTACACTCCCGCTTGTGGCACAGTAATTATAGAATATTTTTAGGGTACATGGACTGTTGTAAATATTACCATGTACAGCAAGTAGGCTCAAGTTTTAAGCCCCTCCTACTGTTAACATAATTTTTCACAATTCACCTATTTTCCCTCTTACTGCCTAATGCTAAACTTTCCCCCTTGAAAAAAAAAAAAAAAATCTTTAGCCCTGACAGTGTCACGTGTTAGAGAATGCTAACAGCAGAGCTCAGACTGGCAGCACAAGGAGCCAATCAGGTAAGTGCAATGCTCATGTGCCAACAATAACAAAGGGAAGAGCTCATCAGTCTTTAAGGCTGGGTTCACATATGAGCACATAGCGGCTCACAGCAGGAGTCCGGTGCGTTCTTCGTTTCAGGTCTGATTTCAGCCCGAATTTTTGGCTGAATTCAGACCTGAAACAGACCAAAAGACGCACAGGACTCCTGTGCAAATCGCACCAGAGCCGCTGCAGAGATGTGTGAACCGGTTCCATAGAGAGTCGGTCACAATCTCCTGTTGTGCGATTTGGATGCGGGAAACCCACATCCAATTTGCATTATTGTGAACCCAGCCTTTACTGCTCTAATCACTGTCCAATTATAGGCTGTGAGAGGGACAAGACCTGTAAGAGTACTTAAAGTGATTGTAAAGCTTTTTTTTTTTTCTTTTTTCAATAACAAACATTGGGATGGGATCTACTAGAATTGGATAGTTCAAAATCTGGTGCAGCTCTGCATAGAAACTAATCAGCTTCCAGGTTTTATTGTCAAAGCCTATTTGAACAAGCTGAAGTTAGAAGCTGATTGTCTACCATGCACAGCTGTACCAGATTCTGAGCGCTGCAGTTTTAGTAAGTCTCCCCCTTTGTATACTTACCTGTTCTGTACAATGGCTTAGCACAGAGCAGCCCCAAACTTCCTCTTCTGGGGTCTCCTGCCGGTGCTCTGGGTTCCTCCTCCCTTCCGATTGCCCTCATAGCAAGCTGCTTGCTATGGAAGCACTTGTGCGGGCTTGACCCCGAGCTGGGCTGTGTGCTTCTATTCAGACACATAGGGGGTTATTTACGAAAAGGGAAATCCACTTTGCACTACAAGTGCACTGCAAGTGCAGTCACTGTAGAACTGAGGGGAAGATCTGAAATGAGGGGAAGCTCTGCTGATTTTCTCATTCAATCATGTGCAAGCTAAAATGCTGTTTTTTTATTTTCCTTGCATCTCCCCGTTAGATCTACAGTGACTGAACTTCTAAGTGCACTTGTAGTGAAAAGTGGATTTCCCTTTAGTAAATAAACCCCATAGTGTGGCTCAGCCCTGCCCCCCCCCCGCTCTCTGTTCACAGGTTTTGACTGACAGCAGCAGGAGCCAATGGCTCCTTCTGCTCCCAGCCAAGCCTGTGAGAGTAGGGAGAGAAGAGCTACTGCAGATGTCCACAGCGCTAAATCAAGATCAGGCTCAGGTAAGTATTTGGGGGGGGGGGGGGGGTTGGAGGGAAGCTACTATTAAAAGGCTTTTTACCTTAAAGTGATTGTAAAGTCTCATTTTTTTTTTGTTAAAAATAATAAACATGTTATACTTACCTGCTCTGTGTAGTGGTTTTGCACAGGGCAGCCCTGATCCTCCTCTTCTCGGGCCCCTCTTTGCCACTCCTGGCCCCTCCCTCCTGTTGAGTACCCCCACAGCTTGCTATGGGGGCACCTGAGCCGAGCCGCAGTTCCGTGTGTCCATTCAGACACAGAGCTGCGGCCCGGCCCCTTCTCTCTCCTTATTGGCTCACTGACTTTGATTGACAGCAGCGGGAGCCAACAGCGCATGCTGTTGTCTCAGCCAATCAGGGGGAGAGTTCCAAACAGCTGAGTCTCTCGAGCAACATTGCTGGATCGAGACGGGCTCATGTAATTATTAGGAGGGCTGCCTTTACAACCACTTTAATGCAAAGAATACATTAGGCTAAAATACCTTTTACGACCACTTTAAATCAGGTCTCCTCCTCTGCCAGACAGTGCTGTGCCGTATGGCAGATCTGTATAAATCTCAGGACTGGTTGGACATAAATGCAAATCCTTTGGCAGGTAATAAATAAAAAATAAAAGCTCCCATATTGTGTATCATCTGTGTATTCTGCTGTTAGCCAGGAGTTTAGCTATAAAGAAAACTGCTCTTTGATTAAACCAATTCAGCATACTATAATTGGTTCTGAGCTTTCGTTCAGTTTTAAGCCTGAAATATTCCCAGTTGTGACGATTTCCCTTTAAGCTCTGCAAAACAGCTGATCCCGAGAACGATATCTTGCCTGGAAACAGTGATGGGTCGCTTTTCCTTGACCATTTTCCATGACATGGTATCATGTGACAGTCAGCAGGCGCATACTGGGCCCAGAGCTAAATTTAAGGCAAACCTCCGCAGCACGCTTCTAGGAATGTTAATTGCTGCAGCTGAAGAGAACAAGCACTGAAGCTAGGCTAGGAAGGCAAGAAGGGAAGGGAAAGGGTTACTGTCACTATCCTTTAAGTCTCACCTGGGATGTCAATAATAAGCCAGCCATCATCTTCCTCCTCGGAGACAAAATCTTTGGGCTCTTCGGCTTCACAGGCTGGTCCCTCACTGAAGAATAGACGGGTAAGTCGCTGGAACATGTTTGGATGGGCCCCCCGGGGAAGTACACTGAAGATTCTTCTTGGACGGGAAGTCGCAGTGGGGTAGGCGATTGGCTAATGTGGTGTGTTGGGGGTCAGCAAAGTCCCACAGAAGGGATTGTAAACATCGAGCTTCTGTATAACGAGAAATAGCCCTGCAGGATAACAAAAAACATATAAGAGATAAGAAGAATGTCCCAGGCCTATGTAACCAGTTGTAAATGGTGTACATGGAGAGACCCCGCTCACCTATCACATTGCATTCTGTATAGAGTAACGCCCAGGCCCTTATAATGGGCTCACCAGTGTCAGCAGAAACATATGTATGGAGGGATACACAGATCTGTAACATTCGCCCCTCCAGCTGTGGTCAGGCTGTTTCTCCCAGAATCCTTTGCTCCAGGAGCACACTGACACTCATGGCTGTTATGGATTAACAGCTGCTCACCGTATAATTAACCTCTTCAGCTCTCACACAACAATTTCTGCAGCCTGGAGCAATTTGTACATTTCTACTATGGGCCTTTGTAAAGACTTAGCCCGGGTTCACACTATAGAGAACACAGATATCGCATTTGTGATTTGCACCCGCACTATGGTGCCGATCTCATGCGATGTCTGTGCAATGCAAGTGTATTGTATATCTGTGCAATGCGAGTGTATGGCTGAACTCGCATAGGATTCCCATAAAAAAGGTGCAGTGACGGAGATTATTCTAGGGACAACGAATATATACAGATGGACAGCTATAACTCCAGATTTATGATACTCTATATTTTGCGTAAATCTGTATGTGAGTGAAAGTGGGCAGAATCGGAAGAGAGCAACCAGACAGCCGTGTCCACTTCATGCAGAGATAGTTGAGATGATATCTTCTATTTGTATAATTCCCGCAGGCCATGTTGGCCGAGATAGGTTTCGATTTCTTAATACTTATGGAATGTATACTGTATTTTTCTGATAATTTCAATAAATACCATTGGAAAAGAAAAAAGGTGCAGTGACTTTTTTTTCCACGCACTGGAATCGGAACGCATGGGTGTTCTCACCCATGCGATCCGATTCCTGCCAGAATCCACAGTTTGCACTGCGATCAGTGAACTGTTCTGGGGGTGTCATTAACATTGTATTGACACCCGCAGCGGTTCACAGAAGGCAGTGTGAACTGCCTGCAGGAGAGATGCGATGCGGGAACCGGTGCTGGAATCGCGGTGGTTCCCGCAACACTACAGTGTGAACCTAGGCTTAGGCCTGATTCACACCTATGCAGGTTGCAGTTTGCATATTCCAGGTGCATTTTGCGTTTTTCAATACACATTTTTGATCCATTGGAACCAAAAACCAGAAAAAAGTCCCTGACCCTTTCCATAAAATGCCCAGATGTGAACTACATTCATAGGAAACTATGGTAAATATACTGTAGTGTGCTTCTGCAAAACTGAAAATGCACAGGTGTAAACCAGGCCTTAAAGTGTTACTAAACCCAGTAGCCTGCATTCACTATATCTGGTCTCCCACAGTACACAGAACATGGAAATGCAATTATTTTAGTAAATATAAACTGCTAAATACCTTTTCTCATCAGCAGTATATAGCAGTCTTGTGACGTTTATCAGTGTCCAGCCGAGCACTGGTTAAAGCTTGTAGGAGGAGTTTTCTGACTGTCCTATGAGACTTCAAGACCCCTGACCCTCTGTCTGGACCGTGATGATTGGCCCTGTGCTGATTACATGCACTCTCCCAAGAAAAAGAAAAACTTTCTAGCAATACACACTAAACTGAGCATGTGCAGCCTGACTTCATAGACTCTGTGTTATCAGGAAATTATCAGGGGGCAGTGGAAGGAGGGGAGGATCAGAGAAGTCAGGATCAGACAGCCTTTTTACACAATGCAGAGGCTCAACCCCTTAGGTTACACAGTGAGTATAACAAGCATGCTTTACTGCATTTTAGTGTTGTGGGTTTAGTAACACTTTAAAGAGATTGTAAAGGTATTTTTTTTTATTTTAAATATAACAAACATCTCTAAACCTCCTCTTCACAGGTCTCCCGCCAGCGCTCCTGGCCCCTCCTCTCTGTCCAGTGCCCCCCCATGGGGGAACTCGTGCTGCTGCATCCATTGACACTTGGCCCCGCCCCCCACTCCCTCATCACTGGCTCTGATTGGCAGCACTGGGAGCCAATGGCTCCTGATGCCCCAGCAAAGCCAGTGAGACCCAGAAGTGAGGGGGGAGAAGAGCTCCCAGATCCGCCATCCGCCTGCTCAGCAGGGATGAACTGACAGATCCCCCGCTGAGCATTCGGACTGCAACAGAGCGTGTCCCGTGTGTAAGGGGCCTAAACCTAATTATTTTTTTCTTTAAAATAACAAACATCTTATACTTACCGGCTCTGTGAAATGGTTTTGCACAGAGCAGCCTCCTCTTCTCCGGTATCCTGCCAGAGCTCTGGGCTCCTCCCTCCTGCTGAATGCCCCCATAGGAAGCTGCTTGCTATGGGGGCACTTGTGCATGCTCACTGCTGAGCACTCGTGACACACAGAGCGTGGCTCAGCTCCACCCCCCCTCCTTCCTCAATTGCATTGCTCCCACTGCTGCCTCTCTGTCCAATGGGGAGAGAGAGAGCCGAGAGAGCTGCTACTCTCGTGCACATCGCTGGATCAGGATTGGGCTCAGGTAAGTATAAGGTAAAACAACTTTCTGCCTTTAGAACCACTTTAATACAACTAAGGGGCTGTCACAGGCTCTCATCAAGAGAGCCCGACTAATCCCTTTCTTTCCGCCCAACCATGATCTGCCAGCATTGCATTGAAAAGGACTGAGACAAGTCTCCACAAGTCTCAGATAACACCACTGGGTCAGGAATAAGGTAGGTAATGAAAACAGAAAGGATTTATTGATAATTATATCAAAAGTCACTCCAATTCACATTCACTTTGCACATGGACACAGACAAACAACTATTTCAGAACAATAAAGTGTAGGAATCTGCAACAAAGTTTGTTAAAGTGTTTCTAAACCCAGGACCCTGCATTCACTATATCTGGTCTCCCACAGATATACCCTTTCTCATCAGCAGTATATAGCAGTCTTGTGACTTCTATCAGTGTCTGGTTAAAGCTTGTACGAGGGAATTTCATTCTACTCTGACTGTCCTGTGAGGCTGCATGTCCTCTGACCCTCTGTCTGGAAAGTGCTGATCACATGCACCCTCCCAAGAAAAGAAAAGTGTCACATTCCACAGACAAAATAAAAATAATAAGCAAACTTATAAAAGTTATATATGTGGTGCCACAAACGTGAATCATAAAGTGCTATAGTGCATATAACAGTGACATTCTAATCAAACGCAGATCAGTCCAACATAATCGGTATATAGTCCTTATTAAATGTATAATGGTGACTTCATAAAAACGTGAAAACATGTTGCGGTGTCCACACTCAGGTGCTCCCCCACCCTTAGGCAATGGCCGCTCACCTTTTTTATGAAGTCACCATTATACCTTTAATGAGGACTATATACAGATTACGGTATGTTGGACTGATCTGCGTTTGATCAGAATGTCACTGTTATATGCACTATAGTACTTTATGATTCACGTTTGTGGCACCATATATATAAAACTTTTATAACTTTGCTAAATTACCATGCGCACAATTTTATAATATGGACACATGAATGCACAGTACATTTATAAAAATACTACAACAGAACACCAAATTCCACTGTTAGTCTTCAGTATTCAGGGACTGGCATTTCTATGTAGAGCAAAGACCAAGCTTCACTAATCTCCTTACTACTGAGCCCGTGACCGGCACAGAAACCTCCTATTAAAACAAGTCATCAGTCTGGCCTCAAAGGACACAGGACCGGCGGATTGGCCCTCGTCTGCTTAATCTGATGCCTGACTAACATGGCCGCTACAGGCCAAGAAACTGATGGCTGTTCCTGAGTCCCTACTGATTGATAGCAGAGAGTCAGGGTGCCTGGACTACTTATATCAAGTATGGATGGATCTCATAATACAGATATGTTGGCCTCTTATATAATCAATTATCAGACTTAGCTGAAACCTGTCATGAGAGATATACAAGGTCTGCTATTGCTGACAAAATGCTAGTTGCCTGACTGCTATTGACCCAGAATGAGAGTATCTGAAGTTATATAGTTTGCTCTAGTTCCTTTGTTGCTGGCCTGCTGTAGGTGTGTGAAGGCACCTTATAAAGGAACAGCATTGTTCATTACAGAGGACAAGGGGGCATTCTTTTTACGTCTGGAGGAACAGAAATTTAACATTCACGTACTGAAAGGATTCTTCGCAGTAAGAGCTGTGAAAATGTGGAATAGACTACCACAAGAACTAGTTCTGGCAAGCTCAGTAAATTGTTTTAAAAAGAGCTAGATGCATTCCTAAATACACAAAATATAACTGGATACTAACTTTTAGTAATGCCAGGGGTAGCGGATTCAGGGAATAACCGATTGCCTTCCAGGGAAGGAATTTCCTCCCCCACTGGAGTGAATGGACCATGCTTTACTGTTTTTTTTTTGCTTACTCTGGATAAACTGTGAGTATAGGATAGTGTATATGGAGGTTTTTTTTTTTCAATTTGTGTATAGTGTTTGCTGGTCTTTAATTTAAGTGACAGAATTGTTTTAAAGTGGAACTCCAGCTGTAAAAGCATAATGATATCTGAGCATCCCCCCCAGTGCAGCAGGATCCTGAGCCCAGGACTCCCTCCAGTGGGTGTGTCCATGACAGCCTGGGCCCACAGAACGTTTTTGATAGAGTACAGAAGGGATAGATCTTCTCCTGGGTCTATGTTATTGTCTGTGTACTCACTGGGACACTCAGTAGGGGGTCCCAAAAAGTCTATGGGGGATTGAATGTGCAGGTGTTGCCAGATCAAAGAAGACATCATGGCAGGTTCTAAGGCCATGGCATACAGGCAAGTAGACATGTTGTGGGGGGAGAAGTTCACTTTGCGTGAAAGTGCACTAATCCTTTAACTGTCAGGGAAGGGGAGATGTAAAAGCGACAATAGATGGTTCAAATCTCGGCCGGTTCAGCAGGGACCGGCTAAGATGCGAACCGTGTATGGGCAGGCTGAATGTACGTAAGCTGATCAACTTGGGTACAACCAGCTTGTCGGATTTTACATGTGATTATTGCCAGCAGCTATTGCAGCCGCTAGCAGTAATCACTGTGTTCTCCTGGTGGGAGCGGCTCCCCCCCCCCCCCAGGAGAACACAATGGCTCCACGAGGGGGGGGGGATTCCCTTATCAACACTGACTGTGCTTATGGGGGAATCAAGCGATTTTCTTTCCTGCAACCCGTGGTTGCAGGAAAGAAATTTGCTTCATCTATGACTGGCTTACCTGCTTTGCTATAACGTTCAGCTTCAGCTATTGAGCTCTGTACACTTTTTAGCAAGTAATGCTATCCTGGAAACAGGCGAAAAGGAAACTAGAACTCCACCTGCTAGCTGGAAATGAAAATATATTAATAGATAAATCTATTATTATTTAAAACCTTAGATAGAAGACTCTATACGTGCAAAAAAAGATCCTATCCATCTTCCTATCCATACAAGCAGAGGCGGCTCTCTAATAGGCAAATAAGGCAGCCGCCTAAGGCCTCGCACTCCCAGGCCTAATATGCCTAACGCGTGTGGGGGATTTGCTGGAAATGTCCCCCGGTTGGTGGCCCGGTCTTGCGTTCGGGGCCGCAACTCATTTTTCCCACCCAGGGGCGGACTGTCACCACTGCCCGAGGTCGGAGGGTCAGTGGGTGGAAGCATCTACTCCTCTCCCCGACTCCTCCCTCCTGCCGTGCACCGCGGATCTCTGACTTCAGCTATGTGCAGAGCTTGGATAATGCCTGCAGTGGCTGAGCAGCTCCCCCGGCTCCCCGATCTCCTCTGCAGGGTGGACGATCTGAAATTGAGGAGGACCCGTCAGAGCTGATGCCCGACGATCATCCAGGAGCCAGTCTGCAACTAACAGCCTCAAAAGGTACAGTCCTGCCAGTGCCCGACACTGACACATCCCGACCCGTGACGTCACCCCCTGATTGAGGGCGCCCAGAGAATTACCGCTGCCTTCCGCCCCTCTGACCTCACACACACTGCCCTGAGTGATGATATGCATGCAATCCGGCATATGATGTCACCTACTGACCCCATGCTATCATCATTATCCTCCTCATCCCCCTGTTCCTGGCATCCTACCTTCTGTAATACTTCCCACTGTCAGCTTCCTACCAACTTACCCCTGTCATCATCTCCATCCTCATCCTAATCCCCCTGTTCCTGGCATCCCACCACCCTACCATCATCTCTGCTGTACCCCACTGCCAGCTGACTACCACCTCACCTCATCATCATCCCCTGTCATTATCATCGCCATGTACCCCACCTCTAGCATCCACCACCCTACCCCTGTTGTACCCCACTGTTAGCTGCCTACCACCCCACGTCATCATCATCATCCCCCCCAAACCCCACTGTCAGCTGCCTACCACCCACGTCATCATCATCCCCCCTGTACCCCACTGTCAGCTGCCTACCACCCCACGTCATCATCCCCCTGTACCCCACTGTCAGCTGCCTACCATCCCACATCATCATCACCCCCCCCTGTACCCCACTGTCAGCTGCCTACCACCCCACGTCATCATCATCCCCCCTGTACCCAACTGTCAGCTGCCTACCACCTCACGTCATCATCATCATCACCCCCCCTCCCCTGTACCCCACTGCTGACATCCCACTCGTCAACATCCCCATCACTCCTCTGTATCCCACCTCTGGCATCCTACCACCCCCACCCCCTGTCATTAATCCTTCCTGGTACTCCACTGCCAGCTTCCTACCACCACACCCCCTGCTGTCATCACCCCCCCCCCCCGTAACCCCAACCCTGACATCCTCCCACCCTGCCTCCTGTCATCATCATCCCCATGAAACCCACCTCTAGCATCCACCACCCTACCCCTGTTATCATCCTTACCTTTATCCCCACGTACCCCACCTCTAGCATCCACCACCCTACCCCCTTTATCATCATCATTCTCTTCATCCCCTGTACCCCACTGTCAGCTGCCTACCACTCCACCTCATCATCACCCCCCTGTACCCCACTACTGACATCCTACCACCGCACCTATTATCAACATCCCCATCATCCCTGTACCCCACCTCTGGCATACTACCAACCTACCTCCTGTCATTATCATCCTCATTCCTCCTGTATCCCACCTCTGGCATCCTATCACCCTACCCCCTATCATTAAAGGGGAGATATGATCTTAGCCTCTCCCCAATACTGTCACCATTACCCCAAACTGCATCCTGTTATCCAACCAACTGTACCCCAACAGTTGCATCACACACCATAATACTGCCCTGCCACCCAGTGAGCAAACAGTGAGTCATAATGATAAGCAGTAACCCATAGGAACCAATCAGTGAGCAGTAATAATGTGCAGTAACCTCTAGCAACCCACCAGTGAGCGGTAATAATGTGCAGTAACCTCTAGCAACCAATGAGTAAGCGGTAATGACATGCAGTAACCTCTAGCAACCAATGAGTAAGCTGTAATGATGTGCAGTAACCTCTAGCAACCCATCAGTGAGCGGTAGTAAAGGTGCAGTAACCTCTAGCAATCCATCAGTGAGCTGTAATAATGTGCAGTAGCTTCTAGCAACCAATCAGTAAGCAGTAATGATGTGCAGGGACCTCTAGAAAACAATCAGTGAGCCTGGAGCAATCAGTGAGTGTGAACTAGATCTTTATGTTTACATTATTAAAGTTTTTTTTTAGATAAGTCTATGTGCATTTGTTTTTTGGGATGGGAAGCGAAATTGCTAGGGGTGGGGGCCAGGAAAATGTTTATTGTCAATGGAAAATGTCATTATGGGCGTGAGTGGGGCCTCATGTCTAAGATTTGCCTAAGGCCTCACAAAGCCTAGAGCTGCCGCTGCATACAAGGCTACCCTTTGGTATGCATTGACAAACATTTGCTGTGCTCAAGCCCAGCATGTTTACGTCTGTATCCTAGAAGATTGTTTACAGGGTAAACAGGCTTACTGCAGAAATACAATGTAGGTGAGAGTTCATGTATCTCAATACACAGGGCGTACTGATGCAACCTCAGTATCTGCAATATTTAAGGGCTGTGCACAAAGCGTAGCGGTTAGGGCCCATTCACACCTGAGCGTTTTCAGCTTGTAAAACGCTCATTAAAAGCTCATCTCAAAAGTTCCAAAACGCCCAACAAGCAAAATTCCATTCATTCAAATGGCCCCTGTTCACATCTGAGTGTTCTGTGCCCTGAAGCAAAACGCCTGAAGCTCAAAAAAGTACACAAGCTTCTTTTTAAGCAGATCACAGGCGTTTTTCTGCTTTTTACATTGGCTAACTTTTTGACCTGAAAATCGCGGTAAAACTTGCGCCAAAATCATGACTCTCCGCCTGAAACGATACGCTCAGGTGTGAATGCAGGTGTGAATGCAGCCCTCAACGCCTTTTACATATTTTTAGATCTTGCTCTGCATCAGTCCTCACACCCCATAGATATAAACAAAAGTCATTGCAACATTTTAAAGAATAAAACGCACTGAAAAGAGGTGTTAGTCTTTGGCGGACACCAGAACTACCTTCTGTCTTCTATTCCAGCAATGATGTTTCCTTGCCCAAGGTGTCCTTCACCAGCAAGCAAGATTTGCTCCTTGTGCAGCATTCTCCACGAGGGGCAGTGTGGCTAAGTGGTTCGCACTTCTGCCTGGCAGCACTAGGGTTGTCGGTTTGAATCCCAAACATGGTACTACAGTAAAACCTTGGTTTGAGTGTAACTTGGTTTGAGAGCGTTTTGCAAGACAAGCAACATTTTTGGAACGAATTATGCTCGCAATCCAAGGTTTTCCTGTACTTGCCTGGAGTTTGCAAGTTCTCTCTGTGGCTGCATGCGATTCCTCCGGTTTCCTCCCACACTCCAAAGACATGCTGGTAGATAATTGGCTCCTATCTATACTGGCCCCAGTATGTGTATAAATGTGAGTAAGGGACCTTAGATTGTAAGCTCCTTGAGGGCAGGGAGTGATGTGAATGACCAAAATATATGTGCAGAGTGCTGTGTAAATGGACAGTGCTATATAAGAACCAGTAATAAATAAATTAATGCTGCAAGCCTGGGACCACCTGAAAAGACAATAACAGGGAGGTGGAGCTGGGAACCCAAGTGCAGAGTTCTCTCTGCCCAATTTCTTTGGGAATTTGAGTTTTGGGGGTGTATCTAAAGGGAACCCAATTGTTTTGGGTTGGTATTTTTATGTGTCTATTAAGTTTAGAAATTCTTAGGCACCTTTCACACAGGAGTTCCGATCATGTCCGCCTGTCAGTCTTTCATTGTACTGGAAAGTCCATGGAGCCCAAATATACAGATAGATGTAAATGGACTTGTGTCCGTTTACCTCCCTGTCCAAACAGGTCTGGTAATAAAAAAGAAAAAAAAAAAGAAAAGAAAAAGGACTGCATCCTTTTCTGTTTTTGTGGACCAAATCAGAGGTCGCCTGGAGTTTGTTTACACCCTTGCCGCCCACAGTGCTCAGCAGGGTCTGCCCGTGTCCGCTCTGCTCCAATCAGCAGGGGATGTGCTCACAGGACCCCTGCTGGTCGGAGCAGACTCTGCTCTGTGCGGAAGAGGCCTTAAAGTGGTTGTAAACCCTTACAGACCACTTTTTGCTACAGGTAGCTACCCAAATATCTCCTAAACCTGCACGGTTTAGGAGATTTCCCCTGTATTTGCATATGCTGACGTCATCGGCACATGCGCACTGAAGCAAACGGCACATACGCGCATGCGCGGGAGTGACGTCATTGCGGCTCCGGCCAATCGCAGCACCGGAGCCGTGATACCCAGAAGTAACCCCTGGGAGTGATGTCGCTGGCCGCAACTGTGTACGGGCTCCGCAGCGAGGGCTTCGATCTCAGGTCAGTATTACATAATGAGCAAGTATGCTATGCATACTAGCTTATCATGCCTTTGTCTTGCAGGTGTTAGTTTTTATTTTGTTTTTGTTTTTTTAAAGTGGGTTTACAACCAATTTAACTCCTATGCGGCCTCTCGGTGGGTGGTTCTTGGCACGGAGTGGCTGCATATTTGCATACCAATTAGCCGACACAGCTGTGCCGAGATCAGACTCCCGACACAACTGGCGGCTAGCAGAAAGCTAGAGAGACAGCGAATCACGGCGGTCACATGATCATAAACCAAACCTCCTAAAGGGCCGGGAGGTGCTGGCGAAAAACGGTTAAACTTATGCTTTAGATGTATTTTTTACTATACGTATACAATATTTGTTTTACTAAGAAACATTTAAAGAAACCAAAATATCATATAAGCTGAAAACTTGTTTCCAAAGTAGTTTTCAATCATTTTAAATCTGCAGCTTTATTTAAAAAAATAACTGGTGATCCTGCCACAAAGGTCCTTGTTCAGGCACTTTCTGTTATACAGTGACCACAGTCTATCCTTGTCTCCTAGTTGCCACCCTGCCATACAAGCTTGTAATGGAGACCACAACATTGGCGGCCAGTCCATAAGGGGCGCCCCCCCACTAATTTCCATGTAGGTTGCCGGACTCGTAGGTTTCTATGGGGTTTTTTTTTTTTTAAGCACATGATTAGAGCCTGAGGCTCTAATTGGCTTCAAAAAGGCTGGGCTCTGCACCCCGAACGCACCCACTTGTGAAATTAGTGAATCAATCTTCACTATTGTCTTCTTAAGACCGGATTAGCCGGGGAAGCCGCGACCATGGATGGGGTGAGTGCGGAGCTGGCAGGGGGTATGTTTGCCCCCCCCCAAATAAGTTGAGCACCAGCCGCCACTGGACCACAAGTAGCGGTTTTAACACACATCATCTGGATACCTGTCCTGAAAAATGCCAGGCAGACCTTGCTTGGGGTGCATGTAGACTGGAAGTGTCTGAAAATAGGCTACAGGAGATCAGCAGCACTCAGATGCAACAAAAAGATGTAAAAAAAAAAAACAACAAAAAGAAATATAAAAATGTGACATCTTAAGCCAGCCACAGATGAATCAAATCTTGGGTGGTTCAGCAGGGACCAGCTGAGATTCGATCCATCTATGGGCAGGCTGGGTGAACTGAAGTCAACCCATCGATCTATGGAGAAGATAGAGTATTGGCTTTGCATTTACACACAGCAAGCGTCCTTGGTGGGAACTGAACCCAAGACACTAGTGATGCAAGGCCACAGAGCCAACCAGTTGCTGTTTGCTGGTCCACAGATTGAATTTTAACACTGTAATGTGAATAAAGTAAAGTATTTAAAATATTTGTGGATTCGTTTAAAAAGAAAAAAAAAGGCATCATGGGAAACATGTGAACCGAATCACCCGATTTAAAATCTGTTGTCTGAAGAAAGACATCTGTTTGTGAAGATATTATCTCTGATCATGTGCAAAGCTACAGAGAACAGGCAGACACCGGTCAACTAAAATGCTTTCTCTTTAGTAAAAATGAACGTGGATATACAGTATACTGCATCCAATCAATCGTTTTCTTCATGTAAGATTATATATAGGACAGTATGTGTGTATGTGAAATAATCTGCGCTCGCCCAATCACTCATATATAAAATACCTAAATAAAAAAGATGAAAAACCGTGATCAAACAATTATTAAAATATGTGAATGCTGCCATCTCCTAACAAAATGAAATACTTAAATTTCAACATGAATTTATAAACACAAAAAAGAGATGTGCAAACTAGATCAACACAATATATAAAAAAAGTGTACAATAAATGGATCTAAAGTGAATAAGTCATTAAAAAATTAAGTGATGTGTAAACATCCCAAGTGAAAACTCAGAAAAAAAAAAGAAGATGGCACCATCCTAATCGGTGCGATGCCGCATCAATTTCAAAAAGTTGTTTCTGTACTACTTTTTGCGATTTCAGGCTGCGATTTACATTGACATCTGTGCAGAAACCTGAACAGATGTCTCTGAAATCGCGTCCAAAATCGGGAATGACATGCGGGAGTGAAATCGTGCGAGTTCATGTGAACTCGCACGGCTTCATTCCCGCAGCTCAGTGTGAATCGGGACTGAACAGCACTAATCTCAGACAATAGATAAGACTGCCCTGTAGCGGAAGTTAAAGTGGTTGTAAAGGCAGAAGGTTTTTTTTACCTTAACGCATTCTCTGCCTGAAGATAAAAAAAAAACCTTCTGTGCACACCAGTCCCCCTTATACTTGCCTTAGGTCCATCTAGATCAAGTGATGTTGCAGCAGTGTCTCGGCTGCCCGGGACTCCCCTCCTCATTGGCTGAGACAGCAGCGCGGCGCCATTGGTTCCCGCTGCTGTCAAAGTCAGTCAGCCAATGAGGAGAGAAAGGGGGCGGGGCCAGGCTGCGGCTCCATGTCTGAATGGACACAGGGAGCTGTGACTCGGCTTGGGTGCCCCCCATAGTAAGCTGCTTGCTGTGGGGCCACTCAACAGGAGAGAGGGGCCAGGAGAACTGAAGAAAGACCCAGAAGAGGAGGATATGGGCCGCTCTGTGCAAATCCACTGCACAGAGCAGGTAAGTGTAACATGTTTGTTATTTTTAACTAAAAAAAACCCCACAAGGACTTTAGTATTACTTTAAGGTAAAAACACCTTCTGTGATCAGCTCCCTCCCAGTACCCCCAAATACTTACAAGAGTCAACGGACATATGGAGAACGGCTCGGAATCGAGTCTGCGTGTGTGCCATCATAAGAAGCGGCTTCCTATAGTGGCATACAGAGAAAAGGAGGAGCCCAGAGCACCAACAGGGGACCCCAGAAGAGGAGGTTTTGGGCTGTGCAAAATCATCACACAGAGCACGTAAGTATGACATGTTTGTTAATATAAAAAAAAAAAAATACTTTACAAAATCTGTAACTACAACTTAACTGCAAGGCCCCTTTCACACGGGGCAGATCAGCCCAGCGGAGTCCGCCAGCTCTGCAGGAGATCGCTCCGTTGATCTCCGCTGAGCCGGCCGATGACAGGTCAGTCTCTGCTTTCTGTGCAGGGAGGGACCTGTCAGAGCTCCACTGATTCCTATGGGGAGATCGGACGAAAACGGACAGCATGTCCGTTTTCATCAGATCTCATCCGATCCGCCAGATGGATGGTTGAACGTATCACCATACGTCTGTCTTGAGCGGATCGGATGGCAGGTGGGTGTCAGCGGACACATCCCCGCTGGCACTCGCCTGTCCATTGGAGTCAATGGGTGGCCCGCTCGGATCCGCCTGAAAAACGGACAGGCGGATCCGAGCGGGCTCATCGTGTGAAAGGGGCCTAAGGCAAGCCATAGATAATTTGATTTTTTTAATAAAGAAAAGAAAAATCACTCAATTCCCCTATCAACACAGTCAGTGTTGATGGGGAACTCCATCAACGCTGCGCTATAGTGTTCTGCTGGTGGGAAGCCTTCTATACCTGCCATCAGTAAATCACATGAAAAAAATCTGACAGGCTAGTTGTACCCAAGTCGATGGATGGATCGACTTGAATTCAACCAGGCTGCCCATAGATGGATTGAATCTTGGCCAAAGTTTGATCCATCTATGGCCAGCTTTAGTCTTTTTACAAAAAAAAAAAAAAGACTAACCTGCTATCTGTCAGGTGGCAAGAAGAATAACTCACATTGCACATATGGATGGGAAAGGAGCACTTGGCGCATAGCTCCCAACTGTCCCTGATTTTGAGGGACTGTCCCTGATTTGGAGCAATATACCTCTGTCCCTCATTCCTCCTCAATTGTCCCTCATTTTGGTCTGATCTATATGGTTATATATAAAATGCACTTTTTATCTTTAAAAAAGTGTTTCCCAGAGCTAAACTTTTCATCCAAATTCTAAATTGCTGCATTTGTAAATGTTAAAAGCCAATATAAAGGAATAGTAGTGGTTAAAAAAAAGCCCTTGTCGATTTAATTAACCTTTTTTTTTGGTTAATTCTCCTTTAAGGGGGTGTGGCAGGGTGTGTCCTATGCCTAGATATATTTGCTAGTAGGTGTCGCTCATTACCATCTCAAAATGTTGGGAGGTATGCTTGGTGTTCAGAAAATTGCAACTTCTGATGTAGCGTTCATAAAACATTTATTGACGATGTAAACATGTAATTCAAGCCAATGTGTTTCAAGGAAGGGCGGACTAGCCCTTCTTCAGGGCTGTTGCAGCATGTAACCCTGTTTCCCCGAAAATAAGACTTAGTGTGATTGTCGCAATTTAAGCCCTACCCCCCAAATAAGCCCTAGTTAAAGTCCTTGTAGGTCTTATTTTCAGGGTAGGGCTTATTTTTGGGGAAACAGGGTAGGGCTTATTTGGGGGGGTAGGGCTTATATTGCAGTCATCCCTGACAATCATGCTAGGTCTTATTTTCAGGGAAACACGGTAGTTGGTGTGAATGGTTTCCTAAAGGATTTCTAGATTTCTTAAAGCAAACCGGTAGAGTGCCAGCTAAAGATACAATGGCCTCAGGCATTACAAAGCTAATGGGGAGCACTTTGTCAGATTAAATCTGCCATAATATGCATAGTATGCAATGATGTGCAAACCTGCACATCATGGCAAACCCCTCTGTGCCAGTAGCAGCATTTAATTCCACTTTAACCACAATACATACATATGCCAAGAAGTGGTGAAAGCAGGGGTCCGTCATCCGGAGATAATTCCAAAAAACATCTGGATTATTCTCCTGGAGCTCCCGCAGCAAAGGCATATGACATAGTTGGTCACGATTAATAAAGCAACCAATTTTTGGTCCAAGAAATCCTTCTGTTCCTGGACTGGACTTGGGTCAAAGTAATAACTCCAGTATAATAAATAACACGTTATCTCCTCCGATTCCGCAACATGTCTGGTTCACGAACGGCCGTTCAGAAAGAAACTGAAAAGCACGAAATGAAACGCACGAATTAACACTCACCAAACTTCTACTAACACGAAAATTAGCAGAAGGAGCCCAAAGGATGGCGCTAAAGAGCTGAAAAACCACGTAGTACGTCAGTACGTTCATGTTTGTTGCTGTTTGTATGCATGACAAAATCCAGGCACACACCTTCAGACAAAAGTCTGAGGTTTTGTCTGTGGAAAATCTGATTGTGTGTACAAGGCTTTAGTGGGCCCTGAGGACAGGTTATGAGAACCACTGCCCTAGGGTCTCTGCTTAATAAAAAAAAAAAAAAAAAAAAGTATAATGTTTGGGGGGTTATAAGTCATTTTCCAGCAAAAATAGTGGATTAAACTAGTAAACAAAACATGCCAGAAAAAGCCTGGTCTTAAACGGACAGGGTGAGAATACAATATGAATGCGTGAAAATGCCCAGGAATCCATTAAAATTGATTTAACCTTCAATTCTGCTGTACAGCAGTAAAAAAAGACTGCCTAGTAAGAAAGCTAGAATAATGAAGAAGAGTAATCTGATTGGCTGAATGGTTAATCCCTTATGAGGTCCTCTCGCATCTAATATTATTCCTACTTTGACTCAAGTGAGAAATCGGAGAGTGCAGTTTAAGGACAGACAGGACATAGGACATTCCTACAGTTCTTCAACCACTTTACACAGTCACCTCTGCTCTACAAATATAAGAATTTCAAGTTCTCGGACAGGTACCAGTAGCTACAAAAGGCCTTTGGTGCCTCAAGGCAAATGTTAACCATTAAATGCCCACTAATCTGGAATGTTTATAGGAAGCTATTTTCGAGGTGTGAGAATTCTATAAACAGTAGCAGTGTCCTGTCCTTCTAAGTGGAAGAGGTGGACTCTGGTATAATGAGATTAGGTGCAGAACACGATGTCCTATGCGGTCAGCTGTGCCGTTAGCAAGGCGGGTCCTGGAATAAACCTTTACATATCAGAAAACGGACTCCGAGATTCTAAAAATAGGCTCTCTAGGATACAATATTAACCTTCTACCTGACGGCAGACTGGTACTACATTACCAGTTCCCTGGCCAAGGCAGAACTGCACAGAGCTGTCTGCCAATTCTTGGGAAAACAAAGTACACAAGAGAAGCTGATCGATGGTAGAGCGGGCTTTGTTACAGTGTTGTCAAGCTGTACTGGCAACATTAGAAGGTTAAAGCTATGGACCATGAAAGGGATAAAGGACGTGTCCTGAAAGAAAAGAGTAGGCTGACACTGCTGACCAACCTCTGTAAATGCTGGCTGCTTGGCTGTCAAGCTGATCCTTTGGATTTAGTACATTGAGTCACTGATCCGGAATGGATCAAGTATGCAGCTCAGGAAAGTAGGAGAGAAGTCAGAGCTTCAAATCTGTACATTCATTCTAAGTATTCTAGAAAATGCTGAAGAAGTTAGGCTTAAAGTAATATTAAAAGGTTATTTTTTTATTTTTTAAAGAAAAAAAAAAAAAAAAAAAAAAAAACTTTCCCCTGTAAGACAAATGCATATTGTGCTAGGACGCATCACATACTAGCACATTATGCGAGACTTACCCTAAAACTAAGCCCTCCAGCGGCACGCTGTCACCGCTGACAGGGCTTTCATCTTCACTGGGTCTTCCTTCCAGATACATGAGTGGCCGGGCCCGTGATGACCTCACTCCCGTGCATGCACGCCAGAGCCCTCGTTTACGGCACAAGTTCTGAAGGCCTGGTATGCCGGACCTTCAGAGCGCAAACGTGGCAACGTCACCGACTGCATGCAGCCTTCAGGTCTGAATTCAGCCCAAAAAAATTTGTCCCAAATTCGGACCTGAAACGGTGAACAGGGACGCACCCGACCCCTGCTGTGTGCTCCGCACGACAGTGTGAACCCAGCCTTAAGCATCATGATAAACCAGGAGGAACGAACCTTCTCTTTATTCTTAAGGGGTGCAGATTATCATTTTTCTCAAATGACGAAACGTGTACTGAAAGTTCTCAATACCCGAAAGCTTTCACAGGCCAATCAGAATCATGTGTTACATTTTTATATCATATAAGGCAAGCATTGATCTGTATAAATGAAAGCGCAGGCCCCAACTCCACTGTCCACCTGTCCATTTTTTTAAATAGTCTTATGTCGAAAAAAAAAGTTAATTAACATGAATTTAATTCATATGTTTTAATTGAAAATTGTATTTGGGGAGCCTCTTCTAAAATATTATTTGTGTCCTTTTTGGGGGTGAGAGGAATTTCCCCTTGCTTCTTGTCTCGGTGACAATTTTTCTCACCCGGATCTAGAATCTGGAAGTGAGCTCTATAGCGGGGACAGCAAAAATACAAAAAATGTTAGACATACCACCCAAAATTTGGAGATGGGAATGAGGGACGCCTACTAGCAAATGTATGTAGGCATAGGACACGCCCACTGCCACACCCCCTTAAAGGAGAATTAACCAAAAAAAAAAATGTTAATTAAATCCACAAGTGCTTTTTTTTACCACTACTATTCCTTTATATTGGCTTTTAAAATTTACAAATGAAGCAATTTAGAATTTGGATGAATGGTTTAGCACTGGGAAACACTTTTTGAAAGATAAAAAGTGCATTTTATATACAACTATATAGATCAGACCAAAATGAGGGACAAATGAGGGGGAAAGAGGGACAGGGGGACATTGTTCCAAATCAGGGACAGTTATGATGTTGGATATTCTAACCTTTTATAGATATTTGCCCTTCACTTCCTATTCCACAGAGTATTATCAGATACTGAGAGGACATTTTTCCAAACAGGAAAACATCAATACAGAGGTGGCTCCTTATGTACTATGAATGTAGCTTCCATGTAAAAATGGAAAACGTAATTGTATAAAATATAATTAAAATAAATTTCAAATACCAGTTTACACCTGCCACAATTATTTTTATATACATCATCACTAGGCTGACCAATTGTCCTCCATTAGTAATCAGCAAGCACGGCATATTTGTTTATGGGTGGCTCCAGAGCAACCAGATTGTTCCTACGTGAACAGCGATCTCCGTGTCTGAAGCCAACACCTTAAACACAATACACCTTGTATGAGATATGTGCTAAACATTACAAGTATGCACTGACTGCACACAGCTGATCCCTGTGACAGCAGCTCTGGCCCTGCCCATTCAAAGACAGGTCTGTGGCTCAATTCGCAAAGCTAACAAACCAGGATAACGATTTTTACTTTCAAAAAAGAAAAAAATATTCAGCGGAGTCCAACAAAGTTTAAAAATAAAGCTTGTTGTCCTTGTGTTAAAGTTTTGTGAATTGAGCCTATTATATCCAAACAACAAGCCAATCTTTGTACATATAGGGACAGAGCTGGATTTCAGTCGACTTGGAATGCTCAACAAACTAACGAGATTACGAGACTACCATTCCCGACATCTTATTCTCCAGATGCTAGATAACTGGTTGTCATCCTGACCCTCTGACTTTAAAGTGAAACTCCATTTTTGTTGAGAAAAAAAAAAATCCCCTCTGAGTGATCTATGTACATTGCAGGGATTTTAACAAACTCTGTTGCCAATTTCTCCCTTTTGTTACTCTGAAGAAATAGCTGTTTGTTTGTCTGTGTCCATGTACAGAGTGAATTTATATGGGAGTGATTTTATAATTATCAATCAGCCGCTGCACCTGCAGGGTTCTAATGAGGAAATTTGCAGGGTCTGGTGTGTCGGAGGAGAGAAGGTCATCTAGCCTATGGACGCACACATCTAGATTCCTAGCTATACATGTGGATGCCAGGGCTGGACCAAGAGAAAAGGCTGAAGCCTCCCAGGCTTTACGGAGTAAAGCGTCAGCTTTCCTATCTATCTGACCGTTAAGCACACCAGAGTCTTCAAATGAGAGAGCTGATTTTTTGGACACCTGTGACATAGGAGCATCCAGCCTGGGACATTTGAAAAACATTTCTTCAACGTCTGACTGAAAGGAAAACCTCCTCTTATGCCCTCTGGACTGGAACGACCTTCTCTCAGGTTCTTTCCATTCAGAAAGGACCATGTCCAGGGGCGGACTGATAACTCATGGGGCCCCGGGCAATCAGAGATTATGGGGCCCCCGGGCAATCAGAGATTATGGGGCCCCCGGGCAATCAGAGATTATGGGGCCCCCGGGCAATCAGAGATTATGGGGCCCCCGGGCAATCAGAGATTATGGGGCCCCCGGGCAATCAGAGATTATGGGGCCCCCGGGCAATCAGAGATTGTGGGGCCACGTAGTATACACACACAGTATACAATCACACAGTATAAACATACATGTACACACAGTATACACAGACAGATGTAAAAAAAACACAGATTTATACATGCTGTCCCTGGTTTTACTGAGGCTGGCAACCCTGATGGGGCCCCCTAGTGGCCCAGGGTCCTCGGGCAGTGCCCGAGTGGCTCAATGGTCAGTCTGCCCCTGACCATGTCCTTAAGCGACTGGTGTACAGGAAAAAAAAACTTAGGCTTATACCCCTGAAGACCCCTGTACATTGTATCCTGAACCAAGCAAGTCTGCTGTGGCGACTGAATCTGCTCAGAAGTATAAACTGCTTTCAACAGTTCCTCAATATCTTCAATTGGGAATAGATATCTGGCCGTGTTAACAGTCTCCTCAGTTTCTGACGTGGAATGTAGAATCCGAGTTCTCCCCCTCCTCCGGGTCAGAGACCACCCATGAACACACAGGTCTCTAACACTAAGGGAGGTAGAGACCTCGCCGAGACCGAAGGGACCTAGGACATTGTCACAGCTGTTGAAGTGGAAGGACCTAACCCTGCTAATCTATCATTAAAGGACTGGAAGGAAGAAACCACTTCTTTCATGGAAACCATTAAAAAAGAAACAGAATCAGCCCCTGTCACTGAAGAAATACAAATCACACAATAGTTTTCTCCAGCTATCAGGAAGCTTAGATCTACAGTTCCCACATTTTCTCTTAACAGGCTTGTTAACCTAGGAGAGAAAAAAATCAAAATAAGAAAGGCATATAAACTGACAATTTCTCTCTAAATCCACCCCTGGCCCTAATAGCTCTCAATTAACTGTAGGAGAGGTACTAATCTTGGGGGTAGTACTGAACCCGGATGCGGTCGCTGGGTCAGTTTGAGCGGGTGCTCCATCCTCAGAGTGTCCTCAGTCTCCATAACGAGGAGGACTTGAGCCAGGCAGGAAAGCGATCTGTAGCTGCTGAACGCTGTCCGCTTGTAGTGCTGCAATCCTACCCTGTTTCCCCGAAAATAAGACCTAGCGTGATTGTCAGTGATGGCTGCAATATAAGCCCTACTCCCCAAATAAGCCCTACCCTGTTTCCCCAAAAATAAGCCCTACCCTGAAAATAAGACCTACAAGGACTTTAAACTAGGGCTTGTTTGGGGGGGTAGGGCTTATATTGCAGCCATCACCGACAATCACGCTAGGTCTTATTTTCGGGGAAACAGGGTAGCAGCACATCCCCAGCAGCGTGACATACCGAGCCGGTCCTTTAAATGAAAATGACTCGGCAACCCGGAGGTGCGTCACGCAACTTCCGGTTCCAGCACCACCTTGCCGCGTCATCCAACGCCTTCTTGGTACACCCCAAAGGAGAAATACACAAGGGAAGCACTCCTCCGCTTCCCCAGGTACTCAGATGCCGGACAACCACGCTGGGGGGTGGCAGTTGCAAATGTCTCCACAAAGGCAAGTAGCCAACAAAGGGGGGGGGGCCTTTTCAAATACTGCAGACACGGCTACAACCGGTCTGAGTACTACTAAAAAAAGGGTGGTCCGCTGTAAGCTGGGCTGCGCCTGCCTGATCACAGTTTTTTTTACAGCAGGAGTTTTGTTTCCGCTTTAAGACATATGTACAAAAGCATGAGCAAAGCTATGCAAATTAGCCCCCCTGAAGTTGCTACCATGCACCAAACATTTGCCACCTTCGACTGTTGCGATCTTTGGCTGCAAAAATTAATTAGCTGCTTTCAGCAACAGGTGCATTTTATTAATAGAGCAAAAATTTCTCTGGAAATGTGTTTATATTGCGACTTGTCCTGTGTACCTTTAGCATTATACAAATGACTTGATTGGTATCAAACACAAACAACTATTTTCAAGGGTGTCCGATGGAAATACTTTTAATCATTTGCCACCCACACATATAAAAAGTATGTGCAAAGTTCAAATCTTGGTAGCAATGGCCAAAACTTTGTCTTCTCCGCGGCCTGTTTATGATCAGCAGAGATACAAAGTATCAACAAAAGAGACACCAACAAGGAACAACCTGTAGCCACACAAATGTTGCAAAAATTGCATCTCATCAGAGGCCGTTAATAGCTATAGAGTGACATGTACGTAAAGTTGAACATCCGATTGCCACATCTACAGGACTGAATATTTGTCCTATGTGTGAAGAGGATTAGAAGTTAACACCTTCAGGCCTGGTTCACACTACTGCGGCAAGCGCTTTGGAGCACATGTCGCATCAGAAGTCGCACCCCATACAGTGCAATGGAACCATTGTAATCGGTACGACTTGAGTTGCTCCGACATAGAAAAAGGTTCCTGCACTAATTTTAATCCGACTTTGGTCCGACTTGCATTAACTTATGGTAAAGAAGTCGCATGCAAGTTGTGGAATTGGCTTCAAAGTCGCACGACTTTGAAGCCATATCAGAGGGAACTGGGGCTAAGACCCTATTCACACCTGAGTGATCAGAAGCATCGGCGATTGTCTTTTTAGTAAATATCTCCTTACCTACAGGTAAGCCTATATTAAGGCTTACCTGTAGGTGCTTGAAATATCTCCTAAACCTCCACGGTTTAGGAGATATTTACTAAAAAGACGATTGCCAATGACATTGGCGCATGCGCTCTTTAGAAAGGGCACATCATGCCCTTTCCATTTGGGGTCATGCCGTGACTGGCGGCGCTTGCGCAGGAGTGGCGTCACGCGACTCTGGACAGTCACAGAGCTGGAGTTCACGGCCCCGGAAGGAAGAGGGGCCAAGATGGAAGCTCCCTGCTCATGTTGACAATGGCGACAGCGCGGGCTTCTGTGTCAGGTAAGTGACATATAATGGGCTACCATGCGATGCATAGTAGCCCATTATGCTTTACCTTTGCAGGGAAATAAAGAGGAAGTAAAACCCACCAGGGTTTACTTCCTCTTTAAAGTGTTACTAAACCCACAGCAGCAAAATCATTCTATAGGTAGTAAATCATGCTTGTTATACTCTACGTTGAACCTAAGGGGTTAATACGCTACACTGTGTAAAAAGGATGTTTTTATCCTGTCTTCTCTGTTCCTCCCCTTCTTCCACAATCCCCAATCTATCTGCTGACAAAAACACAGGCAAAGGGATAAGCTGCACATGCTCAGTTTGGTGTGTATTGCTGGAGAGTTTTTTTTTCTTCCTGGGAGGGTGCATGTGATCAGCACAGGGCCAATCAGCACTGTCCAGACAGAGGGTTAGGGGTCCTACAGCCTCATAGGACAGTCAGAGGAGGATGAAAACTCCTCCTACAAGCTTTAATCAGACACTGATAGACGTCACAAGATTGCTATATACTGCTGATGAAAAAAAAGGTATTTAGCAGTTTATATTTACTAAAATAATTGCATTTCCATGTTCTGTGTATTGTGGGAGACCAGATATAGTGAATGCAGAGTGCTGGGTTTAGTAACACTTTAAACTTTCGACACTAGGATTTAGAATCATATTCAAGGATTTCTATTATATTCAGTGGTGCCCATTCACACCTGAGGGCAGCGTCACCTGAAGCTCTCTGGTCGAAAAAGTACACAAACGTATTTTTAGTGCAGAGTCATTTCTTTTGACCCCACTAGATTTCAATAGGAGAGCCTGAAAAACATTTTTTTGTGCATTTCCTTGCCTATTAACTAGCTTCTCATTACCTAAAAATAATAATAAAAAGGTCAAAAACACCCGTACAAATTCAGAGGCTACGGTGAAAAGCTACAGAGCTACAATGTCAACGTCTGATCGCTATGTCTATAGGATAGAATATTCGAATTGCAATGTGTGAAAAAGGCTGTAAGGTAAACACCTTAAAGTGGTTGTAAACCCTTCCATATACCAAGTGAAGTGACTGGTCTCAGGTGATACACAGAGATAAAACAAATCCTCCTACATAAGTTGTACCTGCAGTCTTCTCTTCTCTACATCTCTTCAAAGTGCTAAATTTATAAGCTTGTCTGAGAGTACAGAAAAAAGGGGGAGGAAAACTGAAGTTCCACTCTGCAGAGCTCAGCGAGGAGAGCTCTGAGAGCTGATTGGAGGGAAAAGAAGCACCACCTTCACACAGCACATAGGAACAGAGCTGTCAATCAGTTGGAGGTCCCTCCCCATCACCATTTTTTTCTTGGTGTTAGGAAAACTTGTCAGAAGTGATTCATGTTGACAGCAGAGGAATAAAGCAGCAGGCAGAAATGACACTTAGTGCTCTTAATTGACATATGTACACAACACTATAGAGGGATACGCTTTGTTCATATTTCATGTCTGAGGTTTATAACCGCTTTAAGGCCCCGTTAACACCTGAGCTATTTGAAGCTCCATTAAAAGTGTTTTAACGCTCAATACTAGTATTGCCATTATACTGTGAATGGTGCCCATTCACATCTGAGTGTAGTGCCGCTTGAAGACAGCAGCTCAAAAAAAGTAGATGAGCTTCTTCTAGATCAGAGTGTGTTTTTGCCCCAGTAGACTTCAATGGGAGGGCCTGAATGGCATGTGTTTTTATCCGGTAACTTTCAATTGCCTAAAAAGAATTATAAAAAAAAAAAAAAAAGCTAGAAACTAGAAACAAAAAAGTCCAAAAACATACCCATAAAATGGCCAAAGATGTTCCCCCCCAAAAATGACCACAGACCAGAGATACAATGTATCAAGAATAAAGACACCAACAAGGGACCACCTGCAGCAATGGCGTAACTACCAGGGCCACAAAGGTTGCTCTTGCGACTGGGCCCTGGCATTCCGCCCACTGTGGAGAGACCTCAAGATGGCAGAGTTCGATTCACACTGCTGCGACCCAAAGTCGTGTGACTTTCTTGCAACGTTTATGATTTAACATTGCAGTCTACGGCACTCAAATTGCACCAAAATTCCATAAAATTACTGGAATTACTGTCCCCGCACCTTTAGTCACATTGCTTAAGACTGCACCCACTGAAATGAACGTGTTTTGATTTGTCAAGCAATTTTATGGGGTTGATTTACTAAAGCTGGAGAGTGAAAAATTGGGTGCAGCTCTGCATGGAAACCAATCAGCTTCCAGGTTTTTTGTCAAAGCTTAATTGAAGAAGCTGAAGTTAGAAGCTGATTGGCTACCATGCACAGCTGCACCAAATTTTGAACTCTCCAGTTTTAGTAAATCAACCTCAAGCTGTCTCAAGTTATATGATAAGTCGCAGCAGTATACAGCTGCAGCCACACCCCCCCCCCCCCCCCGGTATTGTTTATTAGAGCTGTCGGTTGGCTCTCTTGTAATAGCAATCGGAGAGGCTGCTCGATTGCTATTACAAGCAGCGGGAAGGGACACCCCCTTTTTGCCGTGGCTCTCTCGGGCTCTCCCTTCCTACTGGGAGACCCAAGCAACCAGCCTATTGCTGTCTACAAGGATGTTTACATTCCTTGTGACAGCAATAAAAGTGATTAAAAAAAAATGAAAGCAACAGTGTAAAAATTAAATAAATTAGTAATTTAAAAAAAAAGAAATAATTAAAGTGCCCTTGTCCTTCCTGCTCGCACGCAAAGGAGAAAGCACGTGTCGGTCCCGCATGCACACAAACAGTGAGTGTCCCACACATGTGAGGTATCACCGCGAACGTCAGATCATGGGCAGTAATTCTAGCACTAGACCTTCTCTGTACATCTAAATTGGTAAAATGTAAAGGCTTTTAAAGTGTCACCTATAGATAGTAAAATCTACTTTGTTTGTTACCGCTGCACGGGTGTGCGCAATTTTAAAGCGGCTGGGATGGGACAAATTTAGATGGGGGGGGGGGGGGGCACACAATTTTAGTCCTGCCCAGGGCAGCACAAAACCAAAATACACCACTGGCAATGGGAGTAGAAGGCCCTGGGCTCAGAGGAAAGGGCCAGAGGACCAATGGAAAGGGCCCTGGGACCGATGGAAAGGGCCCCGACAGGGGGCCCTTAACGGTTTCTTGCATCGGGGCCCTGAAGCTAATTATTATGCCTCTGACCTGCAGCCTCACAAGTCTTGCGGAATTTGCATCTTGTCAGAGGCCACCATGAAAAGCTACAGAAAACGTATAGAGTGCCATGTTCCTCAAGTTAAACCTCAGATCACCACATCTGTAGAATAGAATATCTGTGCCGCAATGTGTGAATAGGATGAAAAGTGAACACCTTTATACAACAGATCAGCAGGAATATCGGTCACAACATTGTCCACTCCGCAGCCTATAAATAATCAGCAGAGATACAAAGTATCAAGAATAAAGACGCCAACATGGAACCACCTGCAGTCACACAAGTGTTGCAGAATTTTCATTCTGTCGAAGGCCACCATGAAAAGCTACAAAGTGACATGTCCCCCGGGTGGAACCTCAGATCACCACATCTATACGATAGAATATCCGTGTTGCAATGTGTGAATAGGGTGAAAGGTACAAAAAAGAAAGGAGGGTGCACCGACCTTGTGCATTTCCAATGGTAGAATTTTATTAAAAGCATAAAAACAATGTTTATACTCACAAACGAGTATGTAAATGAGGCTTGTCAATTGGTGAGACTGCGTCTCTAAACACCGGCAAACCGGACCTGATGTTGAGGGGATCAGACGATATCCCAAAATGGCTTATATCGGTCAAAACACTGTCCCTTCCGTAGCCTATATAGGATCAACATAGATACAATGAAACCAGGAACAACCTGTAGTCACACAAGTGCTGCAGGACTTGTGTTTCATCAGAGGCCACCATGAAAAGCAAAAATGACATGTCCCTCCGGGTCGAACCACAGATCGCCATGTCTATACGATAGAATGTCCGAGTTGCAATGCCTGAATAGGATGAAAGGTCAAAACATTGTCCCTTCCATATATATATATATATATATATATATATATATATATATATATATATATATATATATATATATATATATATATATATATATATATATATATATATATATATATATATATATATATATATATATATATACTGTTTCCCCGAAAATAAGACCTAGCGTGATTGTCGGTGATGGCTGCAATATAAGCCCTACCCCCCAAATAAGCCCTAGTTAGGACCTTGTAGGTCTTTTCAGGGTAGGGCTTATTTTCCGGGAAACAGGGTAGGGCTTATTTGGGGGGTAGGGCTTATATTGCAGCCATCACCGACAATCATGCTAGGTCTTATTTTCGGGGAAACAGGATATAGATAGATAGATAGATAGATAGATAGATAGATAGATAGATAGATAGATAGATAGATAGATAGATAGATAGATAGATAGATAGATATATTTAGCATAGATTCAATGGAACCAGGAACAACCTATAGTCATACAAGTGTTGCAGAACTTGTGTTTCATCAGAGGCCGCCATGAAAAGCTACAGTGACATGTCCTCCAGGTTGAACATCTGATCACCACATCTATAGAATAGAATATCCGTGTTGCAACGCAAGGATGAAAGGTAAACACCTTTATATAGCGGAACAGCAGGGATATCGGGCAAAACATTGTCCCCTCTGCAACCTATATATGATCAGCAGAGATACAAAGCATCAAGAATAAAGGCACCAACGTGGAACCACCTGCAGAATTTTCATCTTGTCAGAGGCCACCCCAGGTTGAACATCTGATCATCAGATCCATACCATAGAATATCCGAGTTGCAATGTGTGAATCGGATGAAAGGTAAACACCTATATTTAGCAGAGCAGTGGAGATATCGGTAAAAACGTTGTCGCCTCCATAGCCTATATATGATCAGCATAGATACAATGGAAACACGAACAACCTGTAGTCACACAAGTGTTGCAGAACTTGTGTTTCATCAGAGGCCACCATGAAAAGCTACAGTGACATGTCCTCCAGGTTGAACATCTGATCAGCACATCTATAGTATAGAATATCCGTGTTGCAAAGCAATGATGAAAGGTAAACACCTTTATATAGCGGAGCAGCGGGGATATTCTCATTACGTCCTTGCAGTTCAACAGAGGACAGTCTGAGAAAGCGTGACGCTCAATGTCATATGCAAATCAGCCCCACGTCACCGGGTGCATCCATGTGAAAAATAAAACGGGTGAAATTCCTGCAGACTATGAGATTTAACATGACATATTTAGAATGACTGTGTACGCTAATGGAGCAGCCAGTAAATACGTCCCTAGTAGGTCTCCCCGCTGCTTCGTCTTATGGTTACCTACAAAATATCCGGTTATTCCGTATTCCCAGGCTCCTCCCACTGATCTCCTGCGCCGTTCCACATAAGTTTTTTTTTTTTCCCCTTTAACACTCTTTAGAGCTTAAAGGCACATTTCCAAGAAGGGATTAATCTTTCATCATCTTTAATGATGAAACTCCAAATATAAAGATAAGTGCAGTTCATTAAATCTGACCTAAATATTTTATCAGTCACAGATCCTAATAATTAAATGGCACATAGTCATCTAAGTGAAAGAGCACAATATGGGGACAGCCTAGGGCCAGAGGATATTAACCCCTAAGTCACCAGCAAGCCTTCTACAGCAAGCGTACGTCTTGACGTCTAGGCGAATCTGTGCTGACTTATTAGGCTCGGACCGCCATCCCCACACAAGACACCTGACAATAATTCCCATTTCCATAGAAGGACTAAAAATTCAAGCACAATTCCCCTGCAGAGGACACCCCACCCCCTGCATAGAGCATCCCAGCTTTCAGCAGACACGGGATTATGGATTTGCATATTGACAGAGCAAGCTAGGCAGAAGGAGGGGGGGGGGGGGGTTGGCAGGGACGGTTATTAACACATCAACCCAATAAGTTATCGTCTATATGAAATCACAAGCTGGTCACCTCCCTCCCCCCCCCCCTCCTTCTGCATTATAGAGGGGCCTAATAGGAGGAGGGGATCGGTGACAAGGGAGCGGGATACACAGAGCTCACTCAGGGAGAAGGAGGAGAAACCAGGAGGAGGAGGAGGAGGAGGAGGAGGGGGGGAGGGAGAGGTACAGATGGGGGAACGAAGATGAAGAACTACACAGGGAAGAGAGGACAGGAAGAGACAGCAGGACCAGGATATGGAGAAGGAAAACAAGGGAGGCAGCACAGAGATCTGCCAAGAGGACAAGAAACGCTGGTCATCAAGGATAGGAAGTTCAATACAAACAGAACAAAAAAATAAACAAAATTAACAAAAATAAATAACAAAAAAAAAAAAGACTCAAAGTCAACTAGAAGATCTGTAGTCACTGGACATGAATAGAACACTAATTAACTCTAAGTGATTAAGGCAGATGTGAAATCAATTTTTAATAAAACAAAGATGATAAAATAGGGGGTTATGTACTAAAACTACACGGTGCAAAATCAGGTGCAGTTCCGCATAGAAACCAATCAGCTTCCAGGTTTTTATGTCAAAGCCTAAATTGAACAAGCTGAAGTTAGAAGCTGATTGGCTACTATGCACATTTGCACCAGATTCTGAGTGCACCAGTTTTAGTAAATCTCCCTCAAAGTGTCCCCATGTATTTCCCTTCTTCCGTAATACAGGAAGGATATACAACCTGTCCCAATAGGTAGGCCTTCTTCAGTAACACAGAAAGGATATACATGATTACTACCTGTCCCCATGTATAAGGGACAATTATGGGGACACAAGTGATCTCTTTTTTGGTAATAGTGATGTCATGGTTTCCCCTGTATCTTCTTTATTTTAAAAACATGATTGCCCTGTGTCCCCTTGTATACAGGACATACACAGGGACACGGTTTATTATCACTGACATTTAGCAATTGTGATATCATTGTGTCCCCGTGTATATCCCTCCATCATGTTTAATAATGAAGGATATAATTACTGTGTCCCCATGTATACAGGACGTACATGGGGACACCGTTTCTTACCTGATTTTTAGCAATTGTGGTGCCCTAGTTGTCCCCATGTATATCCCTTTATCCTCCTTATTAGGATTACTATGTGTCCCTTTGCATACAAGACATATATGGGGACACAGTTTGTTACCACTGATGCCATGGTGTCCCCATGCATATCCGCCTATCCTTATACATAGGGACACAACTGTGACCTGTATAAGGGATATACATGGGGCCATCTTGTTATCTTTGTCATCATGTCCCCATGTCCCCATGTATATCCGTTGTACATGGGGACACAGTAATCGCCCCTCCTCCTCCCTCTTGTATATCCCTTCTGTGTTGTCTTGGAGCCTACACAAAGCCTGGATCATCCTATGGATACAAAGGCAGCTCTTCTGTCCACCCCTCCCCCGCACTTACCATCCACCATCACCTATGACATTTGTCCCCAGCCCCTGACATCATAGAGCAGGGGGGTGATGACAGCCTGTCATTATTGTATGTAGAGTGTAGGATGGTGTCTGATCCTGGACAGGTCCAGTGACCTCCAGATTGGGGGAGGGGGGAGCTGTGACCTCCAGGCTGGTGTGATGGCAGGGGGGTCACAGCTCTCCAGGGGGACAAGACTTATTCACTATGAATAGTTAACCATTGTCCTGCTGGACACAACAAAGAGCAGCCACCCCTGAGCCCTGTGATAGAAGGAATGCAGTGTACAGGTCATAGAGAGAAGAGGAAGGCTGGAGGTGCATTACCTTACCGTGCAGCAGAGGATACAGAGCGAGCCTGTCCTAGAGTCGCTATACAGAAGCCCGGCTTGAGGTAGGTGCAGAGTGCGGGGTACGGCTCAGCCTCTGCCGGCTCATCTCACTGCTCAACAATCAGCCTTCAACAGCTGACAGCTACGTCACCCGACCACTCCCCCGCCCGTGGCGTCACCTTCTGCAGTGTAAATTGTTGAAAGAGGGGGCGGGGCTAGGGCTGAAAAGAGCTGGTATTGTAATCCCGGGTGACGTCATTGGAGGGGGGGGGGGGGCGTCCACTACACTTTGTATGATCCCATAGAATCCAATGCACACCTATAGAATCCACTGTACACCTATACAATCCAATGTACACCTATACAAGCAACTGTACTCCTATACAATCCACTGTACACCTATACAATCCACTATACACCTATACAATCCACTGTACTCCTATACAATCCACTGTACTCCTATAGAATCTAATGTACACCTATACAATCCACTATACACCTATACAATCCACTGTACACCTATACAATCCACTGTACTCCTATAGAATCTAATGTACACCTATACAATCCAATGTACACCTATACAATCCAATGTACACCTATACAATCCACTGTACTCCTATACAAGCCACTGTACACCTATACAATCCACTATACACCTATACAAGCCACTGTACACCTATACAATCCACTGTACTCCTATAGAATCTAATGTACACCTATACAATCCACTGTACACCTATACAATCCAATGTAAACCGTTACAAGCCACTGTACACCTATACAAGCCACTGTACACCTATACAATCCAATGTACACCTATGCAAGCCACCGTACACCTATACAATCCAATGTACACCTATACAAGCCACTGTACACCTATACAATCCAATGTACACCTATACAATCCACTGTACACCTATACAATCCACTGTACTCCTATACAAGCCACTGCACACCTATACAAGCCACTGTACACCTATACAATCCACTATACACCTATACAAGCCACTGTACACCTATACAATCCACTGTACTCCTATAGAATCGAATGTACACCTATACAATCCACTGTACACCTATACAATCCAATGTAAACCTTTACAAGCCACTGTACACCTATACAATCCAATGTACACCTATACAAGCCACTGTACTCCTATACAATCCACTGTACACCTATACAATCCAATGTACACCTATACAATCCAATGTACTCCTATAGAATCCAATGTGCACCTATACAATCCACTGTACTCCTATAGAATCCAATGTGCACCTATACAATCCACTGTACTCCTATAGAATCCAATGTACACCTATACAATCCAATGTACACCTATACAATCCACTGTACACCTATACAAGCCACTGTACATCCATACAAGCCACTGTACACCTATACAAGCCACTGTACACCTATACAACCCAGTGTACACCTATACAAGCCACTGTACTCCTATATAATCCAATGTACACCTATACACGCCACTGTACTCCTATAGAATCCAATGTACACCTATACAATCCACTGTACTCCTATAGAATCTAATGTACATCTATACAATCCAATGTACACCTATACAATCCACTGTACTCCTATAGAATCCAATGTACACCTATACAATCCAATGTAGACCTATACAAGCCACTGTACACCTATACAATCCAATGTAAACCTATACAAGCCACTGTACACCTATACAATCCAATGTACACCTATACAAGCCACTGTACTCCTATACAATCCACTGTACTCCTATACAATCAACTGTACACCTATACAATCCCCTGTACTCCTATAGAATCCAATGTACACCTATACAATCCAATGTACACCTATACAATCCACTGTACACCTATACAAGCCACTGTACACCTATACAAGCCACTGTACTCCTATACAATCCAATGTACACCTATACAATCCAATGTACACCTATATAAGCCACTGTACCCCTATAGAATTCAATGTACACCTATACAATCCACTGTACTCCTATAGAATCCAATGTACACCTATATAATCCATTGTACACCTATACAAGCCACTGTACACCTATACAATCTAATGTACACCTATACAAGCCACTGCGCACCTATACAAGCCACTGTACACCTATACAATCCAATGTACACCTATACAATCCAATCCACTCTACACCTATACAAGGCACTGTACAACTATACAATCCAATGTACGCCTATACAATCCAATGTACACCTATACAAGCCACTGTACATCAATACAAGCCACTGTACACCTATACAATCCACTGTACACCTATACAAGCCACTGTACTCCTATATAATCCAATGTACACCTATACAATCCAATGTACACCTATACAAGCCACTGTACACCTATACAATCCAATGTACACCTATACAAGCCACTGTACACCTATACAAGCCACTGTACACCTATACAATCCAATGTACACCTATATAATCCACTCTACACCTATACAAGCCACTGTACAACTATACAATCAAATGTACACCTATACAAGCCACTGTACACCTATACAATCCACTCTACACCTATACAAGCCACTGTACAACTATACAATCCAATGTACACCTATACAAGCCACTGTACACCTATACAATCCAATGTACACCTATACAATCCAATGTACACCTATACAATCCACTCTACACCTACACAAGCCACTGTACACCTATATAATCCAATGTACACCTAAAATCCAAATTCAGCAGGATTTCCACAGTGCTTTTGGGTACATATAAACAGCTTTTTTTGTGTAATGTTTATGTGCTCTGCAACCTCTCTTTCCAAGATTGTATTTCCCCAGGTTCCACTTTAGAGTGAGCAATCAGAGATACACTATATTACCAAAAGTATTGGGACACCTGCCTTTACATGCACCTGAACATTAAGGGCATCCCAGTCTTAGTCCGTAGGGTTCAATATTGAGTTGGCCCACCCTTTGCAGCTATAACAGTTTCAACTCTTCTGGGAAGGCTGTCCACAAGGTTTAGGAGTGTGTCTATGGGAATGTTTGACCATTCTTCCAGAAGCACATTTGTGAGGTCAGGCACTGATGTTGGACAAGAAGGCCTGGCTCACAGTTTTCACTCTAATTCATCCCAAAGGTGTCCTATAGGGTTGAGGTCAGGTCTCTGTGCAGGCCAGTCATGTTTCTCCACCCCAAGCTCGCTCATCCATGTCTTTATCGACCTTGCTTTGTGCAGTGGTGTACAGTCATGTTGGAACAGGAAGGGGCCATCCCCAAACTGTTCCCACAAAGTTGGGAGCATGAAATTGTCCAAAAATGTCTTGGTATTCTGACGCCTTAAGAGTTCCTTTCACTTGAAAACTAAGGGGCCAAGCCCAATCCCTGAAAAACAACCCCACACCATAATCCTCCCTCCACCAAGTGATTTGGACCAGTGCACAGAGCAAGGTCCATAAATACACGGATGAGCGAGTTTGGGGTGGAGGAACTTGACTGGCCTGTGCAGAGTCCTGACCTCAATCCGATAGAACCCCTTTGGGATGAATTACAGTGGAGACTGCGAGCCAGGCCTTCTCATCCAACATCCGTGCCTGACCTCACAAATCTGCTTCTGGAAGAATGGTCAAACATTCCCATAGACACACTCCCAAACCTTGTGGACAGCCTTCCCAGCCTTCCCAGAAGAGTTGAAGCTGTTCAATTGAATATGCTTGCAAGCATACAAAATATCCCCCCAAAAAAAGGGGCATGCCACATTTTTGATAACACAGCACACTAAAACACATGGTAGTGCCTTACCGTGCATTGTGGTGCATTGCAATCAGGGCCGGACTGGGAATAAAAACCAGCCCTGGAAATAATTTCATACCAGCCCCATAGTATTTTTATACCAGCCCAACCGCGTAACGTCGTTATTTTCTTGTTCACAAAAGGGAAAACCATGCATTTTAAAGCACATTTGAAGAGTGTATTGTATATAGATAAGAGAGACATGGAATTTACAAACAGCAGCAATTTTTTTCTTTTTTTTTGTTTACAAAAGTTTTATTGGAAGATTCAGTACAAAAGACTTACAGAGTTATGATGGTTAAGACAGTTGAGTACAAAATAATGTATATAAGAGACAATATACCCATACCTCCCAACCGTCCCGGATTGGCCGTGAAAGTCCCGCTGTGGGAGGTCTGTCCCGCGTCCCGGGCAGCTTCATTCCGGGACAATACAATGTCCCGGAATTGCCCCACTGGCCGATCTGATGCCCCCCTAAAAATTGCCGCATTCTCGCTGTCCCTCACTGCCCGCTGTACTAGTTTTGGCCGCGACCGCTTCATTTCACCCCCAGACGCTGCCTGGCTCACTGCCAAAACAACTGGTTGCTAGGCATGGCCCGCCTGGCGTCTAACAACCAGTGACGTCACGACAAGGAGGAGAGTAGAGCCCCAGCATTTAGCCAAAGGAGGAGTCCTCTTCGCGCCTAAGCTCCGCCCCCGGCTCCGCCCCTGACTCCGCCCCCGACTCCGGGTCTTCCCTGAGTGGAGCCCCAGCATTTAGCCAAAGGAGGAGTCCTCTTTGCGTCTAAGCTCCGCCCCTGGCTCCGCCCCCGGCTCCGCCCCTGACTCCGCCCCCGACTCCGGGTCTTCCCCGAAGGCTGTTCCTGCGCTGGAATAAAGGTAGGAGAAATGCTCCCTGCACTGCCCTGACTCTGAGTACACTCATGGACACTCTGCTCCCTCCCATACACTGCCCCTCTCCAGTCATGCTGTACAGTCCCCCCATACTGCCCTCCACTACCCCCCCCCCCATTATACTGCCCCCCCCCAATATACTGCCCTCTACTACCACCCCTCCTATCATACTGCCCCAATCCCATCATACTGCCCCCCTCCCATTTTACTGCCCTCCACTACCCCCCCATATACTGCCCTCTACTACCACCTCTCCCATCATACTGCCCCAATCCCATCATACTGCCCCCCCTCCTATTATACTGCCCTCCACTGCCCCCCCTCCTATTATACTGCCCTCCACTGCCACCCCTCCTATTATACTGCCCTCCACTGCCACCCCTCCTATTATACTGCCCTCCACTGCCACCCCTCCTATTATACTGCCCTCCACTGCCACCCCTCCTATTATACTGCCCTCCACTAACCCCCCCATTATACTGCCTTTCACTGCCACCCCCACCCATCATACTGCCCCCCTCCAATTATACTGCCCTCCACTAACCCCCCCATTATACTGCCTTTCACTGCCACCCCCACCCATCATACTGCCCCCCTCCAATTATACTGCCCTCCACTGCCATCCCTCCTATTATACTGCCCTCCACTAACCCCCCTCCCATCATACTGCCCTCCACTACCACCCCTCCCATAATACTGCCCTCCACTAAACCCCCTCCCATTATATTGCCCTCCACTACCATCCCTCCCATCATACTGCCCTGCACTAACCCCCCCTCCCATTAAACTGCCCTCCACTACCGCCTCCTCCCATCATACTGCCCTCCACTACCTCCTCTCCCATCATACTGCCCTCCACCCCATCATACTGCCCTCCACCCCATCATACTGCCCTCCGCTGCCTCCCCTCCCATCATAATGCCTTCCACTGCCTCCGCCCCCAACATACTGCCTTCCACTGCCACCCCTCCCATCATACTGCCCTCCACTGACACCCCCTCCCATCATACTGCCCTCCACTGCCACCAACTCCCATCAAAAACTGTAAAAAAACTCTAAAAAATAAAATGGATAAAATATAATAACAAAAATAAAATAACAGCAATAAAAAAAAACTACTGATCCTGTTCACTGCCCTACTGATTATGTCTACTGCCCTACTAACCACGTCCACTGCTCTACTGACCACGTCCACTGCCCTACTGACCATGTCCACTACCTTACTGACCACTTTCTCTGCCATACTGACCACTTTCTCTGCCATACTGACCACTTTCTCTGCCATACTGACCACTTTCTCTGCCATACTGACCACTTCCACTGCTCTACTGACCATGTCCACTGCCCTACTGACTGACACCATTCACAGTCCACACTGACACCACTGGCGGAACTACCAGCAAAGGTTGCACTTGCAACTAGGCCCTGGCCTTCTGCCACCATGCCGGGCCCAATCTGCTGTGGGACCATGAAGGGTGATGGGATCAGTGGGAAGGGCTCTGGGCTCGAAGGGAATGGCCCATGCTGGAGGTCGGGGGGGCCCTTCATGGTTTCTTGCACCAGGGCCCCTGAAGGTTCTAATTACGCCTCTGCTGCACCCTGTATACAGCTCATCCAGTACCCTGTGCCCTGTATATAGCTCGTCTCAGAACCCCGCACCCTGTATATAGCTCATCCCAGAACCCTGCACCCTGTATATAGCTCATCCCAGCACCCTGCACCCTGTATAAATCTCATCTCAGAACCCTGCACCCTGTACATAGCTCATCACAGATCCCTGCACTCTGTACATAGCTCACCCCAGAACCATGCTCTCTGTACATAGCTCAACCCAGAACCCTGCACTCTGCATGCAGCTCACTCCAGAACCCTGCACTCTGAATGCAGCTCACCCCAGAACCCTGCACTCTGAATGCAGCTCACCCCAGAACCCTGCACTCTGAATGCAGCTCACCCCAGAACCCTGCACTCTGAATGCAGCTCACCCCAGAACCCTGCACTCTGAATGCAGCTCACCCCAGAACCCTGCACTCTGAATGCAGCTCACCCCAGAACCCTGCACTCTAAATGCAGCTCACCCCAGAACCCTGCACTCTGTACGCAGCTCACGCCAGAACCCTGCACTCTGTACACAGCTCATGCCAGAACCCTGCACTCTGTACACAGCTCATGCCAGAACCCTGCACTCTGTACACAGCTCATGCCAGAACCCTGCACTCTGTACACAGCTCATGCCAGAACCCTGCACTCTGTACACAGCTCATGCCAGAACCCTGCACTCTGTACACAGCTCATGCCAGAACCCTGCACTCTGTACACAGCTCATGCCAGAACCCTGCACTCTGTACACAGCTCATGCCAGAACCCTGCACTCTGTACACAGCTAATGCCAGAACCCTGCACTCTGTACACAGCTCATGCCAGAACCCTGCACTCTGTACACACACAGCTCATGCAAGAACCCTGCACTCTGTACACAGCTCATGCAAGAACCCTGCACTCTGTACACAGCTCATGCCAGAACCCTGCACTCTGTACACAGCTCATGCCAGAACCCTGCACTCTGTACACAGCTCATACCAGAACCCTGCACTCTGTACATAGCTCATGCCAGAACCCTGCACTCTGTACATAGCTCATCCTACAACCCTGCCCTCTGTATATAGCTCATGCCAGAACCCTGCACTCTGTATATAGCTCATTCTACAACCCTGCACTTTGTACGTAATGCACTCCAAACACTGCATTCTTTTATCCTTTTTTTTAAATGAATGTGCTGGGATATGTATGTATCCATGAGACTCTTGCTTGTGCAACAATAATAAAAGCATATTTTATAGATACAAGGAAGCCCAAGTTTTGTTTAATGATGCCCATTAAGCTCCTCCCACTATCAAAAGTTTGACCACGCCCACATTTGCCGCAGCGCGCTATGCAAGGTTACTTCCTTCCTCAAGTGTCCCTCATTCTGAAGTTCAAAAGTTGGGAGGTATGTATACCGTATAATTTGTGTAGTACATAAATGTGAGGCAAGTGAAAATATTATGGCAACGGGGGGGGGTGTAAGCAATATATAGAATAAAGTATATTAACGTTTAGTCACAAGTCCATAAAGACCATTTTTCATCAAAAGTATGCATACTATCTTGTAGGGTATGATAGATTCTTTCTGAGAGATTGAGCATATCCATTCTAGACAGGACTTGAGTCCAGGGTAGGTTTTGGGATTTCCAGTTCAGAGCTATCATCCATTGGATAGAACTAATTAGGGAGTGGGTCAGTCTTACACATGAAACAGGTATGTCAGGAATTGTTGCATACAGTATACATAATTGTGGTGAGAGGTTGATTTTTTTTTTTGCTATAGATTCTATTTTGTTTGCTGCAGCATTCCATATAGGCTCTAGGTATACACAGTCCCAAAATATATGAAGGTATGTGCCAGGTACATTGCAGCCCCTAAAACAGTTAGGAGAGGCAGTAGGATAGAAGGAGTGGATTTTCGAGGGTGTCAGGTATAGTCTAGAGAATAGTTTCATTGGCGACTCTCTAAATGAAGCTGCAATATTACACTTGCGGAGGTTATCTGTCATGGCGTTCCATGATTTTAAGGGGATAGAAATGTCTAAATCAACTTCCCATTGCAACATTGGGCCAGACTTTTCGGGTAACATTATATCGTTAAGATGTCTATAAATTATAGAAATCAGGCCTTTGTCTCTTGGGGAATTTAGACAGATGTGCTCAAATAAAGTCGTTTGAGATTGAATGTTTAATGAGTAGTGCTCTGTGTAGAAGTTTTTAATCTGGAGATAATTTGTGAGTTCGGAAGAGGGAAAGTTGTATTTAGATTGAAGGGTGTAGAAGGAAATGAATGTTTTGAATTGGAGTAGTGATCTTAAGGTAGTCAGACCGCTGTTACGCCAGTGAGGGAATGAATTATTATTGTTATGGTTTTGAATAAGTCTGGGGTCCCCTAAAAAGGATGCCAGAGGGGGAGTGTCTGATGATAGTTTAAATGTTTTATTGATTTTAAGCCAAAATTGGAGATGGTGGGCCACAATATTATTTAGTTTAAGGATTTTGTGGTGGGAGTTTAGATTGGACCATAATAGGCCCTGTATGAAGTATGGAGAGATAGAGTTTGATTCAAAGTTTAGCCATGGGATGTTTGAGTTGGGGGCAAACCATTGGGCTATTTGTGTAAGTTTGGTTGCTATAAAATATTGCCAAATATTTGGAAGGCCAAGCCCGCCTTTATTTTGGGGTCTGAACATGAGAGAGTAGCTGCATCTAGGTTTCCTATTAGACCAGATAAATTTATTAATTTCTCTTTGTAGAGCTTCAATTCTGGTTTTAGGGACATTGATAGGTAAAGAGCGGAAATAGTATAAAAGTTTGGGGAGAATCGTCATCTTAAAAGCGCATATTCTGCCAAGAAGAGAGATGCGATAAGAGGACCAAATTTTTAGAAGAGAGCTAATGTTTAAAAAAAGAGGTGTGTAGTTGGTTTTATATAGAAGTTTGTGGTGAGATGTGATTTGGATACCAAGGTATCTAAATGATTTAGAGCACCATATGAAGTTGAAATTTTTCTGAAGGTTTGTGGTCAGATTAGGGGGCAGATTGATGGGCAGGGCTGAACATTTATTAATGTTGATACCTAGGCCTGATAGAGTATGAAAAGAATTGAGCTCGGATATAAGGTTGGGTATTGATATGAGAGGGTTAGTAAGGAACAGTAGGGCGTCATCTGCATAGAGACTTAGTTTGAATTCATTTGGGCCTTTACTATATCCATTAATGTCTGGGTTATTTCTTATAGCTTGGGCTAGGGGTTCTATTGCTAATGCGAATAATAGGGGGGAAAGGGGGCAGCCCTGTCTGGTACCTCTACTTAGAGGAAAGAAGTCTGAGTTATGGCCGGGGATTTTTATTCTGGTTTTAGGAAGGTGGTAAAGAGCATTAAATCCATGGATAAATTTATCTGTGATGCCAAACTTAGGGAGTAGGTGGTTGAGGTATGACCAGCTTACGCTGTCAAAAGCCTTGTGTATGTCAAGGCTAAGAAGGCAGACCGGGCGGGAAGAGAGGTTGGCATCCTGCACTATGTTAGTAACAAGTCTTATGTTATCTGTGATCTGTCTGCCGGGAATGAACCCCGTTTGGTCGATGTGTATAAGGGAAGTGATGACTTTGGCCAATCTGTCAGCCAGGAGTCTGCCGAAAATTTTTAAGTCATTGTTGAGCACTGAGATAGGGCGGAAATTTTGGGGAAGGGTGTGATCCTTAAAAGGTTTAGGAATAAGGGATAGATTTGCTAGAAGCATATCTTCTGGAAACTGGCCACCCATCAAAATGTGGTTAAATAATTTGGTTAATCTAGGGGCTAAAAGGGGAGCAAATTTTTTATAATAAAGTGAGGAGAAACCATCTGGTCCTGGTGCAGTTGAAGTTTTCAGGGATTTAATTATATTGATGATCTCGGTGTCTGTGCATGGATCATTGAGGGAAGAGGCTTGTTGATCGTTGAGGGTGGGGAGATGTAATTTCTCAAGCCACTTAATTGAGGTGTGATGAGGTTGGGTTTAAGGGCCTGAGAGAAGATCCTTATAGAAGGAGGAGAATATGTCTAGAACCTCTTTGGGGTGCGTGACTAGGTTGCCTGATTGATTGCGTAGTTTGTATATATGAGGAGGTTTATGTTCTTGGTTAAGTTTTTTTGCGAACATAGTGGAGGTGGAGTTACCATGTAATAGAAATTTTGCCCTAGAAAATCTGAGGGATTTTTCAGTATCTGCTGACAGAATCATATCTAAGGCTTGACGTTTGGATTGTATTAATTTTGTGGTTTCAGGGGATGGGGATTGGTTCAGTTTAATATATAGAAGGTCTAGGTCTTTTGTAAGGCTTTTAATGTCAGTGAGTTTAGCTTTATTTTTTGCTGCAGCTATACTAATTAGATGTCCCCTGATAACTGCTTTATGTGCAGACCAGAGTGTAGTGGGGGAAATATCGTTAGTTGAGTTATTCTTAAAGTACTCCTCAATGTATGTGGTTATATTTTGAATAGTGGATGGGTCAGATAAAATCGAGTCGTTCAGACGCCAATTAAATGGGGTAGGGGCAAGACCAATATGAGAGGTTTCAAATTCAACCATGTCATGGTCAGACCATGGACAAGGGTGGATTCGGGCTCTTGAAGAGTTTGCCAATAGGATGGGAGTTGTGAAGATGTAATCGAGCCTAGCATAACAGTCATGTGGGTGGGAGTAGTGAGTGAAAGCTCTAACACCAATATTATGGGCTCTCCAGGAGTCTATTAGTTGGAATTTACTGAGTGAGCGATTCATTGATTTAGAAAATGCTTTCGTCGTAGGAGTGACTTTGCTTCTATCTAAGGAAGGATGAGCGGCCAGATTAAAGTCCCCTCCTAACACTATATGGGGGGAGCTAAGGCGATCTAGGGTTTCAAAAAACTTGTTAAAAAATGATGTCTGGGCCTCGTTTTGGGCGTATATGGAGGCGATTGTAAGTGCGCGTTTGTTCAGTGTGCCTTTCAGAATAATGTATCTGCTGTCAATATCTTTATAAATGTGTTGTATCTCGAATACTATAGAGTTGCGGATAAAAATCGCAACCCCCTTGGATTTGTTGGAGAATGTGGTGAAATACAATTGGTTATATGTTTTGTCGAAGTAGCACGGGTGGTTATCAGTAGAAAAATGCGTTTCTTGAAGGAGGATGATGTCTGCACCTAGTCTTTTATAATGTCTAAAGGCCTTTTTACGTTTGTGTGGGGAATTGAATCCTTGAACATTGTGTGAAAATATCCTAAGACCCATTTCTAATTGAAATAAACTCGTAGATTATTTTGATTGGGCTTGGACAAAAATCATATGGGGAGTGAATTAAATCTTGATATACATTGCGAGATATCCAGTTATTACTAATTTCAAGATAACCAGCATAAACTACAAATACATCATATAATAAAAAGCTACAGTCTGGGTAGATGAAACAACTGTATGGTGGAGGTTTGAATTTCTTCTTGTGTGTACCTGTAAAAGGGTATAGGTAGAATCTTCCAGAGATTTTTTCATTTAGAAATAATGCCAACAGGGCAAAGAAAAATTGTAGGCTGTAATAAAACCTAGGGGGGCCACAGGACTGGTTGTCCTTCGACCTTGCAAATTTTAAAGGTGGACAAAGAAATGTCCTAGACTCACATGCAAAGCCTGTCGCGGCATCCAGAACAATGGAGGATCCGCACCAGGCTATGGATGGGAGCATGGGGGCAAACCAACGGCGGCGGATGAGCCAGGTAAAAGTTATATAACAAACTTTAAGGTGCAAAATTAGTATAACCTTCTGAACAAAACCTCAAATGGAACCCAGCAGGTAAATTACATCCTGAGTTATAAACAATTGTGTATATAGGTATAATAACAACTGCTTCAATAATAAACATTTGAGAGAGAAAAATTGGGTAGGGGGGAGGGGGAGGAGAGGGAGGAAGAAAAAAAAAAAAAAAAAAAGAAAAAAAAAAGGAAAAAAGGGTCTCTCGCAGTCCAGGTCCGTGTGGCTGTTGCAGGAGGGTTTTTGAGGAGAAAGATGTATAACGGTAGTAAGCTTAAATGAAATATTTCAAAAAAAGAACAAACAAAACCGGAGCTCTTCTTGATGTATCTTCTTGTTTTGTGTTTAGAAGATACCAGAGCATGTGGCAAAAAAAAGTGTACAAAATTTTCAGGCTTGATCTTGGAAAGATTGGCGCCATCTTCTCTGTTCTCTTTGGTTGCGGCGGGAAGAAGGAGTGGACCATATGGGGGAAGAGCGGGGTGTAGCAGGAAGGCGATTCGGAGGTTCTGGTTGTAAAAGGCCTAATTTGATAAGAAGATCCTTTCCTTCAATGATGTTGTATACTGTATGTGTGGTACCATTATGGAGCACTGACAGTTTGAATGGGAAACCCCAGCGATATTTGATCCTGTTTGTCTGAAGGACTGTGGTGACTTCCTTCATCCTGCGTCTGCGGTCAAGGGTAGCTGGGGAGATATCAGGGTAGATTTGCAATCTGACGCCATCAAGCTCAATATTTGGTGTATTTCTGGATGCCCTCATGATGTCTTCCTTAGTGAGAAAATCTTTCATGCATAATATTATATCGCGTGGGGGTTTGTCAGGGGGTGGTTTGGGGCGAAGAGCTCTATGAATCCTATCGCAGGTGAAAGCCGATATGGGCCTGTCTGGCAAAAGCATGTGGAAGACTCTAGACACCGCAGGTAATAGATCTGTGGTGGATTCAGGGATCCCACGCACTCTAATATTGCTTCTGCGGTTGCGATTGTCCAAATCCTCCACGTGTGCCTGCATAAAGGAGAAGCTGTCTGCAAGAGTCTCATAGTCTCTCCTGAGGTCGCTGTGTGCAAGGGAGAGTTCGTCATGTTTTGTTTCTAGCACATCTGTCCTGCTTCCTATGCTAGCAATCTCCTGTGTCAGGGCATTGGTTGATTTGTGAAGTTCAAGTTGTATTTTGTCAGCCAGTTTCTCATAGATGGCTGAAAGACTGTCATCAAGGTCAGCTTTAGTCAGGGGCATGTTGTACTCACATTCATTGTTAGGCCGCATATGTGACGGTGTGGGGCTGTTAGATGCAGCCTGTGAGCCAGCGCCATTCTGGGGCATCTTCCCTTGCTGTTGTTCCTTGTTAGGCCGCGTGTGTGACGATGTGGAGCTGTTAGAAGCAGCCTGTGAGCCGGCGCCATTTTGGGACATCTTCCCCTGCTGTTCTTCCAGGCCGAGGAGGTAGTTTGTTAACGAGTGTCCGGAGCTCCGTTTGCTCCTCTTTCTGCTCGATCTCATGCACCGCTATGTTCCCCAGGGGTGCTAGAGTATTTGGGTCAGTTTTTAGGCGAAATAGCCCTGGGAATCAGGCCTGGCGATCCCGGTCAGACGGAGCTCTCAGCAGACACGTCTGTCCCGCATCGCGCCGCGCATGCGCCCCCCAGCAGCAATTTTTTTCAAGGCAAAAATCATGCCATTTACTGGCACATTTTTTATTGACACTGCAAAAAAAAGGTGCCGTAAATGGCAGTTTTCAGTGCAAATATCAATATTTAAGCTATAAACTGCTATTAGCAATGTGTTAAGTTAAACAAAAGTCAAAAACCATATTTCTCCATTTACATGAAAGTCAGATTAATATAACCCAACACAGTTCCCCCATATATCAGGAGGATTCCCCTTTACAGTGCAAGGGAACTCTGACATAAAGGGGAACATTGCAGATCATGATCTAAGCGGGAACTCTGATATAAAAGGGGGGCACTGGTGACCAGAGACCCCACTTATATCAGAGTCCTCTGCATTCCTCTTTACATCAGAGTTCCCCCTTGCACTGTAAGGTGGAATCCTGCAGACTATGATGTAAAGGGGAACTCTGGGAATGTGGGGAGGACTCTGGTGACCAGAGACCACCTTCCGCAGAAAGAAAACACTAAAGTAAGGGGGTTTACTGATATAAGGGGTAAACCTTTATATCAGTGCCCCCTTACAATATTGTATTGACCCCCCTCTCAGGCTGACCTGGCGGCGCTGTCACTGACCTCCTCTCAGGTGCACCTTGCAGGGCTCAGTCAGTCGGCTCCAGCTCGGTGGCTCTGGTTTTATCCCATAGTTTCCTCTCCACAGTCCATACATGTCTGACTTCTCCCATGACCCCCATCCCTGAGGCACTCCCACTGTTGACTCCACTCCAGACTGCAGACGTGATATAAGACAATAGATGGTCAGAGGCTGCCGATGGTACAGGAGAGGTCAGAGGCTGCAGGGGGTGGGACAGGAGGTCAGAGGCTGCCGATGGTACAGGGGAGGTCAGAGGTTGCCGATGGTACAGGGGAGGTCAGAGGCTGCAGGGGGGGGGACAGGAGGTCAGAGGCTGCAGGGGGGGGGACAGGAGGTCAGAGGCTGCCGATGGTACAGGGGAGGTCAGAGGCTGCCGATGGTACAGGGGAGGTCAGAGGCTGCCGATGGTACAGGGGAGGTCAGAGGCTGCCGATGGTACAGGGGAGGTCAGAGGCTGCCGATGGTACAGGGGAGGTCAGAGGCTGCGGAGGGGGGGTGTCAGGAGGTCAGAGGCTGCAGGGGGGGGACAGGAGGTCAGAGGCTGCAGGGGGGGACAGGAGGTCAGAGGCTGCAGGGGGGGGGACAGGAGGTCAGAGGCTGCAGGGGGGGGGGACAGGAGGTCAGAGGCTGCAGGGGGGGACAGGAGGTCAGAGGCTGCAGGGGGGGGCAGGAGGTCAGAGGCTGCAGGGGGGGACAGGAGGTCAGAGGCTGCAGGGGGGGGGCAGGAGGTCAGAGGCTGCAGGGGGGGACAGGAGGTCAGAGGCTGCAGGGGGGGGGGACAGGAGGCCAGAGGCTGCAGGGGGGGGGGACAGGAGGTCAGAGGCTGCGGAGGGGGGGGCAGGAGGTCAGAGGCTGCGGGGGGGGGGGGGGGCAGGAGGTCAGAGGCTGCAGGGGGGGGCAGGAGGTCAGAGGCTGCAGGGGGGGACAGGAGGTCAGAGGCTGCAGGGGGGGGACAGGAGGTCAGAGGCTGCAGGGGGGGGACAGGAGGTCAGAGGCTGCGGAGGGGGGGGGGCAGTAGGTCAGAGGCTGCGGGGGGGGCAGGAGGTCAGAGGCTGCACGGGGGGGGACAGGAGGTCAGAGGCTTCACGGGGGGACAGGAGGTCAGAGGCTGCAGGGGGGGCAGGAGGTCAGAAGCTGCAGTGGGGGCAGGAGGTCAGAGGCTGCAGTGGGGGCAGGAGGTCAGAGGCTGCAGTGGGGGCAGGAGGTCAGAAGCTGCAGTGGGGGCAGGAGGTCAGAGGCTGCAGTGGGGGCAGGAGGTCAGAGGCTGCAGTGGGGGCAGGAGGTCAGAGGCTGCAGTGGGGGCAGGAGGTCAGAGGCTGCAGGGGGGGCAGGAGGTCAGAGGCTGCAGTGGGGACAGGAGGTCAGAGGCTGCAGGGGGGGCAGGAGGTCAGAGGCTGCAGGGGGGGCAGGAGGTCAGAGGCTGCAGGGGGGGACAGGAGGTCAGAGGCTGCAGGGGGGGCAGGAGGTCAGAGGCTGCAGTGGGGGCAGGAGGTCAGAGGCTGCAGTGGGGGCAGGAGGTCAGAGGCTGCAGTGGGGGCAGGAGGTCAGAGGCTGCAGGGGGGGCAGGAGGTCAGAGGCTGCAGTGGGGACAGGAGGTCAGAGGCTGCAGTGGGGGCAGGAGGTCAGAGGCTGCAGGGGGGGACAGGAGGTCAGAGGCTGCAGGGGGGCAGGAGGTCAGAGGCTGCAGTGGGGGCAGGAGGTCAGAGGCTGCAGTGGGGGCAGGAGGTCAGAGGCTGCAGGGGGGGGGCAGGAGGTCAGAGGCTGCAGTGGGGACAGGAGGTCAGAGGCTGCAGTGGGGGCAGGAGGTCAGAGGCTGCAGTGGGGGCAGGAGGTCAGAGGCTGCAGGGGGGGCATGAGGTCAGAGGCTGCAGGGGGGGCAAGAGGTCAGAGGCTGCAGGGGGGGCAGGAGGTCAGAGGCTGCAGGGGGGCAGGAGGTCAGAGGCTGCAGTGGGGGCAGGAGGTCAGAGGCTGCAGGGGGCGCAGGAGGTCAGAGGCTGCAGTGGGGGCAGGAGGTCAGAGGCTGCAGTGGGGGCAGGAGGTCAGAGGCTGCAGGGGGGGCAGGAGGTCAGAGGCTGCAGTGGGGACAGGAGGTCAGAGGCTGCAGTGGGGACAGGAGGTCAGAGGCTGCAGTGGGGGCAGGAGGTCAGAGGCTGCAGTGGGGGCAGGAGGTCAGAGGCTGCAGGGGGGGCAGGAGGTAAGAGGCTGCAGGGGGGCAGGAGGTCAAAGGCTGCAGGGGGGGCAGGAGGTCAGAGGCTGCAGGGGGGGCAGGAGGTCAGAGGCTGCAGTGGGGGCAGGAGGTCAGAGGCTGCAGTGGGGGCAGGAGGTCAGAGGCTGCAGTGGGGGCAGGAGGTCAGAGGCTGCAGGGGGGGCAGGAGGTCAGAGGCTGCAGGGGGGGCAGGAGGAAGAGGCCACCAGACGAGTACTCACTGCGGTACTTTTAAAAATGGCGCCGATCGGCGCCATCGTCACTGCGCATGCGCCCGCATTTCCGAGAATTTCCGAGTGTGTACGGACTTTCCCGAGCACGGCTAGCTCGGGAAGGCCCGTACACACTTCCGAGAGTAGCGCTGGCGCATGCGCAGTTGCATGTAAGCCTGGCGGCCCCGCGGCCATGTTTCTTTCAGGCGTCGCTGCCCTCACAGCGGCACCAGGGGCAGCCAGACAGCCGGCCCACCGGGGGATTTCCCGGTATCCCGGTGGGCCAGTCCGGCCCTGATTGCAATGCAGTCAAAATGAATGCAACCACAACAAGCTAACACTGTATATAGCAGCAGAGTGGCTTAGGACGTGGTTAGTACATCCGCCTTCCAGCACTGGGGTCCTCAGTTTGAATCCTGGCCAGGACACTATCTGCTTGCAGAGCATTGCTTCCTATACTCCAGACATGGAGAGACTGGCTACATTCACACTGTAGCATTTTGTGAACATGGGCAAAATTGTGCGTTTGCAAAAAGTTAAAAAAATGTGCATCATGTTTGCGGTTCCATTCATCATTAAGACCCCTTTCACACTGGGACTGTGGCCTTTACCGCTGTTTAAGCATCGCTTTTCGGCCTCTAGCGGAGTGCTGTTAAGTCCAAGGAAGAGGCTAAAAACTCCAGTGTTGCGGCGCTATCAAATCGCTTTTCACAGTTTACTATGCTTCAGTTATTATTGAGTGTGTTCACTGTGTTCATTTAGAAAAGGAAGGGGCTTGTAAATACCATATTGATTAGCTGCTTTCCCCTCTCTCCATCCTGAAACATCCCCTGCAGCAGCTGGGGGGATGGGGGGTTTGGAAGCCAGCAGCACTGCGGTGGAGGGGTGCAACACGGGGGGAAGCCCAGGCAGTAGGGGGAATCGGCACAGAGTGATTAGGGCATGCCCAGGCACACCAAAAATAGTATGACCCCTTTCACACCGAGCCGCCTATAGCGTCGGCGGTAAATCGCCGCTATTTTTAGCGGCGTTTTACCGTCGGATTTGCGGCGCATTTCAGCCGCTAGCGGGGCGCTTTTACCCCCCGCTAGCGGCTGAGAAAGGGTTAAAACCGCCTGCAATTATCCGCAATAGCGGCGTTTTGCCGGTGGTATGCCAGCGCTGCCCCATTGATTTCAATGGGGAGCAGCGGTAAACACACCGCTCCTTCACCGCTCCAAAGAAGCTGCTGGCAGGATTTTTTCTGACCTCCTGCCAGCGCAGCGCTCCGGTGTGAAAGCCCTCGGGCTTTCATACTGGAAACAATGGAGCAGCTGTTTGAGGGAGGGTTGCAGGCGCTATTTTTAACGCTATAGCGCCTGCAAAACGCCCTCGGTGTGAAAGGGGTCTCAATGTCAAAATATATAAGTGCAGCGCAAATATAAATTCCAAAACGTTGGTGAACAACAAGTCCCAGAATAACATTTTCAATAATTATCAATAAAATGATGAGAAAAAGTCCAGATGGTTGACAACCAGTTCCAGAAAGCCTTCACCAGTGATGATAAATCCACATAAGGTGACAGTCCCTCCACCTCGGGTCTTATTATCTACTCTCACCTCAAAGCATGGACTCCTGAACTAACAGGTAGTCATGCAAGCAGATCCCAATATACCAAATGGGTTGGAGTGAATCACACACTTATCTCCAGAATCCATAAATGATAGAAAGGAACAGATCTAAGTGCTCACTGTATGTTTAATAAAAATTTAAAATCTGTCCAAACACGGACTACTCACATTTCAGCAGTTTGGTACAGGCATAAAAAACACAAACATGTGTCAAACAGATTCCGAAGGACAGATCTCTAGAGCAGTGATGTTTTGGGGCTGCCACTGGGCAACAAGGACTTTCAATTCCCTCCAAAGGTTTTCTATGGGGTTGAGATCTGGAGACTGGCTAGGCCACTCCGGGACCTTGAAATGCTTCTTATGAAGCCACTCCTTCATTGCCCGGGCGGTGTGTTTGGGATCATTGTCATGCTGAAAGACCCAGCCACGTTTTATCTTCAATGCCCTTGCTGATAGGAGGAGGTTTGCACTCAAAATCTCACGATACATGGCCCCATTCATTCTTTCATGTACACGGATTAGTCGTCATGTTTCCTTTGCAGAGAAACAGCCCCAAAGCATGATGTTGCCACCCCCATGCTTCACAGTAGGTATGGTGTTCTTTGGTTGCAACTCAGCATTCTCTCTCCTCCAAACACGATGAGTTGTGTTTCATCCAAACAGTTCTCCTTTGGTTTCATCTGACCATATGACATTCTCCAATCCTCTTCTGGATCATCCAAATACTCTCTAGCAGACCTCAGAAGGGCCCGGACATGTACTGGCTTAAGCAGGGGGACACGTCTGGCACTGCAGGATCTGAGTCCCTGGCGGCGTAGTGTTTTACTGATGGTAGCCTTTGTTACGTTGGTCCCAGCTCTCTGGAGGTCATTCACTAGGTCCCCTGTGTGGATCTGGGATTTTTGCTCACCGTTCTTGTGATCATTTTGACCCCACGGGGTGAGATCTTGTGTGGAGCCCCAGATCGAGGGAGATTATCAGTGGTCTTGTATGTCTTCCATTTTCTAATTATTGCTCCCACAGTTGATTTCTTCACACCAAGCTGCTTGCCTATTGCAGATTCAGTCTTCCCAGCCTGGTGCAGGTCTACAATTTTGTTTCTGGTGTCCTTCGACAGCTCTTTGGTCTTCACCATAGTGGAGTTTGGAGTGTGACTGTTTGAGGTTGTGGACAGGTGTCTTTTATACTAATAACAAGTTCAAACAGGTGCCATTAATACAGGTAATGAGTGAAGGACAGAGGAGCCTCTTAAAGAAGAAGATACAGGTCTGTGAGAGCCGGAAATCTTGCTTGTTTGTAGGAGACCAAATACTTATTTTCCACCATAATTTGCAAATAAATTCTTTAAAAAATCAGACAATGTGATTGTCTGGATTTGTTTCCACATTTTGTCTCTCATAGTTGAGGTATACCTATGATGACAATTACAGGCCTCTCCCATCTTTTTAAGTGGGAGAACTTGCACAATTGGTGGCTGACTAAATACTTTATTGCCCCACTGTAAGTGTGTGATTCGCTCCAACCCATTTGGTATATTGGGATCTGCTTGCATGACTACCTGTTGGTTCAGGAGTCCATGCTTTGAGGTGAGAGTAGATAATAAGACCCGAGGTGGAGGGACTGTCACCTTATGTAGATTTATCATCACTGGTGAAGGCTTTCTGGGACTGGTTGTCCACCAACTTTCTGGACTTTTTCTCATCATTTTATTGATAATTATTGAAAATTTTATTCTGGGACTTGTTGTTCACCAACGTTTTGGAATATATGTTTGCGCTGCACTTATATATTTACAGTGGTGGGGCAGAGGAGCAGAAAGGTGCAGAGGAGAAAGGAGGTACATCGGTGGAACACATGAGCAGGGGGTTACAGTGGTGGGGCAGAAGAGCAGGGGGAACAGAGGTGGGACAGATGTGCAGGAGCAAAAGTCGTGGGGCAGATGAGATAGGGGGTTACAGTGGTGGGGCAGATGAGCAGATAAGTTCAGTGTTAGGATACATGAGAAGATGGTTCAGTGGTGGAGCAGATGTGCATGGAGGTACAGTGGTGAGGCAGATGAGAAAGGGAGAACATTGGTGGGGCAGATGAGCAGGGGGTTACAGTGGTGGGACAAAAAAGTAGGGGGTTACAGTGGTGGGGCAGATGTACAGGGGGGTACACTGGTAGGACAGATGAGCAGGGGGGTACAGAGGTGGGGCAGATGTGCAGGGTAGTACAGTGTTGGGGCAGATGTGCAGGGTAGTACAGTGGTGGGGCAGATGTGCAGGGGGTGACAGTGGTGGGGAAGATGTGCAGGTGGTTACAGTGGTGGGGCAGATGTGCAGGGGGTTACAGTGGTGGGGCAGATGAGAAAGGGCATACATTGGTGGGGAAGATGAGAAAGGGGGTAAATTGGTGGGACAGTTGAGCTGGGTGGTACAGTGGTGGGGCAGATGTATAGGGGGTTACAGTGGTGGGGCAGTAGTATAGGGGGTTACAGGGGTGGGGCAGATGAGCAGGGGGGTTACAGTGGTGGAGCAGAAAAGCAGGGGGGTAGAGCAGTGGGGCAGATGTGAAAGGAGGTGTATTGGTGGGGCAGATGTACAGGGGGTTACAGTGGTGGGACAGATGAGCCGGGGGTACAGTGGTAGGGCAGATGTGCAGGGTAGTACAGTGGTGAGGCAGATTTGCAGGGGGGGAAAGTGATCTGAGGTGTGGAGTTGCAGGAATTGGGACTGATCTGAGGCGAGAGAGTGCAGGATGTTAATCTCTCACTACTAAAGTAGTTTACAGCATTTACTTTAATCTTTTTCGGTATTGAGAGTGTGAAGTTGACATTTTTTTCTTATAAAATTGTCATGCTCAATTTCTTTGAAAACATTTTTCGGCACACTGTGCTCAAAAGCTGCCCATCCCTGGTCTAGTTATAAAATGTAAGCTGATGAAACACTTCCTAGACATTGTATCAGTCTGCATATTTCTTCATAACAGATTCAGATCAGCAGTTCTCCTTTACAAATGCATTAGATAGAGATGAAAGGTCAAATTCTACTGAGGGCACATTAAATCTAAAATATCGGCTATTTATGTAATATAAAGATCTACTCAGATCAGCCACATTTTATCTTTTTATATCACTTTTATTTCTGCTTCATCAAGAATATATCCTTCAGTGCTCAAACACGCAACATTTCAAGTATAGATGAGGTACAACTGACAATTGGAAATAACAATTGACAAATATAGTAGAGACGTTGATGGAGAGTATTTTACAGATATAGATATAACATTGCAAAAGAAAAAAACTGGAATAACAGGAGGATCTGGGAATGGGGGAGGGGGAGAAAGGGAGTGAATAGGAAGGTTAACCATAGAGGAGAAAAAGCCAGTACGATTGAGCGTATTAACTATCAGTAATTGAGACCAATAAGTAAAAGGTGCTAATGGAAGAGGGGGATGGCGCAACCACCAAACAATGAACTTGCCATTTGAATGGGCTGATCAGGTTAAAAAGAAAAGAGGAAGGTGATTATTACAGTGGAAGTATCTAGAACAGTCTTTACCAACCTTTTTACCCCAGAGGGATCCTTGAAGTAATTTTCAGGTTTCAGGGAACAACTGCAAAAACAATATTATCTGGGAAGATCCAGGTCCTGAACACTTCTATGGTAAGCCAGCGGAACAGCCAGCTTCCGTCCTGGGCTCCCCGGTGGGATGGGAGAGCCCAGAGAAACAACAGAGGGCGTCAGGTGAAGAAAACCCCATTCCGCGCCCTGTAAGAGCAATCCAGCAACTAATTAGCTGCTAGGATTGCTTTTACATAAAAGCCCATTGCCCGCTGAAAAAAACAATCATCCTGTATATCCACTAAGCCTGCAGTCACACCGGGTACGATTTAAAGTAGAGCAATTTAATTTTATAGACACAGGTATGATTTGCAGCACAATTTACATTATGGTCTATGGCAGTGAAATCGTGCTGAAGTCCTGAAAAAGTAAAACATGAACTTCTTCTCAAATCGTACTACTTGAAATCGTATTTATTAAGACACTGCCATAGAAACACATTAGATGCTACTTCAGGTACGATTTGTAAATCGCATATCGTACCTGAAGTCCTACTATTGTGACCGGGGGCTTAGACCTGATGACATACATGAATGTTACCTGGTCTTAAAGTGGTTAATCAAGGATCAGTGAGAAAAATGCCACTTAGATTGGTGTTATAGAAAAGAAGGCGTGCCCAATGTCCAAAGAAATGCAAGTTTGATGGTAAATTAATTTTCCATTAAACTTGCATGCTTTTGGACATCAGGCGCTTCTTTACTATTATTCCAAGTCTACATGTGGAAATGACCTTAAGGCCGTACCAGAAAGGCGGCCGCTTAAGCCCTAAGAGTGTTTACCACCAGTATTTACCATTGGGCACAACCTGCTGGGTCGACATCTCCTTATATTGGTGGTGAGTGAGAAGAATGCTCCCAATACAGTGATACTCAGAATATCACCCTTACAGACAGCTAAAAAGTTCATTGGTGTAATGCAGCTGGCTCTGCCAACTGGTGCTAGCCCCAGAATTACGCAGGCACCATCAGGAAGACCAATCAGTCACAGATTAAGGAATGCCTAGCAACCAATGGAGAAACCCTATGGTTCCATGGAACCCTGGCTGATAATGGCTGGTCTAAGGGCTACGTGCTTAGATTTTGTGCATTGGTCAAAAATGGTTAGGTGGTTATTGAGGAATTTTTACCTGGGTGGTGTATGAATATGACAAAATATGACAAATTTTATGAGATTCGGGAACCTTGGATACACCACCCAGGTAAAAATTCCTCAATAACCACCTAACCATTTTTGACCAATGCACAAAATCCAAGCACGTAGCCCTTAGACCAGCCATTCTCAGCCAGGGTTCCATGGAACCATAGAGTTTCTCCATTGGTTGCTAGGCATTTCTTAATCTGTGACCGATTGGTCTTCCTGATGGTGCCTGCGTAATTCTGGGGCTAGCACCAGTTGCCCTGGCTGAGAATGGCTGGTCTAAGGGCTACGTGCTTGGATTTTGTGCATTGGTCAAAAATGGTTAGGTGGTTATTGAGGAATTTTTACCTGGGTGGTGTATCCAAGGTTCCCGAATCTCATAAAATTTGTCATATTTTGTTATATTTGTCTCTCTGAGAAAATCACCAGTGTTCGGCCTCCAAATTATTGAACCTTCAAATCCAGTTAACAATTGGTGCAGCGCTGGGACCTCTTTCAGAAAGCTGGATAAGGGTTTTGCCAGTTTTAATAAGTTGTGGTAATATACTTTTCTTATATAAGAATTCATAAGCTGAGACACATTATGGTACACTGAGGTGGGCGTCTGGGAGAAGTGTGTCTTGGACTTGAGATATGTGCACCTTGACCCCATTCCAAAGTTGAGTAAAAACAGGACAGTCCCACCAGATATGTAAGAATGTGCCTTCCTAACCACAACCTCTCCAGCACTTTCTCAACCTTGTTACCCTGGAGAAACCCTTAAAAACATTTTTAGGTCTCAGGGAACCCTTAGTAAAAATGATTATATCTATAGACCACAGTGTAAATAAACATAAATGATGTAGCGCAACTTTACATGCATATTACATCCTTCTTTTGAGACACCGTGGTGGAGATTTACTAAAACTGGTGCACACAGAATCTGGTGCAGCTGTGCATAGTAACCAATCAGCTTCCAGGTTTTATTGTCAAAGCTTAATTGAACAAGCTGAAATTGGAAGCTGACTGATTACTATGCACAGCTGCCAAAGATTCTGCATGCATCAGTTTAAATAAATCTCCCCCCAAATGTCCATAATAATATAGAGTCCATGAAGAATATATATTTCCAACCACCAGTGTGAAAATAGTGCACAAAGCCTTCCAAAATTCATGCATCTATTGTGCCATGCGTGCTCCAGCTTCGTGCTGTAAAATAAATGCTCACCTCCATTTTTGACCTCTAGGAGTAAAATTAGGTCAAAATGCACTTTCTGCCACCCTTGGGGCAATCTTTGAAATCAGATGTTAAACATATTAGTTTATCCTCATTACATATACCATTCAGGAATATAAATGGCATGTCAAAACAAAGAAAAGGATCAATAGTGCTCTCTGTCTATAATATTTATTAATATAAGAGGATTAAAAACACGCACATTTCTAGCAGTCCAAATGCTGTTTAAATCACATAAAGACATCTTAAAATTCCACTTAGATCTCACCACTCTACTCTCCCTCACACAAAATGACCGTGGGATGATGTCACTGGTGTGGCTCCACCCTCCTATACCCGTTACGTCCCCCCTTCAGTATGTTTCATATATAAAATATGGGGCATACCTAGACTATTTAATACAGAGCAGAGCACATCCTTTTTTAACACCCCCTTCTCCATATGAAAACATTTTTTCAGCAATAAACATGATAATAAAATGAAGCAAACATTAATAATAATGTCCAAAAAAGAAACAGACAGTAGAAATGCAATTTGGAAAAGTGGCCCCTTACCTTGGTGGTCAGCAAGGGAGAGGTCAATGGAAGAGAGGGACTCTTTCAAAGGTGGTTAGTAGGGGGAAGAACTTAGCGGAAAGAATGCTCTGCTACATTGGTGGCCAGGGGTACAAGTGCCCCCTTATAGACAGCTCTAAAGGACATTTGTCATAGTGGTTACTTATCAAGGAGAAAAGGAGAGGTTCCACTGGTCCCAAAATGCTGGCTCTGCTAAGTAACTTTGGTGCCAGAACTTTGAAGGCATCACCAGGTTAGGGGTCAAATCTGCCATGGCTCAGGGAACCCCCACCAACCTCTGGAGGAACCTCGGTTGACAAAGGCTGGTTGAGTCTTATATCTTTGCATATTATGCTTTGTGATATTTTATTAAAGGTGTGTATATAAACCCTCATTCAATAAAATTGCTAAATCATTTATTGTTAAACTCTACCTCTCAGGCCAGATTCTCATTTGTGTTGCTTTAACATACATAATAATGCATTACTGTGTTGCGTTGCCATTCACTGCCTTAGCATGTTGCCGTGCATTGCATTACACAAAAAGGATCATGAGCACTTTTAAGAACATTAGGGTTTGTTGGTAGTTCATTTTGATTGGGCTGCCTTAGGGCAAGGCACGTTAACACGCATGCGCTAGTGCTACACAGAGAAGTAAATAGTCCCTTAAAGTGGTTGTAAACCCTTACAGACCACTTTGTGCTACAGGTAAGCCTATAATAAGGCTTACCTGCAGCTACCCAGGCTATCTCTTAAACCTGCACGGTTTAGGAGATATCCCCTGTATTTGCATGTGCCAACGTCATCGGCACATGCGCTCTGACACAAACCAAAGCAACGACACATATGTGCCATTGCTTCAGTGTGTGTGCCGTTACCGCTCGCATGCGCGGGAGTGACATCATTCGCAGCGACAGAGCCGCGATACCCGGAAGTAACCCCCGGGAGTGATGTCGGCCGCCGGAGCAGTGTACAGGCACTGCAGCGAGGGCTTAGATCTCAGGTGAGTATTACATAATGAGCTAGTTTGCTATGCATACTAGCTCATTATGCCTTTGTCTTGCAGGTGTTAGTTTTTTTTTTTTTTTTAAAGTGGGTTTACACCCACTTTAAGGCTTACTGTTTCCTGTGTTTTTTGGTTGTTCAGACTTTTGTTTCTGCAGAAAAAAACTGTTTTTTTTTCCAGAAAACTGCTTCTGCATAAGGGGCAACAAAGCTGGGGATGTATGGTTTCTATGTAGAGCCAGGGTTGACGAGACTTTCCCCTAATGGCCTCCAATGACTTCTCATTCTTATTTTAACATAATGTACAATGTATCTGTAAAGTATTCACAGCACTTCACTTTTTCCACATTTTGTTATGTTACAGCCTTATTCCAAAAATGGATTAAATTCATTATTTTCCTCAAAATTCTACAACCAATACCCCATAATGACAACGTGAAATAAGATTGTTTGAAATCTTTGCAAATTTATTAAAAAAAAACACATGTACATAAGTATTCGCAGCCTTTGCTCAATACTTTGTTGAAGCACCTTTGGCACGAATTACAGCCTCAAGTCTTTTTGAGTATGATGCTACAAGCTTGGCACACCTATTTTTGGGCAGTTTCTCCCATTCTTCTTTGCAGTGCCTCTCAAGCTCCACCAGGTTGGATGGGGAGTGTCTGTACATAGCCATTTTCAGATCTCTCCAGAGACATTCATTTGGGTTCAAGTCTGGGCTCTGGCTGGGCAACTCAAGGACATTCACAGAGTTGTCACGTAGCCATTCCTTTATTATCTTGGCTGTGTGCTTAGGGTCTTTGTCCTGTTGGAAGATGAACCTTCGCCCCAGTCTGAGGTCCAGAGCACTCTGGAGCATGTTTTCATCAAGGATGTCTCTGTACATTGCTGCATTAATCTTTCCCTCAATCCTGACTAGTCTCCCAGTTCCTGCCACTGAAAAACATCCCCACAGCATGATGCTGCCACCACCATGCTTCACTGTAGGCATAGTGTTGACCAGGTGATGAGCAGTGCCTGGTTTCCTCCATACATGACGCTTGCCATTCAGACCAAAGAGTTCAATCCTGACTAGTTTCCCAGTTCCTGCCACTGAAAAACATCCCCACAGCATGATGCTGCCACCACCATGCTTCACTGTAGGGATAGTATTGACCAGGTGATGAGCAGTGCCTGGTTTCCTCCAGACATGACGCTTACTATTCAGACCAAAGAGTTCAATCTTTGTTTCATCAGACCAGAGAATTTTGTTTCTCATGGTCTGAGAGTCCTTCAGGTGCCTTTTGGCAAATTCCAGGCGGGCCGTCACTTGCCATTTATTGAGGAGTGGCTTCTGTCTGGCCACTCTACCATACAGGCCTGATTGGTGGAGTGCTGCAGAGATGGTTGTTCTTCTGGAAGTTTCTCCTTTCTCCATAGAGAAACCCTTGGAGCTCTGTCAGAGTGACCATTGGCTTCTTGGTCACCTTCCAGACTAATGGCCTGTACACACGATCTGAATATCGTACGAAAACGGTCGTCCGAGGAAGGATCGTACGATATTCGGATCGTGTGTACACTACTTTCGACAGCCGATTACGACCGTTCATCCGATATTATTCGATCGGACATACACGAAAATTTTCCTCGTGCGATTCCAGATCGTGCGATTTTCGTTTAGTCAGTACAGTTGTCGTCTGAAAATACAATACAAATACATTACAACACATGACATCACTTCCGATTTTTTTGTCTGCCGTACGAGAATTTTCGTGACTTTATTAGCTATTCAGTTTCTACTATTGTTTCGACTATTTAAGCGAGAACGGTCGTACGATCGGTCGTACGATATTCGGAACGTGTGTACGAGGCATTAGGATCTTCTCCCCCGAGAGGTTTGGCAGAGCAACCCACTCTGGGAAGAGTTGTGGTGGTTCCAAACTTCTTCCATTTACGGATGATGGAGGCCACTGTGCTCATTAGAACCTTCAACGCTGCAAACAATTTTCTGTACCCCTCCCCAGATCTGTGCCTCCATACAATCCTGTCTGAGGTCTACAGACAATTCCTTGGACTTCATGGCTTTGTTTGTGCTCTGACATGCACTGTTAACTGTGGGACCTTATATAGACAGGCGCGTGTCTTTCCAAATCTTGTCCAATCAACTGAATTCACCACAGGTGGACTCCAATCAAGTTGTAGAAACATCTCTAGGCTGATCAGTGGAAACAGGATGCACCTGAGCTCAATTTTGAGTGTCAGTCTGGGTTCACACATGTGCGTTGCGAATTGAAGCTCCGTTTTCACAGCTAATCGACAAAGTAGTTGTTCAGGGTTTCAGGTCCGTTTTTGATCAGGTCAGGATTACATCAAGATCAAGTCAGGATTTTATCCTGTTCACAACTGAATGACATATGCGATTCAGAAGCGTTCCCATAGAAGTCAATGGGCCTGAATTTGCACCTGAGCTGGACCGCACTGCTCAGAAAACTGACAGGACTCTTTTACAATTCGCACTGAATCCGCACTGAATCCGCACTCTGGCTGCACCGGACATATGTGAACAGGCCCAATAGAAAGCAATGTTCTTTCACACGTCATGCGAATTGGATGTGGTTCAAAATGCATCCAATTCGCATATGTGTGAACCTAGCCTCATGGCAAAGGGTGTCAATACTTATGTACATGTGATTTTTTTCGTTTTTTTATTTTTAATACATTTTGCAAAGATTTTAAACAAACTTCTTTCATGTCGTTATGGGGTATTGTTTGTAGAATTTTGAGGAAAATAATGAAGTTAATCCATTTTGGAATAACAAAACGTAGAAAAAGTGAAGCGCTGTGAATACTTTCCGGATGCGCGGTATGCGATATTTTTTGTTAGGAATTGTGTAATGATGGTATTAGGATGCACCAAACTAAATTCTTACACCTGGTGCCATGTAACCTAATGCCATCCCTATGTGCACTTATCACATGGATACATCAGCCATTTATCATACATAGACATGTGGCAGGATGTGGTTACCTCTTATACGGCTTACTAGAAGGTACAATTTAGTGATCTAATTCTCATGGCAGTTTATGACATTCAAAGCAGTAATTCATTTTATAAATATCAAGTTAGTGTGCTGTAAATCCTTTGATCCTTTGTGGCAATGCATTGATCACACATGACCAATATCTATCTCCAAATCATCCAGAGATCATGAAGATTGAAAGGAAGAGCTTAAGATTACAGTTTGCTCATGCTCTAACCATGCTTTGCTGTATCAAAGGGCTGTCTTCCTCCTACAGCAAGGATATGCAATTAGCGGACCTCCAGCTGTTGCAGAACTACAAGTCCCATGAGGCATAGCAAGACTCTGACAGCCACAAGCATGACACCCAGAGGCAGAGGCATGATGGAACTTGTAGTTTTGCAACAGCTGGAGGTCGCTAATTGCATATCCCTGTCCTACAGGATCAGTTAAAGTGTTTCTAAACCCAAAAACAAAAAAGTAATATATTGCAGCTTATTGGTCCTTAGATGTGGTGGATCATCCACCGTGGATGCATTCGTTTACATTTTTGTAGCTGCTTTCTTTCTTCTGTTTTCAATTGGCTGGTAAGTCTGTTGTTTTTCAAAAGAACAAGCTCTCTTGCAGTTACAGGGATGAGACAAACCATTTTAACACTGACAGAGGTGCTTACAGTCATCAGCTATATATTTATTTATATTTATATAAAACCTTTATCCCCAAAGGAAAAACCTTTTGCTGTAACTGCTTATTAAAGCAGATCTCCAGACCCCCCCAACAATGTTTTTTGTAGCTGCTGACTTTTACTGTTAGAGCACTTACCTGTCCAGGCTTTCAGCCATGTCCTCACCTGAGCCGATTCAATTGGCCAACGGGTACTGGCCCCTCCATCCTGACTAAGGGAAGCCTTTGCAGCTTCACAGCCGGCTACCTACAGCACATGCTCGATATGCACTGCGCTTTATGAATGGGCTGCCGTCTTCTGAGACCTGTGAAGTGTCCCCGAAGGCTGCAGGGGAAGGAGGGGGGGGGGGACTTCCGGCTCAATTCGCCACGGCATGCTTGTCAAAACCAGGTACCTCCCCCCCCAAAAGGTGCCAAATGTGGCAGCGGAGGGGGTAGGAGGCAGACATGTGGAGCTTCCCCTTTTGGGTTGAGCTCTGATTTAAGTGTGAGCTGGAGTTCAGCGTCAATTTGTTTGTGTATTTAAATCTGCTAGTGTATCTAACCCTCCCAGACTGACAATGCTGCTGTCCAAAGGTGCCTCCTGTGTTCCTTCATCCAGAGTGGGAACATTCTAATACAGAAGGTGTGTTACTGGCCAGATCACCAGGTGAAAACAGAGGGGGAAAAAAGGCAAAAAAGAAAACTAATACAGCCATCTAATGGTTGATATGCTGCAATATTTTACATTTTTGGTTTTGGATTTAATATCGCATTAAAAAATGTGTAATGTCGGTGTCCCGTCCTTACCCTGTATATGCAGGATATAGTGTTTGTTTTGTGTAGGTGGGTTCTAATCAGGGGCGGACTGACCATTGAGCCACTCGGGCACTGCCCGAGGGCCCTGGGCCACTAGGGGGCCCCATCAGGGTTGCCAGCCTCAGTAAAACCAGGGATAGTATGTATAAATCTGTGTTTTTTTTACATCTGTCTGTGCATACTGTGTGTACATGTATGTGTATACTGTGTGATTGTATACTGTGTGTGTGCATACTGAGTGGCCCCATAATCTCTGATTGCCTGGGGGCCCCATAATCTCCTATTGCCCGGGGGCCCCATGAGTTATCAGTCCGCCCCTGGAATACTTACCTTATTCTGCAGTTCTGTGGCAGCTGGCACTCCGCTCTTCTTCTCTGCCTCCCCGGTTAGTGGGTGGGCCCTTCACACTATGATGGACAATGTGGGGTCAGCGGTGGCTGCTAGTCCTGCTTTGTACAGGATGACATTGGCAAGAGGGGCAGCGACATGAATTGGAAAATAGTAGATTTCACTACCAGACCCAGCATGGAGGAAGCCTGCAGGACTGTAGTATAATTAGAGCCACCGTAGACAAATTTAGCATTATAAGAGGGGGGGACACCCACATTTCATTTTTATTTATGACCAACCTTGAATTAGGGCTATAATGCGAATGGCTAACTTGATCACTTTCAATCAAGGCAATTCAGAAAGAACATACACTATATTGTCAAAAGTATTGTGACACCTGCCTTTACACGCACATGAACTTTAATGGCATCCCAGTCTTATGCCCTGTACACACAATCGGACATTGATCGGACATTCCGACAACAAAATCCTAGGATTTTTTCCGACGGATGTTGGCTCAAACTTGTCTTGCATACATGCGGTCGCACAAAGTTGTCGGAAAATCTGAACGCGGTGACGTAAAACACGTACGTCGGGACTATAAACGGGGCAGTAGCCAATAGCTTTCGTCTCTTAATTTATTCTGAGCATGCGTGGCACTTTGTGCGTCGGAATTGTCCACACACGGCCAGAATTTAAAGGAACGGATTTTGTTGTCGGAAGATTTTATAACCTGCTCTCAAACTTTGTGTGTCGGAAATGCCGATGGAAAAAGTCCGATGGAGCCCACACACGGTCAGAATTTCTGACAACACGCTCCGATCGCACATATTCCGTCGGAAAGTCCGACCGTGTGTACGGGGCATTAGTCCGTAGGGTTCAATATTGAGTTGGTCCACCCTTTGCAGCTATAACAGCTTCAACTCTTCTGGGAAGGCTGTCCACAAGGTTTAGAAGTGTGTCTATGGGAGTGTGTCCTAAACCTTGTGGACAGCCTTCCCAGAAGAGTTGAAGCTGTTATAGCTGTAAAGAGTGGGCAACTCAATATTGAACCCTATGGACTAAGACTGGGATGCCATTAAAGTTCATGTACGTGTAAAGGCAGGTGTCCCAATACTTTTGACAATATTGTGTATGTTAGTCCCGTGCCCTTTCTATATGTCCTAATCTCTTCCTATGCCCTATTCATATATCATCACTCCCGCACCTGTTCCTCTTCTCCCGGTTTTCATGCATCAAGTTTCAAAATAACAACAAACAGCCGTGTGGTTATGCAACATGTTTACGATGCAGCGCTATTGGCATGTCTGTAATATATGTCACCCACGTAGATATGAGTGAGTTATACAGGAATGTAATAATAATAAATCAAATAGGACTTCAATACCTTCTCATTGTTAATCCCGTCAGTATCATATGTTACACTGCTGTTCTATTTTTATCAGGCTGATTGTCAGTGTCTGTAAACTCCCTGTTATAAGTATGCATCTTGGAAGTAATTTAATGCTAAATTCCAGGCAGATATAAAGGACACAGATTAATGCAGCTAAGTGCTCATTATTCCATTATTAAATGTATTTTGTTAAAAACAAGCAGGGTGAGTAGCTAAATTCGACTTGGTATCAGCTTTAACTCCTATGTACGGCAGAGCTCAGACTTGGTGAGGAGGGAGCAGCACAAGAAGCTGTGCTGCATTTCATTTCAATCAATCAATCATTTCAATCAATGAATCAAAAAAAGGTTCCTGCACTTTGCGACTTTGGTCTGATTTAAGTGCTATAGACTGCAATGTTAAATCACAAAAGTCGCAAGCAAGTTCTTCCAAAGTCCTAGCAGTGTGAACCGAGCCTCTTACTTTCCACGACTTGGCTAACAGTCTCTGTTAGCTTTCCCAACTCCGGGTCCGTCTCGGGCAAGCTCAACTCAATGTTATTATCTACATCGCAGCATCCATGGCCGTCCTCGTACTTTCCATCGCTTCCAACCACCCATGGAACCACTTTTTACCACTTATCTACTCTTTTAACCAGAGGAGGAACACCAAGACCAGTTGCAAGTGTGACATTTGCGACCCTGGTAGTTCCACCACTGGTTAAAAGGGTAGATAAGTGGTTCCATGGGTGGCTGGAAGCGATGGAAAGTAAGAGCAAGGCCATGGATGCTGCGATGTAGACACGAACATTGAGTTGATCTTGCTTGAGATGGTCCCGGAGTTGGGAAAGCACACAGAGACTGTTAGCCAAGTGAATGAGAAGCATCCCATCTAAAGGCATGTGCACTACTGCCACAGTCTATGCCCTTCTCACAGCTAAGCCCTATTTCTAAATACTTAAACTACCTCTGTAAAGTGTTGTCACAGGGATGTTACTAAAGCAAGAATTCTTCTGAACTGAACTATGCTGATGCAATGTATAACGTGTTAAGATATGGTCTTCGGAAAAGAAGTTCAGTTTATTCAAAAAGAGCCTGATCTGGTCACTGAATAGAGAAGTGTTGGGTGATTACAGTGTATGCTATAAAAGGGAACAAAGTGTAAGTAAGTAAAATAAAGAAACAACTCAGAGTTTATCATCTATATGTAAAGCCAGTTCAGGATGAGAATTGTGGTGGTTGGTGATTGAAGGTTCCAGTTGGAAGGATGGTTTGGTGTTTGCCTAAACATGCTCTTGTCAGAGGTGGGTCTTTTACCTTGGACCAATGCAACTATGTATTGTATGTACCCTACCTAGCTAATGCCCCAGGGAGCTGGAAATAGCTGAAGTAGACACCTCTACTCAAGGGATCTCCACTTTCTTCCAGGTCCCATAATGAGCGGCTGGCCTGCTGCATTTTGAACACAGGAGCACTGACACCATTCAGAGAATGCTTTGTATTTTCTGAATGAATGCAAAGTGTTTACTGATTGGACGAGATGGAGAGGTGGGGTGGTAATGTCACACTCTCCACCTCGTCCAATCAGAGAACACTTTTCATGAATTCAGAAAATGCAAAGCATCCCCTGAATGGAGTCCGTGTTGAGTGGCCATCCTCCTGTGTTCACAATTCATCAGGTTGGCCGCTCAGCACGGGACCTGGAAGCAAGTGAGAATCACTAGAGTAGGGGTGTCTGGTTCAGTCACTGTCCGGCTTCCATGGGCATTGGCTAAGCTCTGTCATATCATACCCCCCCAACTGTTCCTGATTTGGAGGGACTGTCAGTGATTTGGAACAAAGTCCTTCTGTCCCTCTTTCCTCCTCATTTGTCCCTCATTTTGGTCATTTTGGTAATAATCATACAATCACGTGAAAAAGAAAAAATATAATCCATAAACAATCCATAAAGTCCCTATGGGATGGATGGATGGATGCCAGGATTCCAAAATGCACAAAACCAAGCAAACAGGATGATCCACTATCAACCGCTGGGACCCAAGGTGGAAGTATACCTGGGCCTAAACCCAAAATCCCTATGGGATGGATCCCGAGAGCAAGGGTTCTAAGATGGATAGATAATGCAGTCAAAAGGGTCCAGCAGTGCACTCAATGAGAAGAGGAAACAGAGGAGGAACTCATATGCCGCGTACTCACAGTTGGATTTTCCAACGGGAAATGTTGGATGTGAGCTTGTTGTCGGAAAGTCCGGCCGTGTGTAGGACTTTTTTACTTGGTTTTACTTGTGCTATGTAGATTCCCAAAAAAGAAAATATTGCTGAGTTTCTTTACCTTCCAGTTGTATGCACAAATAATTATATTCTGAAATGTAAGCACCTGGCAATGATAGAGTTACCAGTCATATGCCTCAATCAGCATTTTAGTTTTATCAGAAGTGACATGTGAAAGATAAATACTGGCAGAAAAAAAGATAAATGGACAGATGTTGCCATAGATATATGGTAAGACACAAATAAATACATCTCAGTATTCATTAATACATCTATAAATGTATATTTTAAATGTAGACACTGTAAGCACCTGAAATCGGCATCAGTCTTTTGCATTCTCTGCATAGAAGAACTCAGACCTGGGGAGGAAGAAGCAGCACAAGTAGGGAACAGACACAAAAGATACACTCCGCATCTTTCCAAATAACTGTTCTGCTTTATTATGACGCAATTGAAGGTTTTTATACACATGATTACGTAAGTATCACATTAATATTACAATTGTACTTTATGGTAACAAGGGGCGTAACTTAGGCAGGCTAATTCTAAACAGGACTCAAAAGAATGCAAACATGTACTGAAAACATTATTAGTGCCGTGTGCACAGTGAGGGCAGTGTGCAATACATATAAAATAGAATACAGCGTAGATTATCCCGAGTACATAAGCTGGGTCACTCCTAACGTCATTTCTTTACAATCCCAGAATGCCTGCAGGCCTTACACATCAGATGTCTTTCCCATTGGGCGACAAGAAGTTTATTCCACTTTGGTCATCTGGTGCATCCATGTACACGTAGAATGCTCTCATTCCTAGAACTTCAAAAGAAATTTGACTTACCCCGCCAGGTATTCTATGGGTACCTGCAGATTAGACATTATGCCCAATCTTTCGCCCCGAACCTACAATTCTCAGCGCCAACTCCATTTGAGAGCTTGATGCTGGAGGGTTCGGCACACCGCGGCTTAATTTCAGACATATACCGGGTGCTAAATTCTTACTGCTTTACCACCCAGGGTAAGCATGCATATATGCTTCGCTGGGAGAGGGCATTGGGAGAGGATATCCCAGAAACGACATGGCGGACGATTTGGTCTCAGGCAGCTAAGAGTTCCTTTTGTACACGCTACAAGGAGAACGCCTACAAAATACTTTTTTTTTGGTATCTGACGTCTGACGTTCTCCACGCCATTTACCCTTCCAGTTCGGATAGATGCTGGCATTGTCAGGGAGACAGAGGGACCTTGTACCACATCTACTGGACTTGTCCTAAGATAGTGCCTTTCTGAACGGAGACGCAGCTTTTACTGACTCGCCTTTTAGGTGTGCAGGTTCCCAGAACCCCGAAATCATTCCTTCTTGGAGTTTCTGCTTTACAGATTCCTAAACATTCCAAAAAAATTGCTTAGACATGTCCTAACGGCCGCGAGATGCCTTATTGCCCTTTATTGGAAACGACGGGACCCGTCTACTCAAACGGACCTATACACCAGAATAAAAGACATAGAGCCGATGGAAAAAATGACAGCTAGATTGCAAGATAGATTGGAAGCACATGATAAGGTCTGGGAAGAATGGCATAGATGAGAAGACCCAACCTGAACCAATGGCTGAGCCTCCCCCTCCCTTCCCCTCCCTTCCCACCTTATTCTCTCTTTCTTTTCTCTATTGTACTCTTTCCTCTTTTTTCTCTTTGGATTTTATTGAGGTCCATGTTGAAACCTACTTGTTAACTACTGAATTTTATATGGAACTTGATATGAATCTTTTATATTTGGTTTATTATTTACTGATGCTTGATATCTGTTGGCTTTACTGCTGGCCTGTTGAAATTTGTACAACACAGTATCAATGTCCTCTTTATTCATCTGCATATATGTTTAATAAAAAACGTTATTTGAAAAAAAAAAAAAAAAATAGAACACAATTATATACAGAACTTACAAATTTCCGTTACAGAGCCAATTGGTTGTGCTGCAGTGCAAGAAATATGGTGATAGGAGGGGAGAGCAGAGTGACAGCGAGATGAGCTTATCAGTCTGCCGCTTCTCTTTTTTCTGTTCAGTCACAGGCTGGGGGAGGGACAAGACATGTAAATGGTACAGGCATACCCCCCTTTTAGGTACACAATGGGGTTTATTTACTAAAGCTGGAAAGTGCAAAATCAGGCTCACTTCTGCATAGAAACCAATGAGCTTCTAACCCCAGCTTGTTCAACTAAGCTTTGGTAATAAAACCTGGAAGCTCATTGCTTTCTATGCAGAAGTGAGCTTGATTTTGCACTTTCCAGCTTTAGTAAATAAACCCCATTGTGTACTTAAAAGTGGGGTATCCCTGTACTGCACGGCAGCGGAGAAAAAATCATGTCTCCAACCCTACTAGGCTGGGCTGTGCTGTGTGGCAGAGCTGTGTAAATCTTAGGACTGGGTGGACAGAAACACAAATGCTTTGGCATGTAAAACAGCTCCCATATCTGTATTTCGTTTGTTTATTTGGCTGTTTACTTGTAGTTCAGTTTTAAAATGACCACTCTAACCAGGTACATTTTTTATTGCATAATCTAATTTGTTTTTCAGGGGGTGTTGGTGTATTTAGGGTAGTATTATTAGTTTATTTCATTAAAGGGTGTATTTATTAAGCAGTGAATGTGACTTTTACAAAGCACTCATTGTAGGTGAATCTTCCTGGTACAAATGTTTTACATAACTGTGATTGATTCATCTGCAGTGAATGTTTGGTGAATGCCATATTCGCTGCTTTAGCAATAGGCCCCTTGGTATTATGTATATTTGTGTCTTCCCTCTTTTTGTTATTTGTGTACTGTTGCTTTACATTTTACTGATTTTCAATGTCTGGTTCATTGTTTCTGTGAAAAATAATGTAAAAAAAAGTAAAATAATGCAATAAGGAGCTATTTTTGGCACAAGAGCAGATCCAGGATTATAAATATATACCAAAGCAGTGCTATAAATCTGACAAATAAAATGCAATAAATGCAATATGAAACAGCAACCAATTAAGCGTGCATATTAGAATAATTCCTCAAGTAATGAATTAAAAAGCTGTGACAGTAGCAAACTAATGAAAGTGTAACAAGAAAGATAAAGTGCATGTAAGTGCCCATGTACCATACAAGCTAGTTTTCCCAGCATAATGGAGCAGCAGGCTGAAAGTTACAAAGTACAGAACAGTGCTCAATGACTATTGCGGACGTACGCCATGAGTGTCCCTACGTGTTTCATCAGCAGTGACGTCTTCTGGGGGGATGGGCCATACCAGGATGGGTAGATCCAGGATTATTGAAAGGAGCTTCTGTTGAACTTCAGGGGCAATATAAAGCCCTTTGCACCAATAAAGCCCCCCAAAACCATTGTAATTTCTCCTTCATCATTCAATCCTACTCATTTTGCCAATCTGGCAACTTTTCACTAAATTCCTCTGATTTATACTCTCAGTTTTGTTCATTTCTACTATTCTGTATATACCAAAAAAGTGAAATAAAAATTTGTACTGGATTGAACCTTTAAAGCCATTGTAAACCGCCTATGTTCAAAGACAATGGCATAATTGTGCTAGTATGCAACGCATACTAATACAATATGAAATACTCACCTTGGAACAAAGCCCTCCAGCACTGTAAAGTCACCGCTGAGAGGTCTGACATGTTCCCCCATCTGTCTTCCTTGTTTGCGAGCTCCGGCTATGTGATTGGCCGGAGCCGCAAGGACATCAACCCCGCGCATGTGCGTGGGAGCCGCCATTTCTGGCATGGGCTCTGAAGGCACTGTAAGCCAGATCTTCAGAGCGCATGTGCCGATGATATCATCAGCTGCATGCACTCTGAATATCTCCTAAATTGTACAAGTTTAGGAGATATTCACAGTACATATGGGTAAGCCTTATTTTAGGCTTACCTGTAGGTACAAGTGGTAGTACAGAGTTTACTACCACTTTAATGGAAGCAGATAAAAATGCAGGGTCTATTTTTATTCCTGATTTTCAGTTTTGTACATTGATTAGTTAACTTTCTGTGTGCATCGTGTGCATACTGAAGCAAAGGTTATTTATTCAATACGTATAATTTGGCATTACGTGCAAGAACACTAAAGCCCCATACACAATATTCGATTTTCTGCAGATTTTTGTCTTCAGGTTTACCAAAATCATATAATACAAGGTCAAACCTTAAGAGTTTCAATTTATATGCAATCAGGCAGGCCTCTGCACTACATGGTTTTGGTAAATCTGAAGACAAAAATCTGCAGAAAATCTAATAGTGTATATGGGGCTTAAGCCAATGAGTGATAGAGAACTACTGAAGAAGGCAGTTTCTAATTCAAATATTTAACTATGATGTTGAAATGTTGGGCAGGAAAGATTCAGGCAGTGGGTGTAACGCTCATCAAGTACATCAAGGCATTTCAGCACTCATCCTAATAGGCAATGGAAGTGATTAGGGACTGCTGGCTTCTATTCATTTGTAAGATACACTGCCCAAAAACCAGCAATTTGTAGCCAAGTCACTGAGTGATTGACTTTTTGGAGCATTTGGAGCTAACTACAGAATTGCTGACTAAGGTAGCTACTCTTGTTATTCAGGGTAGCTGCTGATGATCACTGTAATTGTATACAACTGGACAGAAAAAGCACATAGAGAGGTGTGTAGCTGCTACAAATTTTTGCTGTGAAGTTACTAGTCTAAGCCCCCATTTATACCTGAGCATCATTTCCACAAGCTCTTCAACGTTCAATGTTATTCTATTGTGCCCGTTCACTTCTGATTGATGCGCTGTTGCTCAAGGCTCAGAAAAAATACAGGAGAATCTTTGGCACATGATTGCTTGTACTTTTGGCCCAATAGACTGAATTAGAGTGCCTGAAAAACACACATAACGTGCGTTTTCCTCACGATTTCACACCTAACCATCATCTCCTCCTCCTATTAACTAGCATTCCATTGGCTAAAATAAAACACTCAAGCCTGGAAACACACACAAAAAAAACACATGTGCAAATATGCGAAGGAAAAGCGTGACAAATGTCCAAAGACACCAATGCTCAAGTATAAATGTAGCCTTAGGGTGGTCAAATGGGGTGACATCTAAAGAACCATGTGGGAAGACTTCTGATTGTCCTTGATCATACTGTGACTTGTCGCTAATGCCCCGTACACACGGTCGGATTTTCCGGCGAAAAATGTGTGATAGGACCTTGTTGTCGGAAATTCCGACCGTGTGTGTGCTCCATCACACATTTTCCATCGGAATTTCCGAAACACAAAGTTTGAGAGCTTGCTATAAAATTTTCCGACAACAAAATCCGTTGTCGGAAATTCCGATCGTGTGTACACAAATCCGACGCACAAAGTGCCACGCATGCTCAGAATAAATGAAGAGACGAAAGCTATTGGCTACTGCCCCGTTTATAGTCCCAACGTACGTGTTTTACGTCACCGCGTTCAGAACGATCGGATTTTCCGATAACTTTGTGTGACCGTGTGTATGCAAGACAAGTTTGAGCCAACATCCGTCGGAAAAAATCCTAGGATTTTGTTGTCGGAATGTCCGATCAATGTCCAACCGTGTGTACGGGGCATATCTGTCTCACACAGGGCTTTTTTCAGTGGGAAAGCGGGGAAATGCAGTTCTGACACCTACAGCATTGAATAGGGTTCTGGGGTGTGTTGGAGGGTCTACTGATGCTGGCTGCTGGGGGATCTATTGTCACTGGAGGAGATCCATTGTTGTGGAGGGTCTATTTTTGCTGGGGAAGTCTGATGTTGCTAGTGGGGATCTATTGTTGCTGGAGAGGTCTTATGTGGCTAGAGGCGTCAATTGTTGCTGGCTACTGGATTGTTTCTTGATGCTGGCTGCTGGGAGATTTACTGTATTGTTGCTGACAGGGATCTGTTGTTGTTGTTGGGGGTATTTTGTTGCAGGGGTTGTATTGTTGCAGGGGGATGTATTGTTGCTGGGGGGATCTATTGTTACTGAAGCTGTATTTTGTATATGGAGGTAATCTATATTATTGCTTTTCTTGTTATCATTAAGCGATACTTGGTTCTGTAGTCTCTGAAAGGAGAGGAACTGGGGGGGTGGGTAGGGGATGGAACAAGGGACAGTGCTTGGAGGTGGGTAGGGGTGGGGACGAGGGGAGACTCAGAAGGGAGGAGTAGCTGCACCTATTAGAGAAATAATGCCCTGGTCTTACAACCTGGATGATGAGCTGTAGCAAGCAAACGTCAATAATTACATTTTATGGCCAAATGTTTTTGAACACCTGATCATCACACCTAATATATGGCCAAGAGTATGTGGACACCTCTCTGAATTATTATTGAGTTTAGTGTTTCCAGTGAAGGGTACTGTTAATGCTACAACATACAAAGACATTTACGACAATTGTACTTCCAACTTTGTGGCAACAGTTTGGGGAAAGCCCTTTTCCCAAGCTCATATAGTTGTGATAAACATCAACAACCAATAAAGGGGGATTTCTACGCTGGCCACCAATGTAAGGGGATGTTTACACTCACCACCCATTTAAAGGGTGCTTCTTCATGGACCACCAATGTAAGGGAGCATTCGAAACTGACCACAAATGCAAGTTTAGATTTTTTTGCTAATATGAAAAGGAGTTTCTACACTGGCCACCAATGTAATGGGGATTTACACTGATCTCTAATGTAATGAGGATTTACACTGGCCATTAATGTATTGAGTATTTACACTGACCACTAATGTAATGAGAATTTACACTAACCACTAATGTAATGGGGATTTACACTGACCACTAATGTAATGAGGATTTACACTGACCACGTATGCAATGAAGATTTACACTGACCATTAATGTATTGGGGATTCACACTGACCACTAATGTAATGGGGATTTACACTGACCACTAATTTATTGGGGATTTACACTGACCACTAATGTAAGTGGGACCTTCACACTGGCCACTAATGTAAGGAGGGATTTACACTGACCACTAATGTAAGAAGGGATTTACAGTGACCACTAATGTGAGGGGGACCCTGACACTGGCCACTAGTGTGAATGAAAGGATTGTACACCAAGCCCCGAAGTAATGAGAAGATTTACTCTGACCACCAATTTAACTGAGACATTTAGCCTGCGTTCACATTTGTGTGTATAGGGAATGCATGCAAAATCGCTTTCCTGATACCACAGAAACGTGCTGCCCTTTAGCAGATACACAGCAGTGCCATTAATTGATAATACCACCCTTACGCATCAGCTGAGATGTGCATATTCACATGCAACAAAATTCACAGTGCTGTGGTACCATGTTATTTTAAAAAAGGGTTCCACCTCCGATTTGCTTACCTTTGCAGAACAGGCTGATGGTAGATTTTTTTTAAATTGCTTTTTATTTACCTTTTGTGGCATAAGAATAACAACAAGGTTACATGTTTTACAAACCAAAGTGCATTTAAAGTGCATATATTACAGTAATAAAGCCTAGTACAGACACTGTAAGAGTTTATTTAAAACCCCCGTTTTGCGTGTTTTTTCTTTTATACTCCAAAGTGTTTTTTGAATGTGCCTTCCTAAATATATCTCCATATTTTGTATTGTGCCACTTTTATCCCCTTTTTTCCTACCCTTCCCCCCTAGCCCCTATCTAGCCCACCCTCCGTTATGTTTAAACCCCCTACCATCCGTCTCCCCCCACCCCGCCCCCATACCAACAAGAACACGTCAAAAGAAGGACGGTGAGAGAGGAGGCGGAGGAGGGGGAGGAGATCCGCAAGGGAAAAAAAAGAAAACAAAGAAAAGAGAAAAAGAAAAGAATAGGAGAAAGAAAGGAAGAAAGAAATACCTCCGGCGGTCGCAAGATATTTTATCTAACTAGCCTCCAGTGGGGGCTATCCCACCGCTTAGGCTTTTTCGGCACTAGTTATGCATACGCCCCACCAAGCGATTGAAATACAGAACTATTAGGTTCAGAGTAGTTGGCGGGCGTTCAATTCCTGGAGCCAGGGTTTCCATAGTCCAATAAACTTTCTATAGTTCCCTTTTCCAATATAAACTGTCCTCTCTGTCCAGACTAGGGAATCTATCGTTTTAATCCAGTCCTCTATGGTTGGGGGTTTTCTCGAGAGCCAGGACTGTGCTATCAGCTTTCTAGCCTGGTATAAGCATCTAACCGCAGCTGTAACTAATCTAGTGTGACCTACAGTGTCTCCCACCAGTCCCAGCACACATACCTTAGGATCCAACGCTAATTTAATTCTAAATCTGCGATTAATTGTCCTGACCACTTCCGTCCAATATCTTACCAATTTAATGAGCACAGATGTAGGCAGGACTTTCAAGCTTGCCCCTTTACCTCCCCAGTGGGCAGCATTCAGCAGAAGTGATGGTGGATATGAGCTCAGGGGGGCATGAGATACATATGAATGCCACCTCTATTTACATATCAATGCAGCGGTCTGCAACTTTTTACATATTAATGCTGCTGCTATTTACATATCAATGCCGGTCATTTACATGTAAACACAGGGTCTGCAGGTGAGTCATCTGTATATGGCAATAGGGCAGAGCTGGGCAGCATTAGTAACAGAACTTCACACTGAGATATCGGGACACAGCACAGGACTAAAACTTTAAGGGACAAGGGAATTTAAATTAGGATAGTTGGCAAGTATGAGGCAGCTCCTTTGGGCCCCACAGCAATGATGGGGTCCAGGGCAGCTGCCCCTTTTGCCCTGCCTTAAAGACGGCCCTGCTAGTGTCCATGAACGTTTAGTTATATAGTGTACTTCCTTCCTCTTTAAGTAAGAAATGTAAAGATAATTTCAAATCTCATACTGTAGTTCTATTGGGTTGTCAAATTAGCAGGCTCAAATCTGTTTATGATCACCTATTAATGATTGCCCTGAAAGAGATGCAATTCAAGTAAGTTTACCTTTACTTATCACTGCCATAATACCTTATCAAAAGACCTAGTAACTAAAGAACTATAAAATCTGGAAGCAAAGCATATCATGATATGGCTTGTTATCTGCTGTGCTAAATATTCAACAGCAGGTCAAAGTGACTTTTCTTGCAAACTAGACAAAAGTAATCTGTATGAAAGCTGACCATACAAAAAATGGCAAAAGGTCAGAGAACAGTGCAACTGTCAAGAAAGAAGGACTAATGCAACAGGGTTTTCAAGGTTTTTTCTTGGAGCGATAAACAGGGTAATTTACGGTACTCATTCGTATTTGCATTCATTGTTGTCTTATACTTGCTGATGCTAAGACTGTGGTATATTAATATTTATTTTGTATCCTTGATATGCTCTCTTGGAGTTGTCCCTCTTCTTAAATTAAGAATTTTTTTAAAAAGGTGAGTAGATTATATGGGAATAAAAATTAGAAGTATGTGTAAATCTTGGGTGAAAGCTGTGTGAATCTTGTGTGAAAACATTTATAAATTGACCTTTAAGGCCTCATGTACACTACAGCTGGTAAATGGACGTTTAGGAGCATTTGGGTGTTTTTTTCACCAGCCCCTGAACTCTCCTCAATGTTATCTTATGGGTACATGTACACTCAGGTGTTTATAGTAGTTTAGAAGCAGTTGAAGTTAGAAGCATTTGTTTGAAAGCAGAAAATCGCGTTTAGGACTGTAGTTTAGTGGCATTTGAAATGGCGAATGCTTGTAACAGTGTGTAAACGCGTCTAAACACGGCAACTCATGTTTTTTAAGCGTTTTTGTTTATGGAATTTTCAATGGGAAACATTTCTGACCATTTACAATGTGGAAAAACACCCTTTTCATAACCTTTGCTGGGGGGGGAGGAGAGAGAATACTTGTTTTTCCTGCATTGTGGGCATTTGTGAGGGCCTACTGAGGTTACCTGTACAAAACGCTTCTAAACGCAAACGCTCATATTTCAAAATCAAATTTTTTGGAAAAAATACACTTTAATGAATTTTAATGCAAGAAGACACAATTCTTTTGTAAAATATAAAAGATGATGTCACGCCGAGTAAATAGATACCAAACATGTCACGCTTTAAAATTGTACCTAAAAATCTCCATAGGCGACGCTTTATACAATTTTACAGGTTTCCCTTTTACAGGTACAGAGGAGGTGTAGGGCTAAAAATCTTGCTCTCTCTCTCACTAATGATTGCAGCGATACCTCACATGTTTGGTTTGAATGCCGTTTACATATGCAAGCAGGACCTACGTATGCGTTCGCTTCTGTGTGCGAGCATGCAGGGACGGGGGCAATTTAATTTTTTTTTGTTGTTTATTTTATTTTTACACGTTCCCTTTAATTTTTTTTTACACTTTTATTCCTATTACAAGGAATATGTAAACATCCTTAGAAAAAGGGCATGACAGGTCCTCTTTACAGAGAGAGGGGTCTATAAGTCCCCACATCTCTCCTCTATGCTGGAAAGCCTGAGATATAAAAAAAAATTGATCTCAGGCTTTCCAGCAAAAAAATGGCATTGTTTACGTCTGCAAGAAACAGAAGTGACATCATGGTATCGCTTCCAGACCTCTGAAGGTCATAGAGACTATCTCGTACATGGCCAGCTCTATGGAAAACTGCCGCTGCTGACGGATTTATTCTCTGGCTTCCTGATCACATGGGAGAGACTGGAGAAGCACCAGAGGGCGACGGGAGGGGGGAACGTTCCCTCCCGCCACCTGTAAAAGCAATAAAAAAGTGGCTAAACAGCCGCTAAGATGGCTTTTACACTGTAGGGAATCGCAGGCTAAAAAAAAGATATCCGGATGATGCCCACAGCTGCAGGCATCATTCAGATATCTCCACTCAAAGTCCATGATGTCATATGATATGTACCTGGGGGAAGTGGTTAAAATGATCTTGGACTTTTTCATCCAGTTTTGGTCTGGCATTTCTTAGGTATTTCAATGATTTCAGATACTGTTGGGTGCCCATTGGGGGCTACTACTGTGTAGTAGCTGCCTCACCAGAGCTATTAAGCTTTTTTGAAGTTTTCCTTCATCTGACCATATATGCAAGTCTAATTGTTCCCAGTGCCTCTTTGAGTATGTTTTTCTGGAGGCTATTATCAATGACACCAAGCAATTCACGGTTTCGCTCAGCCCCTCTCATGGTTTCCACGTTCTATGATTGGCAGGGTGAGGATAATTTAGAAGTATGTAAACATAGTTTACTAGTTTCGTTTTGCTAAAGGCTCTGTTATTGGTGGCGAGTGTTCATTCCAGGCAGAGTGTTTGATGTAATGTGCCCACCTACTACTTAAAAACCTGACCACAGACTCAAATACAAAATGATGTAAAAAAAAGATAGGTGCACAAATCTATATATAGAATGTGTGGGTGTGTTATTTATACTTGTCTGCATGTATGGACACTTGCCATTCGGTTCCTTTACTGTGGCAATATATTTACAAATTAAATGTCATTACATGAATGTAGAATTCATTATCTGCACAGTCAAGCACACTTTTCTACTGAAATAGTGAAAATAAATTACTGCTTAAAAATATGTTGTTCTACAATATTAGCTTGCAACCTGGAAACTCAGCCTAACGTATACTTTCTGATAGCATTCAATTTCTCTTCTGTCCTTCTCACCTTCTCGCATTGTTGTGACTGCATGGAGATCTACCAACAAGTTGTAAAACTTCTGGGGGCAATAATGAGTGCTGATTCAATGGGGTTCATTTCCTAAAAACAAATATACTTTTAGTTTTGCAGGGGAAGTTGCACTTTAAATGGGAAATTTCGCTAGAGCTTAGTGACGTGATGAATTTCTTGCAAAGAATGTCCAATCATGTGCAAGGAAAACAGAATTTTTGCTCGCACATGGTTGGATGATGAAAGTCATCCGTTCGGACACGGAGCTATGGTTTGGCCCCGGCCCCGCTCTCTCCTTATTGGCTAACTGACTTTGATTGACAGCAAATGGCACCTACGCTGTGACTCAGCCAGTCAGAAGGGAAGAGTCCCGGGCGGCCGAGGCACTTGTGCACATCGCTGGACCGAGATGGGGCTCAGGTAAATATTAGGGGGGGCTGAGAGGGGCTGCTGCACACAGAAGGATTGTTATCTTAATGCATAGAATGTTTGTTGGTTTGTTGTGTTGGGATGCGCGTCACACCAATCGAGGGCTCATGGCATGTCCCAGGATTATTTGATCAAACCATATCCATTTCAGGCTAGGGTATGGGTCTGGGGATAAAAAGTTTTCCTTAGCAATTTTAATACAGGCTTTGTTATGTTGTGCAGGTGGCCACTAGGCAATAATGGGTGTTTAGTTTTTAATAGAACTTGGAAACTAATAATAAACTTTTCTATACATGTATTGTTTAATAGTGGGGCACCTAGTTTTTTTAGGCTAGGTGATTTATTGTTGTTTTTGTTGAGTCATTGAGAACCAATGGCACAAGCATCGGTACATCATACTGTATGAAGGCAGGGAGAGAGTCCTGTGTAAGCCATGTGTAAGCTCCAACTCAACTCTATTTAGCTTCCACATCTTTTTCTCCCCACTCTCATTGATTAAGTGTGTAGCAAGGGAGCGAAAGGCGAGTTACTTAAAACTGCTGCGGGGGCCCACTTTAATGTGCACCTATTGCTTTGCCCTGCATTAGCAAAACAGAGGTTCACTTTGATTGTGTGAAAGACAACAAGCTTGAATTAGCATTGAAAGTTGAAATTCAGCCAATGTGAACTTCCAACATACTTTACAATCTCCATTCATAATCCATGATTGATGTCTGTCCTGCACATTCCTGTCATTTTCACTCATACATTACTCACTACTTGTTTGTTTGGAAGTAACATTAACAGTAAACATTTTTTTTTATTGTTATGCATATTTACAGGATATTTACACAAAGTTTTATAAAGTTACATTTTAAATACACAAATCATTCATATTTTAACTATTTAGGAAATTAGTTACATGATCACATAAAACAATTTTATTCTATTAAAATGTTTCCTTTTCGATTTGTACCTTAGCCCTGAAAAAAGGGCAGGTTAAGAACAATACATTGGAGTTTTTGGACAGGCTTTTAACCACATACAGGAGCGGAGAGATTATTTTACAGTGTATTGCTAAGAAAAAGAAAAGAGCTTAAACTGGGAATGGGTTTGGCAGTGGAGTGATAGAAACAAGAACAAGAAGATCCATCACTGAAAATTATGAACAATCTGCTTTTTGTAGCTCAACTAAAACAGCCACATTCAATCAAACTGCACCGCCGGTTACTTTCTTGGCTTAGGGCATCGAAACCTGTAAAAGCTTTGACACTTCAAGCTGATGGACACTTTCCACTGATATATACTTTAACATCACATCTCTCCCAGGGGCAATGGTCACCAGGACAAATGAAGAGGGTGAGTTAGAGGAGGCCATAAAAACCTGGCAGGGATTTTAAACAGGAACTCTGGACTACAGAAAAAAGCTACCCCAGCAGTGGACCCCTCTTCACATTGCAAGGTTTAAATACTTGTTTTTAGAAACAGGTGCCTGGGGTCACCTCAGAAGTGCCCCTGACAAAAGGGAGAAAAGTTTGGACTATCTCTGTACCTCAAGGACATAAACAAGGATATTGTTATTATTTAAGGTACTTATATAGCGCCGTCAATTTACGCAGCGCTTTACATATACATTGTACATTCACATCGGTCCCTACCCTCAAGGAGCTTACAATCTAAGGTCCCTAACTCACATTCATATACTAGAGCCAATTTAGACAGTAGCCAATTAACCTACCAGCATGTCTTTGGAGTGTGGGAGGAGACCCACGCAGGCACAGGGAGAACATGCAAGCTCCAGGCAGGCAGTGTCATGGTTGGGATTCGAACCAGCGACCCTTTTTACTGCTAGGCGAGAGTGCTATCCACTACACCACTGTGCCGCCCATATGTATAATTTTATATAAAAATGATTTAATAATATATAGAATATAAAAACATAGTGGGGCAAAAAAAAGAAAAAGAGAAGGGGGGTAGAGGGAAGGGGGCAGAGTGTAAAAGCTTGAATAGTAAGAAATAAACATACAGAGTATCAGGAGAAAAAGAAATTTGTGGGGTCAGGTAAAGAGGAAAGCTAAAGATTGAGAATTAGAAATGAAACAGTAGAAAATAGTAAAGATGTGAAAAAGGAAAAATTATTTGAAAAGACTGGTATATTGGATAAATGACCTATTATGTCAGGATTGTTGTTTAATAGTCAGACAGTTGTTGACTAGGAATGAGCCAAACACCCCCCGGTTTGGTTCGCACCAGAACCTGCGAACGGACTGAAAGTTCGCGCAAACTTTAGAACCCCGTTAAAGTCTATGGGACTCGACCATTTGAAATCAAAAGTGCTAATATTAAAGGCTAATATGCAAGTTATTGTCCTAAAAAGGTTTGGGGACCCGGGTCCTGCCCCAGGGGACATGTATCAATGCAAAAAAAAGTTTTAAAAACGGACGTTTTTTCGGGATCAGTGATTTTAATGATGCTTAAAGTGTAAAAAAAAATGAAATATTCCTTTAAATATCGTACCTGGGGGATGTCTATAGTATGCCTGTAAAGTGGCGCGTGTTTCCCGTGCTTAGAACAGTCCCTGCACAAAATGACATTTGTAAAGGAATAAAAGTAATTTAAAACTGCTTGCGGCTTTAATGTAATGTCGGGTCCCGGCAATATGGATGAAAATCAGTGGGACAAATGGCATGGGTACCCCCCCTCCCCAGTCCATTACCAGGCCCTTTGGGTCTTGTATGGATATTAAGGGGAACCCCACACCCAAATTAAAAAAAAGGAAAGGCGTGGGGCCCCCAGGCCCTATATACTCTGAACAGCAGTATACAGGCGGTGCAAACAAGACAGGGACTGTAGGTTTGTTGTTAAGTAGAATCTGTTTGTAATTTTAAACTGGTACATTTTTAAAGTGTAGCTCCAGCCAAAAAATCTATTTTTAAGCTTTTTGGAAAACATAGGGAAGGGTTATCACCCCCGTAACATTTGTTTTGCTGTCTGTGCACCTCTTCAGAAGATTTCACCTCACTTTCTGTCCCAATGACAAATGTTTTTGGAAAATTTGGGGTTTTTAGTGAAACAAGGATTGGTGATAAAGCATTAGTGGAGAGGAGACACGTTTTTCCCATATTAACTCTTACAGGAGAGAATTTCCCTTCCTAGGGGTAGATTTCATCTCGCTTCCTGTTGTCTCCTTCCGTTTGCAAGTAGGAGTCGTTTGTAAGTTGGATGTTTGAAAGTAGGGGCCTGCCCTATATACTCTGCAGAAATTGGGGCCTTAGGTGTTGGTGTTGCCACAACACTGTAAGCCCTCACAGTTACTCTTGGTGGGCGCAGCAACAGGCCCTGCTGTGAAATATTAGATCACGAATTGTAATTACATGCCATTGTTAAACAGTGGTAGAAAAAATGGGCCTTTGGTGGTGGTGGTGGTGGTGCTGGTGCCACAACACTGTAAGTCTTCACAGTTACTTTTGGTGGGCGCTGGAACAGGCCTTGCTGTGAAATATTATATCAGGAATTGTAATTACATGCACCTTTTGAACAGGGGCAGAAAAATTGGGCCTTTGGTGGTGGTGGTGGTGTTGCCACAACACTGTAAGCCCTCATAGTTACTCTTGGTGGGTGCAGGAATGGGCCCTGCTGTGAAATATTAGATCAAGAATTGTAATTACATGTCCCTGTTGAACAGGGGCAGAAAAATTGGGCCTTAGGCACTGGTGCCACAACACTGCAACCCCTCACAGATGCTATAGTTGGAGCGCAGGAATGAGCCCTGCTGCAAAGTATTGCATCAAAAATTTTAATTATACGCCCGTTAAACGGGATGAAAAATTGGGCCTTGGGCACTGGTGCCACAACACTGCAACCCCTCACAGATACTCTAGTTGGAGCGCAGAAATGAGCCCTGCTGCAAAGTATTCCATCAAAAATGTAATTATACACCCCTGTTAAACAGGGGCTGAAAAATTGGGCCTTGGGCACTGGTGATGGTTCCACAACACTGCAACCCCTCAAAGATACTATAGTTGGAGTGCAGGAGCCCTGCTGCAAAGTATTGCATCAAAAATTGTAATTGGTGCCATTGTTGCAAACCACCATACCTGGCTTAAGCTGGAGTGGCGTTAACCACCTCTGAACCTGCCCCTGCAGAGCTGACAGAATCTCTGCTCCAGTGTGGCTCCTGTCCCCCAAGCACACCAGCTCAAGCACTGTATGACACCTTTTTGCCTGCATGCTTGCGTAGCCCCTTGAACGCCTACGGTGCACCGCTGGTTCCGAGGACAAATCAGCACAGAAAGGGGCCATGGAGAAAGAAGAAGAGGAGGGGCTGGAGGAGAGAGGTGTGGCAGAATCACCACTAGTAGAATTTTGGAGGCGTGGTGGTGGAACAACCTCCAACAATACTGCACCCTGTCATGCATCCTTCCCAGCTGCCAGAAGAGTCACCCAGTGCGCGGTGAAAGATAGGTAACGTTCCTGTCCATGCCTGCTGGACCATGAGTCAGCGGTAATATGCACCTTACCGCCGGCCGCCCTGTCCAGCGAGGCCAAGACATTGCCTTCCACATGCCGATAGAGAGCCGGGAATCGCCTTCCGTGAGAAAAAGTGGCGTTTGGGAACCTGCCACTGAGGAACCGCACATTCCACAAACTCACGGAAGGGGGCAGAGTCTAACAACTGAAAAGGCAGCAGTTGAAGTGCTAGCAATTTAGCCAAGCTAGCATTCAACCACTGGGCATGTGGATGGCTGGGAGAGCACTTCTTTCGGCGGTGCAGCAGCTGGGGCAAGGAAATTTGCCTGGTACAATCTGACGTTTGTGTACCGATAGCAGATTGCCCACAATTACTTGGCTGTGACACACCTAATTCTACACCTTCATTCCTCTCAGTGCAGGTTTCAGAGAGGACTGAAGGTATAGTGGGGTTGGAGATCCCAGCTGATGAGGAGCAAGGAGAGGTCAGCTTTGTTCTTTGGTGTGGGTCTTTTAGGTATGCTTGCCAATGAACTGCATGGCAGGTCGACATATGTCTGGTCAAGCATGTGGTTCCCAAGTGGGTGATGTTTTGGCCACGCGAGATACGCTTGAGACATATGCTGCAAATAGCAGTGGTACAATCTGATGCACTCGTCTCAAAAAAGGTCCACACCAAAGAACTTTTGGAATAACGCGCAGAGACAGCAGCGCCCTGCACATGCGGAGCTCTGCGGTGTGATGCAATTGGTGTGCTGCCCTTAAGCTGGCCCCTGGAGGGCATCCTGCCTCGTTGGAGATGTGCCTCCTCCTCCTCTCTCCTATCAGGCACCCACGTGGAGTCAGTGACTTCCTCATCATCCCCTTCCTCCTCATCACTGGAGCAAACCTGACAGTATGCTGCAGCTGGGGGAACAAGACTGCCAGATTGCTGTCCTTCTTGGGCACCCCCTCTCTCTGGGCTCACATTACTGCCTTCCTCTAGCTGGGTACCATCATCAGAGCCTTCAAAACGCTGGGCATATACCCAACACTGTGGTCAAACAGTTTGGGGGACTCCTCAGGAGGACATGGTGGGGCTAGGGAAGGAGTGACTGATGCCAATGAGCCAAGGGAAGAGGCCGCGTTGGCAGCTGCTTTGCCAGACAAAGTGCCCTGAGCCTGGGTGAGAGAGAATGAGGAGGCTAAGGAGTGTTTGGTCATCCACTCTACCAAGTCTTCGGCATGTTGCGGCTCAACACGGCCAGCTGCCGAAAAAAAAAGGACAAGCGTGTCCCACGGCCACGTGCTGATGAGGATGCACCGTGTCCATGACCAGCACTGTTGCCTCTAGACACAAAGCCTGCTTGCCCTCTTTTGTTGGCTTGTGACTGTCTGTCTCTACTTGTTGGCCTTCCAGACATACTAATGGCCTGCAGTGAGATGTAGCTCCACAAAGCTGGGATGTGTGTGTGTATATATATATATATATATATATATATATATATACTGATTATACTGCAGCTAGCAGAATCAACTGCCTGCCTGTAGTATTATTAGTATGAGAACACCAGCAATTGTCTTCAGGTAGGTTTAGGTGCACACTGTGCAGAGGACACAGTACACTAACTGTAAATACTGCAGCTGCCTGCCTGTGGTATTAGTAGGATCAGAACACCAGCAATTGTCTTCAGGTAGCTTTAGGTGCACACTGTGCAGAGGACACAGTACACTAACTGTAAATACTGCAGCTGCCTGCCTGTGGTATTAATAGGATCAGAAGAACACCAGCAATTGTCTTCAGGTAGCTTTAGGTGCACACTGTGCAGAGGACACAGTACACTAACTGTAAAGACTTAAGCTGCCTGCCTGTGGTATTAATAGGATCAGAAGAACACCAGCAATTGTCTTGAGGTAGCTTTAGGTGCACACTGTGAAGAGGACACAGTACACTAACTGTAAATACTGCAGCTGCCTGCCTGTGGTATTAATAGGATCAGAACAACAGCAATTGTCTTCAAGTAGCTTTAGGTGCACACTGTGCAGAGGACACAGTACACTAACTGTAAATACTGCAGCTGCCTGCCTGTGGTATTAATAGGATCAGAGCAACAGCAATTGTCTTCAGGTAGCTTTAGCTGCCTGCCTGTGATATTAATAGGATCAGAACAACAGCAATTGTCTTCAGGTAGCTATAGGTGCACACTGTGCAAAGGACACAGTACACTAACTGTAAATACTACAGCTGCCTGCCTGTGGTACTAATAGAATCAGAAGAACACCAGCAATTTTCTTCAGGTAGCTTTAGGTGCACACTGTGCAGAGGACACAGTACACTAACTGTAAATACTGCAGCTGCCTGCCTGTGGTACTAATAGGATCAGAAGAACACCAGCAATTTTCTTCAGGTAGCTTTAGGTGCACACTGTGCAGAGGACACAGTGCACTAACTGTAAATACTGCAGCTGCCTGCCTGTGGTACTAATAGGATCAGAAGAACACCAGCAATTTTCTTCAGGTAGCTTTAGGTGCACACTGTGCAGGGGACACAGTACACTAACTTTAAATACTGCAGCTGCCTGCCTTTGGTACTAATAGGATCAGAACACCAGCAATTTTCTTCAGGTAGCTTTAGGTGCACACTGTGCAAAGGACACAGTACACTAACTGTAAATACTGTAAAAACACCTGCCTGCCCGTCAGTAGGAAGAGAATAACAGGAACAGATCTAGCTAAACTATATACAGTGTATATATATATATATATATATATATATATATATATATATATATATATATATATATATATATACAACACCTAGGATGCATATAGACACAATACACTGTAAGTGCAGCTAACTGACTCACCTGCCTACTCTAACTTAAATCAAATGACACTGTCTGTCTGTCTATCTCTCTCCGCGGCTGCAACACACTACACAAGGCCACCACGCAGGCAGCCTTATATAGTGTGGGGTGTGTACTAAACCCCCTGAGCCATAATTGGCCAAAGCCATCCTGGCTTTGGCCAATTATGGCTCTCTGTACAGACGGTGCTGTGACTGGCCAAGCATGTAGGTCATAGTGCATGCTTGGCCAATCATCAGCCAGCAATGCACTGCGATGCCGCAGTGAATTATGGGCCGTGACGCGCCACTCGAATTTGGCGCAAACGGCCCATAACGTTCGCAATTTGATGAATGGTCGAACAGGCGATGTTCAAGTCGAACATGGGTTCGACTCGAACTCGAAGCTCATCCCTGTTGTTGACTGGTGATTATTTAAATGGGGGATCTATTCGTGTGGTATGTCTCAGCAAGGTCATAACCTCTGAAAGATATACATATATATTGATCAGTGGGGAGAAGAGATATATACTGGATTGTTACATGTTTATATAAAGTATATCGGTTAGTGCCGATAACTCTGCATCCGCTCATGGTGTCAAGCTCAGCATCCAGTGCACGGTTAGCAAAGTGTTGGATTGTGTATATAAATGATAATGAATATAGTGAGACTCACCGTTTGCTTTCCTGCATCCAAATAACCCCAGGGAGCGTCCGCCATGCTAGGGGCCATTCCCAGCGTCCCTATATGCCTTCAATCCAGCTGACGTTCATTAGCCGGCAGAGGCTTAAATGCTTGTTTAGTCCAGGGGGTAGGAAAAAGGTGATTTATTTACCTTATTTTTCACTCCTCAAGGCGTCCTCCTTTTTGTAAGATCGTTCTCACAAAGCCACTCCCTTTCACAGTCAGACAGGTCCCAGCTCTCCAACATCATCATGTACAATAAAATTCAGCTTTACTACTAGAAGTAGTAAAGCTGTACTACAGCTTTACTACTTCTCTGCCCTATCCAAAAATAAAGTTTTGGTTTTAGGATTAGGAAAGTGAGAGGGCATGGTGGTGCTCTACAACATAACACTGCATGTTCTTATCTGCTGTGATTTGCGAGTCCTCTCAGCACTCATATGTATCTAGTGTAGCATTCACCCCGAAAGGGCTGGTTGATTTATTTGGGCTTTCCAAGTTTTTCCACCAGTGATCTAGCCTACAGTTGTCCCAAAACTCTCATCAACTCACCAGTGGTGACTGTTGGAAGGCAACATGTTTTTTTTCATAAATACAAGAGGTGTTTGAAATATGAACTATGGGTATACCAGACCTTCGCATTCTTGGGGGCTGTCTGGAATGTAAAAAGTTGCACATCTAAGCTTTGTAGCCTATCAGATTATTCATCTGAAGAAGCAAGGCTGAGCAAAAGCTTGGCTCCTGACCGTCTGATGTGATAACGCTATGCAAGCAAGCTTCAAAGAGAGCCATGACTGGAAGGATGATTGATGAAGGTGGGTTACAGAGATCAAAGGCATTGAAGATTGACCCAGGATACATAGACATGATACATGGACAATGCTGCCCCTAGAGGCCAATACAGTAGGATGGACAGTAATATAATATATTGAGGAGGACTGCCCCGTAAATACGTTGATTTGTCAAAGGTCTAGATGGGCTGGCAATGGGGCTGGGTCTGAACAGTGTGTGATTGAAGTATAAAAAGGGCTGAACGAGACAGAGAGCTCTCTCTTTTACCATCATTTTGAGCCCAGCTGAGGAGACAATATCTAGAGGACAGCCTTGTGATAAGTATATTTGATGTTCTATTGTTATATGCTTTGTAATATCTTCCTTTAGTGTTTTCATGTTAACATTTTCCTATCTTCTTGGGAAATATATAAGACATTGATTTATTAAGCAGTGTGTTTGTTTTCATAGCTAACCTTATATTATTGTGCTATCAACCGTAACTATTAGAGTTTGATAGACTAGCTAACTATAGGACTAGACAAATTAATACATATATGGAATAAATAGAGGGAATCCGAAACCAGCATCGGATAATAATGTTTATTTTAGAATTTATTTCAATTGGCACCCCAGTTTTATTTCATTGGCACCCCAGAAGGCATGAGGAATTTATATCTGCAGAGAATCCAAACCCTAATGTATTTTTGTCTTGAGTCCCTATAAGCTGAGTCCTCAAATACACCCAGAACTGAAAACCTTCTCTACTGTGGACAAGATTTGCGCTGGTTCGTGAATTCTGAAACCCTGCGTGAGTGGTCCTGAAAGTTCTATGAAATATTTCTTCAGTGTGCGGACGCACAAAACCTGGTGAGATTTTTGGCTGGTATATGTGTATGTGTTGGCGTTTATTGTATTGCTAATGCAAATTGTCTTAGGCCTGTGTAGCTGGTCAAGTGTGCTGGCGAGTGAGGGGCTGATCACCCTTTGTTATCTGATGTAGCCTGCAGATTGACAGAATAAATCACACATCTTTGAGGAGAAAGTGGGAGAAATATAGTTTTTTTTTTTGTATTACTTTATTTTTTATTTTTATTTTTCCCTACATGAGAGTGAAATAGCTCTCTATTCTAATAGAAGTTCAATATGGCCTGCGTTCTGAGATAATAAGGCTAAAGTCAGGGGTATAGTAGAGCATTGATTAGTTTGCTCTGGCTTGTGACAAGTAAAAGTTAGCTTTTAAACAGCTTTTATTTGTGTGTTTTGTCTGGGTGCATTGTGTAAGCAACTGGTGTATAGACTGGTTGACCAATAGACTGACTTCCATTTCATCAATCCTCTTCTTGCTATTTTATTGGCACAAAGTCTAGGGAAGTGGTTCCCAACCTCAGTTCTCAATTACCGCCTCAATGTCAACGTCTTGATGACTGGGGCTGAGAACCACCAGTGTAGGGGACAAAGGGTTGTGGGTACAGGATACCCAAAAACTTATATTTTGCCTCTACCACAGGCTAATGTATGTTAGGTAGGCCAGATGGACAGCTAACTTTAAATATATTTAACTCCTCTCACAGGATAGTTGTGGACATTTAGGCCGAGAATGACAACTGACTATGCAGGATACCTTAAAGGATTGAGAAATTAGGTCTCTATGCAATGTCCATCCGGCAGCAGCTTCTCCAAAGCTCTCATGGACATCCTTCCCCCAAGCAGACTCTTCTGAAGATGTTCCTTCTGGGTAACCACCTCCCTATTTCTCCAGCTTCAGCTTCCTTTCTCAGACAAAGGACCTAAAAGGCTTAGAACTCTTTTCACATAGACTTCCTCTCCATTCAACAAGCCTGTAAGGTAAAAAGTGGATAGTTCTGTAAAAACACATCTTCTCCAGGCAAAGTCTGGAAGGTAAGGACCCTTCTAGAAGGTCACCCTGAGTATTTATCTTCTTCCCCAGCCTGCATCATTGTAATACACCTCTCAGTAATTGGTCAAGGTAGAGTAGGCATTCATAACCCTTTACATTGTATCTTCTCGTGCTAACTACTGGAAAACACTACCCAGAAACAAGCAGAGGGAACAATGTCCTGGGCTTAGGAAAAATGGAACAAACCCAGATAACAATAACAAACAAGCTCAGACTAGCTTAAGCCTAGCTGCAAACACTACATTTGGACTAGTGACATTCCAGCTTATGGTAGGGTCCCTACGCTAGCTATCTAGCTTAATACAGTCCTAGGCCACTGGGTGCCAGAGTGCATCCAGCATGTTTCATGGATGTTCCCTGCGTAGATAGACCCAGTGCTGACTCAGCACCCACATCTACCTACTCATCACTGCAAATGACCGTTGTCTTGAGTCAATTTTTGAATGCTTTCAAGTAAATACTATTTGCCTTTGGGCTAGCTTACTATTGTTGACTATAGGGGCTTCTAAGAGAACGTTTATGTTCTAAAGGCAAACCCAGCACAACTCTAGTCATTGGTTTTTAAAGTAACCTGTTATAAGCAATACAGGGGGATGGCACTGCTGAACTCCTACTGAAAATTCCTGCTGACTAGCTGTTGTGTTGACCTATTGGTGTCAGAACATTTGGAGTCAGTAACCTTAATCAATCATACAGTTCAACGTTAACCATGGCAGCCAGACAACTTGCATCTTCAGATGGATGTCAGCAATGCCAGTATTTATTTAAGTTATAACAGGTTTCCTTTAACAACAGGGATAAGGCCAAGTGTTAATATCATAGTATTCTATCTAATGTTAGCATATTGCTCTACTATGGTTTCTCTCTCCCGACATTTAACAATTATGCTGCCTGAAAGGGCAACATGACCGCAATGTTACTGTACAGCTGGGCACCAAGTTAAAGTTTCAGATGACATGGATTAGTGGTAATAAATATGGGTGAGCCTGAGGTAAACAGGCTGGGAATTTGTGCACTCTGCATGTAGAAAGTAAATATATACATGTACACAAAGAGGGAGGGAGCACAGGAAGAAGAACTATGTGCCGGTATGATAGGAAGGAATGTGAGGGATGGGGTACAGTGCAGCAAATGCGGGCAAACAAAATTCACAGTAGTGGAGAACAGTAGTAGGGGTAAAAATGTAAGATAAACCAATGTATAAAAGACAGAGAGCAGAGGATATTCTGTTGAGGGTCAACGCACCAACAGATTATCCCATTTTAAAGTGGCAGTCTGACCAAAACCGAAAAAAGATTAAACCTGCTCCCACACCCATTCTAAGCCCTATACTAACTACCCCATTAAGGAAAGATGTATATACTTACCTAATCTAAGGGTGCTCCAGTCCGGTCATGTAACCCCCCCAGCAGCCAGCTTCATGGAAAAGGAGAAAACGATGATAATGGCTGTAGAGCCTGGGCGGTGATGTCACACATAGGTGTACCATGAGCCTCTGTTGTTGACTGTCCATCCTCGCCCCTGAGGCCTGCGCTGGGAGTCAATCATGTGACCGGACCAGGGGTGGATCCAGAGTCTAGTCTCGGGAGGGGCACTGCCAGAAAATACTTTTTTTCGCGGGCAATTTATTTTACTTTTCATGGTTGTTAAGGTGTCAGGATGATTGAAGCGCATTATTTCTATTATTACATTGTAATATAAAATGAAATGGTTCAACTCACCATAATGCAGAATCAGTGTGTCACTTTCCACGTCGACCTGCCTTCAGATGCAGCTTGTCACTTGCCATGTCCCTGCCACAAGCTGCTGATTGTCACTTGCCTGCCACCAGATGCTGATTGTCACTTGCCACATCACCTGCCACACATTGGGGATTACACTTGCCACGTCACCTGCCACATGTTGCTGATTGTGACTTACCGTGTCACCTGCCACACATTGCGGATTACACTTGCCATGTCACCTGCCACACATTGCGGATTACACTTGCCACGTCACCTGCCACATGTTGCTGATTGTCACATCACCTGCCACACGTCGCTTATTGTCATTGGCCTGCTAAGGTGCAGATTGTCAGAGTGAAGGCAGGCAACAGAGAGATGATGTAATCTCTCTGCTGCCCATGGCTGTACAGTGAGGGCGGAACAGCAATGATGCAGGGCGGGCGGTGAGAGATGATGTCATCTCTCTGCTCCCCACCCGCCGGCTCACTGACTGGCCAGGCTCTCCGCTCACCTGCGGACCGGCCCTCCCTCTCACTCGATGTCTGCCCTGCACGCCCGCACACTCACCTGGCTACCCCGCCCTCACTCATCCGATGACCTGCCCAATCAGGCTCTCTCTCACCTGCCGACCCCCGCTGACTGACCCACCCATTTGTTAATCCGCATACTTGCCCTCCCGCCCGCTCACTCATCCACTGACTGGCCTGCCAATCACAAATTTCTCGGAGGGGGAAATTGCCCCGTTGCTCCCCCTGGATCCGCCCCTGGACCGGAGCGCCCTTTGATTAGGTAAGTGTAGACATCTGTCCTTTACAGAATAGTTAGCATAGGGCTTAGAATGGGGGTGGGAGTGGGTTTAAGCATAGTTAGCTTTTCACTGGGCTCAATTCCATTTTAGTCTCATCTGACCACCTTAAATGCACCTTGAAGATTCTGAGGCAACATGGAAAAAGGTGGTCAGATGAGACTAAAATTTAATTGTTTGGCCTCAACACCAAACGATATGTCTGGCGGAAATCCATTCAAATATCACCCTTCCTACAGTAAAGCATGGAGGTGGTAATATCCTGTTATGGGGGTGTTTCTCTGCAGCAGGGACTGGAGCACTTGTCAGGATAGAAGGAAAAATGGATGGGGCAAATACAATCAAATTCTTTAGGAAATTCTGCTTCCCCCTGCCAGAAAGTTGTCAATGGGAAGAAGGTTTACCTTCCAACATGACAATGGCCCAAAGCACACAGCAAAAATGACCACACAGTGGTCGAAGGAGAAAAAGGTGAATGTCCTTGCATGGCCTAGTCAGAGCCCAGACTTAAACTCCATTAAAAATCTGTGGAATGACTTGAAGACTGCAGTCCAAAAACAGTCACCATCAAATTTAAAGCGGTTATATACCCATTCTATTAAATTTCTGGCATAGTAATCCTTGAAAGCCAGTAAATTGTGTGCTCTGTGTGGATGGCTTCCTACCTTCTTCCTTTCCTTGTAATCCTTCGTTTTCTGAGCAATGACGTCACCAGCGCATGCGCTCTTAGTCCCATTTTTCCGGTAAGCTCTTTGTGCCGGAAAAATGGTGTTTACATGCCGGGCCTACGTCATTTCCTTAGATCGGCATCAGCGACCCTGCGATATACTTCCTCATTCAGAAGCTCCTATTCGCTGAACTCGGGTGTCATAGTAAAACAGGAAAAAAGACAAGGCTTGGCCTGTGTTCTACTGCGCACGCGCAGGATTATGGCCATGGAGAGCGAGTAAGGCCAAAAAAATAACTGCTATTTGGACGCGGAAGACAGCAGTTACAATGACGGCGGCTGCAAATTAGCAGGAGCTTTGCAAAAAATTTTATTTTATCAAGTAAGAAGCGTTCCATTTGCTTTCTCTATACAGCACATTTAACTACATGTAATTCCTTATTTGTATTTTGTGGTACAATTATCTGGGTTTACTACCGCTTTAACTGAACTTGAGCAGTTCTGCAAACAAGAGTGGGCACATATTGCAAAGTCTAGATGTGCAGAGATATGTTTAGTAGAAACATATCTATCCCAACAGACAAAGGCTGTAATTAAAGCAAAAGGTGGTTCAACAAAATACTGACATACGGGGGGGTGATCCTTTTTCCAACTCTGTTTTCAATTTTTAATTTTTTTTATAACATGTTGGTGTTATATCTATCACTTGGATGATATAAGTTTCACAAGTAAATACAGCTGGATAAAACAAAAATGTGTCTGTCTTCATTTCAGGCTGCAAAGCAACAAAATGTTATTATTTTAAAGAGGGTGATTCTTTTCTATACCCACTGTACGTTTAGCATGTTTATGTTTAGTTAACAAACACACAACTCACTTTCTGTCATAGGGTTGCAACGCTGCTTCTCTATAGTACGGCGAGTGAGCATTGCAACCCTAGGGCAGATGATATGCTACTGCCAAGATTACCCAGCTAAAACTAAGGGTAGATGTTCTGCAGTCCTAACACACTTTGGGGGTTATTTACGAAAGGCAAATCCAATTTGCACTCCAAGTGCACTGAAAGTGCACTTGGAAGTGCAGTCGCTGTGAATCTGAGGGGAAGCTCTGAAATGAGGGGAAGCTCTGCTGATTTTATCATCCAATCATGTGCAAGCAGTTTTTTATTTTGCTTGCATGTCCCCCTCTGATCTGCAGTGACTGCACTTCCAAGTGCACTTTCAAAGTGAACTTGCAGTGCACTTATAGTGCAAAGTGGATTTGCCTTTAGTAAATAACCCCCTATGTGTCACAGGGATACAACCCTGCTTCTCTATAGTATGGCGAGTGAGCATTGTCACCTTAGAATGTAAACCATGTTACTGGCAGGATCACCTGGTGAAAGTAAAGGCACCCCGATGCACATATACAGTGTGAATAAAAAGACCAGCATTACACCACAACACAAAGATGTGTGCAGATTTACCAAAATTATGTTGTGTGAGGAACTTTGCAAATATTGGGAAAGGGAATATGTGGCAACTTAAAAGTCCTTAGAAATTGTGGCTGCATTCGTTTTCTTTTTTGAAGCTTTTTTCCTCTCTTTTTTCATCTGGGGATACTGCCAGTAACACACTTCCTGTTCTAGGTTGACAATGCTCACTCACTGCCACTGTATCAATGGAGGAGAAGCATTGTTACCCTGATTTTTACTAAAGATATCTCCTTCCTTATTTCCATTAAACAGAGGCTTGTAGATTATAGAAGAGAGCTGAGAAGACTGACAGCAATGTTGGAGATTTTAGTACAGGAGGTTCCAAAGACACAAGATATCTGGCAAATATATTTCCATACTTGCAGAAAATGTACTTAGTCTATAAAAAAGAAAACATTAAAGTCTTGTTTTTATTTTGTTTAAAAATAACAAATATGTTATACTTACCTCCTCTGTGCAGTGGTTGTGGGCATAAGCATTATCTTAATGCTTATGCCCCGTACACACGGTCGGATTTTCCGATGGAAAATGTCCGATCGGAGCGTGTTGTCGGAAATTCCGACCGTGTGTGGGCTCCATCGGACATTTTCCATCTGATTTTCCGACACACAAAGTTGGAGAGCAGGAGATAAAATTTTCCGACAACAAAATCCGTTGTCGGAAATTCCGATCGTGTGCACACAAATCCGACGGAAAAAGTGCCACGCATGCTCAGAATAAATAAATAAAGAGATGAAAGCTATTGGCCACTGCCCTGTTTATAGTCCAGACGTACGTGTTTTACGTCACCGCGTTTAGAACGATCGGATTTTCTGACAACTTTGTGCGACCGTGTGTAGACAAAACAAGTTTGAGCCAACATCCGTCGGAAAAAATCCTAGGATTTTGTTGTCGGAATGTCCGAACAAAGTCCGACCATGTGTACGCCCTATAAGAATGCATTAAGATAAAAACACCTCCTGCCTTTACCCTACGTTCACAAATATATGCTTTTTTGTGCGTTTTAAGTTTTTCAGAAATGCACTACAGTCCATTTAACATGGTTTCCTATGGTACACGTTCACATCTATGCATTTTTCAGCTGGTGCGCTTTTGAAAGGGTCGGGGACTTTTTTCCTGCAGCAGACTGCGTTTCACATGTAATACATGTCAATAGAGTCACACCAGAAAAAAAGTGTTGCATTTTTGATGAATTTTTTAATGCGTTTTGCATTTTTTTTTCCTTTTAAAAACACTGCATATAGCTGGTTGCCAAGGAGTGGGCTGGGAAGCCGGCCACCGCCTCCTTAACAATCAATAAGTCACCAGCTGTCAGCTGGGTTTCCCGCTGACAGTTGAGTGTAAAAAAAAGTATTACTGGCTAAAAAATTCATGAAAAAAACAGCATGGGGCCTTCCCCTCCAAGTCCATACCAGGCTCTTTGGGTCTGGTATAGATTTTAAAGGGAACCCCATGCCAAAATTTTAAAAAATGGCTCTGCGGCCCCCCACCCCAAAGCACCTTGCCCCCATGTTGATGGGGACAAGGGCCTCTTCCCCACAACCCTGGCCTGTGGTTGTGGGGTACAGGCAGGGGGCTTATCAGAATCTGAAAGCCCCCTTTAACAAGGGGGCCCCCAGATCCCGCTCCCCCTATGTGAATGAGTATGGGGTACATAGTACCCCTACCCATTCACCAAGAAATTGTAAAAGTGAATAAAGACAGTACAACAGTTTTTGACAATTCCTTTATTAAAAAATAAAAAAACAATGTCCTCTTATGTAAATCCATCATCAATCGCGATGCTGCCGCCACTGCTGGACCGGGAAAACGAAAAAAAAACTAAAACCCAGCTGATAGCTGATGACTCATGCCCGGCCTGCTCCTTAGTAACCAGCTATATACAGTGTTTTTAAAGGGAAAAAAAACACAAAGCGCACAGGCAAAAGGCATGAAAAATGCATGCAAAACACATTAACAACGCAGGTTTAAAAATGCACCGCAAAACATGCCTGAAAATGCATCATCCCCAACCTCATAGATGTGAACCTAGACTTAGAACCTCTTTAACAGCTCTCCCAGCCACCAACTGGACACACCCCCCCAGGGATTAGCTGGACCTGCTCAATATTTAGGCTGTTTATTTATTTATTTATTTATTTTTTTCCTGCAGTGACCTTTATTAGGCAGCAAAGACTGAAATTTTGATTTTTTTTCTTTTCAAGTATTTTATTGGTAATTTCACATACAACTGTTACATTAAGCTCAATACATAGTACCATACGGATAGTTGACAGTGTATATAATAATAAGGTAAAAGAACATGAGCATAAAGAAAACTCAATAATATAGCAGCGGGTACATTCTTAATCAAGTAACATTCTGGATCAGTGTAACTAGATACATGAATAGCTAAAGGGAGCTACGTTCCCAATTTTACTACAGTAAAGTGTTGGCCATTCCCCAAAAACACTGGTGGGGAGGCCACCGAAACTATCACATGTAACAGAGTACATTACCAGTATTTAACTTTGGAGGGTAGATTAGTAGGCTGTTTATTTAAATTCTCCCTCGCTAAACTACAGGAACTTCTTCTAGAGGCAGGGGGAAGCAATCAAACTCACAGCCAGGGCAGCCCTGAGCAGACCAGAATAAACAATCACTAAAACTAGATTTACCTAGCAGCTGTGGCGTCGGGAGGGGGGAGCTGACCGGGGCTTTAGCTCGGAGTGGGCCACCAAAAAGCCCTGGGTCTGGTGTTGGTTATTGTTAACTATTAGCCCCGAGTCCCAAGGCCTGGGGTTGGCTGGGAACTCTGGACTACCCGGCGTGGCTGCAGTGTCATACGTAGTCCCGCCTCCTGGTCTGGCTCCTATGATAGCCATCACCCTGGTCCAATGCCGGGATGTGTGATGTCCATCATAGGAGCCAAGATGGTCCAGGATGCAGGACTTAATGTGACACTATTTACCTTTTATCATCGGATGTATATAGCAGTCCTGTGACTTCTATCAGTGTCCAGCCAAGCACTGGTAATACTTGTAGGAGGAGTTTTCTACCTGCCCTATGAGACTGTAAGACCCCTGACTTTCTGTCTGGACAGTGTTGATTGGCCCTGTGCTGATTACATGCATCCTCCCAAGAAAAAAAAACCTATCCAGCAATATACACCAAACTGAGCATGTGCAGCCTGACTCCATAGACTCTGTGTTATCAGGAAATTATTAGGACTCAGTGGAAGGAGGGGAGGATCAGAGAAGACAGGATTAAATAGCCTTTTTACACAATGCGGAGGATTACCCCTTATCTTCCACAGTGAGTATAACAAGCATGCTTTACTGCATATATAGACTGATTTTACTGTTGTGGGTTTAGTAAAACTTTAAGTTATTAGTCACTGGAATGAGCATTGTTACTTTCAGTCAGGGAAGAAGACTATAAGTCTTGTGTAAGCTCCAACATATTTCAGCACAGAGCTTACACAGGGCGTTCTCCCGGAGGCAAAGAACAGCAGGACAGCACAAAAGAAACACTGCTGATAAGGCAGTACTGCTGGCCCTCCTGTACCGGGCCTGGGTCCCATCAGTTCAAAAGGGGGGTCCAGGCACCTGCCGAGCAGGAAGGCAGGCTGTACTGCCTTGCTGAGGAAACCGATCCTCAGTTCAATATTTGTGCCCCCACCCCCCTGCTGTCCGGGCCCCCCTTCTCTGCAGCGCTGTCAGCTTCCATGCCCTCCTGCCAGCAGCTGCAGCAGGCACACAAGCCGATCAGATTCAGGATGAGCAGGGAGGCCCTGTCAGGTAGGCTGTATGGGGCCCCATGATTTCTTTTTTTTTTTTTTGAAAAGATTTTTTATTGCGCACATAGCAAAATAAACAGACATTACAGTGGTTGGGATTACAGTTTCCAACAAGACATAAGTAAAAAAACATGCCCATCAGAATATTGTCACAGATGTATGTGTCCATCTTTTTTTTTTATAGCTGTGCATTTTTTTCAAACAAAAAGAAACCAAAGAAGGGGGAGAAAGGCCCCCCCCCCCTCTAATTGACAAAACAAAAAAGGAAGGAGAACCTCCCATAACAGTGAAACAGAACACATTTCCCCCTGAGATTTCTGCACCCGGTGTCTCCAGCACTAGTCAAGAAAAATCTCATGCTCTAAACTCCGCAAGAGAGAAAGGAAACCCCACTCCCCCCTCCCCCCCCACCATTATTATTATTATTATTATTCAGGATTTATATAGCGCCAACAGTTTACGCAGCGCTTTACAATATAAAAGGGAGACAATACAGTTATAATACAATACAATACAATAGGATTAAGAGGGCCCTGCTCAGAAGAGCTTACAATCTAATAGGGTGGGGCAGGTGGTACAAAAGGTTGTAACTGTGGGGAATGAGCTGGTGGAAGTGGTAGGAGATTAGTTGGAGACGTGATAGGCTTTCCTGAAGAGATGAGTTTTCAGGGATTGCCTGAAGGTAGCAAGAGTAGGGGATAGCCGGATAGATGGAGGTAGCGAGTTCCAGAGGATGGGAGAGGCTCTGGAGAAATCCTGGAGACGAGCATGGGAGGAGGAGATGAGAGAGCTTGAAAGCAGGAGGTCTTGAGAAGAGCGGAGAGGTCGATTTGGGTGATATTTGGAGACAAGATTAGTGATGTAGCTTGGGGCAGAGTTGTGAATGGCTTTGTATGTTGTGGTTAGAATTTTGAATTTAATTCGCTGGGTGATTGGGAGCCAGTGTAGGGATTGAAGTAGAGGGTTGGCAGACACTGAGCGGTTGGTAAGGTGGATAAGTCTGGCAGCAGCGTTCATGATAGACTGAAGAGGGGATAGCCTATGGAGAGACAGGCCAATGAGAAGGGAGTTGCAATAGAATTGAGAATTGAGAACATAACAACACAACAGTCGTCCTTACTGTCCGCCATTCAATGACTCTCCCTCATCTAATGTGTTTTTCGAATCCACCCATCTAAACCAAACTTTCCTAAATTTTTTGGGAGCTCCCCTGGCCTCATATGTCATTTTGTACATCAGGACATCCGCATTAACTATTTTTATGCACATTCCCAATGTCAGCTGTTCTTCATAAATCCAGCGTCTGGCAATACGTTTCCGCACCCCAAAGTATAAGATCCTAAGAAATAGCTTAGTATGTGCATTCATCTCTTCCTGGTCAAAGATCCCCAGGAGACAACGTAAAGGTGAGCAAATGTTAGGTAAGGCAAACTTATCGCAGATAAACTCAGTTACCTGTGACCACAGTGGCCTCACCTTCCTGCACTCCCAGACCATATGTATGAAAGTGCCCTCTGTCTCCCTGCATTTGTGACAGAGAGCTGTTTCTTTTCTTTGCATGCTGTATAGTCTAACAGGAGTATAATATTGTTGATGTAGGAACCTAAACTGCATCATTTTATCTGTGGATGAGATAACAGTCACCACGTACGTATCCAGTACCTCCTGCCACTGCTCCTCCGACAACTCCGGGACAGCCTCCACCCATCGGTGCTTGGCTCTAGCTGTTATTATCTTTATTCCTGGTCCCACAGCCCCATAGTATCTAGAGATTCGCCCAGATGGTTCGGGGTCTATCAAGGCCTTCTCCAAATCCGTATTCTGGACCAAAATTATGTCCCCCCCAAACTGCACTCTCGCTGCATGTGTCAACTGCATATATCGATACGCCCATTTCCTGGGTACATTAAACTGGGCTCTCAATTGATCGAAGGTGGCCAGTCGATCATTCTGACAGATCTGATGTAGATATTTAATACCATATTTCGCCCAGGTCTTTTGCCCATCTGGTAATTTCAAAAACTCCCCCAGGGACCCATTGTACCATAACGGACTATTCGGGGATAGTGCCAATGGCGTATCTTTTCGCCATTTGGAGCATATGTGAAATACTTTCCCAGGAAGTGCCAGGACCGACCCCATCTTCTTCCCCGGAATTCCTTTTCTATACAGTATATTCTGGAGGGTTTCCTGAGAGGTAGCCAATGCCGCCTCAAACAAAGTAGTGGCATTGGGTTCCTGTGGGAACAGTCTCCAGTGCAAGAAAACTAATTGGGAGGCCATAAAATATGAACGCAGATCTGGAAGTGCCAACCCTCCCATTGTAACCGGTAGTTTTAGGATTGCCAGGGACACTCTAGGCGCCCTGGCTCCCCAGAGCAACCCCACTACAATTGAGTCAATATGTTTAAATATTCGTAACGGCACAAAAACAGGGGAGTTCGAGAGAATGTAAAGAAACTTGGGCAGGAAAATCATTTTAAATAGATTTATCCTGCCCAACAAACTAAGCGGCATGTTCCTCCATCTCTGTACCTTCTCTCGAAAGTTTCCCACAATGGGTGACAGATTATTCTCCAGATACCTAGAGATGGGAAGCTGAATCTCAACCCCCAAGTACCTGAAAGAGGTGGATAATGGGATAGGACAATCTGAGGGAACAACCACTTCCTTATCAATAGGGAATAGTGAGGATTTCTTCCAGTTTATATGGAAACCAGAGTAATCCCCGAAATCCTGTACCAAACTGAAAGGCTGTAGAAAGTGAGGGTCCTGGGTCCTGCAGGTATAGCAGCATATCATCTGCATACAGTGACACTCTTTCCTCAAATTCCCCAATCCTCAAGCCAGTCAAAGCCTTAGTAGATCTTAATTTAACTGCCAGAGGCTCAATAGCCAGGGCAAATAGGAGGGGTGACAGAGGACACCCCTGCCTAGTGCCTCGGAATATTGGAAAGGGGTCTGAGATAATGCCATTGATCCTCAGTCTAATCAAGGGATCTGTGTACAGGAGCCGTACCCATGAAATAAAAATAGGGCCAAAGCCAAATGACTCCAAGAGGTGAAACAGGTAGGGCCACTCCACGGAGTCAAAGGCCTTCTTTGTGTCTAAAGAAGCCACCATTCTAGTCCCAGAGTTGTCGTGAGTCGCCTGGAGGTTTAGGAAGAGTCTTCTAATATTCATTTGTGCGCAGCGGCCTTGTATAAATCCTGTTTGATCCGCATCCACTAGCTTTGTGATGACTGTTTGCAATCTACTTGCAAGAACCTTGGCCAGGATTTTTGTGTCAACATTCATCAACGAAATCGGATGGTAGGAGTCACATTCTTGGGGGTCCTTCCCCCCTTTGGGGATCAGGACCACCAAGGCCTCTCGCATTGACGGAGGTAATCTACCGTCCGACTTCGCCGCATCAAACACCTTTAGTAAACGAGGGGCTAAACCATATCTAAAAGTATAGTACCACTCAGACGGGAGACCATCTAAACCAGGGGATTTCCTTGGCGGGAAGGAGGCAATTGCCTTCTCCACCTCCTCCACCATAATATCAGTTTCCAGTGTATTTCTATCTTCCATGGTCAACTTAGGGAGATCAATGTCATTTATGTAAGTCAGCAAATCCGCTGTCCCCAGAGGAGTACAAGATTGGTATAATTCAGTATAGAATTGGACAAAGATTTTTAAAATGTCGGCCGAATCACATATATCCAGCCTGCAATTATCATAAATTGACTTAATATACACCGGCACATAATCCGGATGCGCCAAGTATGCCAGAAGCCTGCCATTCTTGTCGCCAAATTCAAATATACGCCTGCGTTGAGCCAGGCAAAGTTTTGTGGTACGTTCCGTAAGGAGCGTCTTGTACTCCCTGGTTCTCATGCGTGAAGTCAGCAACCTCTCACTAGTGGGGTCCCTGATATATTCCGCCTCTGCAGAAGTCACCTCAGTTTCCTTACTCTGTATGGTGGAGGCTAATTGCTTCTTAAACCCGTGGACCTCCGCTATAAACACTCCTCTCAGTGTGGCCTTAAAAGCCTCCCACTGAAGAGGAGGGGTTCCAAAACTACCATTTTCTACCCAGAACTGTTTTATGGCCTCCGAGCACTTAATTATTATATACTCCTCCTGAAGCCAACTCGCCTCCATCCTCTAGAGGCGTATACCCGATTTTGGTCCTACATTAAGTTCCAATAGCATCGGAGAGTGGTCAGATATTGCTCTGGGTAGATAGGAGACCTTGTTAACCATACTGATCCCCTCCCCCTCTGACAGGATAGTGTCTATTCTGGAAAGAGTCTTGTGCGATTCCGAATAGCAGGAGTACTCCTTCACCTCAGGATTGTGAAACCGCCAGACATCTTTCAACCCATGAGTAGACATCCACCCTGCAAGGGGGGTTGGTGCATCAGCTTTACCCCCCAACCTATCCAAAGTTGGTACAGCCACAGAATTAAAATCCCCCAAAAGAAATATTTTTCCTTCAGCCACCTCATAAGTGGCCTGCATCATGTCATCTAGATGAGTTACCGAAAAGGGAGGGGGAACATAAACATTTACAATTGTTAGTACTGTATTCATCACCTTTAGCACCAGAATAACATATCTCCCCTTAATATCAGTGCGAACAGCTTGTATAGTTATGGGGAGAGCTTTAGTTACTAAAGTGGACACCCCCCTCGCATATGAGGAGTAACTGGCATGATAAGCTCCAGCTATATGAGCCCTCTTAAGAGAAAGAAGCCTGGAGCCCTGGAGATGTGTTTCCTGGAATAGTATTATATAGGGTTTGTACTTTTTAATATAGTCAAATACTAACGATCGTTTAAATTTTGCATTTAGACCTCTGACATTCCAGGCCAAAATGTTAAGCTTTACCTCCATCATGTAAGTGAGATAGAAAAAAAATTGGGGGTCATTCCCCTTCTATAATAGAGGACACGGCGAGGACAGCAGGGCTCCAAACCTCCCCTCCCACAGATACAGAACACAGTATGTATGACTAAATGCACCGAATGCAGATCATCCCAGACAGATATAAACATCATTTCCTCAACAAACCAGCAACCTCCCCTCCCCCCCCCTCCCCCCTCCCTGCACCCAGCCCCAACTTGCTAGGCACTTTTTTCCCATAACCTGAGTCAAAAAAATAGGCAGCAGAGATGCGACTTAAAACTGTCGCATAAAACCAGTTCCTTTGCCGGAGCTCTTGAGCAAAAAAAAAACCACAGTTCCCCGTACAAAAAATTTTTTTCCCTATTATCCAGATAAAAAACAAACTCTGTCTGTGTCTATTATGTCTTCCTTTAGAGCAGTTCACAGACTCATCATCAAGCCAGAGGCACAAGGCAGTATCAGGTAGTTCAATAGCAAAAGTTCCCCAGTGGGAGCCTCTGCATATCAAGGGCTGCCTGAGAAGAGAGCTGTTAGAATAGTTATTCAGACAAATGAACTTTAAACAGCCACAGGGCTTACCCAAAAGGCTCAAACGCATCGAATGAAAAAATAAAAGTAAGAAGACCGGAAAAAAAAAAAAAAAATTTCCCCTTTTCTTTTATTCAGTCACCTCAGCAGTAAGGTAGTCCAGAAAAGTAGAGAGAAGTGTCATCCTTAACACATCTTGCCTGTCTCCCCCTGTTCTCTCTGGTGGGGGGGATCACGGTGAGCGAGAGGCGGATTTACCCCTGCGATTTCCACGTGAATCTAGCCACTCTGAAGCTTCAACGGGGTTTGTAAAAAAATATGTTTTTCCATTTTCTACTACGCGCAGTTTAGCAGGATACAGCATACTGTAGATCAGGTTGAGGTCTCTCAATCTTTTCTTTACAGGCTGAAAAGAGGCCCTTTGCTTCTGTGTGGCCGCAGAGAAGTCAGGATAGATCGATATTCGATAGCCATCAAACGATAGTTCAGGGCCAGTCCTGGCCGCACGCAGTATATTCTCACGGTCATGAAAGTGCAGTACCTTCGCTATCATGGACCTGGGAGGGGCTCCCTTCGGCGGTGCCCGGCCTGGAACACGGTGTGCCCTTTCAATGGCGAATAGCTTCGTAAAAGTGCCAGGTTCCATGTGATCAGCCAGCCAGTGCTCTAGAAATTCTTCTACTCGCCTCCCCTCCGCACCTTCAGGGAACCCCACCAATCTAATGTTGTTCCTTCTCATGCGGTCTTCCATGTCGGCCATCTTTAAAGTGTGCTCAGTCAGGGTCTTTTTTGTCACCTGCGCAGCTGTATCTAACGGCCTGACAACATCTTCTAGAGAAGCAATGCGACGGTCTGAGATTTGCGCTTTTTCCCTTAGTTTTTGCATGTCATGCTTTAGAAAAGAAAACTCCATCTTGAGGCCTTCAAAATGATCAATCAGTTTAGTTTGGCAGCCCTGTATTGCATCCATAATCTGAGCCAGGGACGGTTCCTCCTCCCTCTCTCCTTCCACTGTTGGTCTGCTCCTGACATCCTGCAGCCTGTCTAAGGATCTCCCCCTTCTCAGTGTTCCACCTCTTTGGGGTTTAGGACTCACCCTGACCAGTGTGGAAGGCGGCTGGTGTGGGCTCTCCTCAGTCCTCTGCAGCGGCGGCCATTCCTCCTCCTCCTGTGAGCCGGCGCAATTTTGGGATCACCAGGCATATCGCGCCAGTCTTTCTCCTGCCGTTTTGGGCCAGGGGGGGCCGTATTTTACCATCCCCGAGGGTTCCCGAGGGGTCCCTGCACACATCCCCTTCGATTCTGCACAAAAACGGGGTGCCTCTGCTCCAGGATCAGTACAGGATCGTATGTCTGTGAACGGAGCTCAGAGCTTTCCCTCCTCACATGCCGCGCGCTGGCTCCGCCCCCGGGCCCCATGATTTCTAACAGCAACCCTGGGTGGGGGAGTTGAGCTATCAAGAGAATGTTGTATAAAAATAAGTTGCACTCATATTTATTGTGAGTGATCACAAAAAATGAATAAATAAATGAAATGAAGTGCAAGTGAAATACAAATAAGTCTATATGTAAAAAAACTCTGCATAAAGAGAAATTAAAAAAATTGAGTCCACACAAAGAAAGATTCCACAGTGTGAAACGGGGCGATTCCAATGGGGTGATGTACTCCAAGTCACTTCCACCGTCACCAAGGAGATGGGGGTATCTTGAATAAAAAGAACCCACTCAGTATGTGGGGACTCGTACCGGAACTGGTGAACCCCCTAAAGAGCAAGGTCATATACACCAGCAGACTTAGCCCCCTGCAGGGTCTATAGGTCCTCCTTGTCCCTGGAGCTCTCCGGCAGTGGCTGGAAGTCCTCTACAGCAGGGGTCCCCAACCACCGGGCCATGGCCCACTACCGGGCCGTGGCCTCTCTGCAGCCAGGCCACAGGACAGGTGCGGCATGAGAGCCAGGCATGTGGCATGTTGGAGCCAGGCGGGCGGGCGGCATGTCAGAGCCAGGCGGGCGGCATGAGCCAGGCGGGTGGGATATCGGAGCTAGGCGGGCGGGCGGCATGTCGGAGCCAGGCGGGCGGGCGGCATGAAAGAGCCGGTGTTCTGTCAAAATAGCGGGGTGGGTGAGAGAAGCGTGTGGGTGGATGAGACAAGCGGGCGGTGAGAGATGACATCATCTCTCTCTGCCCGCCCCACATCACCGCTCATCCGCCCTTACAGCCCAGCCTCTTCAATGTCGGAGGTGCAGCGAGGAGCAGAGATGACATCATCTCACTCTCCTTCCCTCACTCAGAACTGGCCTCTGTATTAAATGGACCAGTGCTGCCACCAATGCAGTGGCAATACACATATGGTGGCACTGGCAGGTGACAATCCACATTTGGTGGCACTAGAAGTCGACGTGGCAAGTGACAATCCACATCTGGTGGCAGGTGACGTGGCAAGTTACAATCCACATCTGGTGGCAGGCGACGTGGCAAGTGACAATCCACATCTGGTGGCAGGTGACATGGCAAGTGACAAGCTGCACCTGGTGGCAGGCGACACGCCCAGGGCTCCCACTGATTCTGCCTTATGGTGAGTTGAACTATTTCATAGTATATTACAGTGTAACAATATAAATAATGCGCTTCAATCATCCTGACACCATAAAAACCACCAGCCATTACCCCAACAAATTGCCCGCGAAAAATCGCTCCCCCCCCAGGCCTTGGCACAATCTTCTTCCACACAGCTGGTCCCTGATGCCAAAAAGTTTGGGGACCGCTACTCTACAGTATTCAACTTGAAAATAAGAAGTCACGTCTAAAGGGAGCACTGTGACATAAGCCCAGCGGATGTCATCAGGCCCGGAAGTACGGGTGTCTTTTTACAATTTTTTGCCAGCTGTTGGATACTGTAGAGGACTTCCAGCCACTGCTGGAGAGCACCAGGGACAAAGAGGACCTATAGACCCTGCAGAGGGCTAAGTCTGCTGGCGTATATGACCTTGCTCTTTAAGGGGTCCACCAGTTCCGGTAAGAGTCCCCACATACTAAGTGGGTTCTTTTTATTCAAGATACCCCCATCTCCTTGGTGACGGTGGAAGTGACTAGGAGAGTACATCACCCCATTGGAATCACCCTCTTTCACACTGTGGAATCTTTTTTGTGTGGACTCAATTTTTTTCATTTCTCTTTATGCAGAGTTTTTTTTACATATAGACTTACTTGTATTTCACTTGCACTTCATTTCATTTATTCATTTTTTGTGATCACTCACGTTATATATGAGCGCAACTTATTTATATACAATTTTGTGCACTATGGAGATATCTGATCGTTTTTGTTGCTGCTGTATATGTTTATTGTACGCTCTCGCGCGGTATAACCCTATATTTATTTATCAAGAGAATGTCACTTCATAAATTTACTTTATGATCTACTTTTTCTCATAGGTTTTTCTTCTATTATATAAGTAGAAGGGGACACTGAATATGAAGCTTTAAGGGGCATATAAGCAGCTGGGGAATAAAGTCAGGCCCTGTGAATGTTCCAGCAGTGTATGAATACAAGCAAGTGTTACAGATACATGCTGCTTTCTCCTGGCGCCTTTCCAGCTTCCAGCAATGTCAACGGGTTCATGCAAACTTCTGTCACATTCCAAAGTCTGACGCTCCCACTCTCACGCAGGCAGTAAAACAAAAACAGAATGCTACTTACTAATTATATAACATGAGCATAAACTTGCTTTATTATTTTCTTAGCATTCTTCATTAAAACTTCCCTCCAGGAAATATTTTTTGTTGTAGTTATTGTAAATAGGTTCTCACTGCCTTCAGCTTTAATTGCACACTCTGCCTAATCTCTTAAAGGGTCAGTTATTAGTAAGATGCAAAGTAAATCAATATATTATGTATACATGTTTTCCATACATTTACTAGCATTTCATCTTTAAAAGAGAAGTAAAGGATTTTTTTTTATTTCAGTTTTATACTTACCTAGGTGGATGCAGCATCTGTCCCCCTGGCGCCTCTACACTGAGAACCGAGCGATCGAATACCGCCAATGGCTCAGTTGTCACAGCTCCCTGAGCAGAGAGTTGTAGACTGTCAGTCACAGCTTTCCTCTCTGCTTCCTCCTTGCTTACTGGAGCGATGAGCTGTGGAGGGGCAAGGAGCGGCCGTCTCAGGCTGAGAGCCTGAGACGGGTGTCAGTCCAGGCACCTGGCAGATCCCGACTTCCATTGTCTGGATGACGCAGTGCCTGGACTGAAATCCATGACGCTCCGCAGAGAGCCGACTTCAGTCCGCTTTCTGCTAAAAACGGGTCACAGGAGTGCAAAATGAATTACACTCCTCTGATTTATAGAAGTATAGCCAAACGAGCTTTGGCTATACTTCTCCTTTAATGGCTGGTTTAGACCAGATGCAGTTCAGTGTTGTTTTAATCTACATCCCAAACACATGTACAGCATTTTTCCATGTATTCCAATGGACCTATTTCACACCAGTGCAGTTTGTTCCAGTGCAGTCAACAAAAGTAGCACAAGCTGCATTTTTCCTCATGAAGCTGCAATGTGGCATCACAAATGCACTGGAACGTACATGTCCTGAATTGAGATGAAGAAAAAAGGGGAAAACGCATCAAAAACACACTGAAACGCATCAAAAAAGCGCATGCAGAAACACATCCGGAATTCAGAAATTGCAGAGTAAATCGACCATAAGGCGATAATACCTTTTATTATACCTAAACTAGGGATGCACCGATACCATTTTTTTAACACCGAGTACGAGTACCGATACTTTTTTGCAGGTACTCACCGATACCAATTACCGATACCTATCGAATAAGATAATATGTGGCGCTATTCTACCCTCCTGTACCACACTGCAGAGAGCAAATACACTCCTATTGTATCAATCACCTTCCAACCATTCAAAAATAAAGGGGATCTGCGAAGAACTCCAATTTCTATCTGAATGATAATGCCAAAAAAGTCCTTAATAATAAATACACTGTGTAATGATCTTAAATAAATCTTACGTGCCAACTAACATCAATAAAGTGACTGTGTGCAAAATAGTAATTCCTAATGGATTAACCAAATCAAATGAATGACATATATATCAAAAAAATAAATAATAAAATATACAGTGACATCAATACGTGGCTGCAAGTATAAGTATGAATAAGTGTGCAGAATATACAGATGCTACGTGTTGTATTATTTGAAAAATGAACTTATCTCCTCAAAATATATCAATGCAAATAACCCAAATGTGCAAAAAAATGTCATAAAAAGTAGAATTGCAACTAAAAATGCGGAAAAGCTTCCCGCAGCAACACATAAATAATATTAAGCAAAAAGTGACATAAGTGCAACAACGTTGTAATAATGATAATAAAGTCCAAAAAGTGACAATAGTGCAATATAGTCCACAACGATGCTATTGTCATGCAAAATGTGATTTCTGGTGTTCACACACAAAAGTCTATTTAAGAGGTGCAAATGACAGTGACTTGTGCTGTTCTTCTAGTTTACTTCTGGTGCACACACCAATTGTTCCCCCCAGCCTCCACCTCCAGTAGCGGCCCCCAAATGGAATTCACGGGGTGCACTCAGCCTCAGAGTCAGTAAAATTTTCTCGGGGGGGGGGGGGGGGGCAATTTCCCTGTTGCCTCCCCTCCCCCTTGGATCTGCCCCTGGACGTCACTTCTGGTATCGGAGCATTTTCGCGAGTACCGATACTCGCGAAAATGGCTAGTATCGGCGCCGATACCGATACCAGTATCGGTATTGGTGCATCCCTAATCTAAACCTGAGCTGTGCTATTCTTACACAACATATTTCAACCTTACTATTTTTCTAATCATTGTTGTAATAAATTATCAAACAACTGATAAAAAATATGTACAGGCTTTTTTGCGTTTTTGAGCATTTCAGGACTGAACTTTTTTTTGTTTTTTATTCACACTGTTCTGACACGGAAGTCAACCAACTTCTGATCGGACTTTGCCCTGTGACTTCATGTCCGACTTCCATGCTACAAATATACGGGATCCGACTTTGATCTGACCATACCAGGCCCTTCAGTCTGGTATGAATCTTGAGCACGTGACGTCATAAGGGGCAGGGTCTCATGGCAATGTCACCGAAAGGCCACGCCACATGGCTATGTAAGAATTGGCAAACATTGGAGCCAGTGTCGAAGGAGGACCGGGTCAGCGGCAGAGAAGACAGCTGCGGCAGACAAGGCAGCAGCGGCGAAGACCGGAGGAAGAACACATCACTGGAGGAAGAAGACAGCAGTGGAGTGAGAAGACCGGAGGAAGAAAATATCACCGGAATGAGAAGACAGCAGCGGAGGGAGAAGACCGAAGGGAGAACACATCATCGGAGGGAGAAGACAGCAGCGAAAGGGAAAAAACCAGAGGAAGAGCTAGGACGGGGGACATTATTAATTTTTAATAAAGGACTTGTCAAAAACTGTCTCTTTTTATTTACAATACAATTTTTTGGGGGGTGAATGGGTAGGGGTACAATGTACTCCATACTCATTCACATGGGGGGGGCGGGATCTCGGGGCTCCCTTGTTAAAGGGGACTTCCAGATTTTGATAAGCCCCCTGCCCACAGACCCCCAAAACCACCGCCCACGGTTGTTGGGAATCGGCCCATCAACATAGAGACAAGGTGCTTTGAAGTGGGGGGCGCCGAGCCCCCCTGCCCCAAAGCACCCACACCCCCATGTTGAGGACATGTGGCCTGGTATGGTCTGGGGGGGGGGGCACTTGCTCATCGTCCCATTTCCTGACCTGCCAGGCTGCATGCTCGGATAAAGGTCTGGTATGGATTTTGGGGGGACACCATACCCTTTTTTTATTTTTTAGGCATGGGGTTTTCCCTCAAAATCCATACCAGACCAAAGGGTTTGGGTCTTGGGGGCGAACCCCATGCCGTTAAAAAAAAAAATCTGGGGACCACCTACCTCTCCAGCTTGGGAATCTGCAGCAACGGTCAATGGATCCGGGGATGTACACGCAGGTTTATAGCTTGTGCCCCCCTCAGCTTATCAGTGGACAGATGAGCCCGCCCCTGTTCCTCCAGATCCCCTGGACTCATTCCGGACCCTCGATCCAGGCAACATGGGCAGCCTCAGGGATCCCCCCCCTCCTCTTCCTGGACAAATCATGGTAGACCTGCCTCCTACATATACCTCACACATCACCAGTCTCCCCTCAGAGGTCCATCTCTCCACGCTGGAGATGCTGAAGGGAGACATACACATACACAGGGAATCAGGTAAAACTTTCCTCTCTTTATCATGTATTTGACTGAAGCTCTGATGTACTATACGCCATTCTAAAGGAAGGCACCATTTTCTCTGCTTTACCTATTCAGTTGTGCGTTTTCCCTTTCTTTGGGATTTTCCCATTGGACGCTATTAAAGCCCATGTACACATTACCCCGCTGGGTCTGCCTTTGAATACCATGATGATGGCATTGGTAATTTGCGCCTAAACTATGCAACTGCATATGCATCCCTGTTCTGTAATTTAGGTAAGAACTTATACCTAGCCACTAAACACATCATACCAAACCTCCCCATCCCCTCTTTCCCAGATACTGCTTTATCATATCAGTACTCTTATTAGCATATGTTAAAACATTTACAGTACTACTATCTACACAGGAGTCCGCCCTGGTCTCTCTCTGGCAAGACCCGGTAGGGGCTCCCCAGGATCATTGTTCCTCCTCAATACGCTACCTGCACAGTCTGAAGGTAAACTATAAATGAATGTATCTATTAAAAATAGTTTTAATATCTAGACATACAACTAGATTACCCTCCTTCCCCTTCTCTTTTTTAGACCAACCTTGCATTTGTGAGACACCGCTGCACATGAAACAGTATGATATGTAACTGCACTTTTTTGTCAAAGTTCTATGTTGATGTATTTGGATTTTACTAATGGGCAATCATAAATGCCTTACAATGACATAGTGCTCTTGCAGAAGTTTATTCACATGTTGTATATGTAATATCAATGTTTACCCAACATTACTTCATAATGTTGCTAATTTTGTTTTTTTAAGACACTTTCAATACTTACATGTTTTTTGTGCTGCTTTAAAGGCCCTGACGAAGCGGAGTTTCCAGCGAAACGCGTAGGCAATATCCTCGACATCTTACACAAGGACTTGCACACCCTGGATCAAAGAAACAGTAAACTGTATTATGTTTTAAAGTCCCCATTCACGGATGGCAAATAAAGCTTTCCTATATTATTTTAAAATTGTGTTATAAATTATTATCTACAAACCCACCGAGGCACATTCAAAGTCCCACTTCACTCTATTTCGAATTTTTTATTTTGTATTTTTTAGGGAGGGTGCCTCCGTGGAGTCATAATTGTTCCACGTCTACTCCCACTCTTACATAATAGTTTCCTCTCAGGTGCTCTGACTGTAGACTATTGGGCCAAAACATGCAATTCTGACTCATGCACTTTTTCACTTTTTCTCCACTAAAAAAAATGGAAATCTTAGTTTCTAGCATTTAAGTACTTCTGGTGAAGTCGCACTTTAATTCACCCAGGCGTGAATGGCGCCTAAAGCTCACAGTTATTAACAAAGACTCTATGGAGGGATTTACTAAAACTGGAGCAAACAAATACTGGTGCAACTCTGCCTAGAGACCAATCAGCTTCCAGGTTTTATTGCCAAAGCTTAATTGAACAAGCCAAAGTTAGAAGCCTATTGGTTACTGTGCACAGCTGCACCAGATTCTGAATGCTCCAGTTTTAGTAAATCTTCCCTCATGGCCCCTGTCACATGGGCGTGTTCTGCCTATCCATTTTTCATCCATCAGTTGATGGATGAAAAAAACGGACAGCAATACGCGCCTATAGGGAAATGGATATAAACGGATGATCATCCCTTTTTATCCTTTGGATGAGGTATTTGTGCTTCAGTTCCTGGGCCTGCTGCATTTATGATGATAGACTTCCATTCCCTGTTGGATTCTTCGATTTATTTTATATTATGAAATATGAATCAGGAGGAGCTAGAACGAAGTGTACAGGACTGGTGCAGAGACTGGGGTTATAACAAGGAGATCTTGTTTGAGTAAACAGGTCATAGCTCAGTTCAACAGGCTCTAATTTCAAATATAATTTGACTTTTGGGTGGAATAATCCTTTAAGATGCCTGGAGATAGAAGATTGTTGTCTAATCTGGCTAGTTATGGTCACAGCAGGTAATTGTATGTTTTTATATACCCCAAACTCCTCCTAGCATTTCCTGGTCTTTCTTACATGAAAAAATTGATTGGTTTTCCATGCCAATCACCTTGTTTTTTCTTGACTTATGCCGTGTACACACGATCGCACATTCCGATAAAAAATCCATGTTTTTTTTTTCAGACGGATGTTGGCTCAAACTTGTCTTGCATACACACGGTCACACAAATCTTGTTGGAAATTCTGATCGCTAAGAACACGGTGACGTACAACACGTACGACGAGCCAAGAAAAATAAAACTCAATAGCCAGTGCGGCTCTTCTGCTTGATTCCGAGCATGCGTCGGAATTGTGTACACACGATCAGAATTTCCGACAACAGATTCTGTTGTCGGAATATTTGAGATCCAGATCTCAAATTTTGTATTGGAAATTCCAATGGAAAATGTCTGATGGAGCTTACACACGGTCGGAATTTTCGTCAACAAGCTCCCATCGAAAATTTTCCATCTGAAAATCCGACCGTGTGTACGAGGCATTAGACTGAGCTCAGACTGGAGCACGGAGCGGCCACAGCAGGAGTATGGTGAACCTCCATTCACCATTTCATGTTCGATTTCAGCCATTTTTGTCTGAATTTGGACCTGAAATGGACAAAAGACGCACAGGACTCCTGTGCAATTCGCACGGAAGCTGCTTCAGAGATGTGTGAACCGGCTCCATTGAGAGCCGGTCACAATCTCCTGCTATGCGAATTGGATGCAGGGAAACCCACATCCCCTGCATCCAATTCGCAATAGTATGAACCTAGCCTTAAGCTGGTGACAGTGAACTCTGCTGAAGCACCTTCCTCCCTCCTCCAGAAGTTGTTTTACCTTGGACATAGAGAACTGATACGTAGCCATGGACTTTTTGAGGGTCATATAGAGAAAAGCAAAAACACTGATATAAAAGCAGACATTTTTACTGTTTAACAACATTAAAATCAAGAATAAGACTCTACAAAATTCATTAAAGATATGTTTGTCATATGACTCCATCTCTGAATCTGGACAGGCTCTCTCCTGCCTCCTGGTGGTCCCCTGGCTTGGCCCAGTGGATAACCACGTTTACCCTTGTGAACGTCTGGCGACACTTTCACCCTGCACTTCAGGAGTTTATGTATCACTCTGCAACCTTTCGGACATTCTCACGCATTGACTTGGTTTTTGCTTCTCAGACCTTGTTGTGGAGACTATCGGAGGTCACTATTCTGCCTAGGGGTGTCTCTCATCGCGTCCCGGTAAGGGTCACCTTTGAGCTGGGCCCGCCGGGGGAGTGGTTGTGGAAACTGTCCAGATACTGGATAGAAGATCCTGTTATACAGGAGGGAGTACAGGAGGAGATTTGCCAGTACTGGTTATCAAATGCAGAAACTACTACCCCCACGGTCTTGTGGGATGCCTTTAAGGCTTGGACTTGGGTTGTCTACATCTCCCGTATTGCAGCTGCTCATAAGGTATCAGCGCAATCCCTAGATGAGTTGGAGAGGGAGGGTGCTCATGTTGCTAACCCTAGCCCCACTACTTATGGGGCCTGGCAATATGCTCTTAAACAGGTATCTTTGCTTCGGTGGACATGACTCAGAAGTCTATGTAACTACTGCGCATAGAATTTTTGAACATGGCAATAAAAATGGTATGCTATTGGCGTGGCTAGCTAAGGGACAGTTTGCTGCAACACACATTAGTGGGATTAGAGACCCTGGGGGTGGACTTTTGAGGTCGCCCACTAGCATTAATGACTGTTTATTTCACTGCTACTGACTCTTATATTGTCCTCGTGTGGCCCATACTACCCCAGACTTATGCACTTATCTTGACAGAATTGCCTTCCCAACTCTTGACTCGGGGACTAGTACAGACCTTGATCTCGATGCCACCCTAGAGGAAGTTCAGCTAGCTTTAACTCAACTTGCCAGCACTCTTCATTCCACAGTGACTCACCTGGCCTTCATTTCCTGCTCGTCAGCTAGCTCTGCTAGCTATTTAAACTGCATGGCTTAGATCTTCTGTACCTTCCCCTTGGTCAACATATCAGGACTCTCTCTGCTTTGTTTTCCTGTGAAAGACTTTTGCTTGGCTGACTTCCCTTCTGATTCTGTTTGCTGCACCCGACTTCACTGATCTCTGGACTCCTGTTTCTCTGGCTTGTTCTGACTACCCGTCCTGGTTACCGAACTCTGGCTATGTTTTGACTACGTTTGCTCTGTTTATACCATTTTATTAAATAGTGTGATTTTTACTGCACTTCTGTCTCAGTCTGATTCATGGTTCCTGACACAGAGGCGGTGGTGGTGCTGGTGCCTAAGCCAGGTAAGAACCATTAGGAATGTTCCTCATATCAACCAATATCTTTGCTAAATGTGGATGTGAAGATCCTAGCAAAGATCTTGGCAAATCCTCTTTCTAAGGTTGTTGAGAACATCATACATGTTGACCAAACTGGGCTCATGCCCGGGAAGGGTACTGACCTTAACCTCCGGTGCCTTTTTCTAAATCTTTCAATTTCACATGAGAATGGGGGGCAGAAAGTCATCGCCTCTCTTGATGCCAAAAAAGGCGTTTGACTCGTTTGAGTGGGGGTTTCTTTGGGAAGTGATAAACAGATTTGCGTTTGGCCCCAGATTTCTTCAATGGTTTAAGAATGCTTATAGTTCCCCTAGGGCTAGGATTCATACTAACAATAGACTGTCTGAGCACTTCCCATTACAGCGTGGCACCCAGCAGGGGTGTCCTCTGTCTCCGTCTCTCTTTGCCCTAGCCTTGGAGCCATTGGCTATTCTTATTTGAGATTCAAGGTTGGTTAAGGGGCTGCAGGTGGGGACCCTCAAAGAGAAAATATCTCTTTACGCGGAAGACAAGTTGTTACAGGCATTTGGCGTTTCTGCCTAGAAACAACTATAAACGACCCTACGTACATGTACTGATAAAATAACATAGAGGAGAGTTCATATAAGAAGCCCTTTGCCGCAACTACTTGACTGAACTGATTGTGGACCACATCCCTGACACATAGAGTAAAAGATAGGTTCCTCAGATTGGGACTTTAAACGGGCCACAAACAGTTTTGTAGAAAAAGTATATATATTTATTGCACATTGATGCCAATCGCAACATAGAAATGGGAATAAAAGCAACAGACACATATATTGGGAACATAAATGGAAACAGCTGTGGAAAAAGCCCAGAAATTGTTGGACAGACAGAACGACCAACGCGTTTCAAAAAAACAAAATGAAGATCTTCAGGGATAAAGGGCTTGCGGGTTTTAAAGCAATAAAAACACAGCTGAGCATACTGACCCCAAATGTTAATGCCCCAACCCAATTGGTTCCATCACAGCTGCGCACACCCCTAGTAGGGGCTTTAACAGATTATAGATATTTGAGCCAATCTCTGTAACCTTGAGATTCTGTTCTGGGTGCCTATATTTATCTGTTTGTCTTTTGTTGCTATGTCTCCGGGTCCCATGGCTGCTATGGCGCTGTGTAATGCACAGATTGCCAACTCACTTGGTGGCATAGAACATATGGCATTGCACCGTCCTACCGGGCAGCGCCATGTCATGACAACGCGTCTGGCTCCACTGGTTGCTATGGAGCCATCTAAGACACAAACTACAAGCGTACTCAACAGCGGAGGACGTGTGAAGTCGCGCCGTCGTACTGCATGGCGCCATGTGACCACGTCACGTTTCCCCTCAGGTTGTTATAGCGCCCTTTGTATACAAATTATAGTTCACTTCCTAGCCGACGATTTAGCATGTGATCTGGCACTCGTTTTGGGGCCATTTGATGACGTCAGGGCGTTCAGAGTGTGCTAATCTTCATACGAGGCACACCTGGAGCGTCAGGTCTGGGTAGTGCAGACGCTATGGGGTCAGGTAATTATGACCCAGGTGTCTGCAATTATTCATTACCTTTCACCACATACAGTATATACAGAGCTTAGTCAATAAGGCCCGTCCAGCTATTAGGTTGACTTGTATAACCATTTCTAACCTATGATGATCTAGACGGTTGGATCCAAGACCCAGACTCCACTCCCTATCAACTGGATGTGTGTTTAGGGGGGGAGAAGTATTATATTTTTCCCCTAAATTCATGGTCAATATAGGTATGTGTTTGTGGTTGTTGGATCTCTAGCGTCTGTTCATTTATTGTTTATGAACATTACTTTGTGTACAAATAGTTCTGGATATTTTATCCAAACTAATTGGTTGATCTATTTATTTATAGAGATATACCTTAAACTGTGTAGTGGGACTACTTCGTCCTATGTGGATCATTGGCTGTCATCATCTCCCTAGTCTGATGCCTGTGCGCTGCTCTGACAGACATAGCTCTCTTTTCATTTTTGAGTTATGATTTCTTTCTGTATGGGTGGAGCCATTTGGGGTCAGTATGCTCAGCTGTGTTTTTATTGCTTTAACTTTAAAATGTATGTATATGTTTTTATGCATATTGTGCATCCATATATACCTCTGATCATATGTTTTCTGTTATCATAGATATAAGCTACAGATTTGGAACCCACAAGTCCTTTGTCCCTGAAGAAGATCTGAATTTTGTTTTTTCGAAATGCGTTGCTCGTTCTGTCTGTCTGACAAGTTCTGGGCTTTCTCCACAGTTTCCATTTCTGTTCCCAATATATGTGTTTGTTGCTTTTATTCCCATTCCTATATTGTGATTGGCATCAATGTGCAATAAATGTATATACTTTTTCTACAAAACTGTTTGTGGCCCGTTTAAAGTCCCAACCTGAGGAACCTATCTTTTACTAGAGGAGAGTTCAGGGAAGCTGAAAAAAAACGCCCAACTACTCATAAACGTCCGTTTACCAGCAGCAGTGTACATGAAGCCATAGATGTAATGATTCCAAAGAAAAATCCACATGTAAACTCGACCCATTTCAAATGATCTTCCTCAGAAGTACATGTGAAAAGAATTTATATGATGGAACCCATTTGCTATTTGAAGTTACAGAGTACAATATTGGCTGAAATAAACATCAAGCGAGGTATCTTCATCTACCCGGGAGCAGCATGGACACCAAACAGGTAGAAGGCTGCCATTTTCAAAATTGTGCATTATAAAAACTAAGTAAGTATAACAAACGCATGTCTCATATACAATGTCCTAAAAAACGGCAGAAATTGGCAGAGTGCAGGTAAATGTTCATCACAAACAGAAAGGGAAAACTATAAGGGGTTTACAGATATTCCTGGTCAGCAATAGTAGGTCTCCTAATCATCCATCATAAGTGAATCCTTCAGAGGAAACACGTCATATTTACATGTGGATTTTTCTTTGGAATCATTACAGCTATGTGAACCTAAAGGCAGACATATTTTAATGACTTTTGTAGTCTTATTCTTGATTTTAATGTTGCTAAACAATAAAAAAAGTTCTGCTTTTGTATCAATATTTTTACTTTTCTCTATATGTCATAAGTTCAAGGCTACGTATCAGTTCTCTATGTGTATCCACTTAAAGACCAGCCTCGTTTTGGAATTTAGGTGTTTACATGTTTAAAACATGCTAATAAAATTACTTAGAACCCCCAAACATTATATATTGTTTTTTTTCTAACACCCTAGAGAATAAAATGGCAGTCATTGCAATACTTTTTTTTTCACACCGTATTTGCGCAGCGGTCTTACAAGCGCACTGTTTTTGGAAAAAGTTAAATTTTTGAATAAAAAAATAAGACAACAGTAAAGTTAGCCCAATTTTTTTTTATATTGTGAAAGATAATGTTACGCCGAGTAAATTGATACCCAACATGTAATGCTTCAAAATTGCGCCCGCTCGTGGAATGGCGTCAAACTTTTATCCTCAAAAATCTCCATAGGCAACGTTTAAAAAATTCTACAGGTTGCATGTTTTGCGTTACAGAGGACATCTAGGGCTAGAATTATTGCTCTCACTCTAACGATCATGGCGATACCTCACATGTGTGGTTTGACCACCGTTTTCATATGCGGGCACTACTCATGTATGCGTTCGCTTCTGCGAGTCAGCGCGTCGGGACGGGGCGTTTTAAAAATGTTTTTTTCTTATTTATTTTATTTATTTTTTGCCTTTTTAAAAAAGAAATATTTGGGTCACTTTTATTCCTATTACAAGGAATGTAAACATTCCTTGCAATAGAAAAAAGCATGACAGGTCCTCTTAAATATGAGATCTGGGGTCAAAAAGTCCTCAGATCTCATATTTGGACTTAAATGCAATAATAAATAAAAAAAAGTCGTTTGATAAAAGGACATTGAAAAAATGTGGCTTTAAGAGGTATGTGCGGAAGTGACGTTATGCCGTCGCTTCCGCCCTGCACTGTTATGGAGACGGGTGGGGGCCATCTTCCCCTCACTCGTCTCCATGCACAGCTAGGGAACAGACGCGATTGCCTCCGCCGCTGCCGACGGCTCCGGTAAGCAGCGGAGGGCACCGGATCGCGGCGGGAGGGGGGCACTCTCCCGCCACCGATAAAAGTGATCTTGCGGCGAGTCCGCCGCAGAGACCACTTTTATCTTGTAGCCGACCGTCATCCGAAAACGGGGATACCGGGGTTATGGCAGCTAGCTGTTACCATAACAATGATCCGTCCTCAAAACCGGGACGTACATCGGCGTGCGGCCGTCGGCAAGTGGCTATTCTGCCTTATAAGGATTAGGGCATATAGCACAGTGGAGCTGATTTACTAAAACTGGTGCACACAGAATCTGGTGCAGCTATGCATAGTAACCAATAAGCTTCTAAATTCAGCTTGTTTAATTAAGATTTGACAGCCCTGGTTCACATTGGTGCGTTGTGACATGCGATTTGACATGTCAAATCACATGTCAAATTGGCGGCAATGGCACCATCCTAATCGGTGCGACGCTGCGTTTGCGGCACCGCACCAATTTCAAAAAGTAGTTTCTGTACTACTTTTTGCGATGTCGGGGTGCGATTTCCATTGATATTTGTGCAGAAACCCGCACAGATGTCTGTGAAATCACTGCTGAAATCGGGACTGACTCATAGGGGGAGATTTACTAAAACTGGAGCACTCAGAATCTTTTAATAATAATAATAATAATAATAATAATAATAATTGCCGCTGAAGACGTCTATGACAAAACACGTACGGCGTCACTACGCACAGCACGTGACTTCCAGGAAGCTGAGCGAGTGGGTGGAACGCAACCAGAGTGCATGCTGTCCACCTACAGCTCGGTTGCCTATGCTTTATACCGGCAAGTGCAGCCCCTATGGGACCAGATATTACGCTGCATGAACTGCATTTTTTTTGTCTGTTTGTTTTTATACATTTTTTAAATAACCTTTTAATAAACATACGTTTTGGTTATACTGCACTATGGGAGCCAATTTCTCTTTTTTATGAGGATTATGAAAACGACATCTATCACAACCTGGATATCCCAAGGCTGCTCAAGGAACTGCAAAGGCTGACACCAGTGGTTAGTAATAGGTGATTCACTAAAACCTGCCCTTACCTAAAGTGAAATCAACTAGCAGCGCTCACTACAACAAATTATAATTAATATACATGTGTAAATATGACATAATAAACTGAGAAGTGACAACCTGATCAGTGTCACCCCAAAATAATACCAAATATTACAGTGTACAAAATGTGAATATATACAGTGAATATTCAATAAATAAAGTTCAACAAATAGTGACGTAGTGATGTGTGTGGTCAATAATATATATTAATAATAAAGAAAAGATCTTCAGTGCACAAAAATCTTCCACCACACCGCTGTGAACTGTGATCTCCACTCCCCTTCAGCGAGCAAACTCACCAGATACTTTTGCCTTACACTCTCGTGCTCGGCTCACAGGCTATTCCCACACAGTAAGGGGTACAGTGATTATATCCACTTAATTCCCGTTGGATCTCCAGAGCCTATATATATATATTTAAGCAGCAGCTGTCAGTGAAAGGTAGATCTGTGAGCGCAGCGTTTGGAGCATAGGAGGGGGCGGTATTCCTGTGAACCATATTAAGTGACTGACACCAGTGGTTACCTGCCAACCTAAGGAGCTACATGCGCATTACCCCTGTAGGGGTAGTAGGATCTGGTGAGTGGGGACCCTTGAGGGGGAGCACGCAAGTCACCTGTCAAGATTCTGTGATCACTAAAGTCACCTTCTACAATTCCTCTAAACACGAACAGTCATCTTCATTGGGATGAACCTATGTGTCTTTTGTACATGGTGCGATAAACTGCATCTTGGTGTAAAATAAATAAATATAGGTGATGATTTGCTTGTGAGACTCTGATGTGTGATGGTAGTGAAATCAGATAAGCTTGGGTGGTAATAGTAACAGGATGGGATGACTATAAAAATATTGGACGTAAATAAATAAATAATGACCCCCTAGGGTCTGAACCGGAGTCTCAGTCCAACATAGGGGGCAATAATAAAATTAAGAGAAATCAATATAAGACATACAATTCACATTACTTAATAATAAACCAACTAAAGGTGCTAATGGTATACAAAGTGCATAACTATTGGGAAAAAAATGCATCCACAGTGGGGGGTAACAATGTTAATAGGTGCAAATATAAAGTGCAGCGTGAGATGCCTATTATAGGCAGTGAAGTAGTAGTGAACTGCTAATACATACAGTGCATACTGTGCAAAAATAAATGAATAAAGGAAGATGGATATTCAAGTGTCTCAAGTCCTTGTAGGATACTTAGCAGGGAAAGATACTTTAAAACCCAAAAAAACACAAAAGTCCATAAAATTCAACAAAATGTGACGACAACGTCCTGGCATGCACACGTTGCAGTTAAAGTGCTCAAGTGCCTCACATCCAGTGCTTCTTCGTGTAACACCACTCAAGTTAGGTAGTGGCCCCTTACCTTTAGGTAATAGGGCAACAGCATGTAGCCAACAGGACCTCTTTGAAAAACGCCTATGGGCTCCAACGCGTCCCTCTCCTGCCTACGTCCTGGGATGGGGTTCCCTCAGGTATAGTGCCGGGGGGGGGGTTGCAAACGGTGATAGGCAAAGAAGAAAGGCCAATAGTGTAATCTCGTTTTATGAATACAACCGCTTTTTATTAAAAATGTATAATTACTCACATTTAAAAATACACAACAGCAAATGTCATCCGACGAGCGGCGAGCTCGTAAGCCTCTGTAGTGAATGCAGCCTGTCTCGTCCCTACGCGTGACGTCACACCACACGTGACTTCATCAGGGGATGATTACAGGCTAAATTAGTGTCTTTAAATAGTTTAAAATGGGCCGATATGGAGCGGCCATTTTCTTGGAGTCTACAGGAAGTCAATGCGGCGGCCATTTTCTTAAGGATTGTGCGCCGCTACTTCCGCTGGGACGTTCATCTGAGTAACGTCTCAGCTGACTAATTTGACCAATGGGGGCAGTCCAGGTATCAGTAGTGTCTCCTACTGTCAGCAGAGAGAGTCAGTTTCTACTCCGTTCGCCGGAACCTGGCGACATTAGATGGGGACAATGTATAAATGATGTCACTGGCTAAATAATGGTAGGGACCTAGTGGATGGAACTTAGACCTGGACGGGTCTTATCGATCGAATACTGGTCCGATACAGGGGACATTACCTGCACCACTATTAATTCAGTCTGTGAAATAAAACTAGGGGGAAGAAAAGCAGCAGACACCAGTGGCATATATAGTGTATATAAACAAACATATTAAAAGCATAAAATATAAATTTAAATGACCATTAGTATATAAGTGCCCCTAGGAATAGAGTGAGGGTTGATAACTTAATAATTATGCGGGTGAAGTGACATGGGTAAATGGGAAGCCGCACACTCAGTAAATAATTAAAAAGTGTAAGATAAGGAGGTGCCACTAATACTTTTTAAAAAACGTGACACTAATTGTGGCAAGTGCTAATGTGAAAGGCTACTCTGTACTAGGGTCTCATATCTTGCAGTTATACTGACTTTTTAAAAAGTATTAGTGGCACCTCCTTATCTTACACTTTTTAATTATTTACTGAGTGTGCGGCTTCCCATTTACCCATGTCACTTCACCCGCATAATTATTAAGTTATCAACCCTCACTCTATTCCTAGGGGCACTTATATACTAATGGTCATTTAAATTTATATTTTATGCTTTTAATATGTTTGTTTATATACACTATATATGCCACTGGTGTCTGCTGCTTTTCTTCCCCCTAGTTTTATTTCACAGACTGAATTAATAGTGGTGCAGGTAATGTCCCCTGTATCGGACCAGTATTCGATCGATAAGACCCGTCCAGGTCTAAGTTCCATCCACTAGGTCCCTACCATTATTTAGCCAGTGACATCATTTATACATTGTCCCCATCTAATGTCGCCAGGTTCCGGCGAACGGAGTAGAAACTGACTCTCTCTGCTGACAGTAGGAGACACTACTGATACCTGGACTGCCCCCATTGGTCAAATTAGTCAGCTGAGACGTTACTCAGATGAACGTCCCAGCGGAAGTAGCGGCGCACAATCCTTAAGAAAATGGCCGCCGCATTGACTTCCTGTAGACTCCAAGAAAATGGCCGCTCCATATCGGCCCATTTTAAACTATTTAAAGACACTAATTTAGCCTGTAATCATCCCCTGATGAAGTCACGTGTGGTGTGACGTCACGCGTAGGGACGAGACAGGCTGCATTCACTACAGAGGCTTACGAGCTCGCCGCTCGTCGGATGACATTTGCTGTTGTGTATTTTTAAATGTGAGTAATTATACATTTTTAATAAAAAGCGGTTGTATTCATAAAACGAGATTACACTATTGGCCTTTCTTCTTTGCCTATCACCGTTTGCAACCCCCCCCCGGCACTATACCTGAGGGAACCCCATCCCAGGACGTAGGCAGGAGAGGGACGCGTTGGAGCCCATAGGCGTTTTTCAAAGAGGTCCTGTTGGCTACATGCTGTTGCCCTATTACCTAAAGGTAAGGGGCCACTACCTAACTTGAGTGGTGTTACACGAAGAAGCACTGGATGTGAGGCACTTGAGCACTTTAACTGCAACGTGTGCATGCCAGGACGTTGTCGTCACATTTTGTTGAATTTTATGGACTTTTGTGTTTTTTTGGGTTTTAAAGTATTTTTCCCTGCTAAGTATCCTACAAGGACTTGAGACACTTGAATATCCATCTTCCTTTATTCATTTATTTTTGCACAGTATGCACTGTATGTATTAGCAGTTCACTACTACTTCACTGCCTATAATAGGCATCTCACGCTGCACTTTATATTTGCACCTATTAACATTGTTACCCCCCACTGTGGATGCATTTTTTTCCCAATAGTTATGCACTTTGTATACCATTAGCACCTTTAGTTGGTTTATTATTAAGTAATGTGAATTGTATGTCTTATATTGATTTCTCTTAATTTTATTATTGCCCCCTATGTTGGACTGAGACTCCGGTTCAGACCCTAGGGGGTCATTATTTATTTATTTACGTCCAATATTTTTATAGTCATCCCATCCTGTTACTATTACCACCCAAGCTTATCTGATTTCACTACCATCACACATCAGAGTCTCACAAGCAAATCATCACCTATATTTATTTATTTTATATATTTATATATTACCTAGGATTAGCGCAGCACTATCCATTCTTCATACTTATTCACAAGGTTAGGTGTTTACCTTTAACAGTGCTTGCAGCTTTTCCAATCTTAGCCGATTCCATTTATGATAGCGCGGGAATAATCTATCTTTATATCTGCATCTTGGTGTAATTTTTAATTTTGGTGCGATTTTTGCATTTTTGTTTTTTTGGTGCGATTTTTTTTTTTTTTTTTTTCTTTTGCATCTTGGGTTTATATAAACCTTGATTTTATGATTGGGACACTATATGTATACACTTATATGTTTTTGTATATGGTGCGATAATTACGTTTTGGTGCGATGTTGGTGCTTTTTTTTTTTTTTTATAACTTTTTTTTTTTTTTTTGGTGCGATTCTTTGCATTTTTATTTGGATTTGGTTCACTCAAATTCTGTATTTTGGGCTTGGACACTATACGCACTGTTACAAGCAGAGGGTCACTATACTATCATGATATTCATGTCTGGATGTTTTATACACTAATTTGTAAGCCATTACATTTTTGGTGATAACTTTTAGTACTCACCTACTAGGGTAGGTGAGGTGTGATAGATATTACACTATCACCTTTATGGAAACTGTTTTGTTATAATTTATTCCACAATAACACTGTGTCTTTTAATACTTATACATATAAGATAAAAGTGCGCTAACATGCTCTAGAATCCTGTGCCAGTGTTGAAATAATAAATAAATAGATTATAACGTGCTAAGAGTAAATAATGGTACATATAAATCCTCAGGACAATCTTGCAGTGTTCTTAAAACATGACAGGTCCGCTTGCTGGATATGCATATAAGTGTGGGATGCAATCAGCTGCAACACAGATCGAATAAATACTCCCCTTGCAGATAGAGTTTCACATGCAGTTGCGCTTTTAATCGGCTCTCTTTGGTGCTGGATATCCGCTGTTATTGCCTTCAATATTATGTCTCAATCATGAAATATAAATAGAAACGAATCATTGCGCAATATGCTATATACTATAAATAGGAATAAACTGGGTACACTCACATTTGGTTAAACCATTATAGGCGCATAGAGCAGTCAGCTAATTCACCGGTGCTTTCCTCCTCGCGCTGTACTGCGAGTGACACTTTCGCACTATGGATGACGTCACTAGGCTCCTCCCGACGCGTTGCGTCACATGTCACGTGACTTTATCAAGGGTCTTTTAATACTTAGCCACGATAGAGTGATTTGGTAGAGCACTATTTGACATATAGGTAGCGCCACTCACCCCTTCACATCTTCTTTCTTTTTATAACTCAGAATCTGTTTCAGCTTGGTGCATGGTAGCCACTCAGCTTCTAACTTTAACTTGTTCAATTAAGCTTTGGCAATAAAATCTGGAAGCTTATTGGTTTATATGCAGAGTTGCAACAGATTTTGCACTCTCCAGCTTTAGTAAATAACCCCCACAGTGTGTACCAGGCTTTAGTAAATCTCCTCCAGTGTCTTATGCATTCTTTGTATTTAACTTGTTCTTCCTTACAAGGAATAACTGGATATTAGTTTTCACACCCATGACTATGGCCAGGTGCTGATTTGGTTTGTCTTGCTGACATATGAGTACTAAGAATATGAAGGATCTACTGCACAATTGGGCCGTTTCACTCTTTCAGTGCTATTTTCAATGAAAGAATTTTTCCACAGTCCACAATACCAATTACTACTCAGGATAACATGAAAATTAAAAAATTACGAATACACAATCTTCATAAATTACGATTACGCACTATGATTACATAAAACAGATACACTTTATTATCATTTTATTAATAATGCTATATTACCTTACGTTATACCTTGTTATAAACCTTGGCTTTGTTGTTCCTGTACAACATATTTCAACATGACTGTTCATCTAATCGTTCCTGTAATAATTCATGATTAAACAGCTGATGGGATGCCTTTTATCACAGTTTTAATAATTATATTTTAATAGAAAGCTCACTGTTCATAACAGAGACTTTATTGAATAAAATGAAGGCCCAGCTGCCTCCAGTCTAAGCTCAGTCAATTTCATATAACCACTCTCCATACTACAATAATTATCCTTAGTTGTAATAGCACAGCATGCTTCTGTAAAACTGTTTTATTATATGCGAATGTAAGAGATGCCCACCGTTGGAAAACCACGCAAGGGTCAGAGAGGGACAGTCTCCAGGTGAGGATGAGCTGTGTTGCTTGAATTGCTGAATAAAATCTATTGAGCCACGTGACATCATCTGTGTTCGGTTTCGATTTCCTGCAGTGCATGGATTACTATGCATTACTATTTAAAATACCGGAGTTATTTGCATATTGAGATAAATTTTGTATTTCTATACAAAAGATGGAACATTGAAGTTAGCATGTGGGGGGCAGATAGAAAATACAAGATAGAGAATGTGCATCATGAACATTTGGACAATTGAGTGTGCCAACCATTCAGAGCACTGTGCCGCGATCGTGACTCCCATGCGCATGCTGGCACATAATGATATTAACCTGCAGGGGCACAATTTTTTTTTTTAAGATTGACAAAGTAATGTCAAGTAGACATGTGCAATCAGTTTCAATATGAATCAAAATTCGGACGACATTTACGCGATTCGGTGGTTCAGATGTATCTAAAAGTCTTAATCACAATAGTAACGAATTTCAACTAACTTGAAATAAATTATAACAAAAACAATGTATTCATTCGTATCATTTGAATGACATCGTTTGGGCAATTTGTTAAACACTTAGGGACTGGAAGATTTTCCCCCTTAATGACCAGGCCATTTTTGTGATACAGCACTGTGTCGCTTTAACTGACAATTGCGAAATCGTGCGATGCTGTACCCAAACATAGACGTTCTTTTTTCCCACAAATAGAGTTTTCTTTTGGTGGTATTTGATCACCTCTGCCGTTTTTATTTTTTTCGCTATAAACAAAAAAAGAGCGACAATTTTGAAAAAAAACCTATATTTTTTACTTTTTGCTATAATAAATATCCCAAAAAAAAAAAAGTAAAAAAACTAATTTCTTCATCAGTTTAGGCCAATATTTATTCTTCTTCATATTTTTGGTTAAGAAATCGCAATAAGCGCAAAAGTTATAGTGTCTACAAATGTTTCTCATTAGGGTTACCATCTGTCCGGGATTCACCCGGACAGTCCGGGCTTTAAATCATGTGTCTGGGTTTCAGGGAGACTGAAACCCGGACACATTATTCAGACTGAGCTGTGGCTCCCTAAGTAACTAAGATAGTCACACACAATTCTGTTGCCGTCCGGGAGCTGTGGACGACTTCTGGGGGCAGGTTCGGCATCACTGGGGGCAAAGCAATGATGTTAGCAAGAGTAATTTGGCCACACCCAGTGTTAGCCGTAGCACGCTTTGTGCACCGCATTACTACTCTCCTTGGGGCACCCAAAGGTATCCCAGGCTGCTAAAGTGTTCGGGTTTGGCTTGACGAAAAGGTGGCAACCCTATTTTTCATGCTGTAAGACATACATTGCTAATCCTCCATAAAAGCAAAGCTATTGCTGCAAACATGAAGCTTCCAGCAAATGATTTCAGTACTTTGCACGACACATGGTAGCCAATCAGCTTCTAACAGCATCTTGTTCAATGAAGTATTGACAAAAAAAACAAAACTGGAAGCTGATGGTTTCTATGCAGAGTTGCACCAGATTTGCGCAGCCCAGTTTTGGTAAATCAACCCCAGTATGTCTATGTGATCTGACTGCCAACTTTTAAAGAAACAATAATAAAGTGCATAAACTGTACTAATTGTGTGAACTTTCTTCGTAAAATAAGGGCTACAAGGGATTATGTGGAAAGGCCTATGGCATGGAGTTGGGCACAATATGACGGAGGTAGAGGGCTACAAGCAGGTGGGTTCTTGTTCTATTAAGAAGCAGGGTGGGGACTAGTACCTCTTGGCATCAACACATTGCTAATCACTAGCCCCCTTACGGGTTGACCATGCCTACATAATGTTGCTCAAGCATAGCCGCTTGTAGTCTATGCCAGGATACATGTGACAGAGTGACAAAGAAGGAGCACCGTTAAGAGACAGCTATTACACCATAATAGGAAGTGTCTGGACAGAACCTACTGTATATGGCATGTTCAACAGGGATTATATTATTAAGAACTCCTAAACTTATATTAATGTCCAACTTCAGGCTCTCTGTCCCCTTCTCCCCATTTTTCCCTGATTAGAGCACCTGCACAGGTGTCTTTGGTCCAAATGCATCACATGTCCCCTTCACCCTCTATTTACTAAGGCGGTGGACAGATTTGAAATACTTGCAACAGCAGAGCTACATGAGGACATTAAGCCGCTCTCTTCAGCATTTTCCTGTAGGCCGGTGTTCTGCCGAGAAAGTTCCGCTCGGCGGATAAGTTCCCCCCCTACTGCGCCTGCGCAGTAGGATCCGGCGGAAATAGCCGAAGCGGAACAGCTGAAAATCAGCTGTACACGGCGCCTGTAAGAGGGCCCCTCGCGGGCTCGCTTCGCTCGCCACGCTTCGGACACGGCCTAGCTGCGCTCGGCACTTTTAGATTCCCCCTCTAGGTCCACTTGGATGGTGGGGAAGGAATCTGGACCTAGGGCGCAGGCGCCGTGTACAGCTGATTGAAGCGTTTGAGCTTCGGCTATCTGCGGCGGCTGACAGTAGTACGTGCTGCGCAGGCGCTGCGCCTGCGCAGTACAGGGGGGGAACTTATCCGCCGAGGGAACTTTCTCGGCAAGACACCGGGGTGGAGGTAGAGCCTTGTCACCATCACAGGAAGTTGGTTGAATGATGTTGGACACCATCTAATCTGGAAGAGGATCGGCACTGGATCAGAGAACAAGTTAATCTGGAAGGACAGTGCTGGAGATAGGATGAGCATAGCAACTGGAGCTCCTGGGGGATCCATTTTTATCTTTTTCACCCAAGTTGAAATTGGGCTTTAGCAAGTTATGACAGTTTAGTGATTGAGTCCAGATTTACTTTAACCACTTGCTTACTGGGCACTTAAACCCCCCTCCTGTCCAGACCAATTTTCAGCTTTTAGCGCTGTCGCACTTTGAATGACAATTGCGCGGTCAGGCTACACTGTACCCAAATGAAATTTTTATCATTTTTTCCCCCACAAATAGAGCGTTCTTTTGATGGTATTTGATCACCTCTGTGGTTTTTAGTTTTTGTTAAAAAAATTGAAAAAAAACAATTTTTTTTAAAAAAAATTATATTTTTATTATATTTTGTTATAAATTTTTGCAAACAGGTAATTTTTCTCCTTCGTTGATGTACGCTGATGAGGCGGCACTGATGGGCACCGATAGGTGGCAGTGATGGCCACTGATGGGTGGCAGTGATGGGCACTGATTGCTTAAACTGATGGCAGCACTGCTAGGTGGCACTGATTGGCACCACTGCTGGGCACTGGCAGGTGGCAATGACAGATGGCACTTGCAGGCACAGATGAGGCATATGTGCCTCCTTCCTCTTCGGGACCGATGTCCCTTTGACATAAGCTGGTGATGAGAAAACAAAACCGATCACCGAGCTTTTGTTTACATCATGTGATCAGCTGTCATTGGCTAACAGCTGATCACATGGTAAGGGGCTGGGACTGGCCCCTTACTCGGATCGGTGATCATCCGAGTCCCCGTGACTCGGTGATCACAGCGCGCACACCGCGTGCCCTGCAGGGTGCGCACAGTGCGCAAGCACAGGGGAGGACGTCCCATGACGGCCTCCCGGAAATTGAGGTCCGCGCTGTGGCCGTCATTCGGCTATGGCCTGGACCTCAAATGGTTAAAGGACATGTACTGTAAAGGTTCGTTTTAAAACAAAACAAACATGTCATACTTACCTCCTCTGTGTAGTTGGTTTTGCACAGAGCAGCCACAATCCTCCTCTTCTGGGGTCCCTCAGCAGCGCTCCTGGCTCCTCCTCTTCACGAGTGCCCTGTTGGAAAGCCGCACTCCCTCGGTGCACTCGTGTGGGCGCGCTCCCGTGTCCTCAATTGACACAGACAGCAGGACTCGTCCCCGCCCTCCATCTACCGCATTCTTGGATTTGACTGACAGCAGCAGGAGCCAATGGTTCCCGCTGCTATCAATCTATCCAATGAGGACTCGAGACACCGGCTGGAGCTGGTGTGCTTGTTCTCGTCCATGGAAAGACTGGGTTCAGGTAAGTAAAAGAGGGGCTCTGGGGGGCTGCTGCATTACAGAAGGTTTTTCACCTTAATGCATAAGGTGAAAAACATTGAGGGTTTACAACCCCTTTTACTTCAAAGAAACTTTGTCTATGTCCGTTGTGAGTATGGCTCACAATAAATTATTTACAATTGCACTCTTTTATAATGAATGTCTTAGCCAGCACAGTTTTGAAAACATGTATAAGGTTAATTATATTAATTAAGCAACTTAATAATCACATAGGTATCCTATTTATCTGTAAAGTTATTGGAAGTCTTCTCATGATGTCTCTAGGCATGCTGGATGGTAAATACAGATCTGCACTTAACCATTTAATATAATTTTATACGTGTTGTCAGGTGGACTGTCACATGTTTGATGTCACCTCTCTGTGTTGCATCAGGAAATGTGGGTGTGAGGGAGGTTGTTAGACAAGTCATTCCTGCTTCCAATACTGTCATTGTACTGGGTTCTAAAGGGCTGCAGTGCTGACTAATAAAATATTAGATCAAGAAATAATCTGCTCCACCGTTAACACCTTCCATTCCAAGTCAGGCACTACTGACTCTACACAAATTGCATAGTTGACAATATTTCAAATGAATTTCCAGAGACACCAATTCAGTGGCATACCTAGCATATTTGGCACCTGGGGCCAATACATTTTTTTTTAACCTCCCTCAAAAAAACATCAGAAGAAATAAAGGTGCGCACTGCACACCACACCGAATTGTGGGTGTGGTCAAATTGCACTAACAGAAGGAGGGGATTAAAGGGCAGAGTTAAAGCAGTTGTAGCCCTAAAAAAAAAAAAAAAAAAAAAAAAAAAAGATCCTGTTCCTTTAAAGCATGATATACAGCATCGTGCTTGTGCAGAGTAATTTGTCCCTCTACTGTAAAATACCTGGTTGATCCAGCCTGTTCCTGTGAAGGTAAAAAACCTGGAGCCTTTAGAACCAATTTAAACCGCTATGGTTACGTGTGTGGGTAAGTGTGAATGGGCCCTAAGTGTCTATTTTGCAGGAGTCAGGAGTGCAAAATACCCAGCCATTTTTTAGAATAAAACCAAAAATTCCCCCTCTTCCGAGTACAAATCATTCCACACAGTACAGATTTCCCTTAACATCCCTAAATCCCCCCCCCCCCAGCCTACACCCTCAGTACAGACTCTCCTCCCAGTACAACTAACCCCCCAGCACAGAGCACCTTTGCACAGACTGACCCCCCCAGCAATGCCCCCCTGACATAGAACGACACCCCCAGCAAAGACCCCACAGTACAGATGGACCCCCCAGCACAGAACAACCCCCCCCCAACAGAGAGCCCTCAGTGGCGACTCCTTCCTGGAAAAAAGACCCCCCAGCACAAACCCCTCTCATAAATCCACTTCTCCCACCAATACAGACCCCTAAGTACTAAATCGCCTACCCTGTACAGAAATCTCCCCCTAAATATAGACCCCCTCAGTACAGAACCCCCCCATTTCCGGTCTCGCAGTACAGACCCTCTCAGTAGCAGAAACCCTTCTTCCCCCCACTACAGACCCCTTGGTACAGACACCCCATCCCCTCCCAGTACAGACCCCTCAGTAGTAGAACCCCCCAGTACAGATGCAGTGCAAGTGAACTTTTGTGCCCACCTCCAGCACTGTGATGAGTACTATTACCTAGACGCACTGTTCTGGTGTTATGCAGGCAGTGCGGACAAAAGACGCAAAAGTGAGGAATAGCTAAGACTATCCAGCAGGAGTGGAGCTTCCCCAGACTCTCATCCAAGGGCAGCCTAAACTCAGCAGTGCCCACAGCCCAGGTATAGTGTGTTTCCAGCTGGGGGACAACGTGAGTGGGGAAGAACAGGGGCAGGGTCCACTCTGGAAGGGAAAATGTTAATGGCGGTGAGGAGGATGGTCTATGTGGAGTGGACAGTTTTACCCCGGATGCCTGCATACTTAGATGTGCCTGTTTTCATCATCAACCATGTGCGTTTCTAAATGTTGTACCTTCATTAAATGTAACTGTATTGCTACACTTAGAGGTCCCTCTCTTCTCTTTTATACACAGTTGTGACATGACGCTACTTGTATATCAAGACATCGCTTGTATATCAAGTCAGAATTTATTTAAAAATTTTGCCTGTCTTGCAAAACGCTCTCAAGTCAAGGTTTTACTGTAGTTGTGTACCTGGAATAATCATCAATGAAAGTCAGTAGATATCTGTTCCTGCCTGACATGGGAGTTTTCATTGGACCGCATACGTCACTGTGTATGAGCTGCAAGGGGTGGGTGGATTTTCAAGTGGTTACATGTTTGCTGGCAGTCTTCTAGTCTCATCTTATACAGCTTTTTTAGTAGAAAAAGCGTGTTGTTTAGACTTGAATGCTCATACAGTTTTTGTAATGAAGTCCACTTACCTTTGGCCATTTTCTCTCTTCTTATGTGGATAAGCTGGTCATCTTCCACTAGTAAGCTCATAGTTGCTTTTGCTTTTGCCTGTCTATCCTTCATGTCCCAATCCTCCATCTCTCAATTCGTGGGTCTGTCTGTATTGAGCACTTGCCACAAGTTGTCCTTACTGAAAAGCATTTCTAGTTTAAACTTCCACAGCTGATAATTGGCATTGTTCAGCTTTGCAATTGCAAACTTCACATCTGAACCACTTGCCATCTTTCAGAAGCTTGTATACAGTACTTACTATACTCACTGAGTTGGAGAGTTCTCTTTCCAGTGCTGGTTATGCTGGGGTATTCTCTCCAATACCTGGCTGCCCTGGGTTTGCTGTTGGGTTTGCTGGGCACATAATCTGTTAGATGAGCATTGAAATCATGCGCTGGAAGCTTCTTGTATGCAGTGAAACATTTACTTTCATGGAGAAATAACAATAACATGGAGAAATAACAGAACATGTCTTTATCATGGAACAGGAACTAAACATAAACAGGTGCATATACTACAATAAGGAAGGTACATCCTGTGATAACATTATATCACAGAATACATGCTATAACACTGCAGTGCCACCTGCTGGTATAGACAGGTATAATGCATATGTATTGTTCACAGTACTATACATTACTTGCTGTTGTTCTTTTAACACTACTTCTCAACAGCATGTGCTTTGTCAAATTACATTCAGCTTCTTCTGGATATAACTATGACGTTCCTTCAACAAAGGCTTGGTCAGTTCATCGGCTGTGGGGGTATCCTCTCCAATGCCTGGACCCTTAACCTGTTGTCAGAGTATTGAAATAATGCACTGGAAGCTTCTTGTTTGCAGCAATAGCTTTGCTTTTATGGAGGATTAACAGAACATATCTTTACATTATGTCTTTATCATGGAACAGGAACTAAACATAAACAAGTGTATTTAACACAATAAGGAAAATACATCCTGTGATTTCATTATATCATATAATATATGCTATAACATTGCCGCCTGCTGATATAGACTTTCAACATGTTGTACGGTCAGCAAGCGGTTAAACTCTGCATGGTATGCACTCTTGACCCACAGCAATATTATTAAATTATATCCCTTTAAGCCCCTCCCACTGTTAGACACATAATTTGGCTACACCCAACATTTGGTGTAACGTCCTTTGCATAGTCATAGGATGTCCCTGCACTTCATTTTGAAAATCTGGTCACCTTACAATACACGTGATCTCCAATGCCAAGCAGTTACAATGCAAACAATTTCTTATCGTACAAGGGAAGGCCTATGATTCTCTCTCAGGAATGATTAGTCAGGTTCTAGAGAACAGGTCTGAACATGTTATAAGAGCAGTACAATGAAACACTATATAAAACATTTACATATTTACTGAACAGCTGTTTTGTATGAGGTATGCTCAGCTCAGAAGGTATTCATTCAAGGTTAACGTAAACTCCCTCACCCCTAGAAGCATATTAATTTCACACCTCTGAATGGCTTACATTTTTCTTTTTACTAATCCTGTGTGATATTCAGATCAGGTTTGGCCACCTAAACTGCCAATGACCCTTTTCCTTCTATCATGCATCTTTTATAAATATTAATAGAGCATTTTTATCTTTAACTTAATTCCTTCCCAAGCCTTAAAATGTAATGTTTAAATGGTGTTGTTGGGCTCTTTCACACTGGTGTCCAGAGGGTCGATAAAAACAGGTGGCAGACCTGTACATTTTTCAGCCCCCCCCCCTTCCCAGTGGCCCACTGCATTTCTTACAACATCACAGCTGCAGCTATAAAGCAATTTTAACTTGGGCTGCAGAGTCTAACAGGTGGTACTGCCTATCAGACTTGCCCTTAGAGGTCATTCGGGCTACACTACAAGCATGAGCCAAATGCATGGCTCACAGTTAAGTTGCAGTCTAACAATGTAAAATTGCAAAAAAAAAAAAAAAGAAAAAGAAAAAACAGGCATCAAGAGGCGGCAGGAGGGCCTTATGAATGCTTGACAGCCATTGCTATACTGCCTTCTGATACCTTCCTGTACTTCTTGGATTATCACCTGGTTGACAATAATGTATTTCTTGCCCACAGCCTCCAGGGATACCCATGTCTTACATCCCAGGAGGTGTTGGGGAACCCTATAGGGCATGTTCTGCTGCACATCATCAAGGGCTGATTGTCTCTTCATGGTGCCATCATAGGGGTCAGTTGCAAGATGATTTCAGAGAAGGAGATGGTGGCATGGGACAGGGTGTGCAACAGTGGATCCCTGCAGAGTACTCCTGGATTGCTAGGCATGTAAGTATGTTTTTGTGCATAACCCAGTGAAAAAAGATAATGGGGGTTGGATAGAGGGAGTGAAGTTCCCCTCTGAAGTAGATGCAAAGCCTTACTGAGTAGCTGAATGGCATTTCTGAGGGTGGGTGTGCTGGCAGAGACAACAATTGGGACAGAGGGGAGATTTACTAAAACTGGTGTACACACAATCTGGTGCAGCTGTGCATAGTAACCAATCAGTTTCTAGTGACAGCAATAGGCATGTGACAAGTACTCTTTATGGACAGATCTGGGTTTTTGAATGCTTTCAATTTTTTTAAAATGGTGCTGTTGACATCCGGGTAAACGGAAAATAATACCATGTCACTGCTTCCGGGTTACTATAGCAAAGAGCCGATCCCGTTGGGACGAGAGAGCCTGAGCAAGCCGCAGAAGGCGGCTGGAGGAGGGGAACACCCCCTCCTGCTGCTTGTAAAAGCAATAGAGCGACTGGTTAAGCGCTTCAAGAGTGACAACCACTGGCCCTAAAAAAAAAAAATGGTACCGTGGTGATGCCTGCAGCTGCATGCATCATCCCGCCACAACCACTTGAAGACCAGTGACGTACCACGTACATGACTGGTCGGCATGTGGTGGTTCTAAAGACAGAATTTTCTTTTTACCCTAATAAATTCTTTGCATGCGTTAAAAAACCTACTGCATGCAGTTTCCCTCCCCAGCCCCCCTTATACTGACCTGAGCATTATCTCAATCCAGCAATGTGCATTAGAGCAGCGACTCTCTCACCACTCTTGCTCCTATTTGGCTCAAAGACAGCAGCGGGAGCCATTGGCTCCTGCTGCTGTCAATCACAGCCAGTGAGAAGGGACAGGGCTGAATCGCACTTTGTGTGTCAATGGACGGGAGTGAATGCGCATAAATCCCCCCAGAGCAAGCGGCTTGGAGGACCTAGGAGAGGAGGAGGAGGATTGGGGCTGCCCTGTTCAAACCTATTGCACAGCAGGTAAGTATGACATGTTTAGTTTTTTTTTTTTTTTAAATGAGCATTTACAGTTGAGCATCTGTAGATTAAAAACAAACCATGCAGCTTTGCCAAAGTTGAATAATGCCCTTGCTATAGATGCAGGCCATGTATGTACCTCATAAAGCCTGACTGAAAAAATCCTAGGATGTTGCTAAGAGATTCCAAGCTGTTACTGTTCAGTGCTCACCTTCACAGGAGCAAGCTCTCAAATGCTGAGCTCAGAGCTAATGCATCAGATAATGGAAAGCGCATGTGAGGGGGTTTGAATCAAAGAAAGAGCTCACTCTTCAATTCAACTCATAATTCAAATAGTTTGTGTAACTAGAAAGAATTATTAAAAATCACAAATTTTTCTTGAACAGATTCTGCCATATCCAACAGCATGAGCCATATTCCAAAAAATACAAAAATGAACGAAGCCATACCAACTAATTTAATTAACTTCCTATCTTGAACGTGTAAGGAGTGTGAATGCAATACAAAGGCAAAAGTTATAAAAAAAAAATCTCTATTGCCTAATTTCTTTTCATTCAGCTCTGGCTGTTCTGAACACACTGCACTGCCTAAAAGATTTGCCCATTGTTGTTGATAAAAGCAGTTTCGTACCTTTATTATGTTCTAAATAAAAAGAACCTGCTTTAGACTGAGCTGCAATGAATGTTTCACCTTCACTATTTAATCCATTGCTAGAGAACCTCATTAAGAGGACTATGCCATGGAAAATGGTGATATCACGTATTAGAGTTTTTAGAGAAGGAATCATCAGCTAAGTGAAAAATTGACTTTCCTGACAGCTCCATGTCAGCCACCTCCGGGTAAGGCCGCGCCCACCCCCATGCTATCAGGACCTAACTCAAAAATTTGATGCCTATTTCAGGGAGTTTCTCGAGAAACCAAGGGTGAACTTCGTACCGACCGCTCTCCCCTCATGCTCCCTGAAAAAGAAGATTCTACTTCAGTATGTGAACACACTCCTACAACAGCGGGCAACAGAACCAGTGCCCCGGAGGGAGCACTTCTCAGGAGCCTATTCACTGCTATTTCTGGTACAGAAAAAGTTGGGAGGGTGGAGGCCAGTGATCAACCTCAGATGGCTAAACAACCATGTGAAGAAATAACACTTCAAAATGGAATCATTAGAGACCATCTTAAAGGTGATACAACCCAGGGACTGGCTCCTCTCAGTGGACTTGAAGGACGCATATTTACACGTGCCGGTCGCCCCACCTTTCCAGAGGTTTCTGAGCTTTACAATCGGTCCTCTTCACTACCAATTTGTCTGCCTGCCCTTCGGGTTGACGACCTCACCCAGGGTCTTTGCAAGGTCCTGCTGGCAGTGGTGGCGCAGTTGAGGTAATGCGGGATTCGCATTCACCACTAGCTAGACGATATCCTGCTGCTGGACCAAGACAGGGACAAGTTGCTGTCTCACCACGACAAAGTCATCACAACCCTTCAACAGCTCGGGTGGCTCATAAACTGGAAGAAGAGCCAGTTAAATCTGTCCCAGTTGCTGGTCTACCTGGGTGCAGAGCTGGACACACGAAGAAATACGGTGTCCCTACCAGAAGGGAAAATTCCCCCTATCCTAGAACGGGCAAAGTCTGCAAGGTCGGCCAACTGTCTCCCCGCCAAGACCTGCCTCCAGCTGCTGGGCATGATGACGCCAGTAACGCCCATGGTGAAATGGGCCCAGTGGCATGCTTGTCCATTCAAGTATGGGTTCCTCCAGCAGTGGGACTCCCAGAGTCTGTTTTAGAACATATCACTGACACAGTCCATGAGACAGAGTCTGGCTTGGTGGGAAGAAAAGAGGAATCTGCTGCATTATCACTCCCTCCTCCCAACATCCTGGATAGTGATCACCTCAGATGCCAGCAAATCAGGATGGGGAGCCCATTGCGAAGACCAGTGGGTGCAAGGCAGATGGTCTCACCCACTGAAGAAACTTGTGGCCAACAAGTTGGAGCTGAGGGCGGCATATCAAGCTCTCCTGGCCTTTACCCAGGTAATCCGTGGTGGCTCGGCCCTCCTAAAGATGGACAACATAACAGCCTTAGCCTATATCAAGAAGCAGGGAGGCACGCAGAGTCTGTCCCTCCTGGAAGAGGTGGAACCCATAATGAATTGGGCCCAGGAGAATCTGCTTCACCTCTCAGCAGTATATATACCTGGACATCCCAATCTCCAAGTAGACTACCTGTCCAGGACTGCAGTGTACAACAACGAATGGACACAAGTATTCAGGGAACTGGTAGCCTGGTCTTTTCTCCTAGAAGTGGACCTCTTCGCATCTCCGGTCAACACAAAGCTCCCCAGATTTAACACGAATTTAGTTCACCCACGGGCAACCCTTGTGGACGCTCTGACTGGAAAGTGGGACCTTCAGACAGCCTATGCTTTTCCGCCCATGCCGTTGATACTGCTCTTTCTGAACAGACTTAGATGGGAAGACGTCACAATGCTGGCAGTGATCCCAGAATGGACAAAACCCCAATGGTATCCTCTACTCTTACGCATGAGTGTCAGGGCGCCTCGGATGTTACTGACGAGGCCACATCTCCTGAGCCAGGGCCCAGTTCTACATTCAGAGCCGGAGAGACTCAGGTTAGCGGCCTGGATATTGAAAGGTGGATGTTCATAAACCTAGGGTGATCCATGGAAATTGTTATGAAGGCCTGCAAGAGTAGCACAAACAATGTTTACAACAGAAGCTGGCAAAAGTTCCAGGAGTATGCAACATCAGTGGGACTCGAGATGGAAGAACTCAGAGCCTGTCACATCCTTGGATTTCTGCAGAAGGGCATAGAAATAGGACAAAGTGCAAGATCGCTCAAAGGCCAAGTGTCAGCTATTTCCACATTCATGGGAATTCAGTGGGCCTCTAACGACCTAATGATCCAATTCTTTAAGGCTGTAGCGAAGCTAAGGCCCCCCAGAGCACCCGCACTTTCCAAGTGGGACCTGCCGCTAGTTCTGAATTTCCTGGCCTCACCCAGATTCGGCCAGGGAGTATCGCTGCGGGACTTGACGATGAAAACATCTTTCCTGGTTGCAATAAGCTTAGCCAGGAGGGTCTCGGAAATAGCAGCTCTGGGGGCTAAAGAGCCCCACACATCCTTCTGGGCGGGTAGGATCATTTTAAGGCCGATGCCAGGCTTCATTCCTATGGTGGCCACCGAGTTTCACCTAAGTCAGGAAATAGTGCTGCCCACCAATTTCTGGGAGGACGGACAAGAAGTCAGCCCACTGGACGTGGGCAGAACATTGAAAGTGTACCTTGAAGCAAATTCTGGCGTCAGAATCTCGGACTTCCTGTTCGTAATTCCCGACGGAATACGCAAGGGATATAAGGCCTCCAGCAGGATCATTGCCGCCTGGCCCGTAAAAACAATCGCCATGGCATACAAGGATAAGGGGTTGGCACCTCCAGAGAGAATAACGGCTCACTCCACGAGGAGTGTTTCAACGTCATGGGCAGCAGCATGTGGGATATCTCCAGAAATCATATACATAGTAGCGTCTTAGTCGTACATGCACATGTTTGTCTTTCATTACCACATTGATCTGGCAATGTTAACTACAGCCGAGTTTGGCAAAACTATTATTTCCGTGGTTGCGTAATTCGGCAGCATCCCACCCTTGTATCTAGTTATTTCCCAAAGGTGGCTGACATGGAGCTGTGAGGAAAACGGAAAATTGTATGACAAATACTCACCGCAATTTTCTTTCCTGATGAGCGCCATGTCAGCGCAGACTCCCACCCTATGGACAAAGTTCTAGTTACGTAACGCCGTTCAGGGCGTGGGGGTCAAATTTATGAGTTAGGTCCTGATAGCATGGGGGTGGGCGGGGCCTTACCCGGAGATGGCTGACATGGAGCTGGTCAGGAAAGGGAAATTGCGGTAAGTATTTGATAAACAATTTTCCGTTTTTAGGCTTGGTTCACACTAGCTGCGGCCTCAGCTCACAGCAGGGGGTCCGGTGCGTCCCTGTTCTCCGTTTCAGGGGCGAATCACGTCCAAATTTTTGCCTGATTTCGGACCTGAAATGGAGCCAAAGAGACACAGAACTCTTTTCCAGTCGAACCGCTGCCGCCCTGGAGGTGTGTGAACCGACTCCATTGAGAGCCGGTCACTCTCCTGTTATGCGAATTGAATGCGGGGAAACCTGCATTCAATTCGCATAAGCGTGTAACCAGCTTCAGTGAGGCTAACACTTTCTTTAAAAATAGAGCCAAACATTCATTGGATAACAGCTAAAGTGCTGTATATCATTATCAACTGCCGTTGCTTTTTTTTGATTCTGTAAAATACTATTTTGACCTTTTTTATTTCAGTGCTGCTAATCTTCTCCATCCTCTTTAAGCCATCTCCTGTCTACATGAACTCACTCCAGTGTGTGTGTTAAGATTGCTGCTCTGGTCTAACTTCCTCATAGAGGCATCGGTGGACCATACCAGTGTAACACAGAATGTGTTGGCATGGCTGCCTATGGTCTCCATCAGGGGTACATTTGACATGTTGACAATAGAGGGGAACAGCTGGGAGGTTGTCACCTCATAACAAGAAATGTATGAAACTTTAATTATTAATTTAATTATAGGCACTTAAAAAGTGCCGTCAATTTACACAGCACTTTACATATTGTATGTAAATAAATAAAGTATTCAGACCCCCTTAAATTTTTCACTCTTTGTTATATTGCAGGCATTTGCTAAAATCATTTAAGTTCATTTTTATCCTCATTAATTTAAGAGGGTCTGAATACTTTCTGTCCCCATTGTATGTACATTTATTGTACATTCACATCAGTCCCTGCCCTCATAAAGCTTTCACTCTAATAGGGATGAGCTGAACACCACTCAGTTCGGTTCACGCCAGAACTTGCGAACAGACAAAAAATTTGTGCGAACATGCGAACACCGTTAAAGCCTATGGGACACGAACGTGAAAAATCAAAAGTGCTCATTTTAAAGGCTTTTATGCAAGTTATTGCCATAAAAAGTGTTTAAGGACCCAGGTCCTGCCCCAGGGGACATGTATCAATGCAAAAAAAGTTTCTTAAAAACGGCCGTTTTTTCAGGAGCAGTGATTTTAAGAATGCTTAAAGTGAAACAATAAAAATGAAATATTCCTTTAAATATCATGCCTGGGGGGTCCCCTTAGCCTGCCTGTAAAGTAGTGCATTTTTCCCATGTTTAGAACAGTACCGCAGCAAAATTTCTAAAGGAAAAAATGTAATTTAAAATTGCTCACGGCTGTAATGTATTGCCAGATCCCGGCAATATACATAAAAAATCATTGAAAAAAAACAGGGTGGGTTTAACCCCCCCCCAGTCCATACCAGGCCCAAAATGGTATGAATATTAAGGGGAACTCCACGCCATTTTTCTTTACAAACGGGGGGGGGGGGCTGGTATGGACGGGGGCACCCATGGCATCTTTTTCTTATTTCTGTCATAGGGCTCCCCTTAACCACTTCAATACGCTATATTATACATTGTACACTGCACTATATACCCTGCACTGTATTATATATACTACACTGACTGCACTATATACCCTGAACTGCAGTATATATACTATACAGACTGCACTATATACTCTGAACTGCAGTATATCTACTATACGGACTGCACTATATACTCTAAACTGCAGTATATCTACTATACGGACTGCACTATATACTCTAAATTGGGCTTTAGGTGTTGGTGGTGGCAGAACACTGTAACCCCTCACAGTTACTCTTGTTGGGCGCAGGAACAGGTCCTGCTGTTAAACAGGGGCAGAAAAATGGTGCCTTGGGTGGTGGTGGTGCCACAACACTGTAACCCCTCACAATTATTCTTGTTAGGCGCAGGAAGGTGCCCTGCTGTTAAATATTATTTCAAAAATTGTAATTACATGCCCCTGTTAAACAGGGGCAGAAACATTGGGCCTTAGGCCTTAGGTGTTGGTGGTGCCAGAACACTGTAACCCCTCACAGTTACTCTTGTTGGGCACAGGAACGGACCCTGCTGTTAAATATAATTTCAAAAATTGTAATTACATGTCCCAGTTAAACAGGGGCAGACAATTTGGGGATTGGGTGGTGGTGGTGCCCTAAACCAAAAATATTGTTGAAAGCTAGCATCATCATGATTGAGGAGGAATAGGATAAGCAGCATAGGCAGTCTTCAAGGGATCCCAGATCCATAGCAAATTCAACCAGTTACATCAGCATCAGGTGCTTGATAGCTGCTGATCCAGGACTGATTCATTTTTTTTATAAATGTGAGCCTATCAACCGAGTCTGTGAACAGGCGCACTCTTTGATCCGTTACAAACCCGCCAGCAGCACTGAATGTGCGTTCAGAAAGCATGCTGGATGCAGGACAGGCCAGTAGCTCAATTGCATATTGAGTAAGTTCTGGCCAGTGGTCCAACCTCAAGACCCAGTAACTCAGTGGATGCTCTGTTGGAAAGGTTTCCAAGTCTGCTCTTGCCCCTAGATATGCCTGCAGCATATAATGCAGACACTGGCGATAATTGCTGGAACCTATCAGACTCTGGCACTGAGGACTGAAAAATTGTTTAAAGGCATCGGTCAGCCGGCCACCTTTTCCACCGCTCTTCTTC